>JAYKKM010000149.1:4772500-5487500 GCA_035772405.1 Chrysogorgia sp. JL179-B06 | reverse complement strand
TCACGCTTGGTTGCACAAAATTCGCAGTTAATTACAAAATGCATAACAATATCAGAAAAACGTTTATTGCACAGCATACATGTGTAAAATTGATCGTTGTCCAGGGATAAGTCAGCTAAAATACTTGGGATATTGCCACAGAGAATGTTTACCGAGTTTGTTAGTGCTCCTATAAAATAAGGGTTTCTTTTGACCACCTGCCACAAATCTAGAGGCACGAGATTGTTGTGAGTACAACTAAAATGACGAAGGTCATTAATTTTGCATGTATCAAGTCTCCAGCATTCAATTTGGTGCTGATGGATTTTGTCCTTGATCGTATTCTTCCAGACATGATAAGAAGGGGTATGACCACTGACCATGAAGTCATGTAGGACATAATAGAGCCCATACTTGCGCAGGAGATTAATAATGTCAGGAACAAATCCAAGGGGCTTTTCAGCCAGACGGTACATGTAGGAAAAAAGACGTTTGACAAATAACTCCTTATATGTCGAGGATGATGGTGCAGTTAGCAGTTTGTCAAGGAACAATAATTTCATTTTATCAATGTATCCTTCTATGGTCCACAGTCCCAGGCTCCCAATCGCAGCTACCGAACGAGTATTTTGGTCGAGTCCTTGTATTCTTTTGGCAGCGAACCTGTTGGCGATCTCAAGCTTTTCTACGTCGGACTTCTTTAGACCCCACCATAGTTCAGCCCCGTAAAGCATCCGTGGAAGACCAACCGTGCGCCAAAGTTCAACGCTACAAATTGGATTCAAACCGCCTGGTCTTGCTCCGCAACTGAACAAGCATGATACCACTTCTTTACCCTTCTTAGCTGCAAATTCACATCTATCCTTGTTGGAAAATGTACCGGATAACACGGTTCCTACATGCTCCCATGTCCGTTCTTCCTTAACATCGTGATCTCCTAGGACCCATTTCCTACTGATTTTATGTAAATAATTTGATTTATTCGACTCACCAAAGGTCACTTCAACAGTTTTACCAGGATTGAATTCAAATCTCCACCTCTTGCTGTATTCGTTGACAGCGTGCAGCATTTGTTGAAGTCCGGCAACGCGAGTTGATAGCAGTGCAATATCGTCGGCCACCATCACACAACCACTTGATATATCATCCACCTGTAAGCCGTTTTGCACAAGGCTATTCTCTATCGGTATGTCATTATTGTAGACCAGGAATAACCAAGGAGATAGGACACCACCTTGACGGACTCCCTGTTTGATTGGAAAATGGTCTGAAAGACAGCCATCTAGAGCAACACAGGCTGACAATTTGCTATACCACGCTCGAAGAAGTCGCCATGTTTTGCCACGGATGCCCATATTGTAAAGTTTGTAAAACAAGCCATCAAACCACACAGTATCAAATGCTTTTGATGAATCCAGGAAACAAGCATATACCTTGGAGCCACGTTCAACATTATGCAGAACAGACTCTTGTAGAGTGAAAGTGGCCAGGTTGCAGCCCTTTCCGGGTTGGTAGGCAAATTGAAGAGGATGTGGGATGTTTAGTTCTTCGAATTTTATCATCATTCTGTCAAGCATTAGTCTTTCAAACAATTTCCCCAACACATTTAAAAGAGTTATGCCACGGTAATTAGATTTGTTTAACCGGTTTTTGTTTTTCCCTTTAAAGAGTGAGACGATCACACCTATGGTTGATGACGTTGGAACGTCCTCTATCGATCTTATTGCGTTAAACAGCTTGGTTAATATAACGTAAAGAGCTTCGTCTGCATATTTTAAATGTTCGTAAACGAGGCCATCAGAACCACACGATTTCCCATTTGGTAGTTTTGAGCAAGCTAATGCTACATGGCTAACTTCGAAAGGATCATCCAGAGGATCGTCGTAGTCGTATTGTTGGCTTTCCTGACAATATTCGTCAATTTTGGCTGCAACATGCTTCTTGAAACTTTCATCAAACAAAGGATTCTGCAAAGGTGTGTACAGATTTTCATAATAACGTTTCCAAATTGTTAATAACTCTTTTTCGTCAGTAACTATTCTACCGTCTTCTTTCAATTTGTTCTTTCGGTTGTTTACTTTGGCCCTCTTCTTAGACATTATCCTCTGGAAGCTACATCTGTTTGAGTCAAAGGTGTTCGTGAGGTATACAAACTCATTCACTTCGTGCTCATAGGCTTTCCTTCTGAGGATTTTACGAAACTCGCGTTTTGCATTCTTGTAATCAATAAAGGTAGGATTGTTTGCATTCCTTGGGCGTCCATGGCTGATCCAAATATTTCTATATTTTCTCATCTCGCTATGCATTTGACCAAGGCCGTTTTTCCAATAAGATTTCAGATTTTTCTTGAATTTCTTTTTTGGAATCGACTCCGAAGCAGCAGAGAGAAGTGCCGTTGTTATTTTCGATGTTACGGTATCAATTTCAGCGATTGAGGTAATTTCAGCTTGGTAATTGATTAGATTATGTAAATGATTATTAACACTCAGTTCATATCTTCGTTTTACCCGATCATGTTTTATGGTGTTCCAAGCTGTTTGAGTACGTTTTACAGTATTTTCTATCCGGTGCGTTACGGGCATCTGCAGAACACAAGCGATGGGGTAATGGTAAGACATATTAAGACAATGTTCGGTCTTTACTTCGCAAGTTATGACATTATTTTTGCTTGGTTGCCGTATGCCCTTGGAGAGAAGACAGCAGATAAATTTACACCAGGGGAATGCTTTTGGGAAGTTGTGCCGGTAAGTTACTGTAATACAAAACAGTATACTGTACACGAGTCCAGTAACTATGGGTGCACCGGATAGTACTTTTTACTATCCGGCCGGATACCGGATATGCCAGATAGTTAAAAATTATCCGGCCGGATACCGGATATTTTCTTATTCAAGACTCAGGTCTCCTTTTCAGGTTGTCTAAAAGTGTGCATCATATCTTGACATGTAATAATAGGATAGGAGCCAAAAGGGTTTCTTTCCAAGAGCCCAATGATGCTCAAAATGTTAAGTGTTTGGCTTTTTGGTAATCAACATTCTTGTCCAACACACATACAGTAATAACATAATTCCATGAACACACACTCCAATGACTCCACTTTCCGTTTCCAGTCAATCGTATAATTCAAATAAGATTAGATGCACAAACATGAAACGTCAAACAAGTTTAAATATTAAATTAGTATTGAGTTTTTTTCCTAATGTCAAGAATGTGCAGTATGCAACTATGCATAATATATATGCATAATATAGTTACTAATCTATACTAAGTATCAATGGCTTCGATGCAAATGATGGTAACTATCATTGATCAAAGTTAGTGTAGTTTTTTGTAACAGGGTGAGTCAGTTGACATATTTTGTCTATTTAAGAAGGTAGTTATTTTCTAGTTAATTATAACCAGAAATACTGGAACAGTCAACCAATTTATATAATAATGTTCTTTTGTTTGTTGTATTGATGTCCAACTGTTTTCTTTTCATAGCATTTTATTGATATTTTCGTTTTTAAGTTGAAACAAAATTAATACGCCTTGAAAAAATATCCAGCCGGATACCAGTAATGGGATTATATCATTATCCGGCCGGATTTAATTATACAGTATTGAAATAAGAATTATGTTGTTACTGTTAGATATACAGTACGTATAGAACGAATATTTGATTTCTTGGTAAAATATGTGTAAAATCAAATATTAAACTCACATGGAATTTTGTTTCAAGTTTGACTATTATCAAATATCTTAGCTGTTAAAACACAGATAAAACTAAATGTAGCCTCAAGTGGTTTCAAGATGCAGGAAAATGTGCATAATTGACTCATACTTTCATAAAATTAATGAGCATGATATGAGCAAATTTGCATAGCAAATTCTCATCAATTTTCTCATCATTTTCTTGTGTTATGCGAAAGCCGCAAAATCATATTTTCCCATTCATACAAATCTCATTATTGTATTTTACTTTTCTGTTATAGGACAATGCTGGTGTTGATCTGGACGCAAAAATCAAATCCTGCTCCACTCCAAAGCTGATTTCAACTGGGACTCTGCAGGATTTGCACTCCTTGGCTTTGATTGCGTAGGGCATGGTTGTCCTGAAGTTCAAATCGCTGAACATTTTGAACGCCGTGATTTGTTTATTGTCTGCATACTATGTTTATCTTTTGGGTACACAGTACCCAAAAGGAAAAAGTGGGCAAAGCAAAAACGTGTTTTTGTTCCTTGAGTACATGTTTATATCGTCTTCGCCACAAGGAAAAACTATGCCAATTGGGTTGGAAAATTTCCTGAGCAGCATGAGGAACATTTAAATTTGTTAAGTACATTTATTTAATGCATATTTTATAGTTAATACCATTACATATTGGGAATTTTGATGCACATTTTAGAATTTTGCACGGGAACATTGCAGTTTGAGTCTTCCATGCATGCAGGGTAACGGACACCTGAACTTTTATATATTTTTAATAATAAATAAATATACAATTTACTGCATGCTTTTATATAATCAGTTAGTGTTTGCCAAATAAAAGATTTTAAAAATTTCCTTAATAATATACTGTATGATTGATATCATATATTTCGTGTAATAATTCATTAATTTAACCATTTAATAATTGGTTAAATTAGTTTAACCAATTTTAAATTGGTTGCTCAACCAATTCATTTGGTTGTCCAGCCGCATCTATGTGACCAATTATTTTTGGTTGAAATAACCAAATTTTTAACATTGTAGACGTTAACTCGGCCAATATTTACTCAATTTCAATTCTGAAAACAGATATGGAATTACCGAGTCTAAATACAAAACGCACGTGCACATAATATTACGCAAACGTGTATAACCTTCGTATAAACCCATTTATAGTTCGTCAGATCACCACTCGCCAATGGCCTACTTCGCCCAAAATCCAAACATTGTCCGATTCAAACGATTCACCCAAAACACTTTTTACTTCCTTATAAGGAGTTGGTGCAACTATATATATATATATATATATATATATATATATATATATATATATATATATATATATAATATATATATATATATATATATATATATATATATATATATATATATATAAAAAAGTAGAGTGCTGCGTAGACAGTGTTTTGAATACTGATGAAGGGCTCCGCTCGAAACGTCAGTATCTCGTCACTAAATTCTTGGCAGTTTACCACCTTTTCACTTTGCTATATATATATATATATATATATATATATATATATATATATGCTATATATATATATATATATATATGCTATCTCGCTATATATATATGCTATATATATGCTATATATATATATATGCTATATATATATATATATATGCTATCTCGTCACTAAATTCTTGGCAGTTTACCACCTTTTCACTTTGCTATATATATATATATATATATATATATATATATATATATATATGCTATATATATATATATATATATATGATATATATATATATATATATATATATATATATATATATATATATATAAATATATATATATATATATATATATAACAAACAAAGTGAAAACACTGATTACTTCATTGAAGTTTATTCACTTATATAGTTATAAGTTTATATAATTTTTTTTTATTCACTTATACACTTATAAGTTTATATATATATATATATATATATATATATATCAAATAGAGATCTTGCGTTTGTGTTTCGAGAGTGCTCGATACCACTGATTCTGAAGCTTTCATTTTGAAAAGTGGAAGCACAAGAAACTTTTCATTTCAAGAAGTGGAAGCACTACTTATTACAATAACAACAGCAGCAAAATGGCGTGTTTTAATAAAAACAAGCGAAAGTATTCTAATCCCACAAAATTAAATAAGTGTTATTCAACTCATGGCCAGAAATTATGGACATTGAGCCTGCGCTATTTGTGTAGCAGCATTACGCTTAAAACCCCATTTAACCCTCCGCATCCCCGTGGATCATATTACGACCCATCGATCATGCGTTTAATTTATTCATCTCAAATGTCAAGCGTGCCGTCTAATGTGTTAGCTAAGTAATCACGTGGGTGTTATACCTTGTCATCTCAAAGACACCGATAGCATTGGAAAGCTACGTTTTCACTAAGTATTCTTATCCAAACCATAGTAAACTTTGAACAAGGGTGCGGGTTTATATCAGCAAAGGAAAGCCGTGTGTTTGAAGGTAATGTCCTATGTTTTGAAGATTCAAAACGAAAAAGCAGGGTCGTTATTTCGAATATTGAAACCTAACGTAACAAATAATATCGAGCAATCATTTGTTAATGAGAAACGATTTCGGAAACTAAAAATAAATGTTACATTTCATTGGCGTGTTAATTAAACCACCTTGCAATTCCATTCACAAATGTAGATAATCATCTAGAATATTTTCCCTGAAATGTTGTTTTTTTATGCTTAGCATGTGATTTATAACAAAATGCACCATTAAATAGTGTTTTGAAAACCTAAATTTTTTTACAAAATGTGTTCTCAGAATGCTGCAAATGCCATTTCAGAGACCCAAATTTCAAAAATGTTCCGGGGGTGCATGCCCCCGCACCCCCTAGAAGGCTCGTGAATTCAGCACTCGCCCCCCCCCCCCAAATATTTCGTCAAGTGTCCGCCACTGTTTATAGTAAATCAAATCTACAACTTCTTACCTGCACTTGCATCGTTGTCAAACCGGTCTTTAGTGTAGCATTTCCAATTATCTCTCTATAATTTGTGCCCGTTCCGACCATGCCACGCTCGTAAAAATTCTCCAGGGTTTCCCTCTGATTGTCGCTGATTCGCATTCTCTTCATTCTCTTCCGTTCGATACGCCAATTACGATAATACACGTGTGCGCAAGAGTGCAAAATGGCCGCCAAGGGAGTTCTAGAATTATTATTCATCTGAGGCTCTCCCCAGGCTGCTTAGACGGTAGCCTGGCATGGGCAATACCCGTGTTCTCAATTGAGAAATGTTGGGTAATTCCCGTTGAGGTGTTTGTTCAACGCATACGCAGGGATACGGCGAGGCAGAAAATTTTTTTAAGCATGCTTAAAAATTTTGTGCGTATTCGGACGTATGGTTTATACGATAAGCATACTCTAGGCATACGCTGAATACGCTAAAGTACGCTAGATGTACGTTAATCCTCATAGGTCGAGTACGCTGGTCATACGCTGGCATGAAGGTGTACCGTACAGCTAGCGTATTGATAGCGCATGGATGGCGCATGAGTAACGTACGTCTAACGTATGTCTGACGTATCTGCAACTTCCATAGACATCTTGGCGTATGCCTGACGATTGAGTAACGTATTTACCGTACAACTAGCGTATGATTGTCGTCTGCCCAGCGGATTGCCAGCGTTTTGAGAAAGTGTATATATAGGCTCCCATTTCGAGCTCTTCTTCATTTCATCGTGGACCTCCGACGAGAGGATGGAGTTAGCTGTTCTCCAACACCAGTATGATCTGATAGATTTGGCAGTTCACCACATCTAATATAACAGAATCAGAAGAAGGAGGAGAAGAAGACGTGACGTCTGGGTGAGACCATGGATCGGCAGGCGACGGCAGTTTGGCATCTACGATCAGCTTCTTGTTGAGCTCCGAAACGAGGACCAAACATCCTTCAAGAACTTCATGCGGATGCCCCCCGAAATGTTCGATGAGCTGCTAGCCAGTGTGAGTCCCAGGATCACCAAAAAACACACCTGGTACAGGGAGCGCCTGGAGCCTGGCCTGAAGCTCGCACTGACTTTGCGTCACCTTGCCTCGGGGAGCAAGTACACTGTTAATTCTAGGGAGTAATTTTAACTCCACCGTAAGAGTTGAAATAACTCCCTTTTGGGGAGTAAAAAAATAGAGTATATTTCACTCCAAAACCAGAGTTAAACCTACTCCACTTCAGTTCATATTAAAACTTTTACTCAACTAAGAGTAAATATTACTCCACTGCAGGGATAAAATATACTCCAGCAAAGGAGTACAAATATTAGAGTACTTTTTACTCCTTTATTATTACTCCAGGAGTAACTTTAACCCCAATCTTACTACTCTGGGAGTCAATCCAACTCTCATAAAGGAGTAAAATGTACTCTTGAAAAGGAATAGACATATCGGAGTAATTATTGTATATTTACTCCTTTATTTTCACTCCAAAAAAGGAGTAAACATACCGGAGTAAGTAATGCATTTCTGGGAGTCAATACAACTCTCATAAAGGAGTAAAATGTACTTTCGAAAAGGGATAAACATAACGGAGTAATTAATGTATATTTACTCCTTAATTTTCACTCAAAAAAGGATGTATTTTGTATTTTGTAAGGTTGTAAAGGAGGGTGTATAAAAATGCATGTTTAATATTTATAATAGAATAAAATAATATTTATTCAGGAAACTTTTTCATTCACATGTTTTTTAAAAGGACCTACACAGACAACATAGACACACAGTATATAAAAATATACAGAATACAGTATATACTGTAACCTCAATGAAATCTTGAAGTGAAATCTTAATATTGGGAATATTATTAAACTTTACGTATAATCATAAATACAAAAGAGACTTACCACAAGATTAAAATGGTTAAGGTTATATTTATGTTGCTTTTGTTCGGTTTCGATTCCACGTAAGGGGTTCATAGCAGAACTATCCTCATCAAAGATTTGTTGCAACCCTGGTATTTCTTCGATTGCTTGTCCAACAGCAGCAAGTCTCTCTTTGATTTCTGACTTGGCGACGTTTACTGCACTGTAAATTCAAAAGAGTCGTTTTGACCCCAAGGAGTCATTTCAGCACCTTTCCTCGAAGGGTCATTTTGACCCTTCATGGAGTGGTTTTGACTCTAAGGGTTGTTTTGACCCCAACATGGGGTCAAAATCACACCTTAGTGGACTCCATGAACTCTTTCTAGGAGTTATAGGACTCCTGGAGGAGTCGATGGACTCTTTGTTAGAGTCATAGCACTCTTTGTTGGAGTCACAGCACTCTTTGTTGGAGTCCGAGCACTCTTTGTTAGAGTCATAGCACTCTTTGTTGGAGTAAATATTATGCTCTTTCTTGAAGTCATTGTAGTTTTTCTTGATTTGTGGATAAGTTTGAGGTAAAAATTGGTTATTAAATATATAAAATTATTCCATTCAAAAATATTTGAATAATTATGAACTATTCTGTATTATGTTTTAGTAATGCATGAAAAACAACTGAATAGCTGATTTCACTAATCATAAATGAAATTGAATGCGTCATTGTCTTTATATATGGTTGTCTACACACCAAATTTGTCTAACATTACACCAATCTGGTCTAAAATAATACTGAAATCCTCAGGATCCGCCAAGCTGACAACATTGTTAAAATCTCTCTGAACATGGTATCAAAATGCCGACCGGTACTTTATTCCACATAGCACGTGATCAGAGTGACACGTGTGATATGGCGCAATATTTCGTATTCGTCGCTTCGCGATTTTACATGTTCTGCGTGCGAAGAGAAGCTCGTATCTTTATAACTTTATTTGACGTATGAAACCTATCTAGAAGCGAGATGAAATACGTATTGATCCACTGGACTTCTACCAACTAGACGACTATCCTTACTAAAGATTTTGTTCGCGATTATGCTCGTTATGCGTCAATCAATTTGTACTGTTAACATCCCCCCCCCCGGCATACCCCCGGGCATTTGAACTTTTCGATATTTTGTGGTCAAATTCCCCACCCCCAGGCCAAAAAACTGTTCAAATGCCCCCACATATAAGGCAAATTGTTGGTCAAATGCCCAACCCCCGAGTCATTCTGTGCTGTAAGTTTAAGTTTGGAATTGTGTGAAAAATAAACGCACTGAATTTTGAAGCAATTTCCTCATTTTAATATAATAAAGTGTGTATTAACATACTACACTTGATCCTATATTAAAGAAAATGTTATTAAAAAGTTCCCTAAAAGCAAACGTATAGGGTGCAGTGTCATATTAGATAAACTTTAAATATTAAATTAATATAAACAACAGTTTTCCATGGTACTTTGTTGGCCTAATAAACGATGAATGTAAATTGTTTCATGCTGCAACTCTCGACATTTTAATCACCTTGTATAGAAAACACCACTATATATGAAACATTTTATTCAAGATAAACTGAACAGCTAAAAATAACAATGTCCCCACGTAGCTGTTGCCTTGGCCTTTAAAATCTTTTAATGTGTACTCCATGGCGCGATTAATAAGTACTTATTAACCGAGCGCGAGGTCCGTACGGGAAAATATTTTGCTTGAGATCTTTTGAGTACAGACCGAGCCCCGAAAGCTTGTGAGGTTAATAAGGAATTTATTATATGTCTCGACTACAACGATAAATAATTTAGAGAAAACATTATCGTGTACAGTACGTCTTCCTCCACGTCAGCGCGAGCGGAGCGGTCTCACAGTCGCGATTCGATATAATTGACAACAAAACAACCAAAAGGGAAAACATTTTGAAAAGAATATAATTATTTTATTTTAAGAAATTTTTTTAAACATTTTTTAATCGAGTAATACCGTGCGGGTCCGTACACCGAGTCCGTACGGTAAAGTACGGACCCGCACGTTAGCCAATCAGCGTTCAAATACGCCAGTTCGGACTCGCAAGACATATAATAATACAATTTAGCACACGTGCGATCGAGAAAACCTCCCGCGCACCTCCCGCGGTCTGGTGTCAAATGCCCCACGTCACGCGGCTGTGTCAAATGCCCTACCCCTACAGCAGTTTAAAAGGTCAAATTTCCCACTCCGGGATAGGGAAGGGTGTCAAATTCCCGGGGTATGCCCGGGGGGGGGGGATGTTAACAATATAAATTGATCGGCGCATTAATCCGAAGAAAGAAGGCATGCAGCTGTTGATCACTGTTGTTTTCACAAAGCAGTTGTCAAACGGTCAAACCGCCCAAAGGTGGCTGGAAAGCGTATCTGAGGCGCGTGATTGCTGCGACTGGTGAGTTGTGTATAATTTGTTAATGACTTTGGTGATAATCTACTGCTCTCTTAATGTTTAATAATACTTAAATCTGTATTTCATAATTGCGAATCACCATTAATTTTGGACGCCATTGACATGAGTGAGTCGCTGTTGAAACATTTATATTGATCAGCTTTCGTCAATTGCTCATAAGACCATAGGTAGCCAAAATGTTGTTATAATTTCTTATTTTGTTCATTAAAGAACGTTTACCGAACGACGAAAGACGACAAACAGCCGATAGCGAAATGAAAACTCGCCCCATTCCCCTCATTAGCTACGCGCGACACAATTTTGTGCTTTCACTTATACATATATTATGATAAGGTTGGCAAGTAAATTCCAATATTCACAACAAACACTTAACAAATGATTCAAATACTCGCAAACTACGTGAAGAACCACCAAAAATGAAACAACACTTTGAACACTGATAATTTTACTACAATATTACAAACAATTATCTTTCTAAATAATTCTGACAAACAAGAAAGAAGCAAAAGTCTCTAGGTTTTTGACCAAAGTTTTTCTGTGCCTATGCGGGATGCCATCAAACAGTTATGACGATGTCAAAAACCTAATCCTATTGGCTATCAAAAATAAACAAACTATGACGTTCATGCCACTGACAGGGGGGGTAGATATCCAGATACGATAAAAAAACACAGAGGATTTAAGACGTTCCCGCGGAGGCAGATAAAAACATGTGAATAAATCAAAACAGAAGAGATCAGAGAATTTAGTTCGGTAAGTAAATATATTTGCAGTTGTTTTTTTAGTGTGCAAAACAAACGAGACATTTTAAATAATAAGCAAGTCAAGTTATATTAAATTGTTTTCCCTTTCACGGCGAAAGCAGAAAAACAAGTAGGTCTCTGTTAGCTTAAATATTTCTCGCGAACACAGTAATAAAGTTATTGTTTCTCCGATCCTAACTCAAACTACTAATAACGAACAAAAGAAAGAAAAACGGACAGGTTTTTATCAGTGGTTATTACTCTGATATGTTTTGACTGTCAGGCTTTTAATTCATGTATTTTCGATCAGAGAACGTTTTGTACTTCTCTTCTGCAACGAAATTTTGCTCTGCATATCGACTTTAATACAATATTCCATTACAAAAAACTTACCTGCAGTTAGACGATCAACATCATTGACGATAAAATATAACTTTATAGGAAAAAACTTCAAAAGAAACAGCTCAATTGAAAACGACAGTTCCAACGTTTGCACTGAGCTTAAATTACATTACTTTTTTCCAAATGGACAAATAACATCTAACAAGGTATTAATGCACAAGTTTTGAATGGCATTCTTACTGCACAACTTTTCTTTGTTTGCTGTTGCCGTTTGGTTGAACGATTTATTAAATAGTTGTGCTTTGTGGTCTAACTTCTGTTTATTAGTTCTGTACACGGTTCTTCCCAACGTGGTTTTCATTTATTGGGACTTCATGAAAACTTTGTCAGTATGTGGAATATATACTTGATCTCTTTTGAAGTTCATTTTTTACCCCGATTGGCTTGATTAAATGTTCTTCTGAACCGGAGGCGGAGACGAAGTGTTTTGGTCTGAAAATGTTCTGGTTTGTGCTTTTTATCACCTTGAGCCTGCTGCCTATAAAGTTATATTTTATCGTCAATGATGTTGATCGTCTAACTGGTAAGTTTTTTGTAATGGAATATTGTATTAAAGTCGATATGCAGAGCAAAATTTCGTTGCAGAAGAGAAGTACAAAACGTTCTCTGATCGAAAATACATGAATTAAAAGCCTGACAGTCAAAACATATCAGAGTAATAACCACTGATAAAAACCTGTCCGTTTTTCTTTCTTTTGTTCGTTATTAGTAGTTTGATTTAGGATCGGAGAAACAATAACTTTATTACTGTGTTCGCGAGAAATATTTAAGCTAACAGAAACCTACTTGTTTTTCTGCTTTCGCTGTGAAATGGAAAACAATTTAATATAACTTGACTTGCTTATTATTTAAAATGTCTCGTTTGTTTTGCACACTAAAAAAACAACTGCAAATATATTTACTTACCGAACTAAATTCTCTGATCTCTTCTGTTTTAATTTATTCACATGTTTTTATCTGCCTCCGCGGGAACGTCTTAAATCCTCTGTGTTTTTTTATCGTATCTGGATATCTACCCCCCCTGTCAGTGGCATGAACGTCATAGTTTGTTTATTTTTGATAGCCAATAGGATTAGGTTTTGACATCGTCATAACTGTTTGATGGCATCCCGCATAGGCACAGAAAAACTTTGGTCAAAAACCTAGAGACTTTTGCTTCTTTCTTGTTTGTCAGAATTATTTAGAAACATAATTGTTTGTAATATTGTAGTAAAATTATCAGTGTTCAAAGTGTTGTTTCATTTTTGGTGGTTCTTCACGTAGTTTGCGAGTATTTTAATCATTTGTTAAGTGTTTGTTGTGAATGTTGGAATTTACTTGCCAACCTTATCATAATATATGTATAAGTGAAAGCATCACGTCAGCTTGCAGTAAATTGTGTCGCGCGTAGCTAATGAGGGGAATGGGGCGAGTTTTCATTTCGCTCGTGGATCGGCTGTTTGTCGTCTTTCGTCGTTCGGTAAACGTTCTTTAATGAACAAAATAAGAAATTATAACAACATTTGGGCTACCTATGATAAGACCTTTGAAAGTTTGCTGAAAAAGGTCTTATGAGCCAGTTAAGCCCCTGAAGGCTGAAGGAAAATGCACCAATATTACTAGAACTGTTTATTATATTATTAAATCTTGCTCTTCGTCAAAGCAATTAAACTGGTTTAATTCTAAGATAAACTGGTTGCTGGTTGGCACTTAGTTATGACAATGTTGAAGTTATAGTGAAGGAAAACTTTGAGTGTGAAGATGCAACTGAGATGGGTTGTGAAAAATATAACTTCAAGGCCTAACAGTTTAGTAGCTGGAAATCAAATGAAGCCACAGCTCTTGGGATTATGGAGTCCTATGACAGGAGCTTGGACTGGCAACAAGTTCGGTATTATATGATGGTGGTATAATGCCATTATGAAGTGAATGGATATTTTACTGAGAATATTTGGCATTTACACTACATTAATTTGACATATTAAAGTTATAGTGAAGGAAAATTGTAAGTGTGATAAACCAACTGGAACCAGTTGCAAAAAATGCAACTACAAGACTAGGCTGTGTCACACCCCTGACTCGTCTCGGTACGAGTAAGTACGAGTACTTACTAACTACAGTAGGCTTCCTTGTGGCCCTTCTACACGATATAATTCATTAATTGTATGCGATTGTCATTTTGGCATACATTGTTGTATACGATTGTCATACTGGCGTATGCAATTGTTTGCACACAACATAATTCTTGTTTCTGATTCGATGGTGAATGTTGACATGCGTGTACAGTTTGATCACGCACACCAAGATGACAATTGTATATGACAAATCGTACCGTGTAGATGTTCCTTTAAGTACTTTAGTCTAATATAGTTTATTAGTTATGCATTCATGTTTAAAACCATCAGGAGCCACCTTAATTGAGTGTAAATGCCAAATATTCTCAGTAATAAACCCATTCACTTCATTCATGGCATTTCCACCATGGCCGTACAGGTATATACTGAACTTGTAGCCAAGCTCCCATGGTTCAGTCGGTTAGTGTGCTGGTGTACTGTATATTGCTCGCAGGGTTCAATTCCCAGTATTATCTAGTTTGAATTAGTTGGGGAAATATTGAAATAATATGTATTTCCCCCTGTACCGTAATTTAGAGAGTGAGATTTTATATTATATCTGTCAAGTTTTTGCATGGCATATTGAAGTGATATGTAGTTTCTTGTGACCGACACGAATACACAATGTGCTATTTGCACATAGAAATCTATTACTGTAATTCATGAAGACTTCCAATTTATTGTCAGCCTTATTTGGAAATATATTCTGTCCCAGTTATCAGTCACAGGGAAAAGCAAGGAAGGCCATCCTGCTCTAGACTGTGTGAAGGTCAAACTAATAATTGGTCAGAAATTGGCTATACGGTAATTATTGAAATTGGTTATAATTACATTACAGCAAAAGATTGATTCACTAAGCAGAAAATGCAATCAGATTATAATAAATATTAGTGCCCACCACAAAACATGAATAAAAGCCAGGATATACAGTAATGTATGAAAAAATGTACGAAAGGGATTCTCAATTAATGGTCAGAGTGCCGATAGCTTACTTTATGACTTTCCTTGGAAAAATATGTGTTGTTATACATGTGTTTAAATTTTAACAATAAGAGACCTATTATGCCTCTCTCAAAAAGTCCCCTCAAGTCTTTAATAATACCAGGTTTTTGTTGTAATCTAAATTTAGTAACACCAAAGCCATTGGATAATTATCATTCAATGGCATCAAGACAACAAACTTAAACTAGTGGTCTGTCGCCAATGCTAATTGGCTATGCTACTATAGGTCTATTTGTGATAGACCACTTATAGTGATTAAGCACCAGTTTTGAAAATGAAAACAATGCAGAAACTTTCCAGTTTGTCTTTATTTTCATATTTTAAGTTTGACTGACTAGTTTGTTGATACAAAAACAATTAACTTGTGATGAGCGTTAGACAACTTGGCTTGCATAGAACACTTGTGCCTTGTTGTCTAATTGTTATATTTACTGGTACCGTATGTATATCTGCCTAATTTATCACTATGGTTCTGGATTATAGGTCAATGTTATAGGTCAAGTGAGGGGGTGATTCTGCATTCTCATCTCTATTACTTCTCTTTCATTATTTCCTTTCAAATAAAAAAGTAATTAACAAAAGCAAGTATTTAGAGCTACAGTACTGTACCTCTTCACTTGAATTTTTTAAAAATACCTCTAGAAATATCTCTTTTATACCTGTAGGACTATATCCCTCTTATTAATATTTTAAAATTTATATATTTATTTATTTTCAGCTCATGTCCTGAAGCACTTCTATAAAGCAACAGAATACACCAATGAGGCAACAATGGCATTATGGCACAAACATGGAGAAATGAAAGGCGTGCTGAAAAAGTTAGAACATTTTATTGAAACAAAACATTGATAATAAAACTGAAAATTTCATGTTTTTTAAATGTTAATTGAATTTTTAGTGAAAATTGACACTACGTTTAGTTATTTCTTGCAAAACTCGGTTCATGCATTAGGCCTGCTCGTAAGTTGTTTCTATGTGTTTAACATTGAGTACCCAGGCTCGTGCAAAAATGTGTTCCTGTTCCTGGAAGCTGCAATGATGCAGAGGACAAGGGAAGCCAAGAAGAAAGTTGCAATAAATAAATTCTTGCAAGAACTGGAATGACATTTAACTGAGCTAGGTGATTATCTATGTAATTGACATGCAGTATTAGTAATACCGTAATGGATGTAAGTTTTTGTATACCGTTACCAGCATAAATAATTATAGATATTATAATCCTTGACCTTGTACCTATGACCAAAGTGTTAAGTTTATTAAAATGTTCTTCCTTTATTTGTTGCAGTTTTACTATTTTTGCCTCCAAAATGAGAGCAAAATTAGAGTAATTTTCACACTCATAAGGAATAAAATTTACTCCACCTTTGGTATATTTTTGACTCCAAAATGAGAGTAAAATTCTAAATTAGAGTAGTTTTCACCCCCATAAGGAATAAAATTTACTCCACCTTTGGTATATTTTTGACTCCAAAATGAGAGTAAAATTCTAAATTAGAGTAGTTTTCACCCCCATAAGGAATAAAATTTACTCCACCTTTGGTATATTTTTTACTCCAAAATGAGAGTAAAATTCTAAATCAGAGTAGTTTTCACCCCCATAAGGAATAAAATTTACTCCAGTTTTGGTATATTTTTTACTCCAAAAAGAGAGTAAAATTCTAAATTTGAGTAGTTTTCACCCCCATAAGAATAAAATTTACTCCACTTTTGGGTTATTTTTTACTCCAAAATGAGAGTGATGTTTTAAACTAGAGTATTTTTTACTCCTGCAAAGATAAATATTACTCCATTAGTGAGGTAGAAAGTACTCTACAAATGGAGTTAAAATTATGGAGTAAAATATACTCCCAAAACAGAGTCAACTGGTACCTTTTTTTTACTCCTTTTTTGGAGTAGTATCAACTCCTTAAAATTAACAGTGTATTCAGCCATGAAGTACAGATGGAGGGTCCCCCACAACACCCAGTCACACATCGTGAGAGAGGTCTGCCAAGCCATCATCGATGAGTACATGCCCGATGTGATGACCTGCCCCACCACTCCTGAGGGATGGCGTGCCATACCTGACAAGTTCCTCCAGAAGTGGAACTTCCCCCATACATGTGGTGCACTAGATGGGAAGCACATTGCCTGCAAGTGTCCTCCAAAGAGTGGTTCCCAATACTTTAACTACAAGGGCTTCTATACTCTGTTGTACTCATGGGCCTTGTAGACGCGGATTACAAGTTCATCTGGGCAGACCTCGGTGGTAAAGGATCATCATCAGACGCACAAATCTACAATAACTCTGAAATCACGGAATTTGCTGATGACAAAACCATCGGATTCCCCGCCCCTGATGATCTACCCAATGACTACCAGGATGTCCCCTACTTCTTCATCGGCGACGATGCCTTCGACCTCCGAGAGACCATGATGAAGCCATACAGCCTCCGGGGTCTGGACAATGAAGAGAGGATATTTAACTACAGGCTTTCCCGCGCCAGGAGGGTGGTTGAAAATGCCTTCGGCATCCTGGCGAACCGCTTCCAGGTTCTGCTGACCATGCAGCATCACCCATCCAATGTCAAGGTCATAGTGAAAGCCTGCATTGTCCTGCACAATCTGATGAGGTTACGGTACGCTGGACACTCGACCGTGCAGAGAAAATGAACCGTGACTTCATCCCTGGAGCATGGAGACAGGACAGGAACACACATACAGTTGCAAGCAGAAACACCTCCACCAAGAAAGGAAAGAAGCAGAGGAACCTCCTGAAACACTGGGCCAACTCAGGTGCAGTTCCATGGCAAGACATAATGATTTAGAGGACCTCAACACATCACCACTACCAGGAAAGAAGTAGTGACTGTTGATGTAGTGATTGTTGTGTCATCCTAGAGACTGTGTTTTTTGAATATGATAACCATGTTACCATTATTATCATGTGCCATTACTAATGACAGTTGTTGATTTGAATAAAAGTTTTTCAAACTTTTACATGTGGTGTTTATCATACTTTTTTATTTGTAATTGAAATTGACTACATTGTAAACTACACTACACAACTTTGAATTGATGTATTTATAACCCGCTACTTTATCACCACACTATACTTTGCAATAGACTTCAAATCATATGTAATTTATAAGTACCCCTGAACCCTGGCCCCTAGAATAATAAACTGCACTTTACGCTAGACTTTACACTCTACACAATTGTATAGTTTAAAGTCAAGTGTAAAGTGCAGTTTATTATTCTAGGGGCCAGGAGTACTTATAAATTACATATGATTTGATGTATTATGAAAGTATGACAAACACCACAAGTAAGTTTAAAACACTTTTATTCATATGATCAACTGATCATTAATAATGTCACATGGTAATAATGGTAATAATGGTACATAGTAATCACAGTCAAAAAACACAGTCACTACAACAACATTCACTAAAGAGTCAATACTTCTTTCCTGGTTGTGGTGGTGTGTTGAGTGCCCCATCCTAAGAACCGAGATCAGGAGGAGATCCCATGATGTCTCGAAATCCTGAGAGGTTGGACAGAGTGAAAATGTTCGGGAGGCTGTGCTCTAAGGCTGTGCCTGGACTGCGCTGGATTGGCCTGGGCTGGTCCCTCAGTACCTGGGCAGCAGAACCCAAGGAGTCAGACAATGGGGTGGGGGTGGTGGTGCGCTGTTGTTGCTGAGTTTGCTGAGGAGGTTGCTGTGCAGGTTGCTGAGGAGGAGGCATCATCTGCTGTAGACATCTGCTGATGTGGATGCTGGAAGCGTTGCTGGTTGTACTGCTCCATGTACTCCATAGACTGTGAACCCCAGATTGATGATGCTGGAGGCACGTTTCTCCACATGTGGGGAGGTGGCTGATACTGCTCGGAGATTGATGGTGCTGAGGAGCCGAATGAGCAGAAGGGCGGTGCTGAACTGGGGCGCAGTGGGTGAGGTGGTTGAGAGAGGCTGCCTTGCTGGGTTGCTTGGATGGGGGAAGCTTCCATGGCACTTGGAATGTCATCATCACTTTCCTCATCCATCAGGTCAGACAGCAACCTGTTGATGGTGGACCTTGCCTTCTTGTACTTGACCTTGGACATGGTAGCAGGCTGTCTTTAACGTAGTTGGCAAAGGCTGTTTGGGCTGTGATGGGCTGCTGCTGGGCTTTGGAGAGGTCCTTGCGGATGGTGCCGGACTCAGCAACTCTCTTCTGTAGGGACTCAAGGAGGGCGCTGTCCGGGTCCTGAGGTCGCTTGCGTGAGGATGAAGGGGTGGATGAGGGGTTAGGGGTGAGTTCATCCAGGCCAATCTCCATGTGAGCGCAGGCAGTCTCGGCAGCATCAAGGTCTCCTCTGTGTTGTTGGATGGTTGCCATGCAAAAATTATTGCAAATTGAATTGTCATCAAATTAATGAGGTCCAGAAAAAGTAGAATAGTTGTATACTTACACTCTGTAGGGGCTCAGGTCGGTGGCGAATGACCGTCTTCAGGAAGACGAACTTGGAGATGATCCACTCCTCCCTCTCAGTCAGGTCTGGAGCACTATCGCCACTCTTCTTCTTGTCAAGGCGTGTGTGGGTGTCACGCAATGACCGGAACCAGCCCTTGAGGGTGTCGGTTGTCCTCTCCATCAGCTGGACCTGGTCTTCCCAGATCTTGTACTTCTTGTCCTTCCGCCTGTAATCTGTCATCTTGACATTCCACAGCACAGGGTTGTCGAGGATGAACTCCAGCATCAGCTCCTCATCTGCGATGCTGAGGTTGCAGGGGTTCTTCTTGGCCCTTTTCTTCTTCTTCCCCTTGTAATCAGCCAGGCGCGAGGAGGTGGAGACATCAATCGACACAGATGATGAAACCGATGATTCACAGGAGCGTTCACGAGGAGGAGTTGGGGACCTTGAGTGCTCAGGAACATCTCGCTCACCATCAGCAGGTGTATCGAGTATATCAGCAGGTGTATCAAGTATATCATCAGGTTGATCAGGCATATCAGCAGGTATATGAACAGGTTGGATCATCAGGTTTGGATGAGGATGATGATGGGGTCTTCTTCCCTTTTCCTGTCTTCTTCTTGGGAGCCATGTTGATAGCTGGACGTCTACTACAATAATGCTGCAATGTTGAAAGTGCGCCGCTTATATAGGCATGCACTTTATAACGTGATAGCGGTACGCTGGACATGCGCAGTTCAAACGCTACTCATACGCTACTCGTACGCTGGCCATACGCTGGCCATACGCTGGCGATACGCTACTCATACGCTACTCATAGGTTCAATAAGGTAAGTTTTTATTTTGAGTAGAATACTCGTACGTTCCAATGACGTAGGTGCAATGAATATTCTAAACAGAGGGAGCCTACATAGCTGCTAAACATGCTGAGAGTACGACTCCCACCCTCGTAATTATAGTGTTTATTTCACCCAGTACAGACCAATTAAGGAGAGACCAGGGAATGGGTTAAATTAATCCTAAAGTAACTATTTTATCCCAACGCCGAGGCGTTGGGAAGTTTAAGTTAAAAAGGATAAAAGGTTAAAAAGAGAGACAGTGTTTACTTCACCCAGTGCAGACCAATTAAGGAGAGACCAGGGAAGGGGTTAAATTTATCCTACATTAACTATTTTATCCCAGCGCCAAGGCGAAGGGAGGTTTAAGTTAAAAAGGATAAAAGGTTAAAAAGAGAAGTCGAGCTTCTCCCCAATAAAAACACCCAAGGTCCCCCCCGCGAGCCATTCTTTTTCAAAAATGGCCCGTTGGCGTGGCAAAGAGTGCTTTCTGGCGTGCAGACGCAGCAAGAATTTAATTCTCGCAATAGCTGATTTCAGGCATTTATTTTCAACTGGCGGAATCTCACGAAAGCGAAAGTCGCATCGTGCAAGCCAGATACGATGCTTAATAATATGTAGCATCCATATTATGACTTTGAGCGTTGACTGTTTCCGTGCACCAGTAAACCCAAAGAGGAGCTCTTTAACGGTGAAGGGCGTAGCGTTAGGCACCGAAAGAGTAAGGTGAAAGAAAACCCAGTTAATTAATATTTGGGCAAAGGCGCAGTTAAAGAAAAGATGTTCTAAAGTTTCTTCATCGGAACCGCAGAAGCACATAATGTCGATGCGACGGTTACCAAAAGAACGGACAAGCCGAAAAGCGGTATAGAGGATCCCATGCGCAACCTTCCAATTGAGGTCCACAGCACCGCGTTCTAATGATGTCATATGGAGCTGCCGCCAGGTATCGGGCCAGTAAAGGGCACCATACACGGGCCTGAATTTGTCCACACAGTGTGGTGGTGAATAGCGCAAGTTGAGGCCCACTCGGTAGACTTTCTGAGTGGAAAACTCGGAAACGTCCAGCGGCACATCCTTGGATATGGCTATCGCAAGATTGCCTCCATTGGAGCCCCCCTGAAATTGGCGCCACGCCGTCAAGAGCTGACGGTAAAAAAGTGGTAGCTGTTGCATGGATACACGGTTAAACGTGGACCGAAGTCTTAGAATGGTACCAAGATGGAGATTAAACGCGCGAACGAAAGAATGGTAAAAAAGGACCTTCCATTTCGCGCATGAGTCAGAGTAGAAGCGTTTGAACCACTGGAGCCGCAGTGCGTCTGCTTTCAGCCGAAAGTCGACCACACTAAAGCCCCCAACAGACTGCGAAGTGGTGACGGTGCGGCGTGCTACCAAATCACGCTTACCTCCCCAAAAGAAAGGCCAAATGGCTTTGTCAAGACGGGACGCCACCCATCCTGGCATAACAAAAACGGTACATAGGTGCCAAATCTGGGAAAGGGCAAGAGCGTTAATAATTAAAGATCGTCCCTGATATGAAACGCCCTTTCCAAGACGAAAGTCTCTTTTCCACTTTGACGACCCTATTTTCCCAGGTCGCCTGGCTATAGTCGGAGGCGCCAATGACGGCCCCGAGTATGGGAAGCTCTTTTACCCACGATACACCGTGGGGGGTGTCCGAGCGGTTTTTCCAAGACCCCAGCCACAAGCCTTTTGACTTGCCCCGGTTGAGCTTCGCCCCAGTGCCGAGCTCATATTGCGCGTATACTTGGAAGACTGCTGGGAGTGAATCGTCCGAGGTGACAACAACGGTTGTGTCATCCGCGTAACAAGAAACACGTAACTCTTCTATGGACCCAGGTAACCTGAGGCCAGATATACCAGGAGCGGTGCGCAAGTTGCAAGCGAGTACTTCCGCGCATAAAACATACAAGAGAGGTGATAATGGGCAGCCCTGGCGTACCCCACGAGAAGGACTGAAGAAAGGAGATGTCCAGCCGTTTATCATAACAGCCGACTCAACATCAGTATAAAAAAGCCGGACCCAGTTGCAAAAGCTAGGCCCAAAACCCATTGTAGACAGCGTCCGCGACAGAAAGCCCCAATCCACACGATCAAAAGCTTTCTCCTGATCTAGAGAAAGGAGAGCCACGGGTAGCTGGTTAACGTCAGCATAATCGATGACATCCCGCAGGATGCTTAAGTTCTCAGAAATAGTTCTGCCGGGGATACCACATGTTTGGTCAGGTGACACCACGGAAGAAATAACGCTCAGAAGTCGACCAGCGATCGCACGCGTAGCAATCTTGTAGTCAGCGTTCAGTAAGCTTATTGGACGCCAGTTTTTGGTCACGAGACGGTCACTCTTTTTATATAAAACTATAATAAGACCACGGCGTTGGGATATGGAAAGGCGCCCGTTGGAATGAGCGAAGTTTAGCACGGTTACCAGGTCTGAGCCGAGGATATCCCAAAACGCCCAATAAAATTCGATGGGAAACCCGTCCAGACCTGGTGTCTTACCAGTAGCCATGCCCTTGGCGGCAGCTTCACACTCCTCTGAGGTAAGCAGACCTTCGCAGCGAGCTTGTTCCACTGCGGACAGTTGTTTCACCAATTTAGAAAGAAGCAAAGTCTGTACCACAGGGTCACATTGGTCCGCGGTAAACAGGTTAGTATAGTAGGACTGCCACACCTTAAGGATGGCAAGAGAATCATGATGGACAGTCTTTGAGATCGGGTCCTGAATGGCCGACATAAATTGTTTGCGCTGGTGTTTGTGCGCTAGGGAGAAGAAGTATGAAGAAGAGGTTTCCCCTTCTTCGACCCATCGGCACCGGGCACGAACTTGTGCTGCCCTTGCCTCCCGGAGTTCATAGGAACGTAAGTCCTCTTGGACAGTACAGATCTCCGCAAAAACGGATGAATCACCCGCGTCGAACAGGTGCTGTAAATCCTGCAGGCGACGAGTTAGAGAGCGTTTTAACTCAGAGGCAGATAAGGCTTTAGCTTTACAGTACGACCTCGTGACTTCCCTCAAGTAAAACTTCCCCATGTCCCACCAGTCGGGGGGGTTGGAGAAATCACTGGATTGTGTCTTCCAGAAAGTCCAGAACGACCGTACCAGCTTGCAGTACTCAGGATCCTTGAGTACGGAGGTGTTCAGCTTCCAGTACCCAGGACCTATACCCATGGAAGAAGGAAGAGAAAAGGTTACGAGTAGGTAGCGGTGATCCGAAAAAAAGGAAGGATAGTACTCACTAGCTTCGATATGCTCTTGAAGACTGATTGGTGCCCACACCATATCTATGCGCGAGGAGCACTCACCAGAAGCATGGTCCCAAGAGAAAGAAGAGACATCCGGATGTTGCGTGCGCCAAACAGGAAAGGTGTTTGTAGCCGAGAGAAGCGACTGCAAGGCCGTAACACTCTCCGCAGCAAGGTTGGGAGATGCCCGCTGGTACGACGGCGGGTGGCGCCGGTCGAGAGTTGGGTCGAGAACAGAATTAAAATCCCCACATAAAAAGGTGGGCAAAGCAAGATCGATAAAATCGGGCAGGGAAGCAAAAAAACGGTTCCTGTCCGGGTTCCGGTTAGGGGCGTACAAGGATGCAAAACGCACCCTCTCATCATCCATAGTAACCTCAGCTTGGACGAAGCGACCTGCATCGTCACGCCGCACCTGCTCAATTCGATGGCGAGAATGAACGAGGATGGCGGTGCCTACCCGTTTGTTGGATGTAGACGAGGAGGCAACCGCATAACCGGAGGAGGAAAACCATGTACGTAATGTAGCATGGGAAATAGCGTGTGTCTCCTGCAGACACACAATGTCGGCTTTCATGCACTGAAGCCAATGAATGAATGTGGTACGTTTCGTACGGTCATTCAGACCGCTTACGTTCATTGTGAAAACCTTGAACGTTAAATCGTGGGAGTGTGGAAAATATATTTAGGGAGAAGGTAACTTCTCCACCACTTCTAACAAAGTATCCGGGTTCGTGGTGAGGGCGTCGAGCATAGCATCGATTTCCTCACGACTTGCCAGATCAGTCACATCTGAAAAACACGCGGAACCAGGATCAGAAAACGTGTCCAAACTAGGAAACAACAAAGGCGACTCAGGGGATGCTGGCGATGTAATGGAGCCAATAAACGAGCCGACCTGATCACTACGGCCATCGTCATCTGCAACCCCATAGCCAGGGCTATCATGCTCCAACTCCAAATCAGTGGGTAAGACACCAACAGTATCCTCCTGAGGAGTTGAGGAGTCTTGGGATGATGGTAACAGCTCCAGATGAAGGGAAGCCGCCGAGTCCGACTGGGGGGCCACATCCGTTGGCAAAGCGCCATGTACGGTGTGCATGCCGACCGTAGGCGGAGAGGGGGGTAGAACCCTAGAGTCAAACTGACTCCACTGCGCGGATGGATCGGGCGCGGTGGAATCATCACCACTGGTATTAGGTGAGAATAAAAGCGGTGACCATGCCGTATCCAGCACAGGACCGCTAGGCGTAATCGCCGCAACCGCAGTTGGTGAAGGCGGCGTAATAGTCCGAAAAGGACTGGAAGGAGGGGGAGAGATGGTCTCAGCAATTATAGAAGCTGAATCTCCTGCAGACAAATCCGCGACCTCAACAGGAAGAGGAAGGTTACAAGCCTGCAAATGAACTGATCCGTCAGGATCAAGGGGGACAAAAACTGTTGTATCCGGAATGAAGTCCGAATCCGATAGTTCGTCCCAAAGTGGTCTTTTGGTGACACTTTCATCACTGTGGGCCCGGCCACGCTTAATTCCCTTGGGTGCCATTTCCTCGAGAGAATCCTCTTTACAGGAATTGCAAGGAGGGAGTTCAGAGGAAAGGGGCGTGACGGTGACAACAATGGTGTCGCCAACAACAGTAGAGGACCGATCTGGAGGAACGTGCGTTTGTGCAGGTCTTGGAGGAGAAAGTGGTGGAGGTGGCGGGAGAGACGGTGGTGGTGGTGGCGGCGACGATAGACAAGGTCTAACATCCTTCAAAGCTGCCACACGAGCGAGGGTGGTGGAAACCACGTCCTCCGTTCCAACAGAAGTACTGGCAGCAGTGCGCGGAGGAGCAGCTGCCTTAGCGGCGTAGGAACGCCGAGGACAACGTTGGACCACATGACCCACTTGACCACAACCGTAACAGGCAGTGGGCTGGTCCTTATAGTTTACACGGCATCTATAGCCCGCAATCTTTAAAAAGGTCGGGATATGCTGATTAATACGCATGGTGACCATACGTGTGCCCGACTGAATATGTTGGAAGCCTTTGATGGGAAGGTGCTTGACCGTGGACACACGACCAAACTGCCCTAAGGCTTCATGAAACTCTTTATTCGGGAACTGCAAGGGCGCTTGTTCCACGAAAACACGCGTGAGATTTTCATATGCTGGAGCGGGGGTGAGATGGACACCCCGAAAATCAAAACCATGGAGGTCAAAATCACGGCGCAACTCATTATCCTTAAATTGCACACGGAGTTGCAACTGTGGTAAGATCTGTATGCCCAGTAGTTTTTCAGGGCCAAGTGCTTTGAGAAATTCTGTGCGCACGACCTTGAGCTGATCCGCCCCAACTATTCTCTTTGGAAGAGTCACGACCGAGGTCGTGCTGTTCCATACACAATAATCTAAATCACTGTATGACGACATAGTGATTTATTTAAATACAGAACAATATAATATAATTTAATTTAATATGCTATAGTATAATTTAGCATAATTAAATATAGAGTATTATTTAATATATATTATATATATATAATGTATGTGACAATATATATATATATATATAGTTTAGTTTATACAGTATTCAATATAATGAAATTATATTAAATGTAGAAGAAAGAAAGAAAGAAAGAAAGCGTCTGCACGCGACGAAAAAACGCCGGGAACAAAAGCCCCCCACACACAAACAGGTACGACGCGCCTGTACGCAAAGGGGCACCCAGCAGGAGGGAGGACGCCTGCTCGTCAGGGACTAAACACCCCCCAAACCACCCAGCAGGAAAAAGCGCCTGCACGCGAAGAACCCGAAGGTTCGCAGGTTAAGCCTGCCTAAACTACTAACTAACTACAGATAAAAAAGATGAAGAGAGGGTCGCACAACGAGCGCCCGAAAAAAGAAAGTTGTCTATCGACAGCGATAGCTCGTATTTGCCAGTTTTTAGGTTATGGCCTTAGCAAGGTCCACGCATGGATCCCTCAAAACTGCAAGTTAGATTTCAAGGGATTTTTATGCGTATGAAAATTATTTCATTAATTTTCATACGCTATACTCATACAGTACGTTTCTCTCACCGGTAACTGAATTATTTGAAAATCGTTGTTGCATATAATATTAAGAGGTCGGCAAACGGTAGGCGAGCTATTCTCAGTGGGGTACTCGGCTTACAATACCATGGCGGAGAGGTTTTAACTTCATCTAGTATGCTTCGCCTATTGGGTGAGTTGTAGTAATATCCTGGTGAATCCCAGTTTAGTTAAATTTGGTCGAAAAGAAGGTTTTTGGCTATCTCACCGTTTGCTACACAGCAGCCACTTCGGCAAGAGAATTTGGGGTAGAACCGTGCCACCCACCTCCCCTTTTCCGCCTGGAATTGTGTAAAGATTTCTGCTAACTCCTTTTCTATTTCGTTCACATTATTTACCAATATAAAAATAAACATATCTTCAAAGCGCACCTTTACAGTTAAGGGACCCCAGTTTCTCCTCATGCCCCCCGTACACTAAGGAACGAAATACTGACGTTTCGAGCGAAGCCCTTCGTCAGAGTAAGACGAGATGAAATAAAATAAAATAAATAGCTGGGCTTATATATATATATATATATATATATATAATATATATATATATATATATATATAAATAGGTAATATTTGGCATTTCACTCGATCAAACTACATGTTGAAAGGATTTATGGTGAAGGAAAATTTCGAGTGTTGGAATACATACATTTTAAGACCAAACCGGGACCAGTTGCGAGAAATGCAACTTCAAGGCCTTCCGACCGGAATTGAACCCGCGACCCTGCGATGCTAGTGCAGTGCTCTGACCACTGAGCTACGGAAGCCGTTGCCGAGAGCCTAGTCACGAGTTCTGTATATATGGTGGTGGTAATGCCGGGATAAGATTCTGGGTATAATATAAGTAGAAAGCAGCCAATCAAATGCACGGGAGATAAACAAACTAATAATTGATGAAATGCGAAAAAATTAAATTGTTTGCTATTTTTACAATCGATCTGCAAACAGACTGATGGCCGGGGAGGGAGAACGAGTCAAGGGTGCAATGACAGGTACAATACTCAAGGGAAGTATGGTATAGTAAAGCTGTAGGAAACAAAAACTTGAAATGAATATGCACGAGCTAATAATAAAGTTCCTCGCAAATGAAAATAACAAAAAAACGTGTAGGAAATTAAAAAGAAAAACGTTCGTTAAGGCCATAAGTATGTGTGGTACCAAGTTTAAAACGAGACTTAGTTTTGGTTATTTTTCTCAGATTGTCGTTGATAATTCTGAATGCCCTGTTATTTTGGTCTTCTTTACTTCCGGCTTCAATTTCAGAATAAATAGATGCTCTACCCAGTCTCTTATACAGATCAGTGTTTCCACGGTTAGAACTATTTTCCATCTACGAAATTAATGTGACGTCATTTTATCAACAAATTTCCTCAACAAATGGCGATACTAACCCTAACCAAAAAATAATCCTAACCCCAAAAAGAAAAGTTAATGACGTTACATTACACTATTTCCACAATACAGAGAAACGCAAAAAGCTAACACAAACCAATTATTTGTACCCCTGTCGTTACGTCACCAAAAACTCCGATTTGTAATAGTAAGTAATACCACCTGACGAACGTCATTTAATAAAATTACCGAAGTTCCGAGGGAATTTTATTAAATACCCGCGGATCGAGTGAGAGGTTTCATAGCTAATGCACTTCTAATTTTTATGGTATTCCGTTGTAATACCATGTTTGCCGAAATTTCTGCCGAGGTTTCCTTTTGTTCGAGATACTTTGAATGCATTAACGTTAAACCAGTTTGTATTAGAACTGATACTACTCGGTTTGAAGTCAGTAGAGGTTATACTAGTGGAAATTAATATTAGTGAGGTATATTAGTTGTTAATGGACCTATAAGAACAAAATAAATTCAGGCAAACATAGTATTACATCCGAAGCGGTGTACATTACCAGAAATTATTAGAAAATGGCGTCCTTTTTTACAGTGAGGTACATATAGTCCTCTGTCCTGCGGTTTTTAAATAAAATTACGCGAAACCTGCCTTCTCCTTGGTCTAAAGTTTCAATATATTCGAATCGAAACAACCAAAAAGCAACAAGTTTAGATAACAAAGGTTAGACACTGTCAAGATTTATTTGTGACACATGCATTCTTTAATGAAAGCTACAATTCTGGGAGAAGCCAGGAAAGATACAAAACGTATCTTCTAAAATGTCTTTGAAATAACTAAGCGAAACATTCTTGGGCAATGTTGTTAATTTTAGCAAATTTTGAAAAACACTTAATGTACTTCTGGTTAAGCTATTTAAATGTATTTTCCATACTGCGTAATTTACCATATCTTAGTAGCCGGGCTGAAATCTCAGCTCGGGCTAAAATGTCTCCATGTAAGCCAGCACCCTTAGTCAGCCAGAAGATAATGGAATACCTGCAGCTGCACGTTCAAAGTAAAAAATGTCTATTCTGCGTGGTTTTCGGTCGTCAATCATATCTGAAACAACTGCAAGTCCTAAAGATGTTGTGGCGGTTGATCTGCCTTTGGATAATCACATCTTGTCAATGATTTCAGTAATAGCTAAGTAAATACTCAGTCGTTCCACTAAGTGATCTGCACATACAGTAGTGGAGGGTTCACTGTGTGATCACAACACGGTGTACATTGGATGAACACGCATGGGTGGACTATGTGCACTCTCCGTAGTGGCATGCGTGGGTGAACACATTGTTTTTTGTAGGGGTTATAATATGATCCGGAAACTGGTTTTTCATGAGTGTTTCTTGAGATCGTCGTAAAAATCTTGATACGTATACTGTTGATTTTAAAGGTTCTGTCAATAAACGTTATTATGAGGCCTGTTTTGTCTTGAAGGTGTTGTCTGTAAATATATAAGAATATGAAGGAACGATAGTTTTCCTTCTGATTCTTTCGCAATGGAAGTTCTTTGCTTTCAATTACATAATCCATTTAGTGTGATATGTCAACAGTTTTGTATTATTATCTTATAAAGTTTTTATAAATTATAAAACAATTATACCATTCGTTCTCGTCGCATATGAACTAATAGCCAACTATACAGGCATAGGGTGTCTGCTGACAAAGACAAAGTCTTTTCGCACATGCATGTGAAAGACCTGCTCTATTATAAAGAATATATAATTTTAGAAATATATATATAAATATATATATATATATATATATATATATTGCAGAAATTGTATTTTATGTTGAATAGAGCTTGCTAATACGTTTTCACAATGATGACAATCTTTTTAAAAAAATGTATGCTCCTTTGTTTGTCATCCCAACAGACGATCTTATCAACCCGCTCATGCGGTGACAGAAAATGATGATCTAATTCTCCGACATTGATTGATTGAGTTCTCTATATCTCCCACCCCGTGAAATATATGTGGATAAATCCTTTCTACGACTTTTCTGATAAACAATGAACGGTTATTTTGTCCGTCTAATCATGGGGGTTGGTACAATTTTCCTAACCAAGAGCGGTGATACAATTGGCCAATCTCTCCGTTCAAATAGTAAGTATTATTTTTTAGTTAAAGTCAACATTTCAAAGTCATTTGAATCGTCCGTATTATATTGGTTATGAACTTATGAATCATATATCCGACGTTAATCAACTTATTGCACTCAGGCACTTGTAATTTGAATCAAAACAGAGAAAGAAATAGACAAATTGTATGATTATTATATCACAGTAATATACAGGTATTGTCTCAACTTCACTATGTAAATTTACAAGGTTTGTTATTATGTAATACACAAACTGTATCGACAAGAAAGATGTATATATAATATTATATATATATATATATATATATATATATATATATATATATATATATATATATATATATATGTGTGTGTGTGAGTAGAAGTTTTCTAGTCAGCAAGAGAGCTCAACACAGTAAAATTGTGGAGCAATGATATAGTTAAAAATGGTTTATTTACAATTAAAAGTTAAAAACATTTACTCGAGTTTCACGCTCAAGGCGATCATCAGACTCTTCAGCGTGAAACTCGAGTAAATGTTTTTAACTTTTAATTGTAAATAAACCATTTTTAACTATATATATATATATATATATATAATATATTATATATATATATATATATATATATATATATATATATAAATATATATATATATATATATATATATATATATATATATATATATATATATATTTTCGCTTACCTCAAAACTGGTCTGCTACAACTTGTTTCATCTGTAAAAGAATCTTCAGTATATATTATATATATATATATATAATATATACTGAAGATACACGTATATATATATATATATATATATATATTTATATATATATGCACAGTTAAGATGGTGAGGCATTTTTACGGTCAAATTTTAAATGCTCCGCGTCGCGCAGGTCGTCCTCTCCTGCGATACAAGGACAAAGTCAAGGATAACCTTAAGCGTTTGGACGTGAATCATAGTAGATGGGAACATCTTGCATTGGCCAGGAAGGCATGGAGAACGGAGTGTTTTTTTAAAAACAAAGGTTTTTGAACGTACCAGAGTTGAACATTGTGATGCTTTACGCGTAAATACTAAACAACAACGTGAGGTGAATCCTGTTGGTAATGAGAATATCTGCGCTGAATGTGGTTTTGCTGCTCGATACTAGATAACTACTTTCAATTTACTAAACACTCATACGTCGTTCACGATGGGAGAATCCATTCATTCATTCATTCATATATATATATATTGTCATTTACATTAAATGTAAACCAATATCTATGTAATAGTACTATGTAATAATCAACTATTTTTTCTTCTGATAAACAGTTAATGATCACCTTTTTTGCATGGGTTAGTTCTATCGCCATGAAAGCAAATATGTCATGAGTCACGATAAGGACTGGTGCTAGAAGTTGTTTATAGACGGATCCAGAGGAATTGCAGAATAGATATCTATCTGTACTTTTGCGAAAAAAAATTCTCCATAGGTTTCCCGTCATATTGAATGCTATCCACTCGTTGTATACACATAATAATTATCTAAAGAAAGTGTGTGGTGTGTTATTTTTTACGGTTATGTACTGATCACACCACCAACTTGTATCGTTTCGACCAGACGATGTTTCGAGTAATTGCAATCCCTGTTTCTTGTATATGTGAATCAGTAGGCTTTTGTGACACGCTTTTCTTAGCGTTTGTATCAACATTTTAATAGTTTGCTCTCATCGAGAACGTTGAGAAGTGATTACTAAATGCGATAATTTTTTTTACCCGTTTTTTTATATGCTCGTACAAATATTTAAAAAAAATCAACAGATATGACAGTATAAATAGGAGGGTTTTCGTTTTTTATAAAGCATTTTGCTTGCTTGTACGTCGCGTACTCTACTTCAGCTAAAAAAATGAAGTGTAGGAGTTGTATAAAAAAATCGAAACGAAAAGCAAAACTAAAAATAAAAAAAATACGAAAACGACGACGTTCTAAAAAAATTCAAAAAGGAGGGGATCGTCATGATGATGATGATCATAAGTTTTATGAATTTTGGAAATGGTAGACTGTGTATTAAAATATTTTTATTAATCCAAATAAGTTTTTTTCCATCTTTGTATTCTATCATCACATTCACATAGATCAACTAATTTACTATAGATACTTCGTCCGTAATTTCTTTTACAAAAATAACAAAATGATGGTCCACAAGGCATTGTTTACATCTGTAATGCATGACAAAATGATAGAAGGAATTTACTTGTCCATAACAGAAATCACAAAATACCATCTTGAAAACTTTTTTAATTTGACTTCTTGGTCTGTGTTTTGAAAACTTTTTAGTTTGCAACCCGCTTTTATAGATTTTTGGAAAACGTTTTTAAAAAATTAAGTGACCATAAAAGCAGGTATCAAATGTATTTTCGATTATTTTCGACATGCGGTTGCGAGCAAATATTGATTTTGGAGGGTGAATCTTATGGTTATCTTACACTGTATTATGATGCTGAACCCATACAATTAGTAAAATACGAACCTGTGGCTCCCTCGTATTTAAAAGCTGGATATTATTTATATCTGAAGGATCGTCAGGGACCTCGATATTTCAAAATGTTGTTAATAGAGGGGGATGATTTACAGAACCTCTTACCATCATTGAAGGGAAAAGATATAAATATTAAAAAATAATAGTGTAGAATTAGCAAACTCAACACCTTTATTAAACGTTAAACCTTGCTGTCTCATTAACGATAGAGAGAAACAAATTTTTTTATCTTTGAATTATTAATATTTTTAAAATAATAAACTTTTGATAGAAAGTTAGAAACAGAAAAATAAGAATCGAGTTTTAATTTTTGTAAAAATTTTTATTACAAGAAAATAAATAATTTTAAGAAGTAATTTGTTGTGGAATTATTCAGTAAACATTATTTATTAGTTTAATTTTTTTATAGAATAGATGATCATTCTTAGTATCAATAATTGTTTTTATTTGCATTCCCCTCTCTTCAAGTAATCCTTTTTTTGTAATAACTTTCAGAGTTAGTTCGTACACTTGAGGTGGAGAAAAAAACGCGGGATTACATTCTTTACATAGTATAGCAGGTTTACAATCCTCTACAAAATACGTATAGTTAGGAAAGTGTTTTTGAAGAAAATGACATGAATAATAACGAGGAGTGTAGTCATAATATGCTACACCCCAATAAATGACACAGGTAACGAGAGATGGTGTTGCCATCTTGTTCTAGAAATCAATGTGATTAAATCAAATGTTCAATCTTATATATATAATAAATAAAAAAAGAAAAAAACACCATACGAATTTTTTTTAAAAAAAAAAGTTTTTATTGATTATATTCTACAGCTTTCATGAAATTATTAGAATCTATTATTAGTTTAATTTCTTTTTGTAAAAGATCAGAAGCATCTTAGTCAACAATTGTTGTTAGGTTTTCACCCAGACATGAACAATTCCATACATCATGTTCTGTACATGTTTCTTTTTAACTTCCAGGGATAAGTAATATGCTTGAGGAGGTGTTGAGGGTTACATTCGCAAAATGCCGTATGTTGACATTTATTTACAACATAGGTAAAGTGGGGTAATTCTTTTGCTAGAAAACGACTTGCATAATAGTTATTCTCATCTTCAAAGTATGGGTTAAAGTCATCAGCAGTTATTATTTTATATCTGCTACCGTTATGTTCATCACAATCACGATAGGGCACATGTGAATTCGACATCATTCACAATAACGTTTAACATTTCGGTAACCCGTTTATATATATTTTTTAAAAATATATATAAAAAGAAAAAAAATCAAATTAAAAAACGATATCGATATTCTAAAATAAAAATATATTAAAAAAATCAAAAGAAATTTTATTAGGATATAAATAAAATGCAAAAAAATGGTTTTACAAAATATCATGGAATCCGTGGAAACAGTAGATGCACGATATAATAGATTATTTTATTCAAAATATCCCTGTGGACAATGTCTTAACGGAAATATGTTTTGGAGAAGTGTGTGCGAATTATACACCGTGGAAAGATTAAAAAAAACGTCGTTGTAGATTAAAGAGATGGTTGTTAAAGAAGATATGTTATTAAAAGATTTAAAGAAGAAAATCCATAAAAAAATAAGAAAAGTATAAATAAGAGTAAAAATAATAATTGTTTTATATTTGTTAGACTATAATGGAACGTATAGAAACAGCAGATGAACGATTTGAAAGATTATATTATTACAACCATCCATGTGGAAGATGTATTAACAAACGACCGTGTGCGATTCATCCAGACGAATTAAAACTTTCTAGACTAAACAGCTTTAAACGTTGGTTGTTAAAGAAGTTAAATATACGGTGGAAATATACAGTGAATGTTTCAGTGGGAATAGGGCAAGAATAGAAGAAAAGACGTTGAAGTTTTTTTTAAAACCTTTAAAGATTTAAATGGCTGTACGAGAGCGTGATTTTGATGAAATTCTTTATCCCGACATTCAATATTTATTACATTCTGAATTGTTTGAGATAGAAAAAACACAAGATTCAACGTTTTATTTTTTGGAATGGAGAGTGAACCCCTATCAGTTTAGATGTGCTGATTATGATTATAAATATTTTAAAATTTATGTGGAAAAAGATATTATAAATTTTTAATAAACGGTTTTAGTGGCGATATGGTATTTTATGATCAGTTAGTGGGAAAACATGTAGTATTTATTGATAGAGAACCGATATTACCCACGTTAATTTCGACTATTGATTGTTTTGAGATAAATAATATTCCATGTTATTCAAAAGTGTTTTTGTATGGTAAATGTAATGATTCAAGATTTAGATTAGTAAATTATCATTTACGTGAACATTTTGATGGTCAAGAGCTTTATTTAGTTCTTATTAAAGATGAAAATATATTATCTGTACTTAATATGATTTATGGTACCAGTAATGGAAATTATATTGTAACATGATCTGCATTTTGATAAATCTATGTTGCAAATACATGTATATTTTAATTCTTCTGGGGAATTATGTAATAATTTTAATGAATTAAATATTTGAAATAAACAGTTAAAAATATCAAAAAAGCGTTTAGATTATTTTTATTTAAAAAAAAGAATTTATATACACACCTTGATCTATAAAATTATGTATACCACAAGACCATGCAACATGTGTTGTTATATATTGTTTATAATTAAGCTTTTTATTTTCTGCATACTCCATAACTTCCAAGTTTATATATAATTGATTCATAGGTGATCAATATTTGTTCACATTTACGTACAATAAATTTTTGATTTCAACAATTTTCTTTAAGATAGTGAAGATCATACTGTTTTGGTTTTGACCTATTGCTTGCGTGAGGTTCAACTGAAGAATTAACCAGAAAACAAAATGTTTATTTAGCTTAATGAATTTGAAAGCTATATAAAGAGTAAAATATAACATTTCAAACCACAGCATTATGATTGAAACAATTTTAAGAGTTGTTTTTTTTTTCAATATTTTAACCAAGGAGAAATTGGATATTTATTTTGGTTATGTGGATTATTTGATTATTATCGTGGAAAATATGTCACATGCCCCACGATCCATCGTGAAAAAACTCAATTCCACGAAGATAGCTCTACAGTTTATATGGAAAAAATTAACGGAACCAATGGAGAGTCCTATTTTATTCTAGAAGATCGCTTCTCTTATACGATACCGAATTTAAAAGCAAGTCAAAGAAAATATTCCTTGAAGAGAACAACCCCCAACGTACTATACTAGTTGAATCAAACGAGTTATGCTGTAGTTTTTTTTTCATTCCCCGATTATTTTAAATAATTATTTATTTTATTACCCTTTGAAAACCACTCAGATTTATTTCATTTCTTACACACCAATGATAAGTATCATTATACATATTTTGTACAAAATCTAACCCTTGAAAGAAAATGCTTATCTTATAATACTATGGGTTTTGGAAAAGAAAGTTTAGTAAGCAAATTTAAGCACATACATCACCAGAAAGGTAATTTTTCTCTTTTTTTACATATTTATTTGTTAATGGTAGCACCTAGTATTTTCAATTCTTATGTTTATTGTGGTTCAACTAAAAGTCTTATCATGTTCACTTCATGTTTTATATTTTATTGTCGTGAACATAACCCTACAGGAAGTTTACTCAATAGACAACATCTTTCTGAAAAAAATATTATATATGATTTTTTGGATTTTATATGTTATATAAAAAAAGGTAAACTATCCTTTGATAAATGCCGGTATAAAAATTGTAAGAGTAAAAGATATTTTTTATAGTTTGATCCTTTGAAATTAAGTATTTTAAACAAAAGTAATTATTATTTAAATGAAAATCACACCCTGGTATTACAACCTGTCGATGTTATGCGAATAAAAGATTCTGGGGGAAATATGGGGAAATTTAAGTATAAAGAGAAAATATTTGCACATGTAATAATGCTTGATGAAGAAGTAAAATATTTATTTATTATGATAAGAAATTATATACAAACAACATTGAATTATAATTTAGTTTCAAACAATCCTATATCTGAAAACGAACTGACTGAGCCGAATGTTAATTGAGATATATATTTTTTATAAAAGTATTAGTGAACAAAAGAGTATGTAAAAAAAATGGAATTAAAAGACTGTATAAAATTTAAAGTGTTTGCGTATGATGTTATACGAATGGAAGAAGACGAAGAAAATGAAAAAGAGTTTTGGATGAAATGTGGGAGATTTTGTTTTGCCCTTTGAAAATTGTATATGGAAAAAAAGGAAAAATGGAAAACAAGTGAATGTTGTTTTTACAATATCTATGTCCCATTTAACGAATGCGGGAAATTACAGTAAAAAAAAAGATTTGTTGGATTTCATGAAGGGGTTGATCCTTTAGATATTGAACAATATATGGAACATATAGATGAATTTTACGTAAAAAATTATAAAAGAAAAAATATATCAGTTTTGATTTATTTTATTTTTGAAACCATTCATCCTTTTTCCGATGGAAATGGGAGAATAGGGAAAGCACTTGTTGCATTTCTAGAAAATAAAATAGAATGTAAAATAAAAACAAAAAAACAACATAGAAAGTTATGTAAAATTTTAGGAGTTATGCAAAGAAAACAAAATAGTTTATTTGATATAAAATGTTGTAATCAATTATACACGTTATTAGTGTAATAAAATCTTTTTCACAGCATTTTGATGATGATCCAATACCATAGAATTTGACGATGATCCAACACCAACAACCAGCAACAACAACGCAACATCAAGTGAAATCGTATGGTCTGATGACTGGGGTAGTTTTCATATTAAAAAGAAAGATTCCTTGGATGAATATATTATTGCCCTAAGAAAGTATAATCATGCTACAGGCCATAAATCCCCACCTATCACAGTCAAAGAACGAGTATTGAAGAAAAGGAAACCCCTTATTGCACTCAATTTTGACGACGACGTCGATGACGACGACAACGATGTTCAAGCCGAAAAGGTTAAGAAAATAAAAGTAGAAAGTGATGATGAGGTTCGTTTACCAAAAAATTTAAACCCTACAAAATACTTTCAGAATTTTTTTATTATCGTTTTAAATGTTATAAAAATATACAAGATACATTATGTTTATACGGTAATACTATAAATAAAAAGTTAGCATGTAAAAATATAGAAGTAGATTTTATGGGGATATTACGCGATAAAGAACTCGTTGATGAACTTGAAGAATATTATACTCATTTTATTTCTTTATTTAAGAAATGAATAAAAAGAAAAAAACTAAATTTTCTGCTGACTTTATTGAAAAAGCTTCAAGATTATTAAAAGGAGAGACATTAACTGATACTGATTATTCTAATTATAGATTACATAGTAGTAGAAAAAAATATATAGACGTTTGAAATATTTTGTTAATAAAAATAATGAACAATGGGAAATTGATTTAGCTGAAAATAAAGATTTAGCCCGATATAATAATCAATATCGTTATTGGTTGGTGTGTATTGATATTTTTTCAACATTTTGTTGGGTAAAATTAATAAAAAAGAAAACGTCTAATAATGTTAAAAATAAATTTGAAAGTATTCTTATTGAAGAAGGAATAGCTCCTCTTAAAATTCAAAGTGATGAAGGATCAGAATATCAAGATATACGTACGAAATTAAGTAAAAAGTATAATTTTGAAGTATTTCATACGTATAATAGAGAAATAAAAGCATCCCATGTGGAACGTGTAATTGGAACTTTAAAAACAATGGTTCGTCGTGTTTTAACAATGACTGAAGAATTTGAATATATTCAGTATTTACCCCTTATTGTTTATCGTTATAATAATTCCCCACATAAAGCATTAGCTGGTGCAACACCTTTTGAAATTTATCGTGAAGAAAAAAAAGGAAAAATACGTAAAGTAAAAAATAAAATAGTACGTGATCATTTAAATTATCTTATTCCTACTCAAGATCTGATACAAGAAGGAACTCGTGTTCGTATTGTACGAGCAAAAAATAATATTTTTGAAAAAAGTAGTCTTAGTACTAATGAGATATTTTTTATTAAAAATTTATTTATCACTGACCCCGTTGCATATCAATTAGAAGACGAACAACGTGAAGAAATTAAAGGAATTTTTTATCGTGCTGAATTACAAGTTTTTAAAAAAAAATGAATTTCCACATTGCTAGTAATTCAAAATCAAGAGGACTTCAAAAGAATTTGATTAATGATTTTGAAATGAAAATTGCGCAGCCTATTGATGCTTTGAACAATGAATGTTTTTTAGAAGTTTTACAAGTTTGTTATCCCCAAACAACTAAAAATATTGTGGGTGAAGAATGGTTTTTTTCATTTATCATAACCTATAAGAATTTTATACCTGAAGAATTTAATAATACGGTATACGCAAACAGTGAGTTCGTTTTTACATCGGATAAATTAATTATACCAGACGGAATTTATGATTTATCTTCATTAATTATAGTTTTAAATAATATGTTAGAAGGATTTGAAATTTTTTTTAAAATCGGGTCAAATGGGAAAGTAATTATTAATGTCAATGTTGAGATTGAGATTGAGTATTGGGTAGATGAAAACGCTCTTAAAGCAGCTGATGGGATGCAGTTAAATGAATTTCAATTATCTAACAAAACTACGTTAGAAAAAAAAGGTACTCAATATGCTTCTTTTAATCAAAATATTAATATATTATTTTCACAAAAATTAGCTTTTATACTGGGTTTAAAACATCAAAAAGAACATGAAATCGTTCCCCTCTTGTTTGAAATAAAAAAGATAACCCTACACCTCATACCCTTTTTTCTAAACATTTTGATTACTTACCCGATGTATCCGATGGATTAAATAAAATGTTTATATATTGTGATGAAATAGAACTAGGGTTAGTTGGTGATAGTAGTTCTGAATTGTTAACAACAGTTCCCATTCAATGGAATTAACGGGGTGGTGGGGGGAATGGACAATTAGTTTGTTATAACCCACCAAAATCATTGAGAAAATTTAAAAAAGACATTATAAGAGAAATTCATATTAAAGTTAAAGATACTACAGGAAAATTAGTTTCTTTTGATTCAGGAACGCTTAGTATTGATTGTTTAATACATTCAACATAATGCTTTTGATTGTTCTTGAAGAAAAAAATGGGGAATGATAATTAAAAAATATAAAATATTTTCTCTTTACATTTTAGTAAATAGTGGGAGAAATTTTTTATGGAATTTAAATTCGATTGAATATAAAAATATAAAAATTTCATTTGGAATTACTTGTGCAAAAAAAATGGATTTCAGTACTATACAACAATCAAAAAAAAAAATAATGGAGCGATTTCAGATTTTTCATCTACTATTAGTCCTAATTCAACACAACGTTTTTTATATACTATAAAAGAATTATTTTATATTAACGAAAAAAATCCTTATACATCATTAAATGATGAAAAAAAAATTCCCTTTTTTTATTTATGAGTGATCAAGAGGCTAAACAATCACTACAGTTCTTTATTAACTATGAGAATAACGTACCGTTAAAAGGTGAAGAAATTAACATATATATAAATTTATTTGAAGAAAAAATAATGACTGAAAAAAAATCCGAAGAAGATTATACTGAATTGTTAAATGGTAGAAATCGTGGAAAAAATTATTCATCATCATATTTTTTGGTGAAAAGAAAAAATAAAGAAAATCTAACTAAGAAAGAAATTTTATTAAATGATGGTGTGGGATTACCCCCAAATTTAAATTTAGATACGTATTATACAAGTGATCATAAAAAGAAAAGAAAAAAAATAGATCTAAATGTAATACGTTTTTTACAAAACAGATAAACTGTAAAAAAAAGTATAAATAAAAAATATTGTATAAAAAAAAATCATTCGTCTTTTTTTTAATGTTGTGGATATTATTATTATTTTTATTGTTGTGGATATTGTTGTTTTTTTAAAAAAAATACAAAAAGTGAGTTTTGGTATTTGTAGCGTACCGAATATATCACACACTTCGAGGCTTTCAGTCAGAACTCCTTTATTGCTTTAGTTTAATTTCTTATATACCCTAGGCCCGAATTGGGCGTTACATGTCGATAACTAAATATAGTGGTATAATATCTACGTAAAGGAAGGGCGTTATAATTAGGAAGGACGCTAGGGGAAAGGGAGCGTCTACAGCTAAAGTCGCTAAATCGCTAAATCTAATTACTCTAATTAACTAATTCACATTCGTTACACCATTCTCCTCCTTTATGTTCTCGTCCCAAGGACATATATATATATAAATATATTTATGAAAACATTAATCAAGAAGCTATATACGTGTACAATAAACCAAAACTAATAACCATAACGATCAGGGGGTCGTATTTGCTGTCTAAGTCTGGCAGGCCTTATCCGCGGGATCTCCAATTGTTGAGGTGCAACATCAACCACCTGAAACTCTCCTATTTCTCGGGTTGGGCAAACGAGTTCGCCCAGTTGAAATGGGATATAACTTAACTTGAGATTGTCATGGTGTACAACAATCTCTTTGCCGGCCTTCGATCTGATTTTGTAGTTGACCCCTAACCGTTTTATGATCTTATAAGGTCCCACCCACTTATTTCCGAACTTCCAGCCTTTAGGTCTTTTTAACATGACCGTTTTCCCCTCATGAAACGGCCGCCAGGTGTTTGTCTCATGATTGAGTCTAGCTCGTTTTTTGGATGCGTTGGATAGGTGTTCTTTTGCTATTTGTCGAGCATCTCGGAAGACCGATCTAACCGAGTTAAGATAATCACTTCGTGTACAAGGGTTCGATAAGGGAATTCCAAGTTCTAACTCTACTGGAAGGCGAGGAGCACGGTCGAAGACAACTTCATAAGGGCTAACTCCTAACGAATCATGTCTGCTTGTGTTGTAAGCAAATGTAATGCTATCCAACCACAAATCCCAATCATCCCTTCGGCTAGAAACAAATGACGAAAGCATGCCTTGTAGTGTTCATATTAAAGTTAAAGATACTACAGGAAAATTAGTTTCTTTTGATTCAGGAACGCTTAGTATTGATTGTTTAATACATTCAACATAATGCTTTTGATTGTTCTTGAAGAAAAAAATGGGGAATGATAATTAAAAAATATAAAATATTTTCTCTTTACATTTTAGTAAATAGTGGGAGAAATTTTTTATGGAATTTAAATTCGATTGAATATAAAAATATAAAAATTTCATTTGGAATTACTTGTGCAAAAAAAATGGATTTCAGTACTATACAACAATCAAAAAAAAAAATAATGGAGCGATTTCAGATTTTTCATCTACTATTAGTCCTAATTCAACACAACGTTTTTTATATACTATAAAAGAATTATTTTATATTAACGAAAAAAATCCTTATACATCATTAAATGATGAAAAAAAAATTCCCTTTTTTTATTTATGAGTGATCAAGAGGCTAAACAATCACTACAGTTCTTTATTAACTATGAGAATAACGTACCGTTAAAAGGTGAAGAAATTAACATATATATAAATTTATTTGAAGAAAAAATAATGACTGAAAAAAAATCCGAAGAAGATTATACTGAATTGTTAAATGGTAGAAATCGTGGAAAAAATTATTCATCATCATATTTTTTTGGTGAAAAGAAAAAATAAAGAAAATCTAACTAAGAAAGAAATTTTATTAAATGATGGTGTGGGATTACCCCCAAATTTAAATTTAGATACGTATTATACAAGTGATCATAAAAAGAAAAGAAAAAAAATAGATCTAAATGTAATACGTTTTTTACAAAACAGATAAACTGTAAAAAAAAGTATAAATAAAAAATATTGTATAAAAAAAAATCATTCGTCTTTTTTTTAATGTTGTGGATATTATTATTATTTTTATTGTTGTGGATATTGTTGTTTTTTTAAAAAAAATACAAAAAGTGAGTTTTGGTATTTGTAGCGTACCGAATATATCACACACTTCGAGGCTTTCAGTCAGAACTCCTTTATTGCTTTAGTTTAATTTCTTATATACCCTAGGCCCGAATTGGGCGTTACATGTCGATAACTAAATATAGTGGTATAATATCTACGTAAAGGAAGGGCGTTATAATTAGGAAGGACGCTAGGGGAAAGGGAGCGTCTACAGCTAAAGTCGCTAAATCGCTAAATCTAATTACTCTAATTAACTAATTCACATTCGTTACACCATTCTCCTCCTTTATGTTCTCGTCCCAAGGACATATATATATATATAAATATATTTATGAAAACATTAATCAAGAAGCTATATACGTGTACAATAAACCAAAACTAATAACCATAACGATCAGGGGGTCGTATTTGCTGTCTAAGTCTGGCAGGCCTTATCCGCGGGATCTCCAATTGTTGAGGTGCAACATCAACCACCTGAAACTCTCCTATTTCTCGGGTTGGGCAAACGAGTTCGCCCAGTTGAAATGGGATATAACTTAACTTGAGATTGTCATGGTGTACAACAATCTCTTTGCCGGCCTTCGATCTGATTTTGTAGTTGACCCCTAACCGTTTTATGATCTTATAAGGTCCCACCCACTTATTTCCGAACTTCCAGCCTTTAGGTCTTTTTAACATGACCGTTTTCCCCTCATGAAACGGCCGCCAGGTGTTTGTCTCATGATTGAGTCTAGCTCGTTTTTTGGATGCGTTGGATAGGTGTTCTTTTGCTATTTGTCGAGCATCTCGGAAGACCGATCTAACCGAGTTAAGATAATCACTTCGTGTACAAGGGTTCGATAAGGGAATTCCAAGTTCTAACTCTACTGGAAGGCGAGGAGCACGGTCGAAGACAACTTCATAAGGGCTAACTCCTAACGAATCATGTCTGCTTGTGTTGTAAGCAAATGTAATGCTATCCAACCACAAATCCCAATCATCCCTTCGGCTAGAAACAAATGACGAAAGCATGCCTTGTAGTGTTCGGTTTTGCCGTTCCGTTTGGCCATCGCATTGCGGATGGTATGCCGTCGTTCTCGTCTTAGTAATACCCATGGCGTTGCAAATTTCGTGCATCAAAACACTTTCAAAGTTACGCCCTTGATCCGAATGCAGTACAGCAGGTGGTCCGAAGCGAGAAAATATCCTACTTATTAGAATCGGCGCTACCGTGCTAGCTTTTTGGTCCCAAGTCGCAAATGCCTCGCACCACTTCGTAAAGTGATCGACAACTACAAGTATGTGCTTGTTGCCACGACTATTTTCTGGTAGTGGACCCATATAGTCCATGGCCCAGAATGTGAAAGGTTCACCTACGGAAATAGTGCCCATAGGCGCTCGATTGTTGTTAACTGGCGAGTTGTTACGCGTACACATGAGACATTTCTTTACGTATGTTTCGACATCTTTACGAATTCCAGGCCAATAAAATCTCTTTCTCACCCTTTCCTCTGTGCGTGTTATTCCTAAGTGACCGGCAAAAGGACTATCGTGAACGGCATTTAAAATAGTCTCACGGAGAGCTGTTGGGATTATAATTACGTAATTGGGATAAGGTTGTCGATTACCAAGTGATCTCATAAGCAATCCATCTCGGACGAAGAGACGGTCGTAATATCTGTACCAAGTTTTAAGACTGGGATCGTCGGTGCTAATTGTCCTTGGTTTTGGTAGACCACGGTTTTTCATTTCGATAATTTTCGAAAGTTGTGGGTCATTTCGTTGCGCTTCTAGCAGATTAATTGTCGGATTGAGAGACACTGCACCGGATCCTGCTTCCGGTACAGTCGCGTTCGATTTATGACTGGTAGAAGGATTAATGAGTGCAGGTATTGCAGCAAGAGCTCCGGATGAGTCACTTTATAGGGGTTTCGTACCTTCTAGTGTTATTATAACAGTTCGACCGCTTGATAGTTTAACGCGGATTACCGTCCGTACTATGTCTTTGTGATCTTGAACGCTCGCTGTTGGTTGGTTTTCGCAAGATTTCCTTTCAGTCGCACTGCATTGAACTGGGGCCTCAGAATTAGGCGATTGAACGAGTCTGGATAACGCATCCGCGTTGTTATGCAGACGACCGGCCCTATGCACAACGGAAAATTGGAATTCTTGTAGATCCATTATCCATCTGGCCAAGCGGCCTTTAGGTTACATGCTATGTAGCCACCGTAACGCGCTATGGTCCGTAACAATCCGAAAATGGCGCCCGAGCAAGTAAACGCGAAACTGTTGGGTTCCAAAAATGATGGCGTAAGCCTCTTTTTCGGTTACCGAAAATTTTTTCTGTCGCGCGGAAAGGCCTTCGACGCATATGCAATCACTTTTTCGAGTCCATCGTCGTCGATCTGTGATAAAATCGCCCCAACTCCAAAATCAGAAGCGTCTGTGTGGAGTACAAATTCGCGGTCGAACTTAGGATAGCATAGGATAGGTGCGGAACAAAGTAAAGATTTTAGTCGAGAGAAAGAGCTTTCGCATTCTTCTGTCCAGTTGAAAGATGTGGCCTTTTGAGTGAGGCGAACAAGTGGCGCAGCCACTGTCGCGAATCCTGGAATAAATTTTCGATAATAGCCGGCGAGGCCTAGAAAGCTTCTGATCTCTTTTACTGATTTTGGTTGAGGTATATCGCTTACCGCAGATATTTTAACTGGGTCAGGCTGAATGCCTGACTTGGAAATAACATGCCCTAAAAATGCAACTTCAACATTATCAGCAAAAGTATTCAACACCTCGGTTCCGACCGGAGCGGTCGGAACAACCGCTCAACTTGGTTGAGCATGACTCAACCAAGGGACAAAATTCCGCAAGATTTTCACCTGCGGTCAGCTCAATCGGACTATGCGACATGTTAATAATTCGTAAAGGCACAACCCTATTTTGGTCGGGTTTGACCACAATACGTGCTAAACTAAATCCCTGTCTAGTATCGTTATCGAGACTAGAACGTGGCTCTATTATTCCTACTTTGCTGTTGGCAACTCTGGCCAATTTCCCCTCTAAAATAATTTCTGTTCTAGGTGGTATCATTGCGCTCTCAACCAAAGCAACGACCGCATTGCTTTGAACTGTTGACTGACACAACAATCGATCAGTCGAAGAATTCCTCTCATGCGTGTGGATGACCCCACTAAGGCTTGCCGTCGTAGACTCGTTGTTGTCCCGGAGAGGTGTAGCCCCATGACGTCCCACTAAGAGATAACCCGCCCTCGCTTCCCTGTTGATCATTAACCTATTTCTAGTAATGAAATCCCATCCTAAAACACATTCATACTGAATATTATTGCTAACTAGAAAGTCCCCAGAATAGGGCACCTTTGAATTAATAAATTTAACATTGGCACTAACTTGTCCTATAATATTTAAATTGTCTCCAGTAATGGAGACGCACTGTTGTACTTTTGACTTGTCAATGTACATTATGACTAATAAATGATTTCATTGATCCAGTGTCCAGAAGAGCACGAACACGGACTCCATCAATAAAACAATCAACGAATGGATGGGTAATGTTAGAGTTAGTATCGCTACTTACAACGGGATGGTCACGTTTCCCACCGTCTGGACCATCCCTTAGAAGTTTAAATGACCAGTTGCAGCTGTACTTCGGCAGTCTCGTGCCACATGTCCAGGTCGGTCACAGGAAAAACAGGTAGGTATGCGCCTAGTTGGGGGTTGTTGGCGTCTTCCATGGCATTCACGTGCGAAATGTCCAACTTCGCCGCAATTAAAACAAGCGCCTGGACATCGGTTACTGCCACGCGGTCCAAGGAATTGGGGTCGGCGATCAGGACGCTGCCTTCGAGGTTGATTTCGTAGACTCTCGGCCTTCGTTAATCGGTCTTCTAGAGATTGTTGCTTCTCAGCAATCCCGGCGACCATGGAGACCAATTGTGACAATTGCGGGTCCACAGTCTTGCGGCGCTGATCTCGACGTCATCAGCCCTTGGGAAGGCATAACCTTCGACGGCACGGTATCGTTTGGTGAAGGAAAGCATTTCATCGAGAGTCGGGGTCGGATTGTGTTCCAAAAGTTTGAATTTAATAGGATTTGGGAGTCCTCTCATGTACTGGCGCGCAAGCAAAGCCTTCTTTGCGTCGGTCGGCAAAGTAGGATCGGCTTTGGCGAGCAGGATTTCCAGTTCCCATTTGTAGATCGCGGGGTCCTCTCCTGATCTCAGAGAACGACCTTCGAATTCTCGATAAAAGTTCTCTCTGTTGGCCGCGGGACACATGGATTTGGTTAGTTCAGCCACAGCATCCGCGTATTTGGTACGCTGTTCCGCGGGAATCGCGTAAAAATGGCTGGCCGCTTGCCCTCGAAGGAATGCTGGTACTTTGAGTATTTTGTCGTCGCGTTCCTCGGTTGTTTTCCACCCGTTGGCAGCACAACACGCGTCGAATTCTCTCAGCCATGACACAAAGTCGCCACTGTCGAAACGCCCAGGCAAAATAGAAGACATCGTTCTGGTTTTTCTTTCACTCTTTTACCGCTGCCACCAGTTTTGTAGCGTACCGAATATATCACACACTTCGACGCTTTCAGTCAGAACTCCTTTATTGCTTTAGTTTAATTTCTTATATACCCTAGGCCCGAATTGGGCGTTACATGTCGATAACTAAATATAGTGGTATAATATCTACGTAAAGGAAGGGCGTTATAATTAGGAAGGACGCTAGGGGAAAGGGAGCGTCTACAGCTATTTATAAAGTCGCTAAATCTAATTACTCTAATTAACTAATTCACATTCGTTACAGTATGCTTCTTCCTCAAGTGTTGGAACGGTTTCAAATATTCTTAAAATTAACGTTTAAAAAAAATTGAGTAAAAAAATTGAAGAAATAGAAAAAAATGACATATTATTTATTGAACCTTTACAATTTTTTACTTCATCACCCTATAATGATACGTTTACTGAATGTAGTGAAACTGAAATTATTGCGACTCCTGTCGATAATCAATCGACAGTGTACACGTTTACAAGGCATGGGAATGCCGTTGGATTAATGAAAACAAGTGATGCTAAAATAATGGCTACAGTATCAATTAGAAATGCTGCTGGAGTTATAGCACCTGCAGCATCAGGTTTTGCGATGATTACATTACCCCTTCGTACAATGTGGAAAACAAAATAATTAAAAATAAATGAAAATGCAATTGCGCCATCAGATAATTTTGCACATTTAGCATCATGGATACAATTTATAATGCGTCAAACACCGTCGGGCTATAAATATTCTAAAGAGCTTAATTTAGCATATTTAGATACAGCCAAACATATGACCGATATTGTTGGTTTGCATAATGGGACTAATGTCGTAAATGTAGGAGGGAGACTAAAAGCACTTGCATTTCAAAATCAATCGCAGCATTTGATAGATGATATTGATTGTTCATTATTTAGTGAAGGGGGTGCTGAAGTATATATTCCTACAGCGTATAAAGTTGAATTACGTTTAACGCGTGCATTAAATACAATTGTAATGATGGGTGCTGATCATGCTAGACGATTTTAAAATAAAATATTTAAACCAAAAAATATATTTAAACCAAAATATGTATTTAAACCAAAAAAACAATAATCAGATGCAATTAATACAGAAATGGTAACACATCATAAAGAAACATCATATTATACAACCAATTATCGTTGTATTACTGAATCATTAGCTGCAGGACGAAATTCACATCAAGTGATCGATGTGTTTAATGGTAGCGTTCCTACACGTTTATATATTGTATTTTTCCCATTAGCAAATTGGAATGGGGCATATACTTATAATATTTTTGATTTTACCTAGCCTAATTATGATAATGTTGAAGTTTCGGTAAATAACGCTGTTGCTGGGAGAATAGAAAATCATGCTGCAGCTTATTCTAAATTACGATCGGTATTAAATCGTCACTATTCAGAAATGCCCATGACTTATAATGACTTTATAAACGTATATTGTATATTAGCATTTGATTTAACAGATAATAGAGACTCTCATCTTTCAGTATTACCCATAAAACCGTCGGGAAATGTTAATGTTGATTTTCATTTTCTCAAAATACAGTTGCGGGTGCGTTAATTTTTATTGGTGAATTTCGAAATGAAGTTAAAGTAGGATTAAATACCCCTGCAACATTATTACACAGAATTTAATTATCAACATTTGTAACAAAGCGATGTACAAAAAATATGAAGAAAACAAAACCCAATTACAACAAAGAATAGAATAAAAAAAACAAAAATCAAAAAAACAGTTATTAACAAAATACCACTAAATCGTGAACATATTCTTGTATTTCCACCATTTTCAGTTTACGCATAAAAAAATGAATGAAGAAAAAAATTATGAATTAAAAAAGAAGAGGAAAAAAAAGATATATGATATAAAAAGTGATGTTGTTAGCGATGATGTTAGTGATGAAATGGATAGTGAAAGTTCAATAACTTCTTCTTCATCAAGTTGCGAAGATGATTTAAAATTTTTAGAAACATTAGTTAAATTAAATAAAATAAAGAAAATAACCTCTGAAAAAAAAAAGGATTTTTTACTATCGTTAAAAAATATCTTAAAGCAGATATTGATAAAAAAAAATACTTTATTAGATTCTCAATTAATTAATAAATTACAATACATTGCTAAAAATATTTTAAATAAAAAAATTTCTATCCAACTTTCCAGTGATAATAAATATATTTTGAATAAGTTTGCTAAGAACAAAATAAAAGAAAAAGATTATTATCTGAAGATTTTCGTATAATCAACATATATCAAAAAGCATATAAATTACTTAACCAACAAATAAAAAAAGACCGAAGTAAATAAAATGCAATTAATTAATCCGAGTAAATTAAATGAAATGTTAGATTTAATCAAAAATGATCATGAAAACGAAAAATTATTGCAGGGAATTAACAACAAAAATAATTTCGAACTTATTGAAAGTAAAAATAAAATGAAAGAAGAAATGCAAAAAGTTAATAATGATCAACGTGTTGCAGAGAGTATGGTTAGTTTTTAAAAAGACAACAAAAGATGAAAAAATATAATAATGAACTAGAAAATGAGGTTAACAATGATGATCACCCGAGATAAAGAAAACACCGACTGTAACAAGTGGTCAACAAATAAAATAATTTCTTGAAAAGAAAACAAATTAAAGATACAGATATAATAAAATTAAATGGTGTTGGAATAAACCATCATGATTTATTATACGATTTAACGCATAATGTCAGCAAACAAAACATGTTCAATCTTACACAACATAAGCAGACGGTTTCTTTAAAAAAATTGAAAAAATTACATATGCCCGCATATTATATACGTAATATAAAAAACGTTATATAAATTTGGGAAAAACAACTTCGGGTCTTTCTGCTGCGAGTAACGAAGAACCATCTACATCCCTCAGCACCCACATTCCTACCCCTTCTTCAACACCTTATTCAACACAAAGAAAATGGCGACAAAAAAATCAAAAATAACGAATTTACATTGTTTTTGAACCCAATTTTTATTTACGAACGAGATTAATAAAATTGCAAAAATAAATAAGTTTTTAAATAAATATTATTTGGGTACATTTCCTGCAAATATTTTTCCTAAAAAAATTTTTTATCCCTCTTGTTGGATGTGGAATACAGATCAAGCAGATCAAAGCGGTCAACATAGACGACTTTCATAATGGCTGCCATTTTAAATATTCTTTTATGTGCATATAAATTAGTCTTTACTCTACTAACTGTGGCCTTTACAACCTCGTTACGAAGCAAAATTCTTTTGAATTGCTGACATGCAAACGAGGCCATAAAGGCTAATTTAGATGCACATAAAGGAATATTTAAAATATTTAAATTAGCAGCCATTATGAAAGTCGTGTATTGGGTTGCTATATGGTTGGATAAAAAAAAAATATGTATTTTTTTGATAGTTTTGCTAAAGATGTATCGTTTTATAAACGTGAATATTGGTATGATTATAGTGTAAAAAAAGGACTAAAATTTCAATATATTCAAAGTAAACAATTACAATCCAAAAATACTACCGTGTGTGGAAATTGGAGTTTATTATATTTATACAATAAATGTCGTAATGAAGTCGAAAATAATAATAAACAAAAAATATTTAAAAAAATGAACGTATTAAAATAAAAAATGATATTAAAATAAATAAAAAATAGAAACAATTTTAGGTAGTGTACTGGTTAGAATATAAAATAAAAAATGTAAAAAAAATTGTAAGCGTAATAACAATCAGTCATGTTGTAGTTTTAATGATGCCAATTTTTAATTAAAAAACAAAAAATTAACTTATTTACACTGTTTATAATTTTTACGTGTTTTTTTTCATAATGGTTTTAATCCTTTTTTTCGGTATCTTCTAGATGCCGATGAATTTTTTATTGCATAAAAGGGTAACACTCCTTCCATATCTTTTTCTTACCATGTTTTTAAAAAATATATAGTTGACGTGCTTTTATATTTTTAGACCCTAGGGAATATAGTACACCGTTACCAATCGCTCCCCAACCCCCTCTTTGTTTTCTTTTTCTTTTTCTAATACCTAATCCCAATTGACTTCCAACTATTTGGCCCAAAGGTCCTAAAAAAATTAGAACACTACCACCTTTTTGTTCTTGTTTTCTAAGGATAATCCCCCTCCTGCTTCTATATCTTCTTCTTGCCATGTTTATAAAACATTTCATACACAATATATACACCCCATACTATATATACTTTAAAAAAAACGATTTTCACGGGTGTTCGTTTGTATATCGGTAATGCGAGGAATACCCTTTTGACAATCAATAAATTCAACAATAATATCTGTTTTTTCCGCAAGAACTTTTTCCATTTCAGCGTACAGAGGTTGATAAATTGAATTAAATAAACAATTTTAACAATTGTAGGTGTAATCATTGTGTTAATATTTTTCAATAATTGTAATATCCAATATGTTTTCCCACTTTGACTGGGACCACATAACGTTAACATAAAAGGGTGTTGAAATGGTAATGAAACATTGTTCATTTCAGTTATCTAAAAATCCAAACGGAAGCCTATTAAAATTATTTTTAACAACACGTTTATCAAATGTAAATGAAATTTTTTTTATTTCATCCTCAATAAAAATATGATTTAAAGTTTATCTTTACATATTTTATTGTGATATTTAATTTCAATTATCTGATCTTGATTCTTAACACATTGTGTCAAGGATAAAAAATTCAATTTTTCTTTTATTGTTTCATTTTTTAAAGTAAATCCTTTGAAATGAATACATTCCTGATTTAAATTAGTTATATACGCATAACATTTTGGACCTGTTGAACAAAAATTTGTTATCCATTCATTTTCATTTAATTCATTCGTTAACTCTCCTAAATAATTTCCCGTTTTAATATCAGTATAATTATTTTCATTAGATATATAAATAACAGAATCTGTATCAAAATATAAAACGCGATCGTTTAATTTATCGATAACTCATATAATTTTAAACGTGCTTATGCGGTGACAAAACATGCAATGATTACATTTCCCTTTTTAGAGGTGTTGTTGCCTCATCAATTTTTTCATATGTACAACGTAATAATGTTTCGTTTATAAATTCCATCGATGTTAATTTTTTACTTTTATCATTTGCTATATTTAATAATTCTTCATAATCGTTTAGAAAATACACTTGAGTATTATTTTCGTTTTGGGCAAATTTTCCCCATAACGAATTTAAAAATCTTTTTTGCAATAGTTCTTAATCCGGGATTTTTCTCTATTTTTTCTTTATCTAAAAAAACATTTTCATTTTTTAAATAATCATTACAATAATGTTTAATTTTAATATCATTTTTACTTCCATCAGCGTTCAAACAATCCGTAGGAATTCCTGAAGATTATTGTTTGATTTTTAAAAATTGATTTACGTATTGTGAAAATTTGTTTCTTTGCGTTCAAAATGATATATTTCGTAAAGAGCTATTATTTTATACCCCTTATCTATAGCAACATTAATCTCAATACTAGTCCAAGTACCCGATAAGTATCGATCGCTTTCATTATGTTCACATTTATTACATTTATTGACAGCACATTTATAACATAAAGGAAATAATAATTTCCCATCTATTCTAACGGGTAAAATACAACATTTTACTAAACCAAAAATGTCCTTGATTTTTATTTTATTGCAATCTTCACCAAGTAAAATAGTAGGATGAGCAACAGGAGAATCAAATTGTTTTTGTTCGTAGGGGTATAGCGATGTAAAATCAACATAACTTATTCGTTCGTTGGGTTTTGTTTCTTTAAATAAACATACTGGGGAAGTTCGCCCACCAAATAGTGCATCATGTGGTGTTAAAGGGGTATACGGATAAAATTATCTTTTCTTTTCAATTAATTGTTTCTGTGTATATTAGCCGTTTTTTCCCGCGAAACATTCAATGAAAAATGCTGTTCAGTGACTTTAAATTTTTCTCTACTAATATTTTCTATATGATTAACAGAAAAATAATCGTCTATTTTTTCATTTTTCTTACTTTCTTTTTTCTTATTAAATAAAATTACAATTTTATCTATATCTTTTTGACTATATTTAAATTTTTCTGATCATCATTCATCTTTTTTTTTTATAAAACCAGAAAAACTTGTACTTTTATTTTTATTTATGTTTTCGTCTTCACCATCAACACGATCAATAGTAACATCGTATGAATCCTGTATATTAATACATGTCAACGTAACTAGAGGAGGGATTTTTTTTGATAATAAAGAACCCATTTTTAAAAAAAACTAAAACAAAAAAGAGAGTAAAAAATAAATGAGTGAAATATTGAAATTTATTTAAATACGTATAATTTACCTTATATTGGATATGAAATTCAAGATAATGATCCCTCAATATTATTTACACCGTTTCTTTTAAAGGAATGTTTACTAAATTTTACAGAAGATAAAGAAAAAATAATACCCATTTCATCAAAGATTTTAAAACAAAGAATAAAAGTATTAAAAAAGAAATATATAATTGTCCTGAAGAAATATCTTCAGGACAATTAATAATAATCTATAAAGTAGAATGTATGGTAAAATTTATTCAGAATCATGAAAAAAATAATGATTATTTTGGAATAAAAACAATATTTAAAAAAAAATGGTAAGAATTAAGTTACCTCGAAAAAAACGGAACAATGATCAATCTCAAAGTATATGTCACGTTCTTCAATGTAGAAGTAATACCTTAAAAAATATAAGATGTCGTAAACGAACAGCTAAAGCAAAAAAATGTTGGATTCATTTAGCAAAACAAAATAACTTACGTACCAAGAAATCAAATATCCCCAATGCTGGTGAAGGATTGTTTGCTTGGAAAAAACCTTTTAAATCCAATCGTAATATTTCTTATTACACAGGTCAAAAAACAACACAAGCCAAATTGGATCGTAAATATGGTAAAAACAATAATGCTGTATATAGTATTTGTAACGATGCAAACAATTGTATCGATGCTTATTTGACAACTCATCCAGCAGCACGTTATGCGAATAATGGGAAACCCGGTTCTATATATAAAAATAATTCCGATTTTGTTTACGATCCAAATAATAAAAAAAATGTTTTTAAAAAGTATAAATCATATAAAAGCACATGACGAAATTTTTGCAGACTATGGTGATAACTATTGGAAGAGAAAACAACCTTCATAACAATGGTAGTAAGAAGAAAAATAAATTATCGTGGCGGTACGTTTAAGGGTAAATAAAGACAACGTGGGGTATTTTTAAAGGGAAAAAAAGACAACGTGGAGGAAATAAAACAGTCAATAAATACAGTAATCTTTTTATAAAAGATTTTAAAAAAGGACTTAAAAAAGGAGCTAATTTTGTAACAAATCTAGCAAAACAAGGAACGAAAAAAATCAAAGATCATTTTCAAAAAGGAGGGCTTGTGTATCATAGACCCAGAAACAATCTTGATAAGATTTTAATGTATTAATTTTTAATAAAAAATAAAATAAATACATTCATTGTATTATTTCGTTACATAGGAGGAGAGTATTGTTAATTGAATTTTTTTTACATTATAAGCTCTTATTTCAGTAAAATTTACACTGGAGAAATTAGGGTAATACACATTACATTCACATTCCCCTTTATATTTTTTACAAGAGTATTTTATAGTTTTATTATAAACAATATAATCATAATATAATACTATAATACTATTAAAGCACTCATAAGTAAAACAATGTTTTCTATCATAATCCATAATCTGTAAATATTCTGCCATTTCTTTGTTGTTGATAGATGGGTTTCGGGACTCATTCCATGATTTACATATTTTACGAAGAAATTTATAACATTACTCAGGAATTTGTTGATTCTTTTGTTGTATAATGTCCATCTCGGGATTTTTCGAACATTCTACTTCCAGTATAAATTGATACCGCAAGTTGTCTTCATAGTTAGATATAGATATTAGTAGATTATATCTTGAATTTTCATCTTTCTCACTTCCAAATAATTGCCAAAAAAAAACGGATTCCACAAAACTATATTGTGCTATGTCGTGATAAATCTTATATCCCTCTTGATTTGTTGTTCTCTGAAAATAGCCATTACACTTACACATATCTTGAAAATGATCTTATTTTTAGACATTTCTATATAAATCCATCGGAATAAACAATAGTAATATCGTATTCAATATAGGGTTTATCAGCTTCACCAGTTTTAACACCATATTGTAATATATAATTTTTACCTATAAATTGAATGTTTTGAATCAAAACAAAATCTTCGTCAGCAGGTAAATTATAAGCTAAATCCACAAAATGTTTATTATTGTTAAAGAAATTTTTCTCTGGGTCAATTAACAATTGATTACGGCTAAAATAATATTTAATACTTTGTCCAATATTTGACCCAAAATCACCCTCTTCGAATGTCCCTTTTTTAACTTGAACAATACTCCATCCTAATGCCTCTTGATATTCTTCACAAATATTATTTTTAATTTTTACATCGATACTATGAATTATTTTTCGTTTATACCAATTTTTTTTTCTTGCTTCTAATTCTCCTGTACGATAACTATGTTTTGATGTTTGAAATTTTCTATGGTTACCATATGTCAATGAAAAATCAGTAAACAAACCTGGAGCTCGATTATTTACACTAATTATATTAACGGTAACAAAACTCGATGGTATTACACCTTGTATCCAAGGAACTTCTTGAAAATTATATTTTTGGGCTTGTGAAATTTTTAAAGCAACTGTCGCGAATTTTCTTGGATGATAAATCCAAAACCGTTCACTTTGATGGATGATTTTTTTCTGACTCATTTTTGCTTTCCAATAAGACAAATATAAAATATCAAGAACATTTTATTTATACTATATGTAAAATAATATCGTTTTTTATATATCTAAATGTACAAAGAGTTTCTATGATCATCTTATTTTTTTTAAAACTTCTCCTATTTTTACAAAAATATTGTTTTTGACAACATGTACATCATTAACAAAATAAAAACGTCTAATGTATGTTTTATTTTTAAAAAATAAGCGTTTCTTAATTGTATTTTTGCTAATTTTTTAAACAGTCTGTGTTTCTAAAACAAAAACGAATTAATTTTTAATTTTCAAGTTTGAGAAAAAAATAATACTACTTCATTTTTGTCTTTCAATATATTTTTTTTGCAGAAAAATTTCAGGAGAGAATAATTTTTAATAACTAAATTCCTTATCATACATAGCCAGTACGTATCGTTCATTATCCTCATCTTCTAATTTACGAAACAAACATGCAGCAAATAAAAGACATTCAAACAAACTACAATGATACAATAAACATGTTGGTTCGCTAGTATGATACCAACAATTTCTTGGTCTAAGATTATAAAAAGAAAGTAAATAATCGTACTTCTCAATTCCAAAATATTCAAGATTAACAAAACATAAATTTTTTTTTCTTGAAGTGTTTTAACTAAAGAAGATTCTTTATCACCACCTTTATAACCGATAATAGCATTCGGTGAAAAAACATTACGAAATAAAAAACTTAATCTATTTATAAGTTCACTTTGTCGCAAATAATGTCTTGATTATTTTCCAGATAAATAGTCTAAGCCATGACATCGGTATTGATAGTGAACGGTAGAACGTTCCCCTCGAGTTAGTTCCTTGCAGGGTTTTAACTTGTCATCATAACAATGATAAATAAAATACTTCTTCGTTTGTAGTTCGAGAAGAATTACTTCACGATAACTGGGTCTCTCTCCCTTAAGCTGGTAACATTCACAATCCATTATATGAGTGATATGGGATAAAAATAATTTTTGTCGTTCTTGGGATATTTCTTCTTTACATTTGTTTAACTCTTTCCCTACGGGCGCAGTTAAAATGGGTCACTGAAGACCCGCAAAGTCGTCAATCGAAAAACACGGCACACGGTAACGCAAGATTAAAAATTGAAATTCGACAAGCGCCAGGAACATGCAATCCACGCACACGCCAAGTTTGATTTGATTTCATAAACAACTCTGCGATTGGTGGCATTTTGAGTTTTCAAGATGCTACGCGGGCGTGCAAGATGGCCTTTTCTGGAAAAATGTAAATTTTTCAACCTGATTTATGATAATTAATGCTAATTTATATTAACATAATGTGTTTTGTTCGGGAAATTTAAAAGAAAAAGTAAAAGCCGGTTTATTGGGCTTCCAGAAAATGTATAGCTTTCGCAACAGTTATGGTTATTTCAAGAGATATCAATAGAACAACGTGGTCGTTCAATTTTTGATGTTTTTCAGCCGTAAGGAAAGAGTTAATGCACAGTTATATTTACCCATATACAACTCCTCGATACTGAGCTCTTCAGCTTTTTCTGTTGATTATCATGAGCCGTATCCATCTGCTTCTCTAATGGGTTGTAGTCATCTGCTTCTTTGATTTCTGTTTCGCTGTTCACGTTCTTCTTCTCAAATATTTTTGCCATTCTCTCTCTCCTGCACTCAGACGGATATTAATTATTTTCGAACCTACACCAGGTTTTATAATAGCATCCTGCGTTACTATGCGTTACTGTGGGTTAGGATGGTTTGACCAATCAGAGCTTGTTCATTAAAGCGTTCATGTCATACAGATGATTTATAATATTCATGAACAATGATTGTGTGTTGCGGTATTAGAGACGCGATTTCATAATTAGCGACTTCTTCTAAACACATCCCCTTGATGTCAAATCAGTTGATTTATTAATACTCGGGGATTAGTTGACCATATCGGTTGTGTGTTGTGGGATTGGAGAGACGAATCCATAATTACTCGGACCTCCCCATGTGGGGGAAGCACGAGTCTTAAAAGGGACTCTGTTTATTATTATTTTGTCGTGTCGCGAAATGGCAATTATTGCATCATTATTGACTAAATTAGTAGACTAGTGAGCGAGACTATGAATGTGGGATTACCACACATGCGCAGTGAAGTGATCCCAAAAAACATTTTGCCTCCCTTGATCTTGTATACGCTCACAATCCAGATAGCTTTCGAAACGGGTTGGTCTACGATTTTGAGAACCGGTACTCGATCAAATTATATGTTTCCATAGTACGCTTTTTGTCTATTAAATGTTCAATAATTTAATATGAGACTCAACATATGAATGCTGTATGGAAATATGTTAACTGTTCTGAGTTAACTGTAATATTTTTATAAGCTTTGTTGCCTGTATTGTTTATTGTTATGTAATTATACAAAATAAAGTCGATGCTACAGTTTATTGTTTGATATATACCAAGTACTATTATTAAAGTATGCAATGTTACCCTTAACAAAAAAGTCTATAGGCTTGCCTATAGGCATGTCTATGCTATCGAATTAATTACCCTGTTTCACTTGATATTTTACCTGTAAGCTTGAATGGGGCTCCAAAATGTTCTGGGTTATCAGTAAGTTTGTATCGATTGTTCATACATGTATTATTATACACAAATGCTTACAAATGAACACACAGCGTATATAAATCTCTGACACCCATAGCAACTATCAAGATCAAAGAGTAAAGAGTTTGTTGTTGTTTGACCTTGCTACTACCAGCTAAATGGTTTGATTTACTGCCATGCCTTATACACTGAGAAAAAGATTAACTGATTTAATGCTTGCTCAAACTGAACCTGTTTGCCGGACTGACCATATGAATTGTTATTACATGAGCACAGGCCGGCTCGCTTGCCAGGCTGACACTGTTGACTAGAACTGGATTAGGTCAGCAAACAGGATGGCTCATGTTGTGGGGCAGACTTCTCAGTAAGCTAGCTTGGATACTGAGCCAACTCACCTTCATATAATCAAAGCCGTTGGCCAACACTATGTTATGGGTTTGCAATGATGGAAAATTTAACCACCCCTGCACTGACAGCTGTATCATTACATGTACCATTGTACCTACAACTATAGATTTGTGTATATTGAATTTGCCTACAATGTCTTTCAACAAGCCACAACCTCAAGTAGCCCGAGTTAACGCCTAGCGGGCGTCTTGTTTTGTTCTAAAACACATGGGATTAGTTTATACATTGTAGTTACAATAGTACTTTCAAATTTATCAAATCAATTTCGTGTTAAATTCTTCATCAACACTTACTGTGTAAGATCAAACGGTGTGTGGAAATATATGTTTTAGAAATGGAAAAATAGTATATATACAAGTCGATTTTTTTAAAAAATCGTTCCTTTGGAAAACTATGTTCGCGTTACCCGAACTTACTATTAATATCGTCTCAAACATTATTTAAATCTATTTTTCATTTGAATAATAATCATTCAAATAATTTTTTATTGAAATTCAACAAGTTATTACCCCAGAAATGATATTTACCATTTTATTTCTATTACTATTACTGATGATCAAACTAATCTTACAATTCCTAAACCCATGGGATATGCAGGGTCTTATCTTTGTAATATATTACATAGACTTAATCGTTGTTTTAGTCGTGAATTTACATATTGTTGTATTTATTTATTATTTTTAGATCCTTTTTATTTGAAGGCTACTTTCTATTATCTGCATGATTTAGATAAATTTGAGAAAATAGTTTATCAACTAGCAAGTTGTTTTATTTTCTTTTGCAAAAATCATAACCCTATATCAAAGATTAACGCGGGGGACGATAGGATTTATAAATTAAATCTCGATAAGATTGTTAAGCTAGTGATAAGGAAACCTCCACCTATTACCTGTTGTTATAAAAATTGTCAGAATTACTCTTATTGGTTTAAAATGTTTTATAAAACGAGTGTAAATTATAAGTTTAAAGTAACTTTATTTTCTGATCTTGTTAAAAATAATAGTATTATACAAAATAATAGACCCGTTCGTTTACAATTTCCCCCCCCCCCCCCGTATTTGGATATATTACATAATTATACTATAAGGGTAAGGATAAAATCTGATTATACTAGGTCAAACACTTTTATTATTAAGAGTATTATAGAAGCATATAATATTAACTATGAATATCCTGACATTATAATACAGAGTATTAAAAAATTGTATTTAGACTAATTTCAAAAATTCAAAGATTATATTCTACAAACAAAAACAAGTGTTATGTTTTTGTTCATTCGGAAACAAAATGAATTTAAGATGAGAATTCCTAAAATTTAAAATTGTTTGATGCACAAACAATTTTATATAATATTCTTCATTATCAATGTTTTTATGTCTAAAAAACATAGGATTAAAGCAAAAATGTTAATATTTGTCCAATTTCATGTCTATCCATCCGATTATATATATCTGAAAGTTCACTTGGATTTTTTACAAAACAAATAATATTTCTTTAAAAAAATTCTCATGATCGTCAAGACATTTCCACACAGTTTTTCCATACTTTTATTGATTTTTATTTCAAAACGTGCCAGTTCTTTTACCATTATATTCCACACATCCATGATTTCACACTTAAATGATTTTTTATTTACAACAATATCATTTTATACATCTTGGTTTTCTTTTTTTAAATTCACGCTTTCTTTTTTCTTCCTTATTATTATCAAATACATGTCGTTTTTCCATAAGATCACTGGTAAAATTTTTAGAACGCCATCGCAAATATTGTTTATTTATATATAGTTTCTCAGTATATAGTCCCTCTAACTCACGATATTTATCGCGTTGCGTACAAATAATATCTTGATCGTAATTCGAATAAATTAACATTCGTTTTTCTTGATGAGGTAAATCACATTTTTTCATATAAATTAAGAAGCGTTCAAAACACCTTTTTTTAAGTGGTGGATCGTTACATATTTCTTCTTCTTCTTCTTCTTCTTCTTATTCACAAAGAAACGGTCGTATTTCTTGTGTAGGAGGAATAGGAGATAATGGACGTGGTGTAGGTGGTGTAGGGATAGGGGGTAATAGTGAGGGTGAAGGAGGGATAGGGGATAATGTTGGGACAAGAGCGTTTGCTATTTCATCCACAATTCGTATTAAATTTGTTTCTTGAACGAAAGGTGGAACCGTTTCATCACACAGTCGAGTTAAATTCGAAGGAGAAGGAATTGGTATTTGACCAAAGAAATCAATGGGCATATCGAGTATATAATTATCAATTTCTTCTTGTGAAGGAGGTGAAATATACTTCACTTGCGGTGGAGGCGAATTATACTTTGCTTGCGGTGGAGGCGGTATTGGTACAGGGGTATTTAATAGCGACTGTAGTTGTGTGATGCCCTTACTTTTGTGATGCTTTACTTTCTTTCTTCTGATTTCTTGTAAAATTTCTTTTTGACTGCGTGTATCTAGTTCGTCATCTGAAAATTTCATCCCCATTTTATCTATCGTTTTTTGATATTCTTGTTGCTGTAGACGTCGATGTTTTAACATCTTGCGAATATATTTTCCCTTTGTTTATAGGCGGGCAATTGCTTTTCCACATTTAACTTTCTTATGGGTCTGCTTCACACGCGCCATACTCATCTTGTGAATTAAACTTTAGTTAACATCCTAAATTTATAATCACATATAAAAAATAGGAGTAACCTGATTGGTTGAATGATAATATAGAGTAAATATCTTTTAAACTTTTGTTTAGTTATCTACAAATTTTATAATCACATATAAAAAATAGGAGTAACCTGATTGGTTGAATGATAATATAGAGTAAATATCTTTTAAACTTTTATTTACTTAATAATCCTTTCCATAAAAAATATCTAAAGCTTGCTAGGGTTCTCGTTATTAAAAATTTATCGGTACGTTGTTAGGATAGAAATAAAAGCATATGTTAGGAGTGATATTTTTTTAGAACACTTAAAAATGGCAACAGGTACTAAGGAAAATCCTGTGTTGTGTATAAAGACTGATTTAGCGCAGTTTTTTTCACATGTTGAATTTCAAGTGATTAAATGTCATAGAATGGCTATGTTACCCAAGAAGGGTATGTTACGAGCAGAAAGAATAATATATAATATATTATTTTTTATGGAGTGAGGAATATAAGTATATATATTTTTTTGAGGTCCGTAACTCATGTCCGTAACTAAAATAGAGCCTTTTGATTGGCCGAGTACGAGGTCCGTATCACACCAGTACGGACCTCTCGCAACTTTTCGCGCCAAAACGTTGCAATTTTTTTGACTTTGCTCGAAAAAAATAAACACGTTATTTATCGTTTTGGTCGGTCCGTACTGGAAAAATATTTTCCCTCAGTCTCAGAAGCGGCCCTCGACCTTCGGTCTCGGGCCGCTTCTCAGACTTCGGGAAAATATTTTTCCAGTACGGACCTCCCAGCCGGTAAATAACATATATATATTCCTACACATTGACAGATTTTACAGAATTAATCGGACAGTGTGTTCATGTAAAGATTGAAAGTGAACCGGAACCACCCGCATAGCAACCATGAATCAAGCAGAATTTATTGATTTAATATCCCTGAAAGAATTATGTCGTCAGCGAGTGCTACATTTAATGATATCAAGACCAATACCAAAACACGCTGCCGATTCGATACAGATGTATGATCTATTTTTTAAAGACGAGCATAACAATTATTTTAAAACACAATTTGATTCAGGTCAAATCGATAAGATTGGAAAAAACGTATATCTTAACAATCATTGTAAAGATCTGAGTTAATCCCTTTTTATATATAGTCATCCTATCTCTACTAAACATTTATAGAGAAGTCTCATCATTAAACTTGATAACGTTAGGTTATATACCTCTGAATTTTTATATACTATTTGTAAAAATTCCGATTATTATGCCGTTGATTTTATGAAGGAAAGTAAAATTTGGTATCATGATCGTCGCGGGTTGATATTAAAGGACTTTAATCTCACCTCGACTCTTAATACGAAAATAGATCCGCGATGCGAACATGTGGGTACCGGGAGCAATGAGCATGGGGTGTGACCAAAAGGGAGGCCCCTTTTTATGAAAAAAAGACTATGTTATCTAAACTGTGGAAAGAAAAATCCAAATCTGTGATACTAACTGAAATATTAGTATTATTCATTTATACTGGGGCATTTATCCCCACTATGGGATCATTGTCACAGAGGCTATTTATCATTATATTCATGTGGTGCCTTTAAAGTGTCTATGAAATGAAAATTCGCTCCAGTTTTTATGATCGTACTTGAAAGAACACTTATACTAATGCAAAATGTCTTTTAGATTCATATGTTATTCCGTTCTTGAATTATTACGCTTTATATAATTTGAGCTATGATGTCACAAGATGGACAGAGTATTACACCAAAACTGAAAATCAGGCATATCTTCAGACTGGTTCAACTAAATAGATTCAAACCTTGCTGACTTACTCAATCAAGAAAACTAAACATCGTCATGGTTCTAATGTGGTTGCTATGATAACAGAGTTTCCAGATTACTCTCTTCCTTTATATGAATTCTTTGTTTTCAAACGTTTACAGCAACTTATTCAGTTTTAGGAAGTTGACATCCTTTTTCAATGATTTCCAATGCAATAATACTGTTTAAAACAATAAAAAAGTAACTGCAATGACAAAAGGTACAACATTTTGTTTCTTTACAAAGTGGCCTGGTAATGAATCTGTTGCCATGGGAACCTAATATAACAACAATCTCAATGCTGAGTCTTGTTGACTCAGTAAGTCTGTATTGTTTAAGCCAGTTTAGTCAAACCAATCCAAATATAAGCCTGTTTTTGAGTTTTGATGTAATACTGTGTCCATCTTGTGACGTCATATCTCAAGTTACATGAAATGTAACTCAAGAACGACATAAGATACGAAAGTCATGTAAAAGCTATTTTTCATTATTTTATGTGTTCTTTCAAATACAATCATAAAAAGCTGGGGTAAATTTTCATTTCATAGACACTTGTACTGATAAATTGATCAAGGACAAACATCACAATATTTGTTATAGACTAGGGGGTAAATGGGGGAATAAACCAGGTGTTGAAATTTTATCATGGTGGATTACTAAGACAGTGCTGTTGGTAAGCTAATAGCAGATTTAACAAATCAGCAGAGGATAAATTTGTAAAATGAACTTTTAAGACATACATAGGTTCCATTATTACATCTCATGGATAATTCACCAGTTTGATTAATTATTACTTGAGAGCCTTTGATCATTGACTTTATTTTTATTATTATCAATACTGGCCAAAGTGACCTTTTATTTCAAATGGAATACAACTTTTCAGTGGTGAAATAATTAAAAATAATAATTTTAGATGCTCAAGGCTTTCAACAGTAAGCAAAACACGGCCACTTGACTGTGAATCAAATATCTTGAAAGTATTTTCTGACACTGCGAACACTGAAACACTGTTACAATCAATTGTTAACAAGCATTATTATATACCAAGTGTCAAAGTTCCCTTTTTCTAGTGTCATTGGTCGGGTCCTTCTTCGTGTAGAGGACACAGAAATTTGCATAATCGAAAAGTTGGGTTTAGAAGTAGGGTTAGTATTTTTTTATTTTAGGGTAAGTGATAGAGTTTTTGTTTGGGTTATGGTTAGAGTTCTTGTTGCCTATAAAGCTTGATTGCTCCGAAAATAACGTTTATCAGACTATGACGTAGTCTGTGTCCTCTACACGAAGAACGAGCCCATTGGTCGAGAGTATATCACATGAAAATGACGAAATTTAGCTGTTTACCCTGCAATAGCTCTGAGAGGGCAATATGTTGTCAATGATAATGAAAAAATCATGTGAAATACCATGTGAAAATGCAACCTTTGGATTGAACTCTCTTTTTGCCTTAATATTATTTAATTTAATGTTTGAAGAATAAAATATCATGTCTTTACGTTTGTTTTTTCTTTTACACTTGGTATAAAAAAGCACTTATTTACTGGGACCTTGGGAAAGCAGTATGTTTTGTCATACTGCTTTCATCGATGGTCTCGGGACTACATACTGGGACCACATACTGTTTCCTTCGGTCCCAGTAAATAAGTGTTAAATATTCATAGTTGGTTTCTAAACCAAAAAATAAATTTGTAAATGCAATTTCTCCAGCTAATGATTCACTACGAGTTAATTTATTGATACCATGACAGGAACATCAGTTAACAACAAAACATCTTTATTTACAGAACCTTTAATGACTTTAATGCAACCATACAAACAATTCCCATGTAACAAAATATTGTTCAAGCTATTCCAATTACCGCATAAATATGTTTACCTTATGCAAAAATTATAGCGGTCGATAATTTGCTATACACTGTTTACCAGCATTGTCGCCAAATTTAGACTGACCTCCTCACCTGAAACTGTCAGATGGATATACTGTATAACATTTGAATTTCACGAAGAAATATACAACAAAAACAGTCAGACAATATAAACAACATAGTAGTTACTCAGAGGAGCGAAGCTATTAAGTACATAATTTTATGATCAAAGAAATACCTAGTACAGTAAATAAGTGAAAACGAGAAAGATACAACTTACCTTTAATGTAAACTACACAAGCCAAACGCACTCGTCGACTCGATCAGAAGACACGCCACGAGGAAGAGGGAATTATTTAGCCAAAATTAAAACGCACTCGATCAGAAGACACCACGAATTAGATCACGAGCATTGCCAACTTAAACGACACGACCTTTGTACGTTGAATTTGTCGACAAGTTAAGCTTTTTCGAGATTTTCTACCGTATAATTTGTATACATAAGATGAGTAGGAATATATTGACCTTCGATGATCGATGGGACGACATTTTCCGATGAATTCCGAATGAATATCTGAGTTGCGCAGTTGTAATTTCGATGTTGAACCCCTAACTCCCTACCTCAACGCCGTGACTATATGGGTACCGCTGACCGCGGTACCCACAAAAATGGGTGTGCAACATGGAATTATTATTGCTGTGATCCTACGAAACGAGAACCAAGAAGTCATTGGAAAGCACATCTACTTTGAAAACTCATTCACAATGCGCTCTACCTATCCATAAGTTTTAACGTTAAAATAAATGTATGTTGTATTTTTATTAAACATATATCATCTGTTTTGACATGTGTTATGAATATAATTACACTCTCTTAAACCTAGTTACCGACACTTATTCCCTAAAAAAATTGTTATCGGGAATATTAAAATATATACTAAATTGTTTCACTAATTTGTGAGAAAATATAAAATAGAGTATCAAAAAAGATAAAAACAGCTATAAAATATAAAACATAAAAATAGCTATAAATATGTTTAAATAAGTGTGAAAATCTTAATAATCTAGAATGTAGACGTATTTAAACGCATCCCCAGCCCCTTGTAAGTACGGGTGTATAATTCACGGGTTGAAATGGTCGCCTAATCCCACGAGTATTAATAAATCAACTGATTTGACACCATGGGATGTGTTTAGAAGAAATCGCTAATTATGCATTCGCGTCTCTATCACAAATCATCTGTATGACATGAACGCTTTAATGAACGATCTCTGATTGGGTAGCTACTGGTGTGTCTTTGATTGAACAAGCTCTGATTGGTCAAACCCCTCCAAACCATTGTGATAGTAACGCAGACCGCGATTATAAAATAATCAGGTAAAGGCGTCTCAAACCAAACGAATTCAAACTGGCGAAGAAAGGAGAAATAAGAACCATCAATTTAAAAAGATGGCAAGCCAGAAATTATGCGAAAGCATCGCAGACCCAGACCAAACTGACCAAAGCAACGCAAACCCAGAAGACCAAAGCAACGCAAACCCAGGCCAACAAGAAGAGAGGACAAAGGAAGAAACACCGTGCAAATAAAATGGGGTGCAGAAACCCGATGCAGAAAGTGAGGTTTGGGTTTATAGTCCAAACCGATGACGAATACGATTTTGACGAATACACCCCTCCCGAAGAAGACGATGACCAAGACGATCCAAAAATGTGGGAATACGTGGACAGTGGGGGTACGTCATTTATATACCATGAGAATGCGCAAAAACTAATCAAAATGCGTAAGCAATAACATATATATTTTTTTACTTGTAGGGGGAGTGTAGAAAATGAGACAGAAAATTGGGTTTATAATTTTTATTAAATAACTTTTTGTGTTCATATCTTTCTAGAAATCTTTTTGTTCTCATCTTTGTAAAATACCATGTTAAAAAAAAACTTCATCAAACTTCTGCATCCTGTGTGTTTTACTATAGCTAACTCTTTCATCATACGCTAACGAACAACCCTGGCTTAAAACAAACAATTGAGAGAATGAGGGATGACCTGATTGTCGCTTTGGACCAGAGCCAATCTCATTCCAATCACAAGTTCGACTACGGGTGAACGCGCGCCAATGCAGTTTAGTAATAAATACTACAGCACACTGGAAGAATTCAGAGTTTTGTACAAAAGTACAACTTACAAGCAAGCAGTACACACAACAGTAGACACAGAAGTAGATGTGAAAAATATTATGAAATCTCACATCCTTACATACTAACCCTAAATCACAATCTCTAAACTTTTTTAGGTACATTTCATCTATTTTTTTTAAATACTTTACGGTATAAACCCCTAAACTTTTCCCAAACACTTTTCACACACACACAAAATAATCCAATTCACCAAACGTTTTTTAGGTACATTTCATCTAATTTTTTTTGCAATATTTCATCTAAAATTTTTTTGAGAACACTTTTCGGGATATCATCTCTAAAACTTTTTTGGAAAGACTATTCACGCAAAAACACCAAATAATTTTTTGATACATTTCATCTAAAATGTTTTGACAATATCATTTTTTAAAAATACCGTAACTAAGAAATATCATTCATTCCGTCACAAGATGGCGTTGGGGTAAGAGCTCCATGATGGAAATTTCTATGATTAAGTTATCGCATATAAAAGTAGCATGCGATAATCATTGTTAAAATACAAAGAAAACATTCTAAAAGGTCGGCGCACAGTCGAAATAGTGAATAACCAGGTAGTCTAACTTTCGAGCGAAGGCGTCTGAGAGTAAAAAGGCTTTTTATAAGTAGGTATATATCCTCGTTGGACACCAATTTGCTTCCGTTATTTTTGAATAACGGTCAAAACCGAATAAACTCTCAAACAGAATCGTAAATATTCATGAATTAATTAAGATATGGAACAGCATAAAAGATCAAATATTCAAACTGTTATTCATTCAGTTGCCTGACTTCAAGAAAGAAAGTTCACATTTGAAGAAATAAAGTTTTGTTTGTACTTGGCTAATTGGAAATTCACAATGTCTATTAATGTTGCTCTATTCCTGGTAGTCCTTACTTTCTTTTCAGTGCAGTCTTGCTAAACCAAGCTTTTATGAAGCTTGGTAATACAATTATCTGCTTTTTATCGATTAAACGTTTGAAAGAATCGAGCAAGCATTATATAGTCTAATTCCAATATGTTTTTCGATGATTTTTCGTCGCTTATTAAATAAGCATAAAGAAGAATGACACGAAAGAAAAACATTGAATATTTCTCATTGCAGGATTCGATTGGTTTTCTGACAATGCAGGAAGACCATCTACGGCATTCTCTGGAGGAAATTGTATGAAAAGTCCTTGTTCTATATGATCGCATTTTTAGAGTTTTAGGTTGTATCTTTTGAAAATATATATTTTGGCAAACGTCTTTTGACGGTAAAAAATGCGTGTTTTGCATGTAGTTGGTTTGTCTACTTCATTCATGATGTCATATAGTAATTACGAATTACTACATGATCGAATACATACATGATTGAGGTGTTACAGTTATAAAATTGTTCCAGTTATAAAATTGTTTCAGTTGTGAAATTGTAGCAGTCGTGAAATTATTGCAGTTATAAAAAATTGTTAAAAAATTGTTGCAGTGATTATAGCTACATTATTATACGGCTTTTATACATTATTATACGGCTTTTATACACTTCAAAAAAATACACACACGTTTCATTGTCATTTCTAAAATCACATAGCAACCAGACAAATAAGGATTTATGATGAAGGAAAATTTCGAGTGTTGGAATATTTTAAGACCAAACCGGACGAGTTGTGAAAAATGCAACATCGCCTTCTGGCTTGAACCCGCGACCCTGCGATGCTATACAGTGCAGTGCGCTGACCACTGAGCTACGGAGTCCGTTTCCAAGAGCCTAGTCACGAGTTCTGTACGTAGTGGTGATAATGCTGGGAGAAGATTTGGGTATATTACAAGCAATATAAAAATGCCTAATATTACTTGTAATATAGACAAATAAATGGCCGTGGGACTACAAATTTAGTAGAAACCGGAAACCTTAGATTTCTATTATAATTTCTAAACCGTCTCTTAATGTTATATTTTAATATAGAATACTTTTCAATACTTTTTTTAGCTGAATGTACAAAAGATCTCCTGTTGGTAGTTGATATGTCGAAAAGCGCTGGAAGATCATCCTTTGCTGACGATATTAAGCCATTTCTAAAAAGCCTCGTTAAAGATACAACGTTAAATGTTGGTCGTGATGGTACACAAGTTGCTTTAATAATTTTAAGTCAAGAGGATAGAACCAAACTTTTACTGAACTTTGGAGACAAATACGACAAAAATGAACTGGCAGCATATATCGATAGCTTAAGATGGGATGACGTCATAGGTCACACCACAAGAACAGATCTGGCATTACAGATAGCCAATGATGAGGTTCGTTATTAAGAAATATCCGTGCTTCGAGGGTTTTCCTCCGGGGTCTCCGGTTTTCATCCCTCAGGAAAATCAACACTTAGATCTTATCTGTGCTCCGTGTTCAGACATGGGTCGTATGGTGGCAGCCTGCGGCGCCTTTAATATACCTTCGAGTCGGCCACGTTCGAGCTAAACAATTTGTAAAGACACACGTCTGTTGTGCCTGTTAATAAGACCATTACCATTATATTATTGAATTATAACAGCGAATTATAACGAATTATATAAATTGTAAATAAAAACAAGAAGCCCCGCAAAGTACCAAGGGAGCACGGGTGGGGTGTGCTGTAAGGGCAAGTCAAGTCCTCTCGAACGGGGTGAGTACCTAGATGAGTGACCATCTGGTAACGCCTTTTTAGTGATAATTTCCCAATATTCGTTGGGGAGAAAAACGGCAGAAAGATGGCCGATTAATTTTTAAGTACATAACAGGTTTTTATGAAGGATATGCATGTTCTCATAATATAATAGACACGTATTTTTGGGAATTTAGACTCGGTAATTACAAATCTGTATAACTAAAAAAATTAATTTCTACGGCCTTTTGCAAATTGTGATCAACAAATTAATACATTGCCTGCGAGGTCTGGGGACCATGGATGGCGAAACTCCCGCAGCGGGTGTGATGAAACTCTTGGGAGGTAGAAAATCGAGCGAGGGGATTATTGCGGATTCGTATTTCTAGTTATTAGTTGATCTCTCCCGTGCTTAGAGGGTTTTCCTCCTTCAGTAAAATCAACACTTATATCTTAGCTGTGCTCTGTGGTCACACATTGGTCGTATGGTCTGCGGCGCCTTTGAAATATCTTCGACTCGGCCACCTTCGAGCTAAACATTTGTTAAGTCACACGTCTGTTGTGTACTTATAGTATACTAGGAATATCAAAGTAAAACTACTGAAAAAATCTGTGTAAGTTGGTGAAGAAATTAAAAACCTTATCATGTCAGCAAACGTATATAAAAAGTGAATATTGACAACTATTTTTTGCAAAAATAGATTTTTCCTAGACAAAGTCCAGAAAATAATAGACCGGATATTGGTGATGTTGTCATCGTGAGAACGGATGCCAAACCAAACGAGGATGCCATAAGAAATGCTGGATTTCTGAAAAAAAAGGATGTTCTTGTTATTGCTGCTGGCGTTGGACCTTCCAGAAATAAATTTATAAACGTATTGAAGGAAATTGCAATCTCGGATAAATATACATTTGAAGCCGACTTCGACGACATGGATAATATGCTTGGGAGACTGGTGGCAAGTTCGTGCACTAAACCAGGTACGTTCTTCCTATTGGAAGTTTCTGATACACTTCGTGCCGTTGTGAGACAATAGCAATGCGTTCTATCTCATAATTGTTCATTTTGTTTCATTTTCTACTAAGGGTGTTCGGATGTATTTAGATTTGAAGACCTCATTCGTTGCTAAGGAAGCTTAGAATTAACAAATTTTCTATAGAATTTCACAGATTTAAGAATCCATCAAGACAGTCTGTATGTGGTATATGTGGGAAAAATTCTTTCGTTTGGTAATGTCTTATGATGACGTCACGATGACGTCACCGAAAAATAAAAATCCCTATGATCTTTGAAGGTTTTTAAGTAAACTTATGTTTTTCATATGCGATTAAAATTTAAGCAAGTAACATTAAGCGAAGATTTTATTCGTGTACTAATTTGATCATTGTAAATGTGCATCTTAAGCCAATGCTGCCAATCCTGCATTTCTTTAGTGAATTTAGACCTTCAGTATTTATTGAGAGTAAATATCAATGGTCTGCAACTCTGCCCGTTCCCTGTATAATTGTATTCAACAGAAGTAACGACGGTCACAAACTATTGAAGGATATTTTTCAAAAATATAAAAATCATGCACATCCACGAGTTAGCCACAGACTGCCTTTGATTTCATTTATCAACAAATCCATTCGTTCTTTTTGTAGAAAGTAATTTAGGTTTACATGACAAATGTAGCATAATATTAAAAATGCCTACATATTCCACACATAAAATATTTTGGTTACAACTTGAATTCATTGTGCACTCACGAAGTACATTGGGCCGCGTTAAATGACCTCCTAAGTACCAGTATAGGACTTGGGGGTACGAGCGCAATTTCGTAATTTGTGTGATGACTCAAGACCAACCCTGCGTTCCGCCAAGCCCAGCTGGGTGTAGTAGTGCAGCTTCACACAGTCAACATCAGAGAAATGAGATCCACAACTCGAAAGCCGTCTCAAGAGACCAAACTCAGATGTAGAAGCGTGGCTGGTTTACACCACTTTACAAATTTGGGACGACACCACTCGAGGTCGCTAGCTAATGTTGTCGATGTCGCTTCATTTACTGTTTCGATGGACGGTCTCGCAAGTTTGGTTCGCTCAGTGTGTCGCCTCACTAAACCCACAGCTCAGCGTGGGGTTGGTCTTGACTCATCACACAAATTACGAAATTGCGCTCGTACCCCCCAAGTCCTATACTATTAGTGTGCGAGTCGATTCACACGTGAAGAAACACCGCGACCCTTAGTACCCTGAGTGCACGACGAGTTCTGTGTCACGTTTCACAGTGTTTCACAATCGACTTGGTGTCACTCCAGACCTAGTTAATGCCATTGAGACAGTTTCGTGACTCCAAATTTCACGCGCGAAAAAAAAACCACTAAACCGTGAGGAGTAGTGGTAATTACAATAAGTTTCGTATGCGCTCAATCAAACTGGGCTGATGTCGTACGTCCGTGAGTTAGTCTGTCGTTGGGCTTTCGGTGCCATCCGCTGTGTCCTTTCTAAAGTGGCGGTCGCACACATGTTTCGACGTTGTGATTCCACCTGACAACAAACCCAAGAAAGGTACGTACGGTTTTACAATCGCGACGATGCTCTCGACATCTTTTTTCTCAACGGTTCTTTTTGGAGGTCATCATTTAGTTCGTCAGGGTTTTCAATAGCGTTCAACCCACCTAACAATTTTGAGAACTTACTGATGAGCAAGTCACTCAAAAAAGCGTTTGCTATTTCCATTCTTTTTACTCGTATTGACACCATATCTTGTTGATAACCTTTGCGGACGCTTTTTTAATGTGCGCTTCAGATTGACTTACCACACCATCGCCAGACAACCTTAATTATTAGCTCAGCTCTTTTAGCGTCAATGTCGTCCGTCACAGTCTCGTCGCCAGCGGTTTGTGGTTCCTGGACTAATTCTTCAATCGTGGGGTTTTCTCCACTTTTGCGTTTCACCATCACACTATTACTTATAACCATATTTTATTGCGGAACAACGACTTTGTGGTCGTATGGATGTCTCAACATAATCTCGAGTCTCACGTACTTATTGTTTTTTAGTGTGCTCACAATCGCCGACGATTGCAGGGGCTGATCTAGGAAATTTAATACCTTAGTCAAAATGGCGGGGTGTACATATCTAGGGGGTACGGGGGCATGCGCCCCCGGAAATTGTTTGAATTTGGGACTCTGAAATGGCATTTCCCACGATCTGACAGCACTTTTGAGTATTTATTTTAATGTTTTCAAACCTGTTTTTTTTATGAAACATTTTATTATTTTTCTGAATTTTTTTTGTCCAATTCGAACTTTGATAATGTAGCCTCACATATCATAAAAATGTTGGCTGTTTCGCTCTATATCAGAGCTCATCACCATGCCTAGGAAACGCGTCAAACACAGTAACACATTGTCAGTGGCGAAGCTGGCCATAGCAACTGGTCATGCTATGCTAATTTATAAAAATCTGCATATTTTGAAAACAATACATTTCTAAAGATCTGAATATGTAAATCTTTTCAAAATTTGCATAGCATGACCAGTTGCTATGGCCAACTTCGCTACTGCACATTGTTGCAGTCAGTGAATCCGACATGGACAGGTCCAAGGGTTTGAAATCAGAGTTTTCCTTCTCCTACCTACCCAGAGCTGTCTGGTTTTCAGGCGCCAGATACCTGCCTTTTGCACCTCAACCCAAGCAGACATTGCCAGGTTAGAAGCTTTGATTAGTGACCATAATGGAACATTTCATGGACATAGAGCCATAGAGGAGCTCAATCCTCTACATTATCCTGGCCAATTTAATCCCAAATGAATGAGCCACCACCCACACCAACCCACCCTAACCCAAGTAACTTTCACCTTTGAGCTGTCTGGTTTTAAGGTGCCAGATACTTGCCTTTTACACCTCTACCCAAGCAGACAATGTCTGGTTTAAAAGAAGCTTTTATTGATGACCATAATGGAACAGTTCATGGACATAGAGATGCTCAACTCTCTACATTATCCTGGCCAACTTAACCTTCAATTAATCTAACATCTAAATAACTCTTGATACATTACTTTTTAACTATTATTTTGTAATTAATTTTAAATTTCAATTAAAGATACAGACAACTTAAATGTAAGTCTATTTATTTATTGGGAAAGATAATTGCAAATGGCTTCCAGACTGTAGATGTATAAAATGAATCATATGAAGGTTATATACAGTATCTCTGCAGTAGCCTAGGTTTTACAGAACATCTATCCAGTAATTAGTTAATTAATTAAATAGTCAAATATTGAATTAAATTATTAAAATGTGTGTTAAAGGTCATCAAATCAATTCAATTATTCTGTTGTCAGCTGCAAATTTGTCAATGACTTTCTGAACAGAATGCTTTATTTCTTGATGAATTTCCATCAATGCTGCTAAGCCATAAAAAAGTAATCTTCAACCATGGTGCTTCTTGTGTAGTTTTTTAATTCCTAAGCATGGCTAAAAAGATTGCTCACACACAGGAAGTGACGGGAAGAGTAGCTAACTTTAATGTTCGCAACATGCAAAGAATCAAAAGTAGCAACACTACTGGGATGTGAACCTGTATAGGCAACCCAATATGTCTGCCACAATTCCAACTCAGGGATTGTAATGGTACGCTTGTAATACTCAGAAGCATTACTGTAGTAACAGGAGCCAGGATTGGCATACTGATTCCTCAATGTCAACTGTTGAAGCTAAAGAAACAGCCTGATTATTACGACTGAGCATGATAATGATTAATCTGATTTTGTGCTGTCATAGCTAAATTCTTAAGGGCCTGAATCAATTCTAAACCATCTAAAATATCATTATTCTTTCCTTGCAGTAACTGAGTAACAGGAAGGGTCATATCAAGAATATTATAGAGTACTATAAACTGAAAAGAAGAAATTAGTGTGCTGATTAATTTCACTCATCGTCACCGCAATTGGTTGGCTTTTTTCTGACAATTGACTAAGAATACTGTAGATGTGATAATAGATGTGAAAATAGCTGATGTATTTTCATGCAAGCATTCTTTAGAACTACAGTACCTTTGGTGCCGGTATGATACTTAAAACAACCAGTGGCATCATTCCAATATTTAACTGGTTCAGCAAATAATTTTTGAATTCAACGAGCTTTCCTTAGTAACTTATTGCCAAACAAAACACAGGAATGACAAAAAGCACCATTTACACTAAAAGAATAACATAACCATGGATGTACTGTAATTCAAGCCATTTATAAAGAAAACTCCTCCCATTGGTTTTTTGAGTAGGGTATGACTTATCAAGTCTAAAAACATTCTTAATCAACATCTCAATTTGCAAGTTGCTCATACCTTTGACTCTCTCCCTATAACTATAAGAAGCAACATCATACTCGCATTTTGGAAGTGTCAAAGCAATAGAGGTACTGGTTGTAGATGTAGCTTGTGAACTGAAAATAACCCTGGTAGTATGAGAGACCAGAATCAAATGCTTTGTGAGACACAGACAGAGGCAGAATAAATCGATGTAAAAGCTCGAAGATCCACAGTAAGAGAATTATCACCTACCATTGCCAAAGAAACAGCTAGCTGTATATATAAGCAATTCCCAGAGGCTTCAGATCTATATAATTCAGACATAACACAAAATAATTATTCATTCCAAGTCAATTGTTATGGAAAGGAAACATAGAAACAAACAAACCAAACAGCAGATTTCTTATATAATAATAAGTGGTATCACTGTTATTAAAATGTTCGAAATAAACTTTACTAATTAAAATTATTATGAACTATTCATACGTGCATTGATACCAAGTCAAAATTACAATAAATAAGTTGACTTTCCGTCTAATTTAAATAATTCACGGTACATAGACGATCGTAGTAGACTAGTAAAAGTAATATTGAATGAGAACGCTAAAATAATAGATTATTCACTCACCTTAGACTTTAGAGCAATGCAAGACTCCTTTAGTTTGACTTGTCAGCTGTAGCATAACAGAGGAATGTATGACTCTGCTCCGAAATCCCTGTGCACTACTGCGCCCAATCATGGGAAAATGTACCTTTGCCGACAAATCACTGCACATTTGCCGCAATAAAACGTCGTCGTTGCTTTCTAAAGCAGAAACCGCGGCGCATTCGTACACGCTTGTGGAAGCCATGATCGAACAGAACAGACTTGACGTACTTCGATCAGGTACTAAGTCAGGGAGTAAGGGCAGAAAGTGCTAAACCAATCAGTACACGCTATTTTGACTGATCTGTGGGTGTATCTGCAGGCTTTTTCGACCCATTTGCCTTGTTTTGACTGATCTGCAGGTGTTTTGCGGGCCTTTTTGACCAATCGGAATGGCTAAGACGGGGCAAGTTCGGCAAAATCACTCTAAACCAATCATCGCAAGCCATTTTGACTGATCTGCAGGTGTGTTTGCCTGATAAGCGGAATTACGGGCCCTAAATTTAACGCATCCAGGTTGAATGCCTGACGAGTTGTGCAGTTATAAATAATTATACAAAATAATTAATATTTTGAAGGAAAGCTTTGCCGCTTTTGCGAGGATTGAAGGTCGTTCATCGCTATCGTACCGCGACGCGGTCCATTAATCATATTCCTGCAAAAATGTTATAATTGTTTTATGAAAATTTTAAGTTCTCTTCTTTTCTCTTTGAGAATTTTTCACCTTAGTCATCTGACTTATTTGACTAATACTAAATCCGCCCCTGGATTGGTCTTTGCTAATGTCTCCGATGTAGTCATCCATAACGACTTTAATGTCGCTCTTACTTGGGCAATAGAAACAGACGAGCTTACTAATGTTCTCTCTGTACGGTTTAGCGATTGAAGTCAGTTGTTGTGTGACCACAATGGTGAACAACCCAAAGTGTCGCGCACTAAAAGCTAAATTAACCAATTGACTAGTTGTATTTTTAACGTCTTGACCGCTTGCGCAATCGTCCAACACAATCAGGGTGTTAGTACCTTTAAAAGCTTCGGTTACGTACTTGAGAACACCATCGACGTTGTCTTGTGGGGAATCTATCGCTAACACGTCAGGGTCGTGTATGTGTTTCCAATCTCGATACGCTTTGTTCCACTTGAAAGTAGGGCAAATCAACGCAATGTAGTCAAACTTACCGCGATACTCAGACTCCAGTGCGTCAAGCAAATAGTGTGTCTTACCACAAGCTGTCATTCCGACAATTAGCATATTAAACGGTACGTCCATCTAGTATTGGATTGATTGTAAACCATTGTTCATGAAGTTGACTAACCCGTCGCTCACCACGAATACCCTGCAAACTACGTTAGCAACCGTCGCTTTCTTAGTGATCTCAAGAAGCACACCAGACTGTGTGTTTACAATATTTTTACCGGTGGCCACGTTATGGTTGTCTTGGACGCTCCTCAAGTCGATAACCAACGCAAAGCCATCTTTATAGAACTTTTGTACAGTCATGAACTGAGCGTGTTCTTCACCCAACCCAAACAGCCGTTTCGCTTCTGCGTAGAACTTCGATTTTAGGATGCCTTGTGAGTACACGCTATTCGGCACACCCTCAATTGTGACTCCAACGCTCTCAATGTTCGGAAACAAGAACTCCTCACTGTCTATTCGTGTCTTCTTCGTGAATAACAACACAATTGCCTTCATACTTTTTCTCGGTAAATTTACGTTCTCGTTCACAATGGTTGTGCCTTTGTCCCATTCAGTGGTCTTCATCAACGTGACGTGCTCGTATGACAAACTCCGACCACTTACATGCGTACAATGATGTTATTTCGTGAGAGAGCTCCTGGTTGTCGATCGTTTCGTACTCAAGCTCGAGGTTCTCCAGTGTGTATCCACCCACACTTTCGTTGGATTGCGCCACCATAATGTCCGTAGCCTTTGGGAGCGTAATCACGTATTGCAAGTTGTTGTTCATGGTAAAAGGGGCGTACAACCCATGGTCATTCATGATCTTGCCAAGCTTTATCCGCTGTTTCGTTCCAATCACGCTAAACATCAACGCGTCACTAACCTTAACGACGTCTCCACTCGTCGCGCCACCGTCGTCCTTAGAAACTAGCTTTCTCAAGTTCTCACCACCAATACCATAATCAATCATTTGATTTCGCGTACTAATGCTTTCCCAAAGGTCACGATAAACACCAATGTAGCTCTCCCCAGTGTTGTCATACACAGTTTCTCCGGCTAGCCTCACAACAATCGTCTCACAAAGTAGCTAATTACTCACGTTGTTCAAGAACCAACTCATTTCGTTTGCGTTCTTAAAGTCGAATAACAAGCCCAACGAGCCAGGTACTAAATAGCTACTAGCCTTGAGCTTCGGTACGTCAATGTAAAGTTCCTCACCAGGGCTGACTTTATTGGGATTTAGTGTGATGACGTGCTGCGTTCTTGTCCCTTTTATAGCCCCCATTTGTGCTCGTCTAAAACCGGGACTCAATTCCGTCGGGGTGACGTTCATATACTTTACACACATTTTGTTACCACCGTTTTTGTTTCCACAAGTCGTATGCAAACCACGCAAAGACGACCGCGAGTACCCGCATATTTTGAGCCAACCAAGCAAGACCCTTTGCGCCTAGTGTCAACACATTGTAAACTAAGTTAGCCAACCCAACAGCCCATGTACCCATCTTCATGATTGCGTTCTTAGCAGCCTGTGCAAACTACTTTGTGGCTCGAGCACCCTTTAAAATAGCAGACCTCCCAGCGATAATAATTGTCGTTACAATCCCAGCTACTGAAATTGCCACAGCACTCAACCCAACCATATTTTCTCTAGCCCACTTCTTGAATCTCTCTAACCTAGAAGCGTCGTTGTTTACGACCTCGTCAGTGATAATTTTATTAGCTTCTTCGTGTTCTGGTTTGAGACCTTCTTGAAGTCGTATGCTATCCGCTTTCAACTCAGCTGTCTCACTAAAGTTTTTATACCATCGTTCTTTCACTGGGTCAGTCTCGTTTAGAGCTTTCAAACGGTAATGATTAGCCGTGATTTCTAAAGCGTCTATCTTTATGTCATTTGGACCCTTTGGATTCAAAACACCTGTGAGTTATCTTATTTCCTCTTCAGTGACGACTATCACACCATCATTTAGCTCACTTTCTCGCGACTCCACTTCGTCTTCAATCTTGTCACTAGCGATAGAGACTATATATGGTATCTGTTAAATCTTCTGTTGGTGTTGTACCCTCAGATCTCAACTGTGCGTCAACCACACCACCTGGCGTGTTTTCATGCTCCTTTTTAACTTCTTCAACTAATCGCTCGAACCTTTTGACAAATACGTCGTTTTTTTTGTCACGACTAAGAGTAAACGTCTTCCTCTATCCTTCGAGACGAAAATTGTTCTACCATCAAACGTGAGACTATAATTATAACCCCTCTTACCATCAACTCTCTTTAGCTTTTCGATGAGTGTCTTTGAGTTCGGTCCATCTCCCAATCTAACGTCTAATCCTCGGTGCTTTTTGAGGAATTTTTTCTTGTCGCGTAGATAGGCCTCATCTATTTTTGAGGGGGCTTTTCTTGTCTTTGGTGTGTCTTTGTGCATAACGACTTGAAACCCTCCGAGCCCCCCCTGCCGCGTCGTGTTCTTTTGTCACCACTTCATTGAATGACGTTTCTTCTTGTGAAGGTTGTCTTCTAGCTAACTCACGTCTTATCTCACTCCTGATGTCGCTATACTTCTTAAAATCCTCATCGTATAACTAACACGGACAAAGTCTGGTGTGCCAATCGTCTTACTCAAGGCTGCCAATGACTCTTCGGCGTTGACGTCCCACTCATTTAGTTGACCCTCACTAGCGTTTTCGTACTTATTGAAATCTTCCATCTCAATCGTCTCTCATGGTCGTCAAGATCTTCTGCACCATCTGCCATTACATTAGCTCACATTCTGAACATCACTTTCTGGTATCCACGAATTGTGTTTGCTCTCATAACCCAACCATTTAACCAACACCATCTTCTTCCCCCTGACTCTCTTCCTTTTCAACACCTTTTCGACTCTATACACATCGTCAGGTTTCTTATTAACTAGCGACAATTCCTGCTCGTAAAACTTCCCAATAATCTGCTCGCCGGTGTAGTCCTCGATTTCATACACATTAAGGTCACCACGAATAACCTTCACCACTTTAAACAGCTCTTCAGTGAAGTTAGCTTCATAACCCTTTGTGAATACACTTTTGTACTTACTAATCCTCACCAATTCACCAACCTTGAACTTTGGCAATGGGGTGTCTGCGAATTGGTGACCAAACAAAGTGGTCCATACCGCGTTCTCGTTCGACTTGTTAACGTCCTTTGGGCGAGTCATAATGCTTCGATTCACATTGCTATTGTAATTTCCCACAAACTGATCAAAAACGTCAATCCATTTGTACGTTCCACGAGCGTAAAAATACTTCCACATAACGCTCTTAAGACTTCTGTTAAAACGTTCAACAACAGCGGCTTTCTTATCACTTTTAGTGCTGAAGTACTCAACACCACGTTCTTTCAACAAGCTTTTCACCCCCACGTTGTAGAATGCCATCCCATCATCAAATTGAGCTAACTTGGGGTCACGTCCAAATCGATCTTTAAAGTCGTTCAATAAGTCTCTAACAGTCTTAGTCATGTTACCAGTGTCTTTCCTGTAAACTGGGACACCAAAAGCATATCTACTCAACACTTCAATACCCGTTAGTATCCAATAATACCCTTTGTTCTGTTTTGAATACTTACTCATGTCGACTAAGTCCATTTGAAGTTCTTCACCAAGGTAGTCAACGAAGGTCGCACGGAACTTATGTCTTCTCACAATGGGTTTGTACCTAGTGTAAGTGTCCTGCGTTGTCAACCATTCTTTCACTGTTTTTCTAGCTACTTTCAACCCATTTCCCAATGCGTGTTGATACAATTTTTCTGCACTACTGAACCGCGTCCTAGGATTATAATAGATGTCTCTCAACCCTTGTTCTGTTTCCACACCGAGTTCCATATAATTCAACTATATGCAATTCCAATAGCACCGCACCAACGTCCGCGTCACCATTGTTTGGTTTGACACGAAACGTCATACTTGAGTAGACACCTTTTTTAATTCTCACCTTTGATTCAACGTATGCGTAGCGTTGTATCCCTCCATCTAGAGACTGTTCAGGGCCGTACCTAGCCGGGGGGGGGGCAGCAGGGGCAACTGTCCCCCCAGAAAAAAACCAAGATATGTTTTTTTATATTGTTTATTTTTATATTGATTATAAATTTATTATGGGTATTCAGACAATTATCATGGACCGCGGAAGCGGGGGGCCGGGGGCACATTTAAATTTCAATAACTCCTCAAACTAATTGTGAATATATACATGTGAGTCCTGCAACTAGTGCAACTGGAGAGAGGTCATTTTCTGCCACCAGAAGACTAAAAACATGGCTTCATGCAAATATGTCACAGAAAAGATTTTCAAATCTTACAGTACTGCATGTCCACAAGCAAAGAACTGAAAAACTTGATCTAGTCTCGGTGGCAAATGAATTTGTGGCACAAAACGAAAATCGGAAAATAAATTTCGGCGTATTCTCCATTTAAAAACACCAGTACTACTTTACTAAGAAGTTATAACTTACTGTTATTTCAAATTAATGTTTTTGTAATGTACGACCAGATTAACACCTAGTGTTTAATCTAGATGCTTTGTTGTATGTGATAGAGTATTGGGGTAGAGACAAAAGTTGGTCATTTGATCGCACAGTTAGCTGTGCAAGATTCGTGTTTAATTGTTAATTATTACTTACACCCCTCCCATTTCATAACCAATACAAGATTATCGGTTTTGACTTTTGGGGGTTACTTGATTTAAAAGTTCTCCTTACTCCTTGCAAATCTTGCGTTGGGGCTCTGTAAAAGTGATGTGTTTCACAATTCAGAATTTTGTAAAATTGCTCTCCAAAATGCAGGAAATGCCCTTACAGGAGAGTCTAGATTTCAAAATTTCCCGGGGTAGTATGCCCCCGCACCCCCAACATAAACGTACACCTCGCGCCTTCGGCGCTCGGTTGTGCCCCACACTTTTAAAACCGCACTCTGGGGTTAGACATACCTGGGGTAAACCAGACCTTACAGATACATTTTTTCAGAATGTTCCTCGCAGAAATCGCCAGAAACGCACTCCTGGGGCTTTTAAAATTCAATTTGTTCTGGGGGTGCATGCCCTCAAACCCCAAAGGTTCAAAAGTTCGCGTGAAACCTGCGAACACAAACTTTACAATATTTGTCTTGCTGTCCCCCGGAAAAATAATCCTGTGTACGGCTATGAGACTGTTCGGTGGGTGTTGGCAATGTTGTGATCACATCGCTTCGCATCATTGTCCACATTGCCTCCGGTTTCAACAGAGTCGCACGAAACTTCTACATACTTTAAACCTCTATTCACGTCAACCTTGTTTGGGCTGTCGTGCCACTGACCATTGCACGTAACTGCCACACCCTTCGCGAAACCAAACAAAGGCCCAATGTTGTCTAACATAATCGCACTGTTTCGCAATCCTCTAATTCTCAGATACCAAGCCTGGATACTACTTTTACCTGTTGCGAGTCTCTTCACCACAAAGGCCACCCCAGCCATCCTAAACCTATGTCTAAGGATTCTAACCAACGCGTTGAAGTCGTAATACCCTTCGTCCACTCGAATCGTTTCGAGACGTGGTTGTTGGGTATCAGCAAAGATCACGAGGGCACGAACACCATCGTTACTCGTCACGTTATTGTAGTTCCAAAACACAGCGACCGTCTTGACTATAATGTGTGGGTTATTGTGTGTGGCTACTACACTATAGTCAAAGGTCACAACTTTCTCCACACCTTCAATAAGCACCGTCAACTTTCGAGGATCGTTGTCTAGACGACGCTTTTTAATGTAACCCATAATTTAGACTCATTACTTTAACGCATATTTAACAACCACTTAGCGTGCTAACGTGCGTGCTACTCAAGCATCACACACAAATCCAATAATATGTCACCAATATTGACACTACTACCGTCTTGGTCAGTCACGTTGAATACTAACTGTGTATAAGCACCTTTGTTTATCGACACATTCGACTCGATATTGAAGAAGTGTTGAACAGAGCTCTTCAATGACTGAGTGGTGGTCAATGGTAGCTCAACGATAACCTCGCTTTTGCTACCATTAACAATGTTCTCAGGTCTGTTCACAATGCTGCAACCCGCTTGTACGTACCTCAGTCCTTTGTTGATATTCACAACGTTAGGGCTGACCAAACCACTAGTGGTTACCGTTGTGTTTTCATTTAACCCCAACAGTTCTCCAAATTTAAACAGCTCCAATTGTTGGTCAGTCTTTATCTCACACTTTGAGTCGTGTTTGTTGGCTACTAACTCGATAGCCCCTAGTTCCTTCAAGTCGTCAGCGATCATTTTAAAAGTGTGATACCCAGGTCCAAAAACGTGTTCGTTGCTGTTGTAGCTCACTTTGTCGTTGACACCAGTCTCCACATTAACGTAGTCCCAAAAGATGGTTGCTTTTTTCACCAACAAGTGAGGGTCCGAGTCAAACGTCAAGAGAGCTTCTGGTAGATCCACAATTTTCGTCGAATCTTTAATCAATACCACGATTCTGACCATATACTCTAGTGTGTGTTATCATGTTGTGATGTAATGCGTAGCCATTCACGTTGTCAAAGGACACAACTTTTTCCATATCTTCAATGACCGTCAACTTTCGCACGAATATAATATACGATACATTCTGCGCTATTGTTACCAGTGTTACACTATAGATGCTGATAAAAAGAAAACAAGGTGAACTAATTCTTCTTAGTGAATTTCCAAACGCGCAACTAAACAAGTTTGAATTTGGGTACAACCTTGCAGATGACGATAAAACAGTCAAACCCGTCGACATTTACTTCAAGTCAGGAGTGAGACCATGAAATCGATAAGTAGAGAATTCGACGCTGGACTCTTATACGGCAAGATCTCCAAGATTCCTAGAAAACATTACTAAGTGCCAAGGTAAAGTCCTGAGTGACGGTACAACAGGTGAAGTTAGAGTCTATAGGCTCAATGACGTTAAGAACGACTACAAACGATGCATTAGTCTCACGTCAGACGGTCTCACCAACGTTGGACTGAAATATCTAAATCAAAGTGTAGAGGCCTTCGTTTAATCCATAGTTGGTGCACAAGCGAGAACACGTGTGTCAGTCGTTGGTCCTACCGCAGGTAGTTTAGAAACCCAACAAGAATTCTGCAAGTTGTTCGCTGACAGCGTCGTCAACTACGACATATCGACGTGGATTCTTAACATGAATAAATCGATTAGAGACACCAACGTTGTCCAAAATCTCGCGTTATTAATTCCAAGTAACATGGTAATCCTCAAGAGTAAAATTGTTGGCTATAACAATTTACTAAAGACTGCTACGCCTTCCATGGAATTTGGGGTAAGCACTCGCTTGAACGTGACACCAACGACTGTGGCTAAAAAAGTCCACCAAGAAGTCACGACGCGCTTGGAAACTCTAGTTACACCGGTGACACATCGAGTGCACGTTACGCGAGCCACCATGCATAAGTAAGTCATACAATCACACGACAACGTTAGTAATAGTGTTAGGGGTCTCGGGTCTGTCTGGCTATTTAGTAAGCAAATACGTCTTGAAATGATGAGTCTAATCTATGGGTTCGAACCCGATGACTACGAAACCACTAAAGTGCTAAAAAGGACAAAAAGGCATCTGGACGAAGACTAGTTAAGTGCAAGTGGTGGAAGGATGTCTGGGGACATAGACATGGCAAATTGGGTGGTTAAAAACATAGAAGATCCAGTCGATGACCAAGACGCCATTAGTAAAAATAATAATAATAATAATAATACATATGTTTTTCTATATGCGCATTTAAAAATCGCAATGCGCTTACAAGTATTAATAAAATATACAATGTTAGATTACATAGTGGTAATGATAATGGTAGTAAATGACTAATAATACATATTAAGAACTAATAAAAAACTAGATATATCATTCATAGACTTCTTTAAAAAAATACGTTTTTAAAAAGGTTTTAAAAGTAGATAGACTATTACAAGACTTGATGTCGTCGGGAAGAGCATTCCAAAGTTTAGGAGCAGCATAGGAATAAGCACGTTCACCATAGGTAACAGTATTTATTTTAGTCGGAACATCTAGAAGAGATTTGTGCGAAGAACGAAGTGTGCGGGAAAAGGAACGTTTTGAGATTAGACTAGACAGATATTCCGGGGCTTGACCATGCAATGATTTGTAGACTAGTAGCAGGATTTTGAATTTAATACGTGTTTCAATCGGCAACCAATGAAGTTCTTTCAGAACAAGTGTTATGTGGTCGTGTTTCTTGGTTCCCATAATTAACCTCGCAGCGATGTTCTGAATTCGTTGCAATTTGTCGATCTCGTATTTGGGTACACCATACAGAAGACTATTGGTGTAATCCAAGCGAGAGATAACAAGAGCATTGACCAGTCTCTTCAAACTTTCAATGGATAGGTATTTGCGTATTCGACCAATAGATCTTATGGCTAGTATTGACTTTTTGCAGATTTCATTGATATGTCTAGAGAACGTTAGGTTCTTATCAAGCAGTACTCCGAGGTTACGCACTTCGTTCGATACTTTGATCGTTGAGTTATTCACTTGAAGATTGAAGATTGGAGTTTGATGTTTATTGAATCGGGATGTCAGGTGGATAACTTCTGTCTTGTTGGCATTACACAGAAGCATATTGTTAGTATTCCAATTCATAACATCACTGACACATCGACGGAGGCTATCGAAGGCAACTGACGCACAAGAAGGGTTGACCGAGATATAGAGTTGTGTGTCATCGGCATAAAGCATACATGTGAGGTTGTATTGAGAGACAACTTCCTGCAGTGGACCCATGTAGAGAGAAAAGAGCAACGGCCCAAGAATAGATCCCTGAGGTACGCCGTATTCAAGATGACTTGGGGAAGATATAGTATTACCAATTGCCACTGATTGCAGGCGCCCGTGAAGATATGACTTAAACCAATCAAGTTCCGTCCCAGAGAAACCATAATATGTCTCAAGTCTCGATAATAGAATCTCGTGGTCGAGTGTGTCAAACGCTGCTGAGAGATCCAGCATTAATAAAATAACATCTTGATGACTATCTAAGGTTCTCTGGATATCATTAGTTACCTTTAGTAGTGTTGTCTCTGTAGAGTGGAACTTTCGATATGCCGATTGCAAGGATGGAAACAAATTGTTGCCGTTTAGATGGTCATGTGTCTGAAATGCAACCGTTTTCTCAGTAATAGTTTACTAAGAAGAGCAATATTGGCAACTGGTCTATAGCTAGGAAAGATTTCTTTATCCAGGTCTGATTTCTTCAGGCGGGGGCCAACATGAAATGTTTTCAAAGTTACTGGGAAAACTCCATCAGATAAAGATGATCGCACGATATTATATATCACAGGAGTCAAGCAATCAACATGCATTTTAACAATGTGAGTTGGTATTGGATCTAGTGAGGAAGTCTTTGCTGGAAGCGATTTGATCATTTTCATCAATGAAAATATCACTGGGTGGCTGAAATTCCTTAAATTGAACGGTGGCTAGCGACTCAGTTGTTTGGATTAAAGGCGATGGTAGCCTTGTTTTGTATGTTTCAAGTTCCTTTCTGATACCACGAACCTTGTCAATAAAAAAGTCGTTGAAGTTCTCTGCCAAAGTTTCCAATGAATCATATGATGGTAAAATTTTCGTGCTAGTTTTCTGAAACAATCCATTCACTACCCGAAACAGTTTATTTCGGTCAGTTCCTTCAATCTTTTCTTTATAGTATCTGGTCTTGTATGTCTCGAGCAGTTGGTTGTATTTAACACACGCCATAGTGAATAACTGTTTGTCGATAAAGTAACGAAAAAGTCTTAGAGCAATTGTATTTACCGTTTTACTTTAAAGCGCGTGGGCACAACGTCGTATTCGACTTCAACACCAACATCGCCATGAAAAACGTGGACTTTCACACTAACGGCGCCAAAGTGAAAGCCATTGGTGCCTCGACAAGTATGTTAGTGCAAAACGACCCAACTTACGGCCCTATTATTGGCACTAGCACTCAAGGTCGCCGTTTTCTGTCGCCAGTGTTAACCCCATTCCCACTTGAATCAGGCCTTCATTTTAACTGCCCCAGTATGCAATGGTGTGACCTTTCCATTTTTGTGGTGGTGTGGTGGTTGCCCACGAGAGCCACAGGATCAAATTGGGAAACTATTGTGTCAAACGACGATGTTCAATGGGCCAAGTTCATAGGATACAAGACTGGTATGGCTAATGGACTCGCGTATGGTGGTTCAATCCCAGCGATGGAGAACGTGTGCACGATCCCAAGTGACGTTGACCTCACCAAAATGCACATGATATCGATACACTGGCAAATGAATAATTCACACATCAGCGTCAACAACATCAAGTCAACCGATTCAGACTTCACAGCGAACATGAAAAAGATAGGCGCCCCTTATGGAACGATCTTTGGGATGCATCGACCAAGAATACCACTCGCGCCTTATGCGTACCCGTCTTTGGTGGAGTTCTACGGCATGAAAATCGTGAGTGCATGTTACATGACCAACCATGACATCATAGTCACGGGTGGAAAAATGATGAAGGAATATGGTATAAAGTAGTATGGGAGCGTGTGTTTCAAGACCCGATGAAGTGTATAAGATAAATAAGACGTCTGATCACATGTTTAAGGCTGGTGGGTCATTTGGTCGCGGTAATGTGATCCTTGAGCTCCACGCTGAACTCGGTTTGAGGTCGAGAAAGACTTATGGCGAGCCTATTGTGTTACCGGAGAGCCCAGGTCTCAGCCTCGAAGGTCTCAGCCTCGAAGGTCCATCGACAGTAGAGACACCCTAAGTCATATGGGTTGGTTCGCCAAGTTGATTCGTAATGTGACTTCTTTTCTCAGACGCAAGTCGAAGAGTCAACCCGTTAAAACGCACCGGATGCGTTGGTACACAACAAATCACATTTGTAAAGAACGTAACGATGACAAAGTGGTGACTCGTCGCGACGCACCGTAAATAATGTTTTTTGGACTACAGTAATGACAACCGCAGTGCGATTGTTCGACTTCGATGGTTTTGACATTACGACGGTCATGATTCGCGGTGACCCATGGTTCAAAGCGAAATACGTCGCGAGTGCTCTTGGGTACGCTCGACCAAAGGACGCAGTGCATGACCACGTTGAACCCGATTTCAAAATGAAAGGCGGTGATTTGGCGACCCTACTAAAATCAAGCCCAGACCGTGTTTATCAACGAACCGGGGGTATACTCACTGATATTCTCGAGTAAAATGGAGCGCGCGAAACGGTTCAGAAAATGGGTGTACTAAAAAGTCTTGCCAAGTATCAGAAAGACTGGAGCCTTCACAGGTCTCAAGCAAAACCAATTCAAGATGATCACTGAGTTCGACCTTCACACGAAAGTCGTTGACTACGTCAGGTACCATCCAGAAGCCATTTTGATAGCTGCTTGTGGTGAAAACCAAGACACTTCAGGTAAAAGGATAAACTCGTGGAAAAAATGTTACCAACGTGGGACACCCGACTTAGTCATTGCCAACGCATACAAAAGGTACACTGGACTCGCTATCGAGTTCAAGAACCCAGGTGGCACAGGTAAATGCTCCGAAGACCAAAGAGAACTGATGCTCAAGTTCAAGCTCGCTGGGTATCTAACGTTGTTGTGCGAATCGTACGACTCTGCTATTAATGTGATAGTAAATTATTTCTTTGACATCACGTTTAAATGTCCCTGGTGTATTCGTGAATTTAAAAGTAATGAAACGTTGAACAACCACACTCGTTGGATACATCGTAAATGAGTTATGTATCAGGGTGGTGACGCCTACACACTGCTTTATACAATCAGCACCACCCACAAACGATGGTGCTGGGTTATATCTCCAACTGAATGGCGCTTCAACGGTCGTTCCGTCAGAGTCATGACAAACAGCACAATACGCTTTTAGAAAAGTGACGTCGTCTGCCATCGGGAATAACGTGTCAATGGAACTTTAAAGTGCTCCGTTGAAATTAGACCACAAATAACGACGTGAATGCCTGCTTCAACGTACTCGCGAATAACTGACAAATCAGGGTACCAATGGCCTTCGTCGATGCCAACAGCGTCATAGTCAGTCAGCTCGTCACAAGCCGGGAGCTCGGTGATTAACTTGGCAGTTAGATGGTCTGACCCAACGACAATGGTCTGACGGTGTGTGCAAAACGCGTGTGTCACCTGCATTGTTCATGTAAAGAACTTTGAGCCCCGATTTGCTTAACGTGATTAGTCTGCGGAGAACTTCCGTCGTCTTACCCGCGAACATAGGACCAATGACGATTTCAAGCTTGCCATTTTTTTCTGTCGGGTTCATGGCGTGCTATACCTCCCCGAGAAATTTTTCAAGTGACGCGTTTTCTTTGCTAGTCACAATGGTAGCGCTCGTAAACCCCACTTGTGGCTTTGTGAGTTCATGTGATCGTTGAGACCATTCGCACCAAGAACCATGTGACACCCCCCACAAACGTTGACGTCGTCGCTCGCAACGAGTTCTATAACCATTCTTTTAGCCACAAGGGTCCTAGTATCTCAAGGTAGTTCCCAAGCGTAATCTCAGATTGTCTACAAGGGTCAAGCAAGTAATCTGAGACCGCGAACACTGAGCTCAGGTCGACTATATAGTGACTAATCATTAAGCACCATATACAGGGTGTCCCAAAAAAAAGGCTACCTTTTCAAATTCAAATTAGCATGTTAATTCAAGCAACCTATTGTAGTTCTTTGAAATTCATTATCGCTTTTGAAATACAAAACGCTTCTGAACGCTTTCCAAACGCAGACTTGAAGTTATTCTTAATCACCCGTGTGTGCATGCACTAAAACCCCTTTGAAATTGAACACAATAGGTTGTTTAAATTAAAACGCTCATTTGAATTTGAAAAGGTAGCCTTTTTTTGGGACACCCTGTATATTACTAGCTTCACGCGCGTCGAGCATACCAAAGCTTTGCGAAGTTTCGTGACCACGCTAATCGTTTTCTGGACTAGACGTCTAGACCTGGTTCTGGATAACCATCGTCATACAATGTGAAGACTTGAGAGTACTGTTTTAGGGCGTCAGGTCCAGACACACCTTGCGGAATCATAGCAGACACACAGAGAATGGTGGGTCTTCGCGTTGGAACAAAGATTTCGTTCTCCGTTTTGGAAGCGTTGGAATGAATCACGTGAGTCATTATACTATACTCCCAGAGAAAAGCTCTTTTTTTGGGCGCGTTTCGTTGGGAACTGTGAGAATGTGTGAGTCCGACTGTGAGGTCATCTGTGAGGTCATCTGTGAGACGTCTGTGAGGTCATCTGTGAGTAAGATAATGTGTGGTAGTGTATTAAATGGCTGAAGACTCGCAGATGACTGTTGACACCAACGAAGTTAAAATCACAGCTGACGTGAAAAGCGTCAAGATAAAGGACCCAAAGCGTGTTGCTGCCGGGAAAAAAGTTAGCTGAGATATCAAGAGCAGCGAAGGAAAAGAAAATGCGTGAAATGATAGTTCGTGACTACGAACCAACGTGGAGTTATGGTTATGTTATTGGGACACTTGGTGTTGTCCTCGCTGGTGTTTCGGCGACAAGCGTTGTTGTGCTAGACTGTCAGGTCGATAGACCATCGTTAGACACATTTGACTCGTGAATAAAACACACGTTAAAGTATAATGGCTGCGATCGATCGAAAAGAGCTTATGAATGAATTATATGACGCGGTTCTCGTTACGACTGGTGCTGTAGTAGTGGGAGAACTATTGGGAACACTGCAGAGACACTTAAAGGCGGAACGTTGTTAGTGAAATGGGCACAATCGAAAAAGTGGATACCAACAGATCCATTCAAATCAACGTAAGTTAATGGTTAGTGTTGTGGCTGGAGGGATTTTTAATGCGATGGTCTTTGCTGGTGCTGGCTTTATGTTTTCGAAGCTTAATCACACGGGTTATAAAGCCGAGATGAAAAGACACAACCATGCATTGGAACAATTAACACGCGCAAAAGATAAACGCGGTATGAAAATCAAAAAAGATAAGGTCGCTAAAAAAGATAAGATCCAGCGTTTGTGACAAATGCTTTCGGACGCTAATGCGGACATTAATGACACAAACCGCGCATTAACATGAATTGGCCGCCGTGATGGCTATTCAACATCATGGTAAACAGTTCACTAACCCTCCAAAGCTTGCGGACTACTATCACCCAAGTGCAGAAATGAAGGAGTACCAATTGTTGTTTATTGGTGTGTCTTGGTAGTGGACTTGTGGTCCACGTGTTGGTTCGATAAAAAATGTCTAGTTGTTATAAGCGATGGACAAACTTATGAGACAAATGAGTTTTGGCTATACGATAGACGAGACACCAAGCGACCAAGTTGTGGACCTTGGTGGGTCATTCGACCTCTATTATTGTGGGGATTGTAAGACTCCCAAAGTGAGAACAAAGTGTGATGGGTACGTGCGCCCGGAGTGTGATGTCATCGACTATGGATTCGTCCAAAGCCATAGCTAGCGACGTTAAATTGACGCAACCAAAAAGCGTTCACAAGTGGTCTTGGTGGATGGGGAGGAAGTTACACGACATTGTGAAAAGCGAGTGCGTTGAAGTAGTAAGAGAAGACTTCATGAAAGTCGTTAATGTGCTAGACTCACATCAGTTTGATAAAGGGTAAAAACGTTAGCAGATGTACGGATACTACATCATAAGGTTGTGTCATAGAAGACAGTTCAAGACCTTTGGGTGGTGTCAGACCTCAAGGGCGGAAAGACGATGCAAAAGTTCGACGACAACTTGTTCGGGGTGGTGTATCCAAAGTTGGGGTGGTGCGACAACAGCGATCAGTATATTACAGCGCGTGGCTTAGAAAAAAAGTGTAGTGTGAGTATAGAAGCTATGAGTTTCATTCTAAACCCTCTGACGTGAGACTAGTGACTAGTGAGACCTCGCTAATGAAGTTATCGTCGAAGCCAACGTTTGTGTCTTGTAAAATATTTAACGAGAACCTATAGTCGCGGTCCACAAAATAAAAGAGACGTTGACACTAAATAGGCCCGCTTACGTTGGTATGTGTATACTCGACTTGAGTAAGACGTTGATGTACGACTTTCACTACAATTATATATGCAAAAAATACCCTGATTGTAACTCCACTTCACCGACACAGATAGTTTGCTGTACACAATCGTGACCGACGACGTTTATCAGGACTTCTTGAAAGACCGCGAAAAGTTTGACAATAGTGACTATCCCACGGACAGCCCATTCGCTTTCAAGGAGAATAAGAAAGTGATTGGGAAAATGAAAGACGAGTGCGCAGGGACGCCAATCGTTGAGTTCGTTGGGTTACGCAGCAAGATATATAGTTATTTGAAAGAGTCTGGTGGGGGTGGGAAGACCGCGCCAAGGGGGTTAGAAAGAATATTATTAAAAACGTTATTAGGCACTGCGACTATAAAAACGTGTTGCTCGAACAAAAGCAGTTCCGTCACACAATGAAAAGCATTAGAAGCGTCAAGCACGAACTCGGTAGTTACGAAATAAACAAGGTGTCGTTGTCTTGTTTCGACGACAAACGCTATCTTTTAGACAACGGTATTGACTCCCACGCATATGGCCACAAGGACACTCCACAAACGAATTAGTTTACGATTGACTCAAACCGTACGCACCTTTCTTGGGTTTGTTGTCAGATAAAACCACGACTCCAAATTTGTGTGTGACTATCGCTTTGGAAAAGACAAAACAGGTGGCTGACTATAATTTACATAATAACAGGTGTTATTTGTCGTGGTCTCCGTGGTGAGCGATTTACCCATTTTATAATCACAACATCGTCACGAGAACTGTGAGTCTCGATGTCTGCTTGAGACACTTTACTTGATTCAAGGCTTAAGCTCTACGTGCGACAGCTCAGTATGAATGGGAAGAGACTCGAGGAATTTAAGAATGACCTAAGTTGCGCGTTCGAGTCTATAGCTGAAAGACACCCCGAGACTACTGACTACGTAAAGGGGATAGTGCAGGCTCTTGGTGAGATGTACCCAGAGTTGCGAGAAAAAGTGGAGAGGCCTAATAAAAACATAACCGAAGACAGAATGAGGAAGGTCGAAGAGAAGCTGAGGAGTAGCCTAAACCGAGACGGTGTTTCACCGGGGAGGATTAAAGAGGGGGTAGTCCAGAAGAGTGTGTGGAAAGCATTAACCTACTCTCAAGACTCATATACGACGCACGCAGAAAAACAGTCCATTACTCGTCGCTACAGGGAGACATTTCGCAGAGCTTTGCATTTAGCACCCTTGTGAAGCTAACTCAATTCTCAAGGAGTCACGCCTATTTTTTAATCGATCTTAGCAAGCTAGTGACTAAGTATCGCGCTCTACTATATTGTGAGTTACCTATTAGATTTTTCAACGCTAATTTAGGTGTGATAAAACGTATTTGTGAGCTTAACCCTAGTTGTTGGTTATAGCAACGTCACGCTATGTGTGGCTTTTTTCGTCATTGAAGTGACATCGATGACGTCAGCCCAGGGACGTGGCGAAGGAATCACGATTGGGGGGGTGTCATATGATAGTGACCAACTTTTTGCGAAATCGCCAATATGCGATATCTACTGCTCAGCGGCGGTTCGCGTAAAAGTATCCAAAATGTCTCCAAAATATAAAATAAGTTCAAAAACGAATTACATGAAGTATCGCACTTCCATCCTTATGAAACCTTTATTCAAAATGGCTGCCGAACTGGCAACAGAGTAATGTCTCGATCAATTTCAAGCGTGACCATTCCCCCCCCCCCCCCCGGGCGTTTGACGGGCATTTGACATTTATGCATTAGAGCATTGCAAATGCCCCACCGTTGGGTCAACATAATGATGCAAAATCCCCACAGAGGAGTCGTAAAATTGATGCAAATGCCCCACCCATGGGATTATAATAAACGTTTTTTATAATAAAAGTATTAAGCATTGAGCCAGGAAGCCACAAACGGCACACCTTTCCCCTCAAAATCTTCCAAAGCAATGTTTATGCAAACGATCGTCAACCTCCTCCCCAAAGCTTCGCGGCGAAGGCCCTGGGGAAAAGGTTGACGATCGCAATCATATATTATTAAAAACAAGCGACTTTTTTGGCGCTTGTTTACGTTTTATATTATATCATTTGAATGCGGAAATATATTTTAAGATATTATTAAAAAGTCGACGAGTAAAGCTAAATTAAAGAGCAAAGGACTATATGAAATGTGCGGTGTTCGAAATTCAGTATAGATTTACGGGATACGCATCTGCTTTCTTTGAACGGGGCTACTTTTCAAGAAAATAACAGCCAAGCATCTACTATTAACTATTTAGATACTTTGACAAATTCCCCACCCCGGGGACGACCTAGTCGTGGAATGCCCGTCAAACGCCCGGGGGGGATGGTCACGCTTGGAATTGATCGAGACATAAGTCAGTGAGAAATTTAGAAAGGATAAAAATATGACCTTTTTTAAGAAGTTTTAAGTTGGGTTTGGCAAGGGTTTATGTTCAAACGAGTTTAATAAATGCGTTGACAAGCGTATGTCAGTATGTGAATAATATGAGCTGGCCGCTTCTAAAATGATGAAATTAGACTAATATTAACATGCATCACAACATTACATGCGAGCTTGTGTCCTTCAAACAATTGAGCCTCGGATTTCAATGGTCTGCGGTCTCCCGTCTCCAGATCGGAAATACTTCACTACGGAATACATTAACTGTACTCACTTAAATACAATTTTTGCTGGGGATGTTTGAGCGCTATTGACCAACTGTTGACCGACAATTGATAAAAAAAAACAAATTTTATTGACCAACTGTTGACCGACAATTGATAAAAAAAAATAATTTTAGCTTTTTTTTCTGTCTCACCATTTTTATTTTGGCCAGCAGCAATCCCTTGTGTGACCAACTTTTTGCTATTTAGATTTATTGGGGGGGGTGTCGCACCCCCCCACACCCCCCAGTCGCCACGCCCCTGCGTCAGCCCGTGTCTTGCGTTGTAATAATCTAATTTGCATAAGTGTCTTGCGTTGTAATAATCTAATTTGCATAAGTGTCTTGCGTTGTAATAATCTAATTTGCATAAGTGTCTTGCGTTGTAATAATCTAATTTGCATAAGTGTCTTGCGTTGTAATAATCTAATTTGCATGCATAAGTGTCTTGCGTTGTAAGACACCTTATCACGACCCATTTTTTACAAGACTTGTAATTACCACTACTCCTCACGGTTTAGTGGGTTTTTTTTCGCGCGTGAAATTTGCATGGAGTCATCGAAACTGTCTCAATGGCATTAACTAGGTCTGGCGTGACACCAAGTCGATTGTGAAACACTGTGAAACGTGACACAGAACTTGTCGTGCACTCAGGCTACTAAGGGTCGTGGTCTAGTGTTTCTTCACGTGTGAATCGACTCGCGCACTAGTTGTATAGGACTTGGAGGTACGAGCGCAATTGCGTAATTTGTGTGATGACTCAAGACCAACCCCACGCTGAGCTGTGGGTTTAGTGAGGCGACACACTGAGCGAACCAAACTTGCGAGACCGTCCATCGAAACAGTAAATGAAGCGACATTAGCTAGCGACCTCGAGTGGTGTCGTCCCAAATTTGTAAAGTAGTGTAAACCAGCCACGCTTCTACAGCTGAGTTTGGTCTCTTGAGACGGCTTTCGAGTTGTGGATCTCGTTTCTCTGATGTTGACTGTGTGAAGCTGCACTACTACACCCAGCTGGGCTTGGCGGAACGCAGGGTTGGTCTTGAGTCATCACACAAATTACGAAATTGCGCTCGTACCCCCAAGTCCTATACTACTCTAAACAACCGGTTGACTAGCAACCGAATACGTCCGAACACCCTTCAGGTCCCATGTGAAGACCAACCTGACAAAAACGTACAGAATAGACATAAATTAAAGACAAGGACTAATACACTAATAACATATGATAGGACAGATTAAGAACAGCAGCTTAAATTATATGAACGGCACTTAGAGCAGTACGTTTTTCAAGTGCGCATTCTGCTTACATCAAAATAAAAGTTTAATTGAGAAGAGTAGTGTATATAAAGTTTGTGTTTAAAAGAGAAAACAGACGTACTATTACGGATGATCGGAGATAGATTGTTCCAGAGAAAGATAATTCGATTAAAAAAGGAGTTCCTAAAAAGAGAGGTCCTGTAAGGATTGGCTTGAAGCAAATTATCCTTGCTAGAACGGTTGCGAGACGACAGGTGAGAAGAAAAGGTAACAAAAGAGGAGATGTCTAGATCGTAAAGGCCTTGAATAGCTCACGTTCTTATCAAAACACGGAAAATTAAAATTAAAATGCAGAAAAATAACATGGAAACATTATTTTAAATGCTATTTATTCATTTAATTATTGTAAATAGATGTTGTTTTTTATGATAATGCATTTTTAACAAAAACATGCACAGCTAGGCTAGTCTAGTATGAGTTTTGGGGTTACATTTTATGCTCAGATTGTTTGAAATTACAATTAAGTGTAAAATCCCGTGTATTTAGAGCAGAGGTGGTAATAGTTCTATGTTCTCTTTCTCATTTTTTAAGGAGAATTATGTCGTGGAATTGCTTTCAGTTCAGTGACACAGGTTTGTTGTTGCGGTGAAATTCACAACTACAAGTCTGCGCACGATTGCTGTGGTACAGATTACTACAACATTTCCGCAAAAAGATGTTGCCCAAATTCGAATCTTATTTCTCGAGAAGAATCTTGCCCAAGTTATTGAAGCAATAAACACTTTTTACTTGACTATGTCGCAGCTTGCTTTCCTAATTGTAATTTACAAAATAAAGTAGACATATAGAGTTAACTAAGTTTTAGTTCGTAAAATATTATGTGTTTTCTCCTTAGTTTCTTGTGTACTACATTGTAAAATGTTTGCAAACTTACTTCAATAAACATTTCATCATACTCAAGCATTTTCTATGCCAATATATTAATGTAATAACAATGCAAATTTTCCGGGTAGATTTACTTTGGATCGTCAAGCAAGAATAAAAATATCAGAATTTTATTCGTATATAATATAGTGCAGGTATTGGAGCGCATGTATGCAGTTGCGAATTTCATACGACGTCTCAACGTTAACTTTAACGTCTAAGGCCCAACTGATGGCAGCCCGCTGCGTTAGTCAGCAATTTTTGAAAAATATACTTTTTGAAAAAACACAATTTAGGAAAAAACCCTCAGAAAACTGGATTTCACCTTATAAACAAGCTCAGCGCCGATTTTGTTGAAAAGTGCACTTTTCGACATTTTCGCACGCAGCTCAACCAAAATCAGAGCAAGCTCTAGAAAATACATCAGATTACCACATTCGGTACTATTGACTAACTCAAACTTAAAATCAAACTAAAACTCAAACTCAAATATTATTTGAGCATTATAAATTACAAACAGGTTATTAGCCCAGAAGAATCCAGGGGATGTTTCTATCCACACAGCTCGAGGAACGATGCAAACTCTAATTTTTCCTTTCGATGGCGCAATTCGGATTTCCTTTTGTGCTCTGTTTTTTGTTTTCTTTTGTCAATGACTAGCATGGATGACACATGTCCTTCCTCTTTAAAGTGCCTACGAAACGAAATATTTTACTCTGTTTTTATGATCCATTTTGGTACTTCTTGATGTGCTGCATGAATCTTATGGTGCTTATATAAAAGTGGAAAAATTTCACCAATTTTGTACCACCTCATTGCGCGGTCAAATTTCCTTTTTGACGTTAGAGCAGATACCGAAACCACACAAAGTCGTTTTCACACAGAAAATACGCCGATGAAACGGAACTGTCAAAGTATATTTGGAAATTGAGTGATTCTAAGCGCGCGTTCAAGATAAATTGGTCGCTAAGAAAGAAAATTCCCGCCTACAAAATCGGCTCACGAAGGTGTAACTTGTGCTTGGAAGAAAAACTAATCCTACTGAAGGACCGGAAACACGAACTACTGAACAGACGCTCTGAGCTTTTTAGTAAATGCAGACACGTAACACGACACCTCGTTTCATCATGTAAATAGAGTTTAATTAGATCGAGTCTGTCAGTTGCCTGACGTGAAACTCGAGTAGCGACAGTTTTTTCACTTTTCAATAAATATATATATATATATATATATATATATATATATATATATATATATATATATATATATATATATATATATATATATATATATATATATATATATATATATATATATATATATATATATATATATAGAAAGGATTTATGGTGAAGGAAAATTTCGAGTGTTGGAATACATACATTTTAAGACCAAACCGGGACCAGTTGCGAAAAATGCAACTTTAAGGCCTTCCGGCTGGGAATTGAACCCGCGACTCTGCGATGCAACTGGTCCCGGTTTGGTCTTAAAATGTATGTATTCCAACACTCGAAATTTTCCTTCACCATAAATCCTTTCAACATGTAGTTTGATCGAGTGAAATGCCAAATATTACCTATAATATACCCAGAATCTTATCCCGGCATTACCACCTGTCCACCACCATATATACAGAACTCGTGACTGGGCTCTCGGCAACGGCTTCCGTAGCTCAGTGGTCAGAGCACTGCACTAGCATCGCAGAGTCGCGGGTTCAATTCCCAGCCGGAAGGCCTTAAAGTTGCATTTTTCGCAACTGGTCCCGGTTTGGTCTTAAAATGTATGTATTCCAACACTCGAAATTTTCCTTCACCATAAATCCTTTCAACATGTAGTTTGATCGAGTGAAATGCCAAATATTACCTATAATATACCCAGAATCTTATCCCGGCATTACCACCTGTCCACCACCATATATACAGAACTCGTGACTGGGCTCTCGGCAACGGCTTCCGTAGCTCAGTGGTCAGAGCACTGCACTAGCATCGCAGAGTCGCGGGTTCAATTCCCAGCCGGAAGGCCTTAAAGTTGCATTTTTCGCAACTGGTCCCGGTTTGGTCTTAAAATGTATGTATTCCAACACTCGAAATTTTCCTTCACCATAAATCCTTTCAACATGTAGTTTGATCGAGTGAAATGCCAAATATTACCTATTATATATATATATATATATATATATGCCATATATATTTATATATATATATATATATACCTCAATCGAGTTCTTCTGTTTACCCTCAAACTGAAACGATTCGTTTTCAAACTGCTAGCGAAAAGACCAGAAAATGGAAAAAGTACTACGCAGAGAGAGAGAGAGACGCATCAAAAGTCTGCCTCTTTGAGCATTGGATGGATGACCTTCACATAAAGTCTGACAAAGAACGGCATGCTTTTGGATTGCTATTTTGCTCATAATGAGGATAATTTTCAAAGGTAAACTATGAATTCAACAGTCTTTGTATTTATTGCATTTATTTGTTCGATAATTTACCCAGATTTTTACATGGACATGCGTTTAGGAGCAATTATATAATACCCGTCCACTTTTGAAACCGCATTTAAAGGCAGAAATACAAACCAGGATGCTCTAAATTGTTTTTAAATATAATGTCGAAGGTTTATATTGTGTGTAGTTGTTGATTGTTATTAAACAAAATGGGGTTTTAAAATAGAACGAAGCAATTGTATAAGATGAACTTTTCGTAATTTGACCTTTAATTAGTAACTGTCAACAGATACAAATAGCGAAAGGGGACGGGTATTCCACAATTTAGCGTGCGGACAAGTACAAACACTGATATCGTCTGTGTTTGCGTTCGATTTCAGCTTATTCAAGATCATTAAGCGTAAAACTTCACCATATATATTAATATATGAGAAATTGACAAAGCGTAAAAACTTTAGACGTAAGACTTGGTGTAGCACTAACTAAACGTGATGTAAACAAATCCGAGCGCGTGCGCAAAACGGACTGCAGATGCCCTTTAACATGTGACATGCATTGATCTGGTGTGTCATTTGAACATTCGTTTCACAAGAGAGAAGGTCAGTTTTTACTGATTATGGCAGAGAGAAATAGGCGAAGTAGAATTTCACTGGAGCACCGTGAGCGAATTGTGAGAGCGTTTGAAGATACCAACCATGATTAAATTGCGGTGACTGATACACTAGGTTTGCCCTGACAGGTCGACTGCGAGAAGCATTGTGCCATTGTGGCAAGGTACCTCAAAGAAGGAAGGATTGAAGAACGATCACGAGGCGGGCGAAACAACGTCCGAGTGGATGAATTGTTTACATCAAATTGTCAATGAAAACTGTTTGCTGACGTGGTGGCAACTTCGTCGACGTCTCCCCGAAAAAACAGAAATCCACGACCGGACAGTGGCTCGAGCTCTAGATGGTATGCTACTGCGCGTGAAGTTAGCCAGACCGCTTCCAGCTGAACGCAACAGACCCAACGTTATACAGAGGCGCATTGACTATGCAAACTGGTTTATGGCGAATGGTGTTCTAGAACACTGTGTGTTTGTAGACGAATGTGGGTACAATATATGGAGAAGCCATGGAAGAGCGAGGGTAGGAGAGAGAGCCTACAGACAAGTTTGCGGCCAGCATGGCAGGAACGTGTAACTATGGCTGTCTCACCGATCAACGGCCTCGTCCACCACACTGCTATGGTTGGTGGTATGACGCGCAGAGATTCAGTGACTTTTTGCGCCAGGCAAGGCAACGTCTAAATGCGGACGACCAGGTTGTGTTCATTTATGATGGCGCCCGCGCACACGGCAATCCTGAAAACCCTCACGAAAACACGGTGCTGAGGATGTTGCCACCATACAGCCCGTTTCTGAATATAGTTGAGCAGGCGATAAGTGCACTCAAGGCAGGAATTAAAGCAGATATTTCTCGACCAGAGATCCAGGCCCAGATGAATGCCTTGGAGAATTCCGTATGCATGCAGATATACTTTTGGCTGCATGCAAACGCAATATCGGCACCATAACAGCACACAAGTGTGCTCAATGCGGTATAGATTTATGCAAACCTATTTGCCAAGATGTTTGAATAGGTGACAAATCGAGGGATTGTGTGCAGTGTTTGAAGTGAAAACTTATGTAGTGAAAAGTTATGTTAGTGAAACGTTAACACTGTAATTCAATTTTGTCTGGATGTACAGCGATAGCCAATTTCAGAAATAAAAAGAATGCTGTTTATGTACACAGCGCTTCGTGTGTTTAACTTAATTTAACTTATTTTCCTTATTGAATAATACAGGGTGTATAAAAAAAAGCGCAACCTCGGAATTTCCCAAGAAATCCACTGTGTACTTCTTAAACACAAAAGGTTTTCGCCCCTGGGAATTTAAAATAGCTTGTAATCATAACTGCCTAATTACTACAAACTCGAGCACGTAAAGCAGAATTGAATCGAAATTTATGCATTTATTTAATGGTAAGTTGTTTAGTTTACAAGTATCAACAACAGTTAAATTCCCAGAGGCCTAAAATCTTTTGTGCTAATAAAAACAAAGTGGATTTCTTGGGATATTCCGAGGTTGCGCTTTTTTTATACACCCTGTAGAAAGACGTAAATGTTTGTCGATACGCGTTAATGACTCTTACCGCTCATGCAAAATTTTTACCTATCGATATTTTTACGTATTTATGAAGCAGAGCTGCTAAATATTACTCGGCCGAAACCGTTTTGCGATTACACGATGGCAAGTATTATTTTTCTGACTCCGAATCTCGAGTTATGTCCGCCATTAATCGTTCATGTTCTTGACCAGCGTAATGAAGTGACGTCAAATTCTCAACGCGAAGACTCCACATCGCTAATTCTTCAAGTAAATCAAAGTCGTTTATTCAAATTCTTCATCTGAAAGGCTGAACATTTCATCTACTTCTCGAAGAAAACAAGAAAACAAGTAACTCGACTGAAATTCAGGCGTAGCATTGAGAATTTGACGTCACAAACAATATTACCTTTTGAAATTACGGGCTCACTTGGAACACATTTTTAGTAATGGTGGCCTAAATAATAGTGATTTCCAATTTTTAGTTTTTTTTTACATCGATGATCACTTTCGACCCTGAAATACTATTCTATACTAAAGAAAATCTAAAAGACGGGGGTGAATTTTCATCGTAGTGGCATTTTAATGAATGTGCTAAATACTAGAATGATTGTCGATTCGCTTAAATGAATTTATTTTCGCGTTAATGAAATCACAATTCGCGTTAATGAAAGTATGTTTTCTGTTAATGAACAGCAAAAGGTGTAGTACGTATTCCATATATACGGTAGCCCATATCCGCCACGGCAAAACATTAACACTCGAGGTAAAACATTAATACTCACGGCAAAACATCAACACTCGCAGTAAAACATTAATACTCACGGCAAAACATTAACACTCGCAGTAAAACATTAATACTCACGAAATTTTGCACGGCCACACAGAGGGGTCTGGGTACGAGAATGACGGTAGGTACTTTATCTGACCCCCATTATAGTGTATCATATAATTCCTACGCATACTTAGCCCTCCTTAGGCATACTTAGCCCTCCTTAGCCATCCTTACGCATACTAAGCCCTCCTTATGCATACTTAGCCCTTCTTAGACATACTTAGCCATCCTTAGGCATACTTAGCCCTCCTTAGGCAAACTTAGCCCTCCTTAGGCATACTTAGCAAGGAGGACTATGCCTATGCATGCCTAAGGAGGGCTAAGTATGTCTAAGGAGGGCTAAGTATGTCTAAGTGGGCTAAGTATGCGTAAGGATGGCTAAGGAGGGCTAAGTGTGCCTAAGGAGGGCTAAGGAGGGCTAAGTATGCCTATGGAGGGCTAAGTATAGGTTATATACCGTTACCGAGGTGTTTAAGCGATATATCAACCCGAGGGCGAAGCCCGAGGGTTGATATATCGCTTAAACACCGAGGTCTAAGGTATATAACCGCCTTATATCACCATTGGTGAAGTTTAGTATTTATGAGGTTGATAAGTACTTATTAACCTCATGAATAATTTTATGAGGTTGATATCAGATATAATGGCCATTAGAGAACAAAGAAAACTGAACCAATGGTGATATAAGGATGGCTAATTAAGGAGGGCTAAGTATGCCTAAGGATGGCTAAGTATGCCTAAGGCTAAGGAAGGCTAAGTATGCGTAAGGATGGCTAAGGAGGGCTAAGCTAGTATGCCTATAAGGATGGCTAAGTATGCCTAAGGAGGGCTAAGGATGGCTAAGTATGGCTAAGGATGGCTAAGAAGGGCTAAGTACGTACACACTTATTATATGATACACTATAATGCGGGTCAGATAAAGTACCTACCGTCATTCTCGTACCCAGACCCCTGTTTTACTGCGAGTGTAATGTTTTGCCGTGAGTACAATCTAAATAATTAACACTTTTTCTGTCACGTTGGATTTATAATAAAAACAAACAAGAACAATGTTGTTCGAACAGGCGTTTACAAAATGTTTTGGAAGACCTCTCTATCTTCTATTAAGGCTTCTATGTGGGCGAATTTTATTTGGCTTGGCTGGACAATCTGCTCATATAAAGATACTCCACCTTTCGTTGTCCGTATACGAGGACGGCGACGCAGTTTTCCCTTTCGTAAACGGTCTTTGCCATCTCGAACGGTCTTTGCCATCCTAAACAATGACCCCAACCCCCCCTGAATCCTAACCCTCCGGAATTTTTCGCAACAATGCGACAGCTTTACACAGTTTTTCCGTATATATTAGTAAAAAATTCCGGTGGGTTAGGATTCAGGGGTATCGGGGTCATTGTTTAGGATGGCAAAGACCGTTCGAGATGGCAAAGACCGTTTACGAAAGGGAAAACTGCGACGGCGACGGCAGTGAACGAAATATAAATTTTAGTATTTGAATTAAACCACAGTCGATTGACTTAGCGTATTTATTACACTCGCAGCTTGTTTTATGATCTCCAAAACGCTTCAATATTACTAAAACGATTGTAGTGTCTGACTGTTTAAGTCAGTCTTAATAGCGAACAGCTCTAATCTCTCTGCGAGTTTAAACCGTCGTCCTAAAGACGTGAAAATGCTCTCAGTGACGTTGTAAACAGAACGAGGACGGCCTTTAGATTACTCTTGGGAATAAAAATTATTCATTGTTTTTGTTCCACATAAAGATTCTTTTGTTTCAACGACGTCGCCCTTCCCTATTTTATCTGTTGACAGATAAATACTTCAAACTTTTAAATTAGGTCAAATTACGGAAAGTTCATCATATACAATTGCTTCGTTCTATTGTAAAACCACATTTGATTTGATAACTATCAACAAGTACACACAATTTAAACCTTCGACACATATTTAAAAAGATTTTAGAGCAACCTTGGTTTGTATTTCTGCCTTGAAGTGCGGTTTCAAAAGTGGACGGCCCGGAAGGGTAGTCTTTTCCTCGGACGACTATACTCTTGAGCGCTTCATATTGATGCTCCTTTATTACAATATCCCCTTTGTTCAGTTTTTGTAAAGACTTTCCTAAAGCAGCATGAAAAATATAAATATCCTCGTCCGACAAATTATTCCAAAAGCAAAGTAAATGCTTGTTCGCAGGCCTCCCGGTTTATTGTCACGCATGCGTTCTTCGTAACCGGAACCATGTTTTTCTGTTTCCGGCGATGGATTATCCCAGAGTCTCAGTTTCCCCCCGCAGGTCAGGGGGAACGCAGGCTCTGGGAACGAGATTGCCGTGAGTATTGATCATTATCGTTCCCAGACCCTACGCGGCCCTCTCCGCATGCGGGGAGGGCCGCGTAGGGTCTGGGAACGAGAATGGAGTATTAATGTTTTACCGTGGCGGATATGCGCCACCGTACATATAAGGAAGTGACCGACGAGCAAATACAAGGCATTGACGATCAAATACAAGGCATTAACGAACAAATACATGGCACTCGTACAGCCCACTGGATGTGGCATTCTCTTTTTAAGAAAACTGCGTTCGCTAGCAGGATAAGCTGTACGAATAATGTAAAGAGATAATTTATCTTTGTTTTAATATATATTGTAGCTTTAGGAGTTGATTATTTCTCAAGAAAACGTTCGTCGAAGACAGCCGTGCTTTTGTTTACAAGATGGTATCCGTATTAGGAAAATTATATTTTTGCATGTTCGATTATCCGCGCTTTTAAAGAGAACTAAGTTAGCTACCGGGATAAAGCTGTACGTATGTTGTAAATAGATCATTTAACTTTCATTTGATATATTCTTTAGCTTTGGGGGTGGTTTATTTCTCAAGAAAACGTTTGCCAAAGGGTTAGGACCTTTGTTGTTTTGAGGTCGGTTACAATACAATTAACAAGGAGGCTGGTACGAGGGTTAAACGTGTCAGCTATTTGCTCGTTAATTCACTAAAACACCCAGAAATTCGATAGGGGTATCTAGTACGTATTCCTTATAAGGATAAGGAATACGTACTAGATACCCTATCGAATTTCTGGGTGTTTTGATATGATAATTTAGGTCATTTGTCTTTGTTTACTCTGTTGATGTGATAATGATGAGAAATATGCAACGCTCTGCAGATTTGTTCATGTAAAGCATTCATCCTAAAACCAACTAATTCATAATACATTCATGATTATCTCGTATAAATATCATGGACGAACAAGTAGATATCGACTGCAGTTCTTGACAATTATCCAACCTCTTATATTTCTTATTTGTAGTAAAATTTAAAGGCGAGGAAATTTCTTAACATGTGGATTTAGATGAATAAATTATACTCTAGCTGAATTAATCGAGTTTTAGAACTGGCCAATAAGATTATGATATCGACCAGCCGATCCCAGGGCCATTTTCGCCGATCCTTCGATCCAGGAGGCAAAATGCCCTGCAGGGCAGTGGCGTAGCCAGAGAAATAGTGACGCCAGGGCCCATGGGAAGCTAATATTTTAGGGGGGTCCGGGGACATGCATCCACGGATTTTTTTTTAATTTTGGGTCTCTGAAACGGCATTTCCTGCATTTTGAGGACGTATTGTATTCTCGTATTTACGGTTGCGCCGCCGAGCTGAATTCGATATCTTCAATTGTGTTAAACTTGTACAGATATTCCAAATTATTTTCTTAAACAGCGCGGATACAATTCTTGAACAACGTTAACAAAAATTGTGGGGAATGCAGCCTGACAAAACTCCAGCGATACTTTCAATTTCTTTGCCAGCTAAAGTGTGCTTGGCTAATTTGAATTCCATGGCCAGAGAACTGTGATCTAAACCATAGCAGAATTAGCAAGAGGCAGGGGCGAAACTCAAGGGGGGGTGTGGGGGGTGTGACACCCCCCCAAAAATACTAAAAACACCAATTGGCAGGGCAAATGTCAGAGATCTTGCAGGGCAGCGCAGTCAGAGACTAGGAGAGAATCTACCTATGGGCTTCATCTACACGAGATTTTACAAACGGGTGTAGCCTGAAGTGTTAGCCAACCCCTAAACCCTTGTCACGCGACAATATTGTTCCCAGAGCCTGCGCAGGCTCTGGGAACGAGATTGGCTCAGTGAGCTCTATATATATATATATATATCTGGAGGGCTATCTGCCAGTCATTGGCCAGGCAAAAAGTGAAGCCCAAGATGGCCGACTTTGCACGTCAGTTTCAGTCCCCTACGCGGTTTATATATAAGATCATTGACGTACAAACCGCGCAGGGGACTGAAACTGACGTGCAAAGTCGGCCATCTTGGGCTTCACTTTTTGCTCGGGCAGATAGCCCTCCAGATATATATATATATATAGAGCTCACTGGATTGGCTACGCGAGTGTTAGATTGGTTCCCAGACCCTTCTGTCAGTACTAGGCGCGAAAAATGGCGGCACTTGGTAAGAGGCAGCATGTAAGCTTGGATTCATTTGAAATATGCTCGCTGTAGAATTGATGGGAAAGGTTTGCTCAAATTGCTGCAAATTGTCTTTCCGAGCTTCTAGATTTCAAAATTTTCCCGGGGGAGGACCCCCACACCCCCCTAAAAATGTGATCACTGATTACCTGCATGATTGTCGACTTTAGCCTCCCGACTTTAAATGCGTTCCTACGACTCTGCATCCAGAAAAATAACGCATGACGATTATACTTTTATCAGTTTTATGCACGATTAATTCTTAGTCCGCAGCAGTTGTGCAGCTGTTCATAGGTACTGTGCTTTAGGAAACCGGAAACGCGCGGGCTGTAGTGTCATCCTCGTTGGACACGGCTGAATGCCTATTTTCGTGGTCTTGCTATAAATTAATATCTATTTTTAACTCTATGTATTGCCAATTGCCAGCTTGCCATCATATACCAGACTGACAATAGGAATTTAGTTCAAATGCATGTAGATTGAGGATGCAGGCCTCCGTTTATACGTTTCGGTAAATTTTACCTACGGAGCTGCAGGGCAACAAATATTTTAGCAGGGCAATTTTACCGTACACCCCCCCCCCCCCCTCGCTATAATATGTGGAGTCGTGGACATGTGCAATGAACTAATATATTACAAAGATCTTGAAAGTATCGCATTCTCAACAATAAAATTTAGACGATATAAATAATGGTGCAACAATATCGTAAACATCTGTTACATGCCATTTCTGGTATTTATTTAGTCAGCGCCTATTTGTTTAGCACTTGCTTTGCCATAAACATATCAGACACATGCGATTCCGCTGACAGCTTTGCCACAGTAAGAAGCATGATTTATAGTGGCAGTGATTTATCAGAAATTTGTTTACCAATCACCAACATAGTCATATTGTATACTGTCTATGCAGTCAAAAGCCTTGCCAATTATATTCAGATAAGTGATAGTCATTTGTAATTTAAGTCTGCTGTATTTAAAATAATTGATAGAAATGTGTACATACTACAGTGGGTTAATTTTTGAAATTTTATCAAAAATTAGGCTTCCCATGACTTTCGATGAAGCACTTCCCCTTGCGCTTCTTGACATGCTCTTGCGTTTACTCGTGCCCAGTCCTTTTACCGAGCTATATATCGATTTGCCATATGTGCTCGAAAGCCACTCAAATGCGCATGTACACTACACGCTTTTACTTCACAGGAAATTCACGGTAAGAACAATAATTATGTCTTTACTTTCTCGTGGAAGTATTCATCAAGGCCATGAAGGTTTCAGTGGCCAGACTCGAGGAAATCAATGCTCTTTCATGAGTTTATCAGCGCTGTTAACAGCACAAGCTATTCCAGTTACGAAGTGGAACTCGACAACCATCGACAATGTCTTAGCTGTAGAAAGAGACAACAGCACTTGAACGCTTTTAACCATGATCTCATTCCTCGTCAGGGATTTCTGTCGTTGAACTACTTACCAACCGTTGTTTGTTGCTGTTGGTTAGAAGACAACTTGTCCTGTCGATCAGTGATCGACACAAATATATCGCCCGTTGTGGCACAAAAATATATCGACCTGCCCAACTGTATATTAAACTGTACATGGAACTGTCTTCAAGAAATTATTTACCTCAACTGTGTGAAAATTCAGTGGATTTGTCCATTGTGAAAATTCAGTGGACAATGGAAATTATTTGTGCCATGGATAACCATAATATTTGGTATGCAGTAAATACAATATTACAAGTTCTTTGGGAAAATAAAACACAGTGGTTGCAGTTGACTGTGGTGTACATGTATTCCCGAACGACAATTACAGTATAATATGTGGAGTCGTGGACATGTGCAATGAACTAACACATCACAAACATCTTGAAAGTATTACATTCTCAACAATAATATTTATAGAGGATATAAATAATGGTGCAACAATATCATAAAAACATCTGTTACATACCATTTCTGGTATTTATTTAGTCAGCGCCTATTTGTTTAGCTCTTGCTTTGCCATAAACATATCAGACACTTGCGATTCCACTGACAGCTTTACCACAGTAAGAAGCATGATTTATAGTGGCAGTGATTTATCAGAAATTTGTTTACCAATCAGTTCACCAACTACATACTGTAGTCATAATGTATACTGTCTATCCAGACATTTGTAATTTAAGTCTGCTGTATTTAAAATAATTAAAATAATTGGTAGAAATGTGTACATACTACAGTTGGTTCATTTTTGAAATGTTATCAACAATTAGGCTTCCCAGGACTTTCGAGGGAGCACTTCCCTTTGCGACAGTAACTTCTAGTAATAATCTTAGATTAGTGAAGTGCGTTCGGTCATAGTTCGGTGTAGACGTTGACCAAAATGTTAATATTCCATGAGTAGATGAGTAGAAATAAAATTCAAATCAGTCGTTCAAGATTTCGAAATTTGGTAAAGTTGATCACTAATCGGACAATGAACAATGATTCACATACACGAGTTCATTTTACTTAACGTATTTGTGGATGTCTGCGCGCGTATAATAAAGACAAATCTTCAATACTCCATAAGTTAACGCAACAATAAATTTTAATAACCCAACATGTAAATATCAATCAATATGTGTAGCTACGATATAAACAACCCAAACTTAACAAATCTTTACACGAATTAAAGTGTTTTACTATTATGAAGCAACTATGTAAACCTACTGTCATTAAATATAAACTGTGCAATAAAGTGCAACAATGTTTTGCCCCAGCTACTATGTCATTAACCAAAAAGTTAAGCAATGTCTTTAACTATAAACCTACTATTATGAAGCAACTATGTAAACCAACTAATGTCATTAAATATAAACTGTGCAATAAAGTGCAACAATGTTTTGCCCCAGCTACTATGTCAATAACCAAAAAGTTAAGCAATGTCTTTAACTATAAACTAACTAACCGAACCAATGTTAAACTTGAATCAAATGTTAAACTGAGAAATAAAGTGCAACAAATGATTTTCCCCAGCTTTAAGTGTATTTAAACTATGCACTATTTTGATACAAGTCTAGAGAGATGTGTGTAAAACACAAGGGATAGCTCGTTATAATTATAATTCGATAATGAAACGTTATCGTTATAATTCGATAATGAAACAGCGACAAAGTTTTTTATTTATTTTATAAAATGTATTTAAATTGTTAATAAAACCAAGAATCTTCAACAAGCGCTTGTTACACTCTAGCGCCACGCTTCGTAAATAATTAATTCGCCTGTTTCTTAGCGACGAAAAAGCAGTTAAAATTGCAGGTAAACATTTTGTTGTGTTAGTAACTATAAAAGTTTTGATCTCCTTTAATTTTACGCTTTAATCCCTTACGTTAAACTGTCAACTTCTATTTTCTTAAAGAATATTCATGTTGAAATGTGTAACCTTAATTACTTTTGTGTACTGGCCCGGTTACGGAGCATGAAAAAAATGGATGGCTAAATGCATTTAGCATGGCTAAATGCATTTAGCATGGCTAAATGCGAGGACTGCGAAAAACTATGAGGAAAATTGCGTGCACTTTTGGCTACACGCAACTAGCAGTAGCACAATTACGTCGTCAGAACGTTGCTGCAACGTTCAACGAACGTTCCAAAAATGTTTCACCGCTTCAAGAAAAGGATTTGTGTGTCACATATTATATAATACACGCTTTGTTGTTTATAACCTTACAATATTATGATAAAACAACAACTTCTCATTGAAAACCTTTTACAAAACGCTATTCGGACGTCATAAACCTAGTTTGAACGTCTAATGGCAACGTTACTTCGCAACATTGCTACAACGTATTTTTACCTCCTCTGCATGTGATATCGTATATCATGATGAATCAAAACAACGACCCAGCTAGTAAGTTCTAGGAAAGTTAGGTCCAACCTAACCAAACCACAACCTTCTAGCAATGTTGTAATTACGTTGTGTGCTAGCTCAGTAGATCTTATTTCGTGTACCGGACACAGAAATTTGCATGAGTAAAATATAATAGGGTTATAGGGTTATGAATTGGACAATTCCAGGACAAAATTAAAGTAAGCGGGATTTTTTAAAGAACGAGGCAGTTCTATACAGTGCTAAATTTCGGGTGAAGTTTCATATAAATCCCGAAATGACGTCACATAGACTATCGGTAGTAAAATTCGAAATTAAAATCAGTTATTATTTCTAAAATTAGGAGTTCTTATCAGAAGTGAAATGCTGCCTTTGGAGTGATACGAGGTTGGAGAAGTGTTCCGGATCAAGCATACCAGCAGAATGATGCTAGAAATTTCTATAGCATATAGAGGATCAAATAAATAGACTGTATAATCTACCATAGGCGTAGGAACCGTGGGGGGGGGGGGGGGGGTGTGGGCTGGGGGCAACTATTGGATTCATTTGAACTATGCTCGCTGTAGAATTAGATAAAAAGTTTGCTCAAATTGCTGCAAATTGTCTTTCCGAGCTTCTAGACCCCACGCCCCTTAAAATGCGGTCACTGATTACCTGTTTGTCGACTTATCCAATTAGCTTGCCATAATGAGAATGCTAAATTGTTGAAACATATTATCAGTAAAACTGTAGTTTGTCCATGTCAAAACCATGTCAAGATCAAGGAAGAACTTCGAGAAGATAGCGGAACATGCGCACTTGAGTCACTTTCGAGCTCATATATCGATGACGTAATGCCGACACACAAACAAACAAAAGCTATACATAGTTCGGAAAAAGGACTGGGTACGAGTTAACACAGGAACGTCAAGAATAGTGTGCGCTGCCTCCCTGAGGGGAGGCAGCATAAAGCATTATCGTAAGAGTTAGGGTTAGTATTAGGTGTAGGGTTAGGGTTAGGATGTCTATTTTAATATAACATGAAGTTTTACCAATTGGTGTGCGAAACATGACGATAGCACCAGGGGTGGGGTGGGGATTAGTGGTAGAAAAGGCGAGGGGATTATTGCGGATTCGTATTTCTAGTCAATAATTTAAAGGTAAATTGTGTGCAGTGGAATTGCTTACACTTCAAGGACACGAGCTTGTTGTGGCTGAGGTGTCATGAGATCGGCTGTTCAATATGTCGAAAAATACTTACGTAGAGTAGTACAGTACTTACGTATATTGATGGACGACGTTTCGGACGATGTGTCCTTCAAACTGACTTAACAACTAATTAAATGTCAATTTCAAATCCGCTTGTCAATGGAAATATTAATATTTAACGGAGAGAGGATTTTAATAAGTTCATAAAATATTACCATAAATATTTTATGAACTTATTAAAATCCTCTCCCGCGTTAAACGCTTTCTGTATTCAATAATTGTTTATCACTCCGCTACAGATAGAAGTCGTACGAAGTGAAAGGCTCAGCTATACGTGAAGTGAAGATGTCATGTCTCCCGGTGGAGATTGAGGAAAGAACGACGTCCGACAAAAAATGATGTCTCAATAGCTCAGTGTTAAGCTGGTACGCTGGTACGTTAAGTCAGAGACGTTGGGTTTGGTTGGGGAGTTATAAATATTTAAAAAAAAAAAAATGTCTACACGCAGATGTTCATTTACCTTTATAATATCTAGCTAGGCTCATTATTGCCGAGTTTTCGAATCCCAAAAACGTGACCGAACTGGTTCCCAGATCGTATAAAATAAAAAGATTGTGTTAAAAATGAATACTTTTTCAATTGGTAGAATTTTAATTGTTTGTATAACTATTCCTTAAATTAATTAAAGATCCAGTTTGCTGATATTATCTTTCTACAGCAAATACCTATCAATTATTATCCCAAGGAGTCTCTCATTTATATTAGTGCAGCGAACACCTCCGGTGCATAATCACGATCGAAGATCATTTTTTGTTATTTTGTTTCTTAGTTTGCCACAATGTTTGTCTTTGAGTATTCTCGAAATGACTTTTATTATTATTTTTGAATAATTAGCGTTCACACAATGCATCCAATAGTTCACACAATGCATCCATGTGTATCCAGAAGTTTACCGTGTGCCATTGTGCGTCTTTCCCTTTTAAAACGTGATGCATGCGTAGCTTTTCATGAATTGCCTTGTCAACCTTAGAAAAAATTGTTATACAATTTATTACCAGATATAACTAGAAATAAAAAATACATCCTCATTATTAAGGTTTTGAATAAAAATTTTGCGTGTGATAAATATTTGGCCCAGACTAAGACGAAACAGTATATTAGCGATTTTACTATAATTACAAAACAATGCATGGGTACTCGGAATATGGTAAAAAAAATTATTTCAACGTTTCGACAATCTAGCAGTCATGCATCATCAGAAAGTGTTGTGAGTATAACGTCATCTGCTATATATACAAGTTAGTCAATAACATGTGATGTCATTTATGATAATCATTGAAGATAACAGGTCCTTGGATGTTTTTTGTCCAGTGGTTAAGAGGCGATTCCGTGGATACACAGAGCTTCTTTGAAAACCAGCAATATATGACCATTGTCTAGGATTGTCTATTATTTTGAAATTAGTTGTGAAAAAATAGTGAGCTCACTAAGATTTAACAGTTAGAATGCCAAGTTTAACAAATATTGGAATTGAAAAAAAGAAAATATTCGCAAGAATTATAATTTATTGTAGATTTCGGAGTCCTTTTCGGAGTGACTAAGCATGTTGTTTCATTCGCGTATAAAGGCATCGATCGGTTTTACTATTGTCAATCCTTCAAGGAACGGGTTTTACCAATTTGGTTTTACAAATCTTCCAAAGAAATGGTTATCTTTTATTGGTTACCATCGTACGTTACACTCACAGCACCAACTGATGATGACTGCAAGATATAGTCGAAACGTTGTGGTTTTGTTGAATTGTGATTGGTTCACAGAAATCAGTTTTAAAATAATACTTAAGTAAACGATGGGAAACAACCAATGAAAATGCTACTTGAGTTAACATTATCTTTTATATAAGAGCCAGACGTTCGCTTTGTCTAAATGAAAAGGAACAGAAGCTCTGCACCCGACCGGCGTACTACAATATTTCCAGTCGCATATAAGCCATATGTATATGGTAAGTTACTATATTTTGTCAAATTCTTTTTCGATAACAAGCGTATATATAAATATATATATATAAATAATACGTTTTAAGACCAAACCGGGACCAGTTGCGAAAAATGCAACTTCTAGGCCTTCCGGCTCGGGAATTGAACACGCGAACTGAGCTACGGAGGCCGTTGCCACGAGCTGTAGAGTGCTGCGTAGACTGCAGTGTTTTGAATATATAGCAAAGTGAAAAGATGGTAAACTGTCAAGAATTTTAGTGAAGAAATACTGACGTTTCGAGCGGAGCCCTTCATCAGATTAAGACGTCTCATTTTCAAACTTGGGACCACACATTCTCTTGGTCTTAACGAACGTTTTTCTTTTCTTTAATTTCCTTAAGTTTTTTGTTATTTTAGTTTGCTTGGAACTTTTTTAGCATTAGCTTATGCACTTTCATTCCTGTTCAAGTTTTTGTTTCGTACTGCTTTATCATCGCCTAATCCCCTTGAATATTGGACCTGTCATTTCTCTCTCCCCTCAGTCTGTTTGCTGATCTACTGTAAAAATAGCAAATGATTTAACTTTTCGCATCTCATTAATTATTAGTTTGTTTATCTCCCGTTTTTTTAAATTTTTTTTTTGATTGGCTTCTTTCTAGTTGTGACACCCTTTTGGCTGCATTATATAAGCCCTATTTATTTTATTTCATCTCGTCTTACTCTGATGAAGGGCCCCGCTCGAAACGTTCATATATATATATATATATATATATATATATATATATATATATATATATATATATATATATATATATATATATATATATAGTATGAATAGAGAATGGTTATTTCCGACGATGAACTCCCAATAGAAGGATCCAAAAGGATACTAGCGCTGCTTCGGTATTTGTAGCTTGTATAGGGTAATTTAAACTGAAGAAGGCCGAAACGTTTTTTTAAATAAAGGACTATAAGAAGTTTGCTGTCTTCCATCTACCGATTACCCCATACAAGCTATATATATATATATATATAAAAAAGTATAGCCATATGTATATGGTAAGTTACTATATTTTGTCAAATTCTTTTTCGATAACAAGCGTATATATAAATATATATATATAAATATATACGTTTTAAGACCAAACCGGGACCAGTTGCGAAAAATGCAACTTCTAGGCCTTCCGGCTCGGGAATTGAACACGCGAACTGAGCTACGGAGGCCGTTGCCACGAGCTGTAGAGTGCTGCGTAGACAGTGTTTTGAATATATAGCAAAGTGAAAAGGTGGTAAACTGCCAAGAATTTAGTGACGAGATACTGACGTTTCGAGCGGAGCCCTTCATCAGAGTAAGACGAGATGAAATGAAATAAATAGGGCTTATATATATATATGCCAAAAGGGTGTCACAAGTAGAAAGTAGCCAATCAAATGCACGGGAGATAAACAAACTAATAATTAACGAGATGGGAAACGTTAGATCATTTGCTATTTTTAACAGTCGATCAGCAAGCAGACTGAGGGGGCGGGAGAAATGACAGGTCCAATATTCAAGGGGATTAGGCGATAATATTAGCATAAGAAACAAAAACTTGAAAAGGAACGAAAGTGCATACGCGAATAATAAAAAAATAATAATAATAAAGGTTCCAAGCAAACTAAAATAACCAAAAACCTGTAGGAAATTAAATAAAAGAAAAACGTTCGTTAAGACCAAGAGGATGTGTGGTGCCAAGTTTAAAAATGAGACGCTTCTCTTGCCGCTTGCGGTTATCGTTGCCACCGGAGATGGGAAGGATGGCACGGACTTTCATGTCTGAAACCAATGGTTGGAGCTGTTGAAATGGCGGGCTACAGGTTTGTCACCATCATTGATCCTCACGGAACGAAGATGTTCAGCAAACCTGTCTGAAAGACGTCGCCCAGTTTCACCGATGTAGATTTTAGGGCATTTATCGCATGAAATGCAATAAATTATGTTGGTGGACGTGCATGAAAAAGCATGACGGATTGTGTGGTCGAATTTGGGGGCAGTAATAACTGTAGTGGGATTGAGAAAAGCGCATGTGTTACAGCGGGAACGGCCGCAAGAAAATGTTCCCGCTGGTGCCGAGGTATTTTGTTTAAGGGCACTATGTACTAAGGAGTCACGAATGTTTTTATTACGGCGAAAAGATACCAAAGGGTTGTCGGTGAAAATGGCTGACGTCTCAGGATCATTTTGTAAAATGTGAAAATTCCGATTAATAATATTTTTAACTTTAAAATTGAAAGGATGAAATGTCAGAACTAAAGGAATTTTATTGTTTGAAACTCGTTCCAAAGATGGTTCAAGGGCGTCTAAACGGGGACGAGAAAAGCTTTCTGAACGGCGAGGTCTAAAAGGTTGGTAGGGTAACCACGTTGGACAAAAAAAGATCTCATTTCCATTGATTTGACTTGAAAATCTTGGTCGTCGCTACATAAGCGGCGAGGACGCAAGAATTGAGAGTAAGGGATGGATTGCTTAGTGTGGTTGGGATGAGAGGATGAAAATAGAAGATAACTATGGGAGTCAGTAGGCTTGTACGAGACCGACGTTTTCAGCGAATCACCATTAATCGAAATTAAAATATCAAGGAACGACACAGAGGTCTCGCTGATTTCCCACGTGAACTTCAGAGCAGGATGAAAATCATCAACAAAGTTGATTTTTGGCATATATATATATATAAGCCCTATTTATTTCATTTCATCTCGTCTTACTCTGATGAAGGGCTCCGCTCGAAACGTCAGTATCTCGTCACTAAATTCTTGCTATATATATATATATATATATATATATATATATATATATATATATATATATATATATATATATATATATATATATATATATTTATAATATAGCCATCCACCGTATATGAGCTGTTCTGCAATCTGATTGGTTGTTATACTAGCAAGCTATCAGCTCATAAATCACTAGTAATGAAAACTGAAACAAAATGGCGGCGTGATTTTCTCAACCTATTGCAGATGAAACTGGTTGTTTCTTTAACACACAAGAGCGAAAAACCTGAACTGAGAGGAGTAAGGCTAATATTCAGCAGAAAATACATTAACCAAGTGCAAAATTTACGAAGTTATGATACAAAATCCACTTTAAAAATCGTATAATAAGGCTTTGAAAAACCCGACTGAATTGTGAATTGTTTTGTCAGACAAAATAAAAAGGATAAAAGTTAGCTAGCAACACATATTTCTTACAAATATTATGATTATTATTCAGTAAAGATAATTTTTGAAGTAATAAAGCATTATGAATGAAAACTTTTGTTATTTTTAGGTGATAAACATCGAAAAACAACAAAGCGAGATTTTCGCTAATGTTTTTTAGCTTTCACGTCCTCTTAAAAGCCCAAATATTCACAACCGTGATACAATAACTAAAAATTGACCCACCTTTTGGCTTTTCGAAGGATCTTTTTTTCTTTATTGAACCATCTCAACGAATTTTTGGCTCTCAGACAAAATTCTGAAGCTGTTTTCAACTCAGCGAGAAACCTTTCATACGTGACAACATTACGCATGACGGAAGTATATGTGGCGGAAGTTCGTTGCTTTCAATTAAATAATTTATTCACCGCGACATATCAACAGTTTTTCCGATTATTGTCTTAAAATGTTTTGCTATATTATAAAACAATTATACCATTCGCTCTCGTCGTGTATGAACTAATAGCCAACTCGGCGCTGCGCGCCTCGTTGGCTATGAGCTCATATACGACTCGAGCTCATGGTATAATTGTTAAATATATATATATATATATATATATATATATATATATATATATATATATATATATATATATATATATATATATATATATATATATATATATATATATATATAGGAAATCAATGGGAAGGATATTTTGCGAGTGTGGAAATATTCTAAGACCCAATCGAGACCAGTTGCGAGAAATGCAACTTCAAGGCCTTCGGTGTGAATTGAACTAACGCTGCCGCATATATATTTGTACATATTTGCGTGCTCAGATCCAGGGTAACGGAAAATAGAGCAGAAACACCGAGCTCAAAAATTTTCTTGTGTTCAACATAATTTACTTTAATAACACACTGCCAAAGTAGCGCTCTAGTTTTATATTATTCGTAACTTTTTAAGTCATATTCAACAATTACCTTAAGTTTAAAGCGAATAGCATCCTGAACTGGTCTGATATTCCATCTGACTGCGCCTTCCACCTGTTCGATGATTTATGAGCTAAGTGGAACGAGAATATATTTTTCTCTACTCTTTGACTTAGTCTACAAAAAATAACAATATTACCTACATTAGGATACGAGGATATTATCTTATTTTAAAGTCAATGTGCTTTTAAATGGCATTCAACCGTAGTCCATGCACTAAAGTTATAAAACATGTATAGATTGATCAAAATAAAATGTTTTAAAAGTTTTATCTTAATCAATCTATAGATGTTTTATAACGCATTAACTTTAATTTAAAATAATGTCGTTCTATCCTCATGTAAATAATATTGTATTTGTGTATGTATACCAAGTCAAAGAATAGACATAGAACATTCTGAAGTTCAAATTCGTATAGTAGGGGTGTTAATTGGAAATGTTATGAAATGGCGACAAAACATGTTCTCTATCTACATAGCTCATAAATCATCAAACAGGCGGAAATATAAAATACAGTTTAAGATGCTATTCTAACTTTAAACTTAAGTTTATTGAATATGACCTAAAACGTTACGAATAACATAAAACTAGAGCGCTACGTTGGAAGTGTGCTATTAAAAGCATCAAAACAAGAAAAATACTGCATGAATAAATTATGTGGAATATATACGCAGCTGAGCACACGAATAAGCATGTTCTACGAAGTGTGTAAGGTCAAGAATTAACTGCAGCTGGAACAATCGCCCAGGAAATGCAATCAAATAGGAGAAAATTTACTTTTGAAAGTCGTCTCTGCAGCCTTTGATAGTTCTATATGAAATCGTACACGAAATCTGCATGGCTAGTGACGCCTGTTTCTGAATGAAATGTCGCTGCTGATCAATCACTGGGATGATGTGTTTATTTTCTTAATGAACATAATGCGAGAAGTAATTAACTCGCCTGAAAGCCAAAGAAATTGCGCAGCTGCATGGTGCTCTCGCCCGTTTACACAGCATAAGGAACTAAGTGTGAGGACTGTGGGAAAACAATGGGGGAAATCAGAAGAATGTTGCGTGCAGTTTTTATTTTGGACAACGTTATCAAAAGTGCACTTATTTCAATATACATACAGCTGTTAATAACTGCACGTGCTTCAAGTAGACTTGCAAGAAGATGATTTATAAATTCATGTTCTATATCTCTATGGAAACACGGAATCTGTTTTCTACTTCGTACTAATGTGTAATACAGTATGCCGATTTCTTGATTTTTCAAATAAAAGACAGAATCGTTTTATCTTTTTTTGCTCAAAATCCAGTAAAAATCAATTCCTTTGGAAGAGAAAATGTTCCATGCAATCAAGTCGAATTAGCCACATATGGTTCACATCACGTGATTTGACCACATAAATACAGTGGAACCCCTATTAAGCGGCCACTCATTAATTAAGCGGCCAGCGGCTATTAAGCGGCCAGTTATCAAAGTCCCAAAGTTATTGTAAGTATAATACTTTAAATCGAACGCTTATTAAGCGGCCACCCCTTTTAAGCGGCCACGGCCACCTTTCGGCCGTCCGGATGAAGGTTCTGCTATTGTTTTTACCCCTATTAAGCGGCCACCAAATATTTAATGTTTTTATCAAAGAAAATGTAGTAAGATCCACATTGATATGAAACAGTTCGATGTTGTTTGAAGAAACGTGATGACAGTCAGAAATAAAATGTGACAAAAAACTCAGTGATAAAACATCCGCATGTTACTAGCTAGTGACTGTAGCTATGTCAGTCAAAACCTTCTTTTTCAAGCTTCTAACCACTCAATGGAAAATTTATCTCCCGTGAAGTGGTATTCACATGGAACTTCCAAGCCATACCCGCCTCCTCTGTTAATGCGTTTACCCTCGACTTAACTTGTATCGCCATATTTTCTTGAGAGGAATTCCATGATTCTTGAAACAAATGCCGGTAGTGTTTTCGCGACAATTTATATCGTGTTAACGTGTTTGTAGTTTCAATAATGCATAGTAGATTTATAAACATTTTTTATATATAATACATTGTGTGCAATAGTTGTCATCATGTCTTATTGTAGGGAGCCCTACACAGGCTTTCGAATTTTACTTTGAGAGTAATATCCTTTAACGAATAGACGTCCATGATCAGCACGATATTTTATTATTATTTTTATAGAATTATCTGAACTAAATCTGGACAAATCTACAAAGAGAAGATAACGTACTGACGATGGAAGGAATATTTTTTGGCAAACATGTTCTATTGTTGGTTATTGTAATAGAAGAAGCAATGAAATGTCAGGCATCATTTTGCTCTGATCGTTACAATAATTTAAATAAAGAGTTAGTTGAACACTTGAGACATTGTTCTGACCAAAAAGAAAAGTCTCCATGTTGTAAGGCTGAGAAATCCAGCATGGACGTAAGAAGGCAAAAATATAAGGAACTATGTGGTGAGTTGTATAAGATCTATCATCGAGTATTTCTTGATATATCAGCCTTTATTGATATAATTTTAATTTTTTAAAGCCCGATGACAAACTCACTTTTGCTTTGAACAACTAGCTTAGCAACGATTATCTCAGTATTTCTAACGTCTTTTTTTAAGTATATAATTTTGGTATAGAATTTTAGGGTTTATAACAGTCAAACATCGAGAACATGTCGGACCAAAATTAAAGACACTTTCACGAAATCAACTGCGATTTTAGGCCTAATTGGCTTGCCTCCACAGAGATTTCAATTAGTAACCGTAAAGTACATGAGGACTTCCGTTACACGGTCCTCTACTCGGTCCTGGCAGTCAGATTTATTCCTCTGCACGACAAACTCCGCGCGGATTTCTCTCTTTTTTAACACAACACGGAGCGATCGCATGAATAGAACATCCGCTCCAAATCACTTGATAATTAAAATTTCAATAAATGGCGGATTAGGCAAATGGAAACATTGTGTTTGAAAATGTGATGGGTTTTAGATAGATAGAGTAAATATTTATTCAGGATATAACACTTCAGAAATTACATATTCTGTTGTCAATGTGTGTCCTGACATAAACTAAATTATACAATATATTAATAATAATAGATATACATATTCTGGTAGTAGTGTAACAAATAATTATTAACAGTAATGGTTCTTCACTAATTTAACAAAATAATTAAAATTCACAGTTTTTCTAATTGTAATTGTAATAGGAAGATCATTATAGTTCTTAGCACCCAAATAAAATGAGTTTCTAGCATATTCCGTGCGTATCTTGGGCAATTGAATTAAACAGGAAGCATTTCGTGTACCTATATACTATGGTCATTTATCTTAAAATAGTTATCAAAATTTTCACAGACAACTCCGTCTAAACATTTACGGACAAATATACAAACTCTTTGCTTGTTTAAGTTTACTACCGAAGGGATTTGAAGATTTTGTTTAGTGTCGGAATTAATTATTTGTATTGCTCGTTCGTGAAAAAGAGCTAACAATTAGTACTATTAGTTTGAGTGAGATTAAGATTAATCAATCCACAGTAAGTAAACAACGGTAAAATCATGGTTTGATAGATAGTTTTAGCAGAATGATCATTAAGGTATTGTCTAATCTTACGTAATAATCTGAGACGACTCGCAGCTTTTTTCCACTTCAATGTTTCTTCCAAAGTATATTAATAATAATAATAATAATAAAGACGTATTAGGAGCATTATACAATAGTCTCAATGCTCTTACAACAATATATATATTCTTAAAGTTGCTTTTAAAACTAATTACAGTTTCATAATAAGATAAAGCCTACTACATATATTAACACTATGAACAACAACTATTAATTTTAAAAAAGAAAAGTCTTAACTGCAGACTTAAAATTACTTAAAGGGAAATGGCAATAAAAAATTTTCTTTGTCTCATTTGAAAGAACATTTAAAATAATATATGAAGACCTTTTAAAATTTCCCCGTAACTTCCTTAATTTTTGAAATATCTATAAACAAAAATATCTGCAATCCGCCATCTTTTTTATAATTAGATCTAATTAAGTGACGTCAAAACCAGGGTAAACATTCTAAAAGTTGTAAATAATTGCCCAAATATCAGTGGAATGCGTTCAAATAGATTGCTACTTCACTTAAAAGTATACAACACCCAAAACAACTGCGATTTAGCATCTATAATGACTCGATAATTGCTGATATAAAAAACATTTCTACCCTGGTTGTGACGTCACGCATATCCAAGATGGCGGAATGTTCAATGTTCTTTGTTAAAAGAAGTGAAATATTTACAGAACCAAGAACGATATGGAAAATCTGTAAAAGGTCTTCATATATCATTTTAAAAGTTCTTTCAAATAAGATAAACTTAATTTTTATTGCCATTTCCCTTTAACATTTCAAAGCTTCTAATTTCCTGTGGTAATGAATTCCACAGTTTTGGCGCTGCAACCGAGAATGCTCTGTCTCCATGAGTCACCGTTTTGGATTTTGGCTCGAGTAGCAGACCATGCTCGCCTCCGATTCTTTTGTTCTTACCGGGAATTTAATCGCTAATTTCCGTCTAAAAGTGAAAATTTCTAATTTTTCACTCTAACAGTGAAAATTTCTAATTTTCCTTCATTAGTATGCATAATCGGACATGCATTGGTTGACAATGAATTTCAAACAATACAAATTATATTTCATCGGTAAACATGTTATTACAAACTAATACCATGACATGTCGGGAAATTAGAGATTAAATGTCCCTCAAGCCTCGGGAGGATTTGTTTCGGGGACATTTAGTCACTAATTTCCCTCATGTCATGGTATTACTTATACTAATTAGAGATTCAAATTGCTATATTTTAGCTTAGTAACAACTTTATGTAACACCTGGTAGATTATACTGCATTCGGCCAAGTTTTATCATCGTTATAGCTAGGGTATTATCTACGTTACTTCAATTCTCACATTATTTGTATTCGTCTTATTTTCTCTTTCGTATTCTTGTTTCATGTAGAAATAGTGACACAATAAAACTTGATTAAACCTATATAAACGTTGGTATTATTATTTTGTGTCATTTTAATTCGAATTTATAGAATCTTTTGAAGAAATGTTAGGCAAGCGAAAATAAGTTTATATAGCGCGTCATGCAACTGAACCAACGAGACCAACGAGATTTGTTATCTTGTCAGCGGATGAGTAGCCCAGCTGCTATTTATGCGATCTCTCCGTATTTAATTTCTCAAATATTTGAACAAAACACATTTAACGAGAAAGAGCTTAAAGATGCATTTTTGGAATATCAAACCTGGAAAATTAGCTATGATAGCAATATACTTCAAACTGAAACCAATTTGAAACACAATTTTGTTATTGTGTTTATCGAGTGTTAGGATGGATGAAATCACGCGTGGTGCGCGAAGAATGCGAAACACGTGGAAAACCTAACTCGATACATATACATGTTTTATATTATTTTCTCATAATTTGTAGAGTTCAATTATGTATATAAAGTGTAAGAGCCTATAGAATCATCGAAGTCTCCTGGTTCGTCGAGCCAGTTATACAATCTATGAAAATTATAATCTGTCGTAAATTGATAAATTCTTAAAGTGCCCCTGCGACGAAATATCACATTACGTTTGCTGGCATTTTTTGTTACAGAACATAATCTTAGGTTAATAAATGTTCGCATTTGCCAAAAAAAATGAACAACAAACATTCTATCACAAGAAATTTAACCTCCAAAGTCGCCCAAATTTTGTCCGCCATTGCTCAAAACTTGTTCCAGACAAGCCCGCGATTTAACAGCAGAGTATGTGATTATGACGTCAAAGACTCAACACGTGACAAAGCTTTATGGAAATTATACGACAAGTTACAATAGAAAGTTTTCCCCAAGTAGCTTTATATTCGTACACAACTAACCACGTGTTGAGTCTATGACGTCACTTCCTCTAATCGCAACCTATAATCTCGTATAAAAACAGTCTGAAAATGTGACTTCCCATGCTAGCAATTCCTTGAAATTTGGCAAGTTGAATAAGAACACCATGCTCTTTACAAATATGTAAAAATTCGGGATACCAAAAATTTGATCACAGGGGCACTTTAAATAAATCCATGGAGGTTGGTAATTAGTCAAAAGATTAAAAAATTGTTCAAAAATTGTATTGTATAGAAGTTAGTTATTAACGTTGTAGCGGGAAGAAGTTTGCTCTTTACATATTAAAAAAAATAGGTACGCAATGCGTACATGTGTCTACTTTTCAACTTTGATTTGTATATTCATGCCGCTGGGGAAATCAAAGAATAATCATTGAGCCATTTGTTTCTATGTCCCAAGAAAACGTTTCACCAAAGTTGAATACGATAATCCATTTACTTAATTACTAGCAGCGTGCATTCGTTGGTTTGGTCCGTACCTTTTCTCGGTCAAATGCGTTAGGTTCGGCGGGCGATCGAACTTAATATTGAAATAGTTCAACTTAATCGTTTGAAACGTTGAACTTTCGTTGTAAATGACCTAGTATTACATGTCGCCACATTGTAAGGTCGACGTTCGAATCGGTGTCACAGGATATTCGCCCCCTTTAGGTTATTCTCACCACTCTCGATTGCTATTTAAAAAGTCCTTTTAGAAGGTGGTGGAGGGCAAAGCCACTCACTCTTCGTAGAACGGCATTGTATTCATTTTAGATGGGACCATTCCCCGCAATATAAACTTTAATTTTTGCAGGTTGAGTTACCACACACACACACACACATTATCACAATCAACTCATTTGATTGTACATTTGATTATAGTGTTTATTAGCCCAGGTTCGACTTCGATCGAACGTTAAAAAAGTTATTGAATAATGGATTGTAAATCCGTATACTTCAAACAAACATGCTTCGCGTTCTTCTTCACTGAAGAAGAGGCGCCAAGAAACATGCGATAAATTGTTTAACAATGTCCTTAATAATTCTGAACACAAACTTTATAAGTTGTTACCTAGTTTTAATAACACCAGATATCCACTCAGGAAACTAAGAGCCTTTAATCTCCCGAAACTCAAGACAAATAGGTGTAGGAACTCGTACATTTTTGCTAGTGCTAGTCGTAAATAATTATTGTGTATACATATTAGGGTCGAATTTTGTCTATAACTTTGTAATTTTGTACATTTAGAACTATTGTAATTGTAATATTATCTATCCAATGACAATGTAATTCAGCCTTGAGGCTGCAATATTGAAATTTTAATAAACTATTATTATTATTATGAGTAGTAGTAGACGTCTGCATATGTTATTGTAAAATGATTAATACAGAAGTAGGTAAATCTTATCAAGACATTAAATCTAAATTTCTATATTGAACTCACCTTAAACGTCGAAGAAAAATACGGTATACTGAGGGGAAACGAAATGACAGTCCAGATTCGAAGAACATCGTACGCTCGACAAACGAGATACGCAATATCCGGTCACGTGTGTGGTACATACAATTGCTCAATTTGGTCGATTGCATAGTGGCTACTGGATATATATCCAGTGGACACAATAAGCGTAATTAAAAAGAACTTGAGAAAATTTTGAATAATTCTCATTGTCAGGGTTTGATAGCTATTGCTGCTATTGGTAGATCATCACCGCCTGGAAGACAATGTAAACGACTGGAAAGTCCATTTTCTATATAAGAGCACTTTTACAGTTGGAAGTGTTTTGCATTTACTTAGTTACATGCATATTCTAATATTAATAATGTCATATATTGACAATGTCACCTATAGTAACTGGATTGCATACATGAAGTGATAGATAGGTTTACTAAGGTTTTCTGACAAGAGTAATCTTATGTTTAATATACTAATCTGTATATATATATATATATACTAAATATAATAATGAATATACTAATCACAGTTTAGAAGTTGACATATAATTTCTTATAGTAATGTCACATTTTAAATTGATAAATGTTATTTTTTTAGCTGAATGTATGATAGATCTTGTTTTGGTTGTTGACACGTCGCATAGCGTTGGACAATTATCCTTTGATCGCGATGTTAAGCCATTTTTACAAAGCCTCGTCACAGATACAGCATTAAACGTTGGATGCCGTGGTACACACGTTGCTTTGATTATTTTCAGTCAAAAGGAAAGAACCAAAGTTTTATTGAACTTTGGAGACATATGCGACAAACAACAACTAGCAAACTATATTGAAGATTTGAGATGGGACAAAGTCAGGGGTGACCGAACAAGAACAGATCTAGCATTGCGGATAGTCAATGATCAGGTACGTTATAGTTAAAATATAAAAAACGGTCGCGTGCGATTATCGAGTTATAACGCCACGAGGAAAATTTAAAAACACTAGAGGTGCGTGTAAAACACGAGGGATAGACTCTCGTTATAACTCAATAGACGTGTCAGAAACTATTAAAGTTTTGAGCTGTTAATATATACATTGCAGTAATGAATGTGGGAGAGCTTGGAGTAGACAGACGATACATGGACGATCGTCAAGCTCGTATCCTCAGAAAAATGATTGTGAGTCCCGGACAGGAATCGAACCTGTAACCTTCTGATTGCCGGTGAGACGCTCTAACCATTGAGTCACCGAGACTCAGATGGAGACAGTACATATATCAATCGCACCAGTACGTCATTGTAATCGTCGCTCTCCATCTGAGTCTCGGTGGCTCAATGGTTAGAGCGTCTCACCGGCAATCAGAAGGTTACAGGTTCGATTCCTGTCCGGGACTCAGAATCATTTTTCTGATGATACGAGTTTGACGATCGTCCATGTATCGTCCAAAGTTTTGATCGCCACTAATTTACGTTTCTAATCCCTTACGTTAAACTGTCAACTTCTCCACTATTCTCTTAAGGGCTGTTTACATGAATCCGCGGATTTAGTTTCATTCCGGATTGAACGTGAATTGAAACCGCGTTTACATAGGAATTCTAAATCTGAAATTTCAAGATGGCGATGAATAATATTATAGCGGGTATGTTTCTTTCAGCGATTTCTGCGCTTGTACACTTCAACATGTGCCTTAAACTGCTAATTTGGCGAAGAATAAACATAATGAAAAGGCGAAAATCCATGTTAGCAATGATAATCGATGCGGTCGCAAGTAAACAAGCATTTAATTCACTTTTAATTTATAAGGTCTTTGACAAAGAGCTATTTATATTGAACAATATGACGTCGGCAATTTCTGTATCTAGCTGCAAATTGTCGTCTATAAATGTTAAAAGCATATGTGTTCTTCGTTTCAGTTCTCTAGGTTGTATTTTACATTCCGGAATGAAATCTCGCACCGCCTTTACATGACACCGGAATAGAATTTCAATCTCGAATGAAATTCTGAGACGAAATTATGAACCCAATCCGGATTGAGCTGTATCTCATTATCAAAATAAAACAACTGAAGAAATCAGTGTAAATTGGTGAACAAAATAAAAAAAACTTTATCACAACTGCAAACGTATATAGGCGTATATGTATCTATACTGCCTGATCAAAGAATGAATGATAACTGATCATAACTGTATAGGATACAGTACATGTACATTCAAAATTATATATATTATATATTATATACATCACTGGTTAAATGTAATGCTATGGAAGATATAAAGCACAGGTATCTGTATAACAATTATGCTCTCAATTTATACTGAAAAACAAATGAATAGATTCAAAGTTTATTTGAAGGACTTTGTTAAAGCATTCTAATTTCTAAGTAACATATAAGATGTACTGTTATACTCAGACACTTAACAAAGATCCATAACGTGAAAACTGCTGCAAAAGTTTGCAAAATTGTTTAACTGGTAAAATACACTGCACATTCTGTTTGGCTGAGAGCAGTGCAATTTCAAGGAAATACAATGCCGAAAAAAGGAAACACAATGCCGAAAAAAGGAAATAATTGGAAAAGTACTGAAAAACTTTCATGTGATTCCCAAAATCACATTCTGCAAAATGTTTTCATGTGTATACTTACAATTTGGGGTTAATAGACACTTGTGTATTTTTCAAAAGAGCTCAAATTGTGCTCACCCTTCAGGTTTGTGCAATTTGCTTGAAACCGTGTTCTCATACTTATATAAAGTAATAATGCCAACTTGTCAGAAACATTTTCTTAAGACTTGAGCTTGATGATTGTCGGTGTCCACGTATTATCTGTCTACTCCAAGCAGCCACAATATATCACTACAACAGGTACATATTAACACACCCAAGCATTACTGATATATAGTGACTGCTGCATGATAGGAAGTACAGGTACATATATATCAATCGATCCAGTACATCATTTTCTTGATTTGAGCATGGCGATCGTCCATGTATCGGCTGTGACTCTGTCTAAGTTCCCACATTCTCTACAACAGTGTATATATTAACACACATGGAGTAGACAGGCGATACACAGATTATCATCAAGCTTTAATACTCAGAAAATGTTTCTGATTACAGATGAGCATGCACTCTAACATTGAGCTATACGGAGATGGACAATAATGTATTGGTTTGATTGATACAGTATACGTATACTGGCGATGCACCATGAGTCACTATATATCAGTCTCACACAAGCATTACTGATATAATATGGTGACTGCCACATTTACTGATATATAAAGCTGTGATTGCTGCAATAAGGCAGTAAATGTCATTGAATAAAAATAAATTTCATTTGATTGTGAGTTTTTATCACAAGTAAAGTAGTGTACTAATCTCCACAGCATCACAGGATACTTTTGGTCAGTCTCAAAATTTTGTCAATGCATACAATTACAATACATGGTCTTGATTTTGTATACGTCTGTCGTGAATTCTCGTTTAACACGACCTGTATACATTACATAAGATTGGATCTGGCATTGAAACAAACATTTTTGAGTTCAACTAAATCACTGAATGTTTGTAAGCCATACGACCACAACCAATATTATATTTAGAAATGCCCTTACAAAGAGATCTGATTCATTTTCAAGGGACTGAAAAGTCTGCAAGCAACCACAAACGTTTTATAACTTATCGACAGCTGCAAAATTGTTACTTGCCATGAATTGTTGTTCACTTGTTCGACATACACTTCGTAAGCACGTAATTCATTTGCGCTTTTAAAAACGTCTTGTTTTATAACTGAGCAATTTTCGCTCTGGGTGTTCTTAGTATTCGTGTCAAAATACTTAAAATTACTTGGAATTGCAACACAAGTCGTTCAAATTTGAAAAAGTGAATAGACCGCCATTTTGAACGTTTCATCTTCGTTCCATTTTTCTGTGTTTTGATTGGCCCCGAAGGCATTCGTTTGTTAACTTACATTACACGCACGACAGCAATGTATCTACTAGTGCATGCGCAGTAGATACAAAAAGTGATTATTGACAGCTATTTTTTTGCAAAAATAGGTTTTTACTGGAGAAAGTCCAGGAAATCATAGAGCGAATATTGATGATGCTGTTATCATAATAACTGATGGCGCACCACGTGGAAAATGGAGAACAAAGGAGGATGCTATAAGATATGCTGGACTTCTGAAGGAAAAGGATATTCTTGTTATTGGTGTTGCCTGTGGACCTAACAGAAAACGTTTTTTACACATATTGCGGGAAATGACAACCTCGGAAAATTATACATTTGATGTCATGTTCAATGACATGGATAACATTCTTGAAAGACTGGTTGCAACAGCATGTTATTGATAACTGATGGTATTATATACTGTAGTTACACCAACACGTATACAAATACATAACTGATCTATTAAGTCTTCGTTTAAATACAAGAACTGCACTTAGGTCTAGCTAGCCTGCAGTAATATTTAATAATACCAGAAACTAAATTGGAGATTTCTATGGAGACATATGGAGACAACACTTTCTCTACCGCAGCTCCAAAGCTATGACACCAGCTTTTAAACAAATAATTAAAATTAAAGACATCAGTTTATTCAAATCTGCTTATTAGAGCGAATTAGGACCTCTTTTAACATTTCATATCTTACTATAGATTGTGATTGTTATTACTATTTATGTGTTTATTAGTACAATTTAATACTTAATATAATGAAGTTTTCGTAATCTCGCTGTCAACGTATTTCTCGCTTTTAACAATAATCCCAAACGTAAGACATCTTACACTGTAACACAGACTCCATATTTACACACACTTGTATTTACAGACTTCTGAGTAATTTTTATGTACAAAAACAAAACAGGTTTGACAGGTTTTCTGCTTTATCATGTGACCTTACGCGTGTTATAACACTCCACAGGATTGAGCCGTTATCAAGTGCTCAACAATACTCCCCAGGATAATCCCCTCGCCCGGCGCGAAGGCCTGAGGGCGCTAATATCGACCGGCGTTTAGTCCCTTATCACGGGAAATGCAAAAGGAAATCTGAAATTGCATCCAGTTTAATTTTATATATATTCAAGATCAACGGCCCATGCGCGGCATCGGAAAATTTGGCCCTGGTAACTAGATATGGTAAATATCTGCATTTGAATTAATATTTAAATTGAAACCGTAAAAGAAAAGTACGTGTTTTGTCGGGTTATACGGTGAATGAAGATTTGTGTTCAAAAAGATCGTGAAAAGGCAGTGAAAATACAATACATCGTCGTCGGAAGATGTCAAGTTCGTAAATCAAGTTCGTAAATCGAGTTTTATACGTGGCGTCCAAACTAAAGGTAAACCCGTTTTCGGTTTTTTAAACCTGTTAGTCAGTTCCAAAGATAGTTTGGCAAAAATGTCCGAGTATGTTATTCAGGCTTTTATTTGATGTATAGCATGATTTTCTAGAGTTAGTAGTTCAAAAGATATCGTCGTCTGAATATCTAAAATATTTACTCGGAGTTTGTCAATCCAATCCAAGCGTCGTCGCTTTTTTCAAGCTGTTAGCTATCAGTTGCAAAAATATTTTTGTAGGTATGTCAGAGGCTGTTAATCAAGCTTTGATTAGATATGTAGAATGAGTTCTTAGAGTTAGTACTTCAAAATATATTGTACAAACTTTAAACTTGCACTACGATTGTGATTTTTCGTTGGCTTTCTAATGGTATATAGCATAAATCTTTCTGTTAAGTATTTCAAAATGTATATATTATACAGTACAAGACTTACAACTAACAATAACAAATTGTCAACATGACTAACATGTATATGGTTGTTTTATTGACGAGTACGATACAAATGTTGTTCTGCGTACTGTGTGGGCACTAGGTAGTGTTAGAAATACATGTAAGAAATCGTGTGTAAGGACTATTCAATTTCGAGCGAAAGCCCTTCAAAGAGTGATTTCGTGATGTCTGATTGACAGGCTCACGTTTTTGTTTTATTTTTAGTCGCCATGACGCCATGCCAAAAGTTAAATGTTCCGACCACCTATCATGGAACAATTTAAAAATTTGAATTAGCCTATACATAACAGTACTGCTAGTTTAGGGTGCAAAAACATGCAGACTATACCGGGGTTTATACAACCTTGGCCTGGCCTACAATTTTGTCGCATAAACAAGCATTACAGTACTGTACTATACTTGTCAGTGTTAATATATACACTGCTGCAGTGAATAAAGGAGAGCTCGGAGTATGAGACAGACGATACATGGATGATTGTTATGCAAGCTCATATTCTCAGAAAAATATTCTGTGTCCCAGACAGGAATTGAACCTGTAACTTTCTGATTGCTGGTGAGACCCTCTAACCATTGAGCTACCCGAGACTCAGATGGAGAGTGAAGGTTACAATGATGTACTGATTCAATTGAAATATGTATACTTCCTATGTGCATTACTGATATATATTGACTGCTGTATAGTCAGTATATATATATATATATATATAATTCAAATCAGTACATCATTGTAACCTCTCTCCATCTGACTCTTGATGCCTCAATGGTTAGAGGCAGTCACTGACAATCAGAAGGTTATAATTTTTTCACCCGGGAATAGTTTATCTGAGGATGAGCTTAATCATAGTTAATAGCTTAATTGACGTCCATGTATTGTATACTGGTATGTATTCCAGAAATAATCTTTGTTTACCCCACCATTACGGAACATGTTAGGACTGTAGTAGATGGCCTACTGCGCCACAACTTATTGTGTCTGTTAATAAGCTTGGACAATGCTGGTCCTTAAGGCTTGTAATGTAAAATAAAGCTTATACAGGATTATGTTGACATTGGTATGTTGAAACTAAATATGTCAGCAGAAATTGTTAGGGATTGAACAAGTACTGTGTTAGCAAGATCATTGTCGACAAGCAGACTAGGCATGGCATCTTGAATATAGGTTATAATATATATGTGCATGGTGATATAATTTAGATACTATAGTACACAATGCCATATATATATGCTTTGTTACATGGCAAATATGGTATTAATAATAATAATAATAATAATAATAATACAATAATAATACAATAATATTTTGTACAGGATAGCCCCTTCAATGCTAACACTGGTATCAATATATATGGGGTCTTGTTTTCTAACAAATTACAGTTGTTACAAATTTCAACACATATTCATAAATGTACAGCAGTACAATGTTACAAAAACTAATTTTAACTCAAAAGTTGTATATCCTTCACATATTGTTAATTAAGGCAATCGATAATGGTGCTATAACATGTATGAACAGATTAATTGAAACATGGAAAATAGATCTTTACCGGTAGATATGATGTTTAAATGCCATGGAATTTCCTAACTAGCATTACACAATGTAACTTGCTTCTAATACAAGAGGTACAAAACTTAGGATTTCTATTAACCAATCAGTTTCAAGTCCCGACTTAGGAAAGATCAGTTTCCCTGACATGCATAGAGACCTCTGATTATGACCATCAATATTTAGTGATCCATATTCCTGCCAGCTCCACATCATAGTAGTCCAATGCGGGTAGAATTATCAACTTACTGTATATAATCTATCCACACCAACAATTGGAGTAGAATCCCTAATACGTCTTAGTAAATCTAATTTGAATGGACCCCTATACATTTGCACTATATGCATCCGTAGACATTTGAACAAATTTGATTTTTTTAAAGGACACTCATTGTATGATAGAGATGCACTTTCTTCCTTCAACAGCCTTTGGTGTCTAAATACTAAATACTGCATTGATTATTTCGTGAGTCATCAATATTGTGATAAAAGTAATTTCTTTCTTAGTGATTGATGGTAGAAACAGCAGTAGACCCCCCACTATTCTGTTGCTGCACTCAAAAATTAAAAAGTTTGGGCTACATGTATTTAGTTTGATGTCCTATCAAACAATTAAATTCAGACGATACAAAGCTCTGAGAGATACTGTATTGTCCAATGAAAATTTATTTAGTTTGGCAAATGAAGTGGCTATTATCTAATTCAAGTAATTTAGAACTAAAAGAAGCTCTGTACTGTAAGTTTCAAACAGCAATTGGGCGAGGGATTGTTGCGTATACGTACTTCTAGTTGTATAATATCTGATATAAAACTCCTCGACTCAAAGAGTCTAAACAAAACTATCTAAAACATGGCATGCCACAAGCATACTCGAATAATCAACAAGTCCCGTATGTACTGTCCCGTATGTAACCTGGTAATGATTTAAACCTATATAACAGATCTGATAAAAACCTTCGAAGAATTTGGCCTGAAAATTACAACACAAGCAAACCAAAAAATTACCCACTTCCTTGACCTTACTTTTAACCTTAGCGAAGGTAACTTCCAGCCGTACTACAGAAAACCGAATGACGAGCCTCTACATCAACAAATCCAACCACACACCATTAATCACTAAACAACTACCAGTATCCATCAACAGAAGAATGTCTCAACTTTCATCCGACCAAGCATCTTTCCAGTCCGCCGCTCCAGCCTACGAAGACGCATTGAACACAGCGGTTTCGATTCCAAGCTGAATTATCTTCCAGACGAGCATCCAAAGCCAACATCTAGCCAAAGCCAAAGGAAACGATCAAGAAACATCATTTGGTTAAGAGCGTCAATCGGCGTGAAACTCGGAGTAGCTGCCAACATTTTCTAAGTTTTTACCTTAAATCTATTGAATTGGTCTATCTTTCAAGATATTGAGCACTCTCGGAACTTTGCCAGTTATATTAAATACTGCCTATATATATATATATATATATATATATATATATATATATATATATATATATATATATATATATATATATATATATATATATATATATATATATATATATATATATATATATATATATATATATATATATATATATATATATATATATATATATATATATATATATATATATATATATATATATGTATATATATATATATATGTTGGAATACATACATTTTAAGACCAAACCGGGACCAGTTGCGAAAAATGCAACTTAGCGGCCTTCCGGCTGGAATTGAACCCGCGACCCTGCGATTGCTAGTGCAGTGCTCTGACCACTGAGCTACGGAAGCCGTTGCCGAGAGCCGAGTCACGAGTATATATATATATATATATATATATATATATATATATATATATATATATATATATATATATATAGTTCAATCTACAGACACATGTTTCGCTGTACCGCAGCTCATCAGTGTAGCTAGGAATAATCTGGATGAGTCTAGCTGGACTATTATACACTTGCGATCGTCATTGACAACCGCTTGTGGGATAGCACCGGCGATCAGAACATCCAGATAGCGTGAAGTGCGCATGGGGCCAGAGCGCTCAAACTGCCACAATGGTAGCGAGCGTTGCATCATTGCTAAAGGACACCCACGCTATGCTTCACAGAGCGCTCAACAACACTGAAGTGAAGGAGCGTATATAGTTCAATCTACAGACACGTGTTTCGCTGTACCACAGCTCATCAGTGTAGCTTGGAACAATCTGGATGAGTCTGGCTCGACTATTATACACTTGCGATCGTAAAATGAATATTAGAGCCCAGCTCAAAATTCAAATGTGGAGAGCCATCTCGTAACAAACATGGAGCAAACAAGAAACACATTTTAAAGAAATTTTACTGACTTTTCGTTGCCAACGCGCATGTCAAAGTGAAATACAAGATTTGAAAACTATTATTTAAATATATTTAGTGTTAATAATAAGCAAATCAAAACAGAGTCAAAACAAAGAAAGCAGAACGGAACTGACGTCTGAATCGAGTCCGATTCAATGATAGCATGCTTACGTTTGGCTGCTTGAATTTGGTTGTTGAGGACCAAGTTGGTGATAGCTTGGATGACTGACTATATAATTTGCAGAGATGGTGATGGTGCCTCCAGTGATAATGGCGCCTGACAGAAGGCCTGCTACACTACTCGGGGAAATAGGAGTGCTACATGTTCTCTTGTTGTCACTACCTGAAAGAATGCCACTCATTCTTCTCATGCGATCATTTGAAAGCTCATCATATGTGTTCAGACTCATCAAATTCTTATGGCCTGTTACCTGAAGAATGGAAAGCTTTAGGCTATATAGCAACTGAGTCAAAATGTTTACAATTAAAAATGAATATCAGTACTGTACCTGTATAATATCAGTATATCAGGGATGTGGCTTTCCTTCACCATTGTTTTACGTGCTGAGTGGTTAGTGAGTTTGTGCTCTTCATCATGTATTCCAGCATTCATAAAACACATAGTCTTCAGCAAGTTGCAAACCAATACCTTGGATTTTTGCTTTGGTCTATACCCTGCAAGTAAAATGGAAATCCTGGGGTACAAGCTTTTGGTAGGCGCTCCTCTGCAAACTTCTTGTAGGTTGAGATGGGATCACGCTTTTCGTCAGAGCATGGCCACATAGTGGGTTTAACCTTTCGTAGGTCAAGTGGATTCTTCCCAGATCTTGTTTTTGTCTGGCGCTCAGTGTATTGGAGAAACTCGATTCCGGCAGAATCTTTTCTGAGTTTTACGTCCCCCAACAAAGAGTCGATTTTCTCTGCAGCCTCGCAATCCAAACAGAATGGTATTGTTCCACCAAAGCATATTGACTAGTACCTGAGCACAGTGGGTCCCAAGTTCGCCCTTGTCATAAAGCAAATTGACTTCTTCATTAGAAAGCGAACGGGCAGCATACCAAGGCTTTTCGGGTCTTTCTGTATCGCTTTGAGGGCTTCTCTGGCTTTGTTGAACAAAGGCGATTCAGTTATTTGCTCAGGGTAATCTTTTTCTTTTAAGTATCGATTCGATGATGACAAGAAACTACGCGTAGATAAGGGCTCATACTCTTCTCCATCTGGTTTACAAACATTGACAAAAAACTGTGCTATGTAGGAGTTTAAAAGCTCGGGTTCTATTATTTCCAAGTCATCCTCAGTATCATGTGCTTCTTTAAGGAACTTCTTAAAGAGCCCTACGTCACTTGATGTTTTTCTTATTGTATTGTCATTTTTCTTCTCAGCTATGAACACATCTACGTTCAAAGACTTCCATCTTTGACTCCCAGTGCAGGATAGCGGGAGATATGGTGGGGCAGATACGGAACAGCGGGACATATCGTTTTTACACACACAAATATTTCCTTAAAAGATGTTTGTCACAACTCAGTGTTTCCACAAGGCAATCATCAGGCAACTGAAATAAGATCCGCTTCATGAACTCTTCTTTTATGATATATTTGCGGAAAGTCAACGTGTCATTTTCTTCAAGTTATTTTGCTTCAAGTTAGTAAGTTATGTTGCTTCAATTTTGTTCAAGTTAGTGAGCTACAGCTGTATGGACAACATGAAGAATATAATTAACAAACACAACCACCGAATCCTCAACAATGAAAAATCACGTGCAATACCACGTGAAAATGCGACCTATGGAATGAACATTCCTTTCGCCTTAATTGTATTTAATTTAATGTTTTTTTGAATAAAATATTTCATGTCTTTACGTTTTTTGACACTTGGTATGATAATAAAGCACTTATTTACTGGGACCTCGGGAAAGCAAGTATGTTATTTTTGTGGTCCTTCGACCGTCGCGGGACCACAAAACATACTGTTTCCCTCGGTCCCAGTACATAAGTGTTAATTTTTTCACTGTTGGGATTGATCTGTAATAAACTGTTCTCAAATAAATGCAACATATTAACAACATGGGCTTGCATTTCAGTCTTTCAATATCAATCCAAAGGCATTCGTTTTCATCGGTGTTCAAGTCATCGCGAGCTCTAAAAGGCACTCAGTCTCGAGCATAAATAATGGTGCCGTCCCCCGATTTATTGTATTCTCTTACACAAGAAAAACCATACATTTGATTAGCTACCTCAAAAGCGACGAAGTCTCACATACAATATAATTATTCATGCAAAACAAAGATGAACGCCACTCAGACGAACGTGTTTGCTATATTAAGGGCGAACATGAAATGCTTATGGTCAGCAGTCACAACTGTCAAATAGGTCTATTTATGATGAAGAGAACGATAAAGTCGGGTGTGTCTAATCGACTCTAATGTTTACCTAAATACTGAAAAAAACCCTAACCCAAACTAACCCTAAAACTAACCTAAAAATTATAATTAATTATACTAATCGTAAACCCAAAAGGCTAAAACTACTGTAACCCTAATCTTAATGCTTCGCCAAAGGATGTTGTTAATTGACACTTGTGACTGCTGAGCATAAGTATTTCATGTTCACCCTCGATTAACGCTTGGGATATAGCAAAATCCGATTACGAGGACCTACAGAGTACGAAAACTGCCCCTAAAAATTGATTTCTAAACAGTCCATATAATTCGTTTAGAATCCTTGAATAGTTGTGGAACACATAAAATGTACATTCAATATGTGGCACGTCCAGGTTTTTCTAAATACTAAAATATACATATATGTTTTTTCTAAATAAACATATATGTTTTTTCTAGTGCTGTCTTGGCTAATTGCTTACGGTCCCTATTGTTTTATAACTTCACTGAGCATCTGACTGACTTCGGGCGAGCAGGTCGGAAATCCCTCGTAATAACGGGTAGGACGTGGATAATCATGAGGCTCGCTTCCACTTGTTGAACAATCGTAGGCGCTCGCACGACAATTGTCGAATACCTTCTTAAATTCTGCAGCTATTTCATTGGTTTTAAAAACTGCACTAAGTTGTTCAACTGATGTTTCATCATTGGAATAATCCAAGGCGGTCCACAGCCACGCTTTATCAGTGTCGTCTGGAGCTTTCAGTTCCATGTCGTGGGTGATATAATGGTTAGCACACAAGCTTAGAACCTTATCACGACGCATGACAATACGCACGGGTTGTTTACCAACATTTCGTATAATTTTCAACGTACCACTTCCTTTTTCTTTCCACTCTCCAATCTGGGAGTCATAACGTAACAACTTAACATGTCGGGAAAACACACAGTCGTCTTTCTCATCTCCAGTCTCAACATTACTCCTACCAGTCAGTGGGAGAATTGAACTTGAAGATGAATCAGCGCAAACAGAGTCTGGCCTTTCCCCGAACACTGGCGAGCCACGTCCTGGGAAACTGGCGGTGTTGGTGGATATTTGAATACCAGATGATAAAGATGCTAAATCAGCAAAAGACAAAGGAGACGACATCGACGATGCAAGAGTTGAAAACGGATGATTAAGATCAACTTGCGGCGATGGAGATGACGGTTGTGCTGTTTCATTACGAATTTTAGGGTGTGAGCAAATGTTGCAGTCGGTATTATTTGCATTATTTTCCACACCACAACTGAAGCACTTCCACCACTCAGTAACCATCGGTTCCTTTTCAGCGAAAGGTGGTGCTATTTCGCGAGGTCGAGGTACAGGCATCTTTGTTTCCATCTCTTTTTCGCGCATGTTGGTAACAGCTGTGGTAATTAATTTCCCTTGTGTATTCATGCTGCGTACGTCAGTTAAACCTGCACCACACACCAAACATTTCTTGTTACTAATATTGTTTTCTACGTGACAGTTAGGGCAAGTACACCACATGGGCAAACCAATCCTAGGACTCCTTTGAGGTAAGTCAACTGAAGGTAGCTCACGCGAATTAGAGTTAAAGCTCGCAGCCATTGCTCGTACATGACCTTCGTGGAGTACGTCACATGAATCACGGCATTCTTCAAACTTTCTCTTGAATTCCAAGGAGCTTTCGACAGACAGGAATTCAGCCGCCAATTCTTCAGGTTTTGCATGCTCAGTACTATGGTCTTCCAATGTAAACCAGACCCACGAACGGTCTGACCCGGCGTTAGGTTTCAGATCCATATCAGGATTGATGTTGTGTGCTACGCAAATGTTTGAAGTATGTTTGTCTCTCATAAATATGTGAAAACAATTGCGATGACCAATAATTTGAAGAGTACCAGATCCTTTTTCCATCCACTTATCTCGCTGTTCATCGAAGTAGTAAATTTTTGCAACGTGTTTGAATAACACTGGCTCATTTTCAGCCCATTCAAGTCCCTTTTTTTCAAAACTAAAGACTTCAAATGTGGACACATGTAACACACTATGCGTCTTGATTTTTTCACGTCCTGGACTTTGTTTGGTTTCGTAACTTTGGGCAATTCTCAATACTTTGCCTTCGCGGGGCTCGGTAGTAACAGGTGGCGTGAGTTGCAAAGATTCTTTACTTTGCTGTTGCTGATTGTTTAGTACATCACTAGAGTAGGTTGGTGTTTTTTTCTCTTTTTCAGGTGATGGATAGAGGTTCTCTTTTGGCTTCCTCAAAGTAATCGCAACGTGGGATTCAAATATGCGTTGACAGTTGCTGTCGGTGCTCTCATTCTTCTGATTACTACAAACGTCATGCTTGCTATTCACTTGGGAAACAACCCCACTATAATAAATGTAATAAAAATACTTAGTTTAGTTTACCATAATTTAATTCAGTATTGTGAAAATATGTGCTCTTATTGGCTAAAAGAGGAAAACGGAAAATTTCCGGTCATTTTTTAATTCAAACTAAAGCTTGCTAAAACGTTTTTAAAAAGCTTAAAAACAATCATGTAGTTTTGACGCCGAATTGGTTTTGCTCTCACAATTTAGCTCGCAATTTATTCGCAATTGACAGCGAGAGTGATTTTAATTTGCATGAGTAACGAGGATTTAAATTTTATGATTTTACATAAATGAACATTATTCCTACGTTTTACCTATTTTCAAAATGTAATTTTATAACAGAAATAAAAACATGATAATTTTCCCGTGTTCTCATAGTTATAGAAACAGTCGTGCAAGTTGGGGAGAACTCGAAATCAATTTCTCGTTATCCCAAACTTCTACTCGTGTTTTTATAATTAGATGGAAACACGCGTCGGAAAATCTTTTCTGTTTCTCTAACATTGGTTTAGTTTACTGTTTAGTTTAGTTTAGTTTTAGCTTACTGTTTAGTTTAGTTTAGTTTAATCTAGTCATAGTATAGCTTTAGTTTACTGTTTTAGTTTAGTTTAGTTTTAGTTTAGTTATATAATTTTAGTTTAGTTTAGTCTAGTTTAGTTTTAGCTTACTGTTTTAGTTTAGTTTTAGTTTAGTTATAGTTTAGTTTTAGTTTACTGTTTAGTTTAGTTTAGTCATAGTATAGTTTTAGTTTGCTGTTTTATTTTAATTTAGTTTTAGTTTGTTCATTATTTTAGTTTAGTTTAGTTTACTATTTAGTTTAGTTTAGTTATAGTTTAGTTTTAGTTTACTATTTTAGTTTAGTTACAGTTTTAGTTTAGTTATAGTTTAGTTTACTATTTAGTTTAGTTATAGTTTAGTTTACTATTCTAGTTTAGTTTAGTTTTAGTTTAGTTATAGTTTAGTTTTATTTTACTATTTTAGTTTAGATATAGTTTAGTTTTAGTTTAGTTGTAAAATTCATTAATAATTCATGAAGAAATTCAAAAGAAATTAATATTTAATCAGCATCTTTAACCCATGATAAAACATTGATTAATAAAACATCAATGTTTTATCAAAGTTAACTTGCTGATTAATAAAACATCAATGTTTTATCAACATCAATGTTTTATCAAAGTTAACTTGCTCAAATGGAGCTTTTTCGGAATTAAAATAATTTTTTTGGACCGTTTCTACAACTTCCAAACAAAGTATGTATTATATATTCTACTCATTTTACAAGTTTGTTAAAACATTCGCGGTCGATGTTTATGGGCAGTTACAACGGCTCGCCATTGTAACTGTCCATAAACATCGGCCGCTCATGTTTTAACTACTACCTATAGTTTAGTTTAGTTATAGTTTAGTTTACTGTTTTAGTTTAGTTTAGTTTAGTTCTAGTTTATTTTTAGTTTACTATTTCAGTTTAGTTATAGTTTAGTTTACTGTATTAGTTTACTTTTATTTTACTATTTTAGTTTATATATAGTTTAGTTTTAGTTTACTATTTTTGTTTAGTTCTAGTTTAGTTCTAGTTTATTTTTAGTTTACTATTTTAGCTTAGTTATAGTATAGAATAGTATAGTATAGTATAGTATAGTATAGTATAGTATAGTATAGTATAGTATAGTATAGTATAGTATAGTATAGTTACAGTTTAGTTTACTGTTTTAGTTTAGTTTAGTTATAGTTTAGTTTTATTTTACTATTTTAGTTTAGATATAGTTTTAGCTTACTATTTTAGTTTTATTTTAGTTTAGTTATAGCATAATTTTAGTTTAGTTTAGTCATAGTATAGTTTTAGTTTACTGTTTTAGTTTAGTTTAGTTTAGTTTAGTTTAGTTTAGTTATAGTTTAGTTTTAGTTTACTATTTTAGTTTAATTACAGTTTTAGTTTAGTTATAGTTTAGTTTACTGTTTAGTTTAGTTATAGTTTAGTTTACTGTTTAGTTTAGTTATAGTATAGTTTTAGTTTACTGTTTTAGTTTAGTTTAGTTTAGTTATAGTTTAGTTTTAGTTTACTATTTTAGTTTAATTACAGTTTTAGTTTAGTTGTAGTTTAGTTTACTGTTTAGTTTAGTTATAGTTTAGTTTTAGTTTACTGTTTTAGTTTAGTTTAGTTTAGTTTAGTTTAGTTATAGTTTAGTTTTAGTTTACTATTTTAGTTTAATTACAGTTTTAGTTTAGTTATAATCTAAATCTTTAATCTAAATCTTTAATCTGTAAAGGTTGCCCATCGGTACAGATATTGCCCATCGGTACAGTTATAGTTTAGTTTACTGTTTAGTTTAGTTATAGTATAGTTTTAGTTTACTATTTTAGTTTAATTACAGTTTTAATTTAGTTATAGTTTAGTTTACTGTTTAGTTTAGTTATAGTTTAGTTTACTGTTTAGTTTAGTTAGAGTATAGTTTAGTTTACTATTTTAGTTTAATTACAGTTTTAGTTTAGTTATAGTATAGTTTTAGTTTACTATTTTAGTTTAATTACAGTTTTAGTTTAGTTATAGTTTAGTTTACTGTTTAGTTTAGTTATAGTATAGTTTTAGTTTACTATTTTAGTTTAATTACAGTTTTAATTTAGTTATAGTTTAGTTTACTTTTTAGTTTAGTTATAGTATAGTTTTAGTTTAGTTATAGTTCAGTGTACTGTTTTAGTTTAGTTTAGTTATAGTTTAGCTTTAGCTTACTGTCTAGTTTATTTATAGTTTAGTTTGGTTTACTATTTTAGTTTAGTTGTAGTATAGTTTTAGTTCAGTTATAGTGTAGTTTTAGTTTAGTTTATTTATAGTTTAGTTTTGGTTTTCTGTTTAGTTTAGTTTAGTTTAGTTTAGTTTAGTTTAGTTTAGTTTAGTTTAGTCATAGTATAGTTTTAGTTTACTGTTTTAGTTTAGTTTAGTTATAGTATAGTTTTAGTTTGGTTTAGTTTAGCTTTAGTTTACTGTCTAGTTTAGTTATAGTTTAGTTTGGTTTACTATTTTAGTTTAGTTATAGTATAGTTATACTTTAGTTTACTGTTTTAGTTTAGTTTAGTAATAATTTAGTTTCAGTTTATTATTTTAGTTTAGTTTAGTTATAGTTTGGTTTACTATTTTAGTTTAGTTATACTTTCAGTTTACTGTTTTAGTTTAGTTATAGTTTAGTTTTAGTTTACTATTTTAGTTTGGTTATAGTATAGTCATAGTTTAGTTTTAGTTTACTGTTTTAGCTTAGTTTAGTTTACTGTTTTAGTTTAGTTTACTATTTTAGTTTAGTTTAATTATAGATTTAATTTACTGTTTTAGTTTAGTTTAGTTATAGTTTTAGTTTACTGTTTTAGTTTAGTTATAGTTTAGTTTTAGTTTACTGGAGTCGGTTGTTCAAAGCCTTTCACAACGACCCAAACGACCTTAAAGACAAAATGGTTTCCACCGTTCGTTGGAGTCGCTTGGGTCGTAGACGTTTTATAGTACTATCATGGGTCGTTCGGGTCGTTAAGGCTAGTTTCCCCTAGGTCGTTAACGGTCGTTGGAGTCGTTCACGGCGTTTCACTTGAGAAGAGCAGTCGTTTATGGGTCGTTTGGGTCGCTGAGATAGAAATCTTCCGTTTATGGGTTGAATTTAACAGTGTTTCCACTCCGTCTTTTGGGTCCTTTGGGTCTTTCGCAACGACCGTAACGCCCCAAACGACCAAGTGAAAACTAGACTTTACGAATACGAAGCGATGGATTACTTGGCTTGTTTTGCATCCTGCCTAGTTATTTAGGGGCAGATTACACGAGGTGGGCTAGCGCGGCTGACCGGTTAACATTAACATTATTGCATGGCTTCAAATACCAGCCAAAACGACAATAGACTAAGGTCTGGTCCGTAGATCGCCACTCACGTTTAATTTAAATCGATATTCATGGCGTTAGGCGAAATATTTGCGCAAAATGTCTCAGTCATGTATTCAGCCCCTTAAGCCTGATTTCCAATGAGAGGAATTTTGCGAGCGGAGCGGAATTTACTTTGTCTTTTGAGCTCTTAATTAACGAGACAAAGGAAATTCCGCCCCGCGCGCAAAATTCCATCGACTGGAAATCAGTCTTTAGAATATCACATTAGGGATCTTTAACAAACACGACGGAAAACCGAAAGGGCAGCGTATTTCAAAGGAAAAAATTCTTTATGCAAAACAAAGAGAACGGATTTTTTTTGAGTCCCAAGGGTAATCTGTACACCATCTTCGTTCTTTTTAAGCCGGATTACCACTTGGTCGTTACGATCTTTGAGAAAGAGCCAAAGACGGACTGGAAACACTATTCAAGTTCCAGGGACCGCATCGACCGCAATGACCAGGGTCGTATAGTAAATTAAACCAGATCTCCAAGGAGTAAAAGTGCTCAATACAAAGATAGAGCTATATATAGAATTTAAAAATTTACAGCCGTCGCATCGTGTTTTATGCAACGCAATATTCAGGCAACCTTGGTTTCCACTTAAGAAGAACAGGCGTTTATGGGTTATTGTGATAGAAATATTCCTATCTCAACGATCCAAACGACCCATAAACGTAGACTCCTCCGCAGACAACTCTGTGGCTTCTTAGTTGTGTGGGAATGTCTTTTCCGAGTCAGAGAGCTTCTAGAGCTCTGCCAGCAATGTTTTCGATGTTTTGTCCGAACCAGAGAAATTAGCAAGAGCATGGGGAGCGAAAAATCAAAGGTGCGAGAGGAGGGAAGCGAATCCCTATACAGTGTATTTCCCTGCAATCGCAGCCATTGTTTACAGTGTTCTAGAAGCTCTCTGACTCGGAGAAAAAACATTGCCCACACAACTAAGAAGCCATAGAGTTACTTGAGGAGTAGGCTACAATAAACGACTGCTCTTCTCGAGTGGAAACAACATCAAACAACATCAAACGATCCAAACGACATGAATCTTTGCTTTTCTGGTTAACTCGCAGCGTGGTGTGAGCGGAGATATTTTGGATCGTTTGGATAGACTCCATGATCGACCCAAAGGAACGTAACGACCAAGTAGAAACCAGGCTTTACAACGGCTGTCTGAGCATTTTTACGTCTTCAGGACGGCGTGAATACGCAAAGACGTTGCAGCTTACACTTAAGATTGATTTCAAAACAGACATTTCAATCGTTCTAGAAGTACTGAAGCCAGCCCTGCCGAGAGGGTGGGGGGAGGATAGCTGGGGAAACTACCCCAAGCCAGAAACGATAACCATCATGCAAATCCTACACATAGAGTGAAGCTTCTAGGGCATTTAGGGGCCCGTGAAAGACTATAACCCCCACCTTCCCCTGGGCCTATCTTGGCTCTCGGCTTATAATATATAGTGCACACTGTAGAAAAGCTTGTTTGAATAACACAACTTTATTTAAGAACATGAAACATACAGTACATGTCTAGGTGCTCTAGACTCTCACTCACATGGTCTTGTCACATGACTCTTATATGACGTCACACACTACATCCCCTTTTGTTTACAAGCTGAGATTGTATTCTTAACTTACTATAGTCATCATCTAATATTCAGTTTCTATAGTCAACATAAACAGATATAAAGTTTCTTAAAGTTCTGCATAAAGTTTGTTACTTATAATTAGCTCGCATAATAGTCTGGTCTTTCAACTACTCGTCCAGATCTTGTTTTAGTTCTGGGATCCTCTGCTTCATCGGTTGTCCGTGCATCGACTGGTGGATCAGGAACAGAAGGCATTATTTCATCTTCAATATACGGTTCTTCAACCTTCAGGAGATCTCTCCGGTTTCTTCTGTATGTGGTGTCACATCGGACAATATAGGATCGAGGTTCTGCTGCTGCTTTAACTACCACTGCTTGAGACTGGTATCCATCTTTGGTTTTCATTGTAACCACTTCTCCTTCCTTCAATGGTTTTAATGGTTTAGTCCCTTTGTTGTAATTATTGCTCTGTTGGTCCTTGCAGTGCTGAAGTCTGGCATCCATTTTCTCTGGTTCTTGGATCTTCGGTTTCAGCAGTTATTCTGATATCGGTAACAAGGCTTTCGATCTTCTGGGCATCAGTCGTTGAACAGGACTTCCAAGGATTCCAACTCTGGGTGTGTTTCTGTATTCCAACAAAGCTACTGTAGGTCTTTTCCACCCTTCTTTGCCTTCTTGAGGAGAGCTTTTGCAGTCTGGACTGCTCTTTCTGCCATACCGTTGGATTGCGGATGCTAGGGTGAGCTTGTTTGAAGGTCAAATTCTGGACCGTTGTCGGTTATCAGTTCATCAGGAATGCCATGTCTGGCCATCTGGGATTTCATGCGTAAAATTACCACAGGCGATTTCGTTGTAGGCAGTAAATCTATTTCAAAAAAATTAGAATAGTAGTCCACCATCAGCAGGTAGTCCTTTCCATCTAGTTGAAATAGGTCAGCACCAAGGTTAGCCCAAGGTCGAGCAGGAACACTGTGACTTTGGAGCTGTTCCTTCGGTCGTTGATGCTTGAAACTGTTGCATACTGCACATTCACGAACAATACGTTCAATGTCTCGATCTAATCCAGGCCAGTATAACAACTCTGGGGCTCGCTTCTTGCAGGCTTCAATACCAAGGTGTGCTTGATGAATTGCTGCTAGCATTGTTTGCTAGGAAGATGGCACAATAACTTTCTGACCTTTGAATAAAATACCACTATAGGTAGAAATTTGCTCTTGAAACTCCCAATATGGATGAACGCATTTCTCTAGTTGATGTTTTGTAATCTGGCCATTCTGCAAGGACTACATCAAGAAGAGCTTTCAACACTGGATCTTTAATGGTTTCACCTTTCAGCTGTGCTAGACGATCAGTTGACATGGGGAGGACTATGGATACTTCAAACTCTTCGGTTTCACTTTCTGGTCTTCCTCCAAGTACAGTAGGCTTGGCTAAGAGCATCTGCTAAATAAAGTTCCTGTCCTCGTTTATACTTGACTTCCAGGTCGTATTTCATCAGTGTCATGAGCATCTTCTGTAATCTCATGGGGCTTTCAGGAAGGCTTCTGGAAGATTGCCTCCAAGGGCTTGTGGTCTGTCTCAACGTGCACCTGTCTTCCATAGATGTAGCAATGGAATTTTTCACAGCCATACACAATGGCCAAAAGTTATTTCTCAATTTGGGCATAGCGTTTCTGCGTTTCGGTCAGTGCACGTGAGGCATAGGCAACAGGTTGATTTTCTTGGAGGAGGACGGCTCCCAGTCCTTGACTGCTGCTGTCGACAGATAACACGACTGGTTTGTTGACATCGTAGCATTTTAGCACAGGCTCTTTTACAATGGCTTGTTTGAGCTGGATAAAAGCATTTTGATGCTCATGTTGCCAACACCAAACTGCATCTTTCTTTAGTAGTTGCCGTAGTGGTGCTGCGGTGGTCGATAAATCAGGAATTAATTTTGCTAGATACTGTATCATCCCCAGTCTGCAGGGGTTGGCATCCCAGTAAAAATTGCTCGAATCGTCTCGGGGTCTGGCTGTACTCCATCAGATGTTAAACGATGGCCAATGTAACTGAGGGATTGGACGCGGAGTTTAGACTTTTCTTTCTTTAATTTGAGACCAACTTCGCGTGTTCGGTTGAGCATCTGGATTACTCTTTCATCATGTTGATGGTCGTCTTTGCCCCAAACTAAGATGTTATCCATGATTACTTCAACTCCGTCAATATCGTTGAAGAGTTGACCAATGGTTTTCTGGAAAACCTCAGGGGCAGATGATATGCCAAATGGTAAACTTGTAAATTTAAAACGTCCGAACGGTGTGTTAAACGTTGTCATGTTGCTGGATTCGTCGTCAAGTTGAATCTGCCAAAAACCGGAACTAGCATCAAATTTGCTGAATAATTTGGCCTTTGGTAAACGAGATATCACTTCTTCAATAGTAGGGATTGGATATTGTTCACGTTTAATGGCCTGGTCGAGATCTTTAGGATCTATACAGATACGGATTTTGTTGGGTTTCACCAGTTACCATCGAAGATACCCAGTCTGTCGTCGACGGGAGTCAAACTCGTGTCATATTCATGTGACAAAATGGATACGTGTGGCGAAGCAGATCCACTTCTATTTGGTAAACCAGAAAGTCACCCCGATCCTTGGCCTCAAAACATGCAAAGAGCTGAGAATGATTCAACGAATTATAACGATGTGTTTGAAGGCCTTGGCAATCTTCCAGGCACATATCATATCGAATTGCAACCTGATTCTAAGCCTGTGGTGCACCCTCCGCGTCGAGTACCTGCAGCATTAAGAGTTCGAGTCAAAACTGAACTTGAACGAATGGAGCGCTTAGGCGTAATACAACCTGTTAGTCAACATCTCTCAACTATGCATCTTGTTTCGCAACTGATTATGTTGTGTTGCAGTGCACGAGAGTGAGGTGTTACACTAGCCAACGTTTCGTACAACTTGACCCGAGGTATACACATGCGGTCCAAGTCGCCAAACAGGAAAATTGCGAGACAAGTTGCAGATGGGAGTGTTACGCTGAAAACAGTTGCTGCAATCATTGCAGAAATAGAACTCGTTTCTACTTTTTGCAACGATTGTAGTAACTTGTGTCGAAACAATTTTCGCCGTTGCAATGTTACACAGCGCAATGGCTGATACAACTTGTTGCGAAACAAGTTGCATGAAACATTGCACAGTAACATCGTCTTGAAGTGTGATCACTTTTCTATATCAATACTCTTACTTCAACCGGATTTTGACCGCTTTTTCATGTTCACATTACGTCATATACGCATCAAGGTTGTTTTCTCAGGATCCAGAACCTTTACAAGAACAAAATCCAACCCAAACAAAAACTCTATAGTCCTAAACTAGAATAAATAAATACTAAACCTACTTATAACCTAACATTTCAATGATGCATGATGTTCTGTGTCCATGATACGAGCTGAAATTGTAGGTCCTGTACCGAGCATAAAGAATGCAAGTACTACCAGGATTTGAATTTCCCTCGTATATTATTCAGGTTTACAAGTTTTAATGTATTTTACAAGTTTTAACGGTTGTTGCTTCACATCTTACTGTGGCAAGACAAGAAACCCTCTACTGCAATAAAACTTTGAAATCTTTGATTTATTACACTGCATGAGTATGAAGTTCTACATTTTGAATTATCACTGACATTCAAGTACAAATCACAAACATTTTCTCACATTGAAATTCAACATTAAAATCAAGGTTGGACATGGAAGACTTGAAACCATTGCTTCGTGGGCATTGAAGCAAAATACAGAAAGTGTCTATTTAAGCCAAAAATCATTCAATATATAGAATTGGAAATAATGAAAAACCGATAGCGAAGTAAAAAGGACAGTATTATCATAACAAGCTATATTTACCAAGTATTTACAGTCACGTATTCGATTTCGGCACAAGCACTAAGACAAGTAGCGAAAAAGCGTGCATATAGACCTCTTTCACAATGACTGCCATTTTAAATATTCTTTTACGCGAATTTAAATTAGTCTTTATAACCTCGTTTGGTGCATAAATTGACATATTTACGGGCTTGTTGATTTCTCCTCTCGTGACAGTTGTCAACATGTCCAGGTTGCAAAATGTCTTGTTAATTACAACATAATAATGAATGAATAGACTCCAACAAAAACAGTTCATCGTCCAAAAGCTAAGGAATCGGTACGCGTACTCTGCTTGAACATTCATGATTACCTAAACATCCGCGCATAAATGTGACGTGAGAGAAGCTTGGGCTTGGCTAAATATCAGACACACCCCCTGACCAAAATACAGGTCGGTAAAAATGGCGCGAAGCAGGTTAGAAAAGTCTACCTCCTATACACACTATTTCGGCAGTGCACGAACCTTTTAGACTTTTCTCTATTTCTAATTCTCCATTGCCTACCGAAGCACAGTACATTATTAACTGCTTATTGACCGAGCGTGAGGTCTGTACAGTGAAATATGGGACCGATGGTTTTAGTACGGATCGAGCGAGTGCAGAGCCGAGGTTCGTGGGGAAAAACGGAGGTCCGATATTTCTCTGTACAGACCAAACAAGCGAGGTCAATAAGCTGTTTATTATGCAGTGGCCTCAACAACGAGAACGTTTTAGGTTCTCATCACTAGCATGCATTTATTAGATTCGCATTTATTAGTTTTCAAAGTAAAGATCAACAGATTTCATGTCACTTGAAGTGTACTGTAGGTATACCTCCGTATACAAGGATCAAGAGTTCCATACTTCCGCTACGCGCGCAGTGTAATCTGGGATAGGTCCAAAGGTTAAGTGAGCACCAATTCAAGAAGCGCCATTGTTATTTACTGAATATTCATAAGAAGGTCGAAGTTTTTGCTTGTTTTAGCAATTCGTTTATGGAACAAGGTTTTCCGAGTCAAGAGGGAGTTAACGCAGACTATTTCTGAAGTGTCTGATTTGTCACTCAATATTTTAACTGAGAAAAAATAACAATGAGTAAACAAGCTTTTGTTTTCGAATTCCTAATAGGGCATTGACAATGTTCGTAATCCCTCGCAATACCCATGGTTGTCCGTATTTACCCATAATTATTGCGGCCATAACAAAAGAAAATAGCTCATTTGCAATCATTTGTGAGTCAAATTTGGTTTGTTTGTCCGCATTTTGAGCTATTAATAGCAACCGCTTAAAGGGCAAAATCGTTAACCAATCATATTCCTATTTTACCGGAAGTAGCACTGGTAATATAATAAACAAAACGACAAACCTATATTCAATTGCCACTCTCCTCCGCAGCTGAGGCTTCTTGCGCTTTTTTAGAGTTCGGGCAAATAGTTTGGGCAGCACGGGCTGGCGGGCTGGGAGGGCGCGCGGGGAGTGCTGCCACGCGTCCCCAAAACACCCTGTGAGCCCAATAATAGCCCACCTATAGTATTACCCGAAACGGCTCTAAAAAAGCGCAAGAAGCCTCTGCGGAGGAGAGTGCTCAATTGCTCCATTGTAAAAATATAAGAAGCTTCTTCTATGAGCGAAGTGGCTGATTCATGAATGAGAATCTTTGTTTTAGCCACTGCACAGGAAATGATTCAAGTTGGTGGCTTCTTCTGATGTAGATCTTTGCTTTTCCAAATGTCATATTTTCCTATATAACACCTAACTTTAAAATATCGGATTAATAAATATTACTAACCTTTCTTTGTCGTCATCGTTCTTATCAGTTTCAGTTGTTTCATTGGATTGATTTTCTTCTTTTCTTTCAGGAGTTGAACTTAACAACCAGTCTTTACATAGATTAAACTTTTCTTTAAACTCTTTCGCCATTTCAGCATTCTTGAAACGAGCTGCAAGTTGTTCGGCTTTTGCTTCTCCATCAGAGACATCACCATTTGTGTGCCACATCCAAGAAGTATCCAAGCCCGCGTTAGGCTTCAGTTCCATATCAGTCGTCAATATATGATTAGCACAAGGTTTGAACACTTGATCCCGTCTCATAAGTACTCGAACTTGTCCAGTTGTGTTGTGTTTCAGAAGTTTCAAATTACCAACACCACGCTCTTTCCATTGACCAACATCTTTATCAAGGCGGTACAATTTAGCTCGTTCACAGTAAATTATTTCTTCATTTTCTTCTCCAGTCGAGTGTTCTACTTCATCAGGAAGATGGACAATAGGTTGAAAACCAACATCACTATCTTCAATTTCTGGATTATATTCTTCGTAATTTTTATTCTGTTTTTCTTTGTCTTCCACCAACAACTGAGTATCGGTTGACGTATTCAAGTCACTAAAATATATAAAATATATAACAGTTAATAAAACAAACAATTTTACAACAGAATCTACATTACTAGAAAGCTGTAGCCTGCAGCCTTGCTGACATAGAGAATCACGGATAAAGTAGTAATATGGCCGCAATAATGGTATTTTATGCGGAAAATATTTTTTCTGTTTTACTTCATATAAACATAAATTAACATATCACTCGTTATAAACAACTTCACACATCTAATATCACTCGTTATAATCTTGTGAACAGTTAATGAGGTCAGGGCGTCGAAGAAACGGCGAAAGTTTTCTAATTTTGAGAATGTCATACCTAATAAAATGGGCGAGTAAACAATTTGGGAAAAATTTCAAAAACAATGTTGAGGAAGAATAAAATATTTTAGGATTCAAATGAATTAGACTTCATGGTTTTGGGGTGAAGTTACAGTATGTGTTCAGAAGACGTCACACATATGTCTATCTATAGACAGTAATTAGATGCAAAACTAAAATTAACTGTTATTTCAAACATAAAGCATTGAGTTAGGAATTGAGTTATGTTTAGAATTCTGTCGGAAAGCTATACTCTTGTCGAGACTTAAAGTGCAATTCGGACGAATCATTGTGGTGTTGAAAGTTATCTTATAAATAATCATATTACAAAGCAATTGTTTAAGCTGTTAAGGTAGCCTGCGTAGCAGACGGTTGTTTGGGGGGAGTGGGTTATATTCGGGACGCGGAACACAGCGAGGCGGAAAACCCGCGAGGCGGAAAACCCGCGATGAGTTTCCGCCTCGCTGTGTTCCGCGTCCCGAATATAACCCACTCCCCCCAAACAACCGTCTGCTACGCAGGCTACTGTTAAGGCAGTCACACCAACCTTTTAGTATAAGTTGGAGTTTGTTAAGCCGTTGAAAGAACGGTCAATGATTTTAAAAGCGCGCGCTGGACTAGACAAAAATTTCGCCTGTTTTTTTATAAGGGCTGACAACAAACCTGTAACATTTTATTAACGACGGGGTCACCTTTGAAAGGTAACCGTGGCCTAAAAGTCATTTAGCGGAATATTAATATTCGGTTTGAAATTAGACGATATATAGCAAAATGCTACTTAAATCGAATTACAAATACAATTTGTCGCCAAGTTATATAGATTATAGAATATCTATAAAATTGTAGTTGGTAGCATATATACTGTAGAATGTTAATTGGACTAGGGACATATATGGTAATTTTCTTTTATTTTGCATAGAAAAGCTCCTGGGAGTTCATTGACAGTACCATAGTTTAAACACGACGGACTGACAGGCGCTAAGGAAGCATTCAGTGGCAATAGCAGTTATGGTCAAAACAGATCCTCTACTCTAAACTATCGTCTGGTCACAGAAAGATTGGACGCCCTCGTTTCAGGTTCAAGGATACCATCAAGAGAAACCTCAAGTTGAGAGACATAGATATCAAGAACAACTCCTGGATATCGCTATCACAGCAGAGAGCTAAAGGGAGAGCGGCTGTCAAGTAATGAAAGCAGTATTTGTCGCACCGCGACCGACAGCATGATGATGATGATGATGATGATGCATGGTTATACTGACCAAAGGTTAAACTATGAACAACTCGCATTAACGAGAAGTGGACTAGAACAAGCCTTATCAAATATTTTTAACATTGGTCTCCATTGAACAAAATTATCCCATGGCGAACAACAAAGGAGTTTGTGCCAGTCGCAACACCATATATTCATAGGCATAGCTGTTATATAACCCATGGCGTTATTGTGAATGTCTATGTATAAATGCGTAAGTACTCTTACTTAAGTATTTTTCGACATATTGAAGTTCTCTATTCATATTATATCCAGTTCTTTTGAGATATTAGCAGCTCTGAGATTTATTCTTATTGTTGATGCATCCTATTATAATATTCAGTGTTTGCAGAGTGTCATAAGAGTTTTGGTGAAGACATTAGAAGTGTACACTCAGTGCAGCGTTCAAAGGTCGACAGAGAGCAGATATTCTGTCTAGACTCAAAAGATGAGTTGAAAATTGTCACTGTCGTGAAATGGTTGGGTTGTTTAAAAGCAACATCCACGACAGGAAAGTTATTAGACCCTCTCGATTTGGCGCCAACACGGCCACGTTGGGGGCTGCAACGAAGTTCCGACGTTTGACAGATGACGAAAAATTAATTACATCCTTTTGTTTAGAAGTGTTTACTCTGCAACAGGGGAATATCTCTTTTGGAAAACATTGCAAACAACCAAGTTAATTTTACATAACAAAAGCTGCCGCACAGGTACACTGCATGAACTGGACAGCATAACCAGCAAAATATTTCAATCATATACCCAAATATGTGATGTGCAGTATCGGGACAAGAGACGGTCAATATTCATTATTTGTCAACCTAATATGGGCGTCATGAAATGACATGTTGCCCCAATCCTTCTTGTTTTCAGGGACAAGTTATATTTTATCATTTTATGCGGCAGGTTGGTAGGGGAACGTAGATGTTACGTCGCAGCGGGAAACTTATTTTGCGAAGCAGCCTGACTGTAGAGTTAATTACGGACATTATCAATATCGACACATGTACGTCCGCTCCGTGGAAAACAAAGGTACACTAAACCGGAAGTTATTACTAAACAGCCAAGTTACACTAAACCGGAATAAAATAATGCTCGCCTATCGGATTACTTATCGTATTCAGACAATCGTTCATCGTTGTTTTCTTCATAATCACCGACGAACCTTTATAGCTTTGTAAAAGTGTTGTCAAACACGTTTACAAACGGTAGTCCTAGGTGAATAGGATTTAAAATAATCGGCATATTGAAGCTGTTAATTCGACCAACAAAAATTCCACGGATCTCTCCAAGACTTAATTTCGGATGTATAAATGATATAATCTTAGCAATGGCTCGCCTTCTTTCAAGGTGTCGGGATAGCTTCCATAAATCATTCAGAGTCCGGACATCATGACCATCTAAACCACGGAGCCTCGTTTTCGTGTTAAGAGAAAAAAAAATGAAATGGGACATCCGGTGTACCATTAACTGAGGAATTTTGTTAGCGAGAGTGAGTGCTGGATAATTAGTATTCACTAGACACCAAGCTATGATAAATCAACGATATAAAAGTGTTGTGTAGGTAGTGTAGAATACTCATTTATGATGGTGTACTGCCGAAATAGTGTATGAAACGTAAAGTGAAGTCATGTGACAAAAATAAGCCAATCAGGTACGAAAAACTATAATTAATATAATTAATGATTTCTAACGTCAACAAGTAAACAGGCCATGAAATGGTGATAAGTGGGAGTTGAAATAAGTGAGAAGCGGGTGGTTGTTGGGAATTAAGTGAGAAGCCAGTGTTTTTGTCCCGCTCTTGCTGGACAAAAACGACTGTACAGGGATTAAATAAAAGCCCATGGGGATGAATGGTCCCGACGCTTTTCTTGTCTTTTACGGAAATCATTCTCATCGGAATGGTGAGATAGCATAAACTTTCAAGTCCGAAATCGAATGGTGGCAATATTAAAATGTCGGGCGACGGGTTTGTCAACATCACAGTTCCTTACGGAGCGAAGATGTTCAGCAAATCAGTCAGAGACAATAAATGAAGAATGAATGTTTTTCTTCGCTCCATATAAAGATCGTATCACTATTTAGGGTGTTTATTAGGATAAGCTATCGAGTGAAATGCCTAATATTACTGGTGATATACCCAAATTTTATCCCGGTATTACCACATTATATATACAGAACTCGTGACTAGGCTCTCGGCAACGGCCTCCGTAGCTCAGTCCAGAGCACTGCACTGGCATCGCAGTTTCAATTCCAATCGGGAGGCTTTGATGTTGCATTTTTCGCAACTGGTCCCAGTTTGGTCTTAAAATGTATATATCCAACACTCGAAATTTCCTTCACCATAAATCCATAGAACATGTAGTTTAATGGAGTGAAATATCAAATATTACTTGTAAAATCTCCATGTAATATTGAGAGCTTTATCATTTGGTCGTGGCAATATAGTTCGATGCAAGGATCTAAAATAGGTATTTATTCATTGCAGATACACAAGACTGGAAAATGCAAGAAAACAAACGAGAACGGCGAATCATACAAACGACGTGATCCTGGACACCGTTAGGCGTTAGCTCTCACTAAAGTAATTTGAAAATATGGACGCACCTACAGGGTATACCCACACCATTACGTTGCAGAAAAAATTATATTGGAACTCAATCATGTTCATTAAGAAAGAAATGATTGTTTTTGAATAAACGATCTGGAAGAATGTATTGCCGTGGCGCAGCACCAATACGGCCATATTGTTTATACTTTGAGAAACCCTGTATTGACTTTTTGCATGGCAGAATCAAAGTATATACAGCCACTCGTTATTTCGAAGTTGTGCTAAAGAACGGAATCGTGACAATATCAACATCGCATAATGAGATCATTGTTTTTCGGGTTTTTGTTTGGGAGGGGGGAAAACATGCAGAACGAATAACCTCCACTGACCACTAAGGTACATGAATACAATATTTGATCATTAAAGACGTGTTGACGGATGTGATAGAGAAATAATTAAATTGTGAAATGGCATTTTGAACGTTTTATGACACTTCTGTATCTTGAACAAAACAAATTTAAGGTTTAATTCAAGCATTTTACTGTAATGTATTTAATAAATAAGCGATTAGCATGACGCCGTCAAGCAAGTGTCGTTTTTTGTAGTGATAATTATGTCTGACTAGTTTGGAAAATAAAGGGTTATCAGAAAACATTATGGTTAGGTCGTACAAATGATATAATTACGCAGCTCACGTAGGAAGTGATTGTGTAACAACAATCCACTACCAATGGCATCGTAACGCCTGCCACGCAGGCTGCCAATATGTGGATCATGTGTCTAAATATATACATTCCTGTCGTGAATGCGAGAGCTTGAATGAAAGACGATAATGCTCTCACACTCACTACACGTAATATATGTTTAGACACACCAAAGCAACAAGATATATCGTGACTGCCCTTTAGGCAGCACTTCGCTATCCATCTGAGTATCGGTAGTTCAATGGTTAGAGCGTCTGACCGGCCATCAGAAGGATACAGATGCAACCTCTGTTCGGGACTCAAAGATATTTTCAGGGGATATACTTGACGATCGTCCATATAAAGTTTGAATAGCAAAGAGTGACACTTTGAATAAAAAATACAATCTAAAAATCGAACATTGTATTGGGTAAGACGTGACATCGCAGTTAATAGATTAACTATAGACATGGTATTGAACGACGGTAAACTCAAAGGAATAAAGCTTGATACATTAAAGTAAATTCCTATAAGGATTGGTATAGTAGAATTATTTTTGTTGTTTTTGTATATAGAATTATTTTTGTTCTTTATTATATTTCAAAAGAGGTTATATTCAAGTACTATGTTAGAAGAAAAACTCTGTAAGATGTAATTTCAAAATCTTCCAGCTGGAAAATGAACCAGCGACACGGGGAATCTAGTTCTGATCTACCCCACGGAGCTACTATTTTATAAGGGTAAATTTCGAGTTTTAATATCGCAAAGGCTTCTGTTACCATTATCTTTCACTCTTTTATCGCGAAACCTTTTCAAAATATAAAAAAAATCACATCTGTTAAAAACAAAGAAAGAATTATCAGCATAGGATTAACTAGCCTGCGTACAGACGCTCGCGGGCGCAAAAAGGCGGCGCTAAGTAGCGTCTGTGCATCAGAGCCAAATTGTTTGTTCTGTAATTTATGCCGATTACTCGCAATGCTTATAGATTGTATTTATGCCTTATAGTCCAAGTCTGCCTCTTGATTGATTCGGGTTTATTTAAAGACGGGTTTGTTTCAAGGTTTTGAAAAGAACCTGTCTCGAAACAAACCCGTATTCTCGAAACAAACACATCTTTAAACAAACCTGAAACAATCAAGAGGCAGACTTGGAGCAAGTCTATGCTTATAGCAACTAACGAGTATTCACTAAAAGTTTAAGAAATCATACGAAGAGCAAACTTAGTTCTAATAGACAAAACTGAAAAGCCAAAATGAAACAGTATAACGAGAATCAGCACTCGACGGCTACCTGGAAATATCGTATGATTAACAATTCGATTCCCGCATCTCTTCGACTGTTTGATCATCCTCGAACCAAAATTATGCCGACTATAAACAGTCATCCTTTGAAAGTTTAGCAAACTCTTTTAATAGCTCGTTTACAAAGAATACGTTGAGGCGGCTGAGAAACTGTCTTCGTGGTAAACAACAAACATTGGAAACGGAAGTAGTTGCTGCCGTAGGCAGCACACTAATCTTGACTTGGGTTGCTGTGTCTCGTACCCAGACTTCTTCGCGGAACTATGTATAGTCAACGAAATCTCGATTTGTGTAAATTGCCCTCTGTCGGTCTTGTTCAGTTTTATGACGTTTTGTGACGTAGAAGTTTTACACGTGATTCCTAACCTTTCGCCGTTCGGGACTTGTCAACGCTGTGAAGTTTGAACAAACGATCTGTTTCTCTTGTCAAGGTAAGACGACTGAGATAGTTACGTGTACTTAAGTTACTGGTTAAACGCTCACCAAACTGAAATGTGGCTCAGTGACTGCGAGGTATCTGCGATTTCTTGCCATCATAGCATCACTTGTAACTTGTCATGGGCAAACTTGTCAATTTGTTTTGTTTGTGAATACAGTTTTCCTTGTATTTTAGGTGTATATTGGTGTGAGTTCATTGTTTCTCATTCATGCAGAACAATGCACATCCGTGTCCCACATACACAGGCAGCTGTGACATATAAAGCGACAGAATATATTGAACTGCATTTTTATTACAAGAAACAAATTCTGATTAACTTAGTTTATCAACTGACAACTCATGTTATGCATTTTATGCAAGAAACAAATTCTGATTAACTTAGTTTATCAACTGTAATATAATGTCAACTTTTTGTGTTCATATTGAGCTGCATTTGTATGCAAGCCTTGTACAGAGAATTACCTGTATGTTATACAACTATTTTATCTTTATGTTCAATTGCATTTTTATGCAACTGTCCAATTTACATCTGTTTAATATTACACATGTTCATGAACTACTATATTGTATTATTGTGAATAGATTATAGATGTTGAGAACGGTTACAACACAACGGGGGTCAACAAGGTTGGGCCAGATGTGAGACATCTGCAAATGTGCCAGGGGCAGATTGTGAGTACCTATGCTCCAGCAAGCTCATTGTGAGCTGGCCCGAGCTCCATATATATGTGCTGAAGAACTCACTGCTATGAGGCTGTACTACCTCCACTGCTGCAACTTTGACTTCAATAAGCCTACCACTGCCTTGGATTTTGAGGCAGCACTTCCCTTGCGATAGTAACTTCTAGTTCTACTATATAAATTCCTTATAGTAGCTACGTCACAGAACACGATTAACAGCGCTGGTTCATAGTCTGTGTTTTTCAAATTTCACAGACTATGACGTAGGCTAAGGATTAACTTACAAAGCAAAACGTAAAATTCAAGAACAAAAAGTAACAGCAATAAATCTATATTCCTGTTACAGCAAAATAAATAGGCTTTGATTAGTCCAGTACCGTTGCAATTTCTAAATATAATGCTCTTGGAGCGGGTGCGAACCCACTTTGACGAGGGGAAAGTCCTGTTAAATTTGCTCGATTCTTATTTTACGCACCTACAGACATCACAGCAACAAATGTCGGCATATACGTTTCAGCAAACGTCATATCTCACAATGTATACTCATATTTACTTACGCCCCGACCTAACTAAATGTTCTTTTAACACACATAATAATTTGCCTATATTTATTTCAGTACTGTTTCTCAGACCAAATTTTGCCAAAATACTTCCACCGTCAATCGTTGCCCTTATTATATGGTTCTTAAAAATGTTGGGGGTGTAAACCCCCCACGCAGACACATACACACACATTCTCCACAGTAGTGACGCCAACGGTGAAGCGTTTTACCATAATTACTGTACATAGCTTGTTAGTTGAAAATACGACTTGATTAACTATGGAGACGCGAAAATTCAAAAACATGTTGAGCGAATTACGATAGACAAGACATCTCATGTTTTCTGTTAGAACGAAATAAAATTGAAGAATAGGACGCTAAAGAGTAATGGTTCTTTATCCACACAGAAACATCCAAATATACAGAAAGGGTTTGTGTCAACACTATATTAACAGAGGATTTTCAAAAAATCGAAAATAAGGTGATTCGATACTTTTGAAAAAGGAAAGAAAATGAAATAAACATAGTTTGATATAGCTTTTACAAATTAAACAGTACAAAAAAAAACAGATTTCCTAGGAAGTTTCTCAAAGGTAATGAGAAAAAAGTCAAATATCTTCGAGAATAGTCTTTCCTTAATGCGATTCTATTGCGTTATCACACACGTTTCGGCTTAGTTTAAATACATGATAAAGGATATATAGCCTGTATACATCCGCAAACCTGGCAGAATTTCCGTCTGTGAACAATCCACGGAATGCTTGCCGGAGCTAATTTGCATAATTATTTGGTGCCCTCGTGTAAACCACCACAAAATGGCATCTTCTTCAAGCGAAGAAATACCGTGTGGGCTTCGGTGATCTTTTAAGAAGTATCAAATAGCGTTTCCTGTTATTTTGTTTTCATTTTACATAGCTGTGTTCTTCTTACGCTATCTGGTTGATGGAAAGGTAAAGCTTGACGCACCGTAGAGTTTAACTCCACTTATATACGTAAGTCTTGCTTCGATAAGCTTAAGAAGCTCGAGAATCTTAAAAGGCAGGAAAAGAACTTCTAGGTACACTAGAGAACCTCTCTACTTCATGTGAACGGAATCACTTGAACGTGTTGGTACAGGAAAAAGCCCGCGCGCGGAGCCTCCGTCCACATCATCTCTGTAGGCTGTTCATGTACAGGTAGGTGGGCCAACCAAAATACCTGATAGTAAACGCCGTCATATAGGAATCAATGACTGTCTGTTATCATAATGACAACTAACGCTGTCGTAAATGTGCCAAGGTGACAAGGGCAAGATTAAACTCAATTGTTCACGGACAGAACTTACACAAAGTGCCGGCTTTATACAGGCTAAGGATATAAAGCAGCCCGCTAAGAGAAACTATTAAAATTTCTTTTAATGTCCTATACAAACCTTTCTGTAACAGTAGTGAAGGTTGAGCTCAGCTGTCCACCTTCATCAGAATCCTGGATTCTTTTCTCATCTTCGACATCTCTTTCATCCACCGATGGTACTCTCTCATACGCTGCCTCAACGTTGTCATCGTTGTCTTCTTCAGCTTCTTTTCTTTCAGTGACATTAACAACCAGCGTAGCTTTCTCCAGTCTGTCAACGTCATCCTCTTTTGGTTCTTCTAATTTTTGTTGACATTCTACGAATTTCTCTTGAAACATCACAGCGTCCTCACGATGTTTGAAGCGAACAGCCAAAAGTTCTGATTTTGCAATATCATCTGAAAAGTCTGCATTGACTGACCACACCCACGATCGATCTGAGCCAGCGTTTTCTTTCAGTTCCATTTCACGAGTGATATAATGATTGGCACAAAGTTTATGGATCTGGTCTCTTCTCATAACCACTCTACATCGATTAGTTTCAGCGTTAACTAATATCTTGATATCACCAACACCACGTTCTTTCCATAGTTTTACTTCTTTGTCGTATCGATATAGTTTAGCACGATGACTGTAGATAACATTTTCACTTTCTTCTCCAGTTTGAAGAACCATAGCTGGCAAAGAAATAACAGGTTTAAAGTCTGCTCCACCAACTTCTTTCTCAGGATTATAATCCTCTTCGCTATCTTCATGTGAAGGCTGCCCAAACAGTTTTCGTCCAGTCCCTAGGAATTCCTTCTCTGCTTTATTATCTTGACCAAAACCAGATGTTTCTGATACCAGTGAGGCAAAGGACAAGGAACTCGTCTCTTTCGAACCAAACTGGAAAATTGGAGCAGCAACGTCTTCAACGCTGAAAAAATAAATTCGCATTTCTGCCGTTATTTGCACATTTTGAGACATTTTAGACATCTTGGAAGAATTTAATTTTACAATTGTTTTATTTTGGAGAATTTAAGTTCAGACGTACTCCCAAATTAATTAAAGGATGAATATCACGGAAGATGCATTGCGCGCTTGTGTTATTGTTTACATAGTATTTTATTAAAAAAACGTGAGTTTCCGACAAAATAACATGAATATTAAATCAGTTATGACTTTTTACAAGAAAAGTAGCATACGACAAGGGTAATGGCTAACGGATATGGATTTGATGTAGGTTTCAAGATGGTGGCCAATAGAGTAAGTGTTAGGGTTAGTATTAGGAAACTAACTCAATTACAATTCGTAACCTATTTAACGGTTTAATGATTTATTCAGATACTTGAATGGCAATTTTATAAAGTAGAAAAGTTGAAAAATTGAAAAACTCAAGTTACAAAAGTGATAAGTTAAATTAAAATACTTAAAATACTAAGAATTATTTACAAATACAATTCAAACTAAGCGATTTACTACGACAATATACAATTAAAGACAAGTCCCACATCCTATCACATGTCGGAAAGAAGCTGTTGCTAAAACGCTTCGTTCTACTACACTTAAACAATGGCAATTTATGGGCATCACAGAAGTAATAATGGTAAACGCAAGTTCAGGCACCAAGTCTCTTAGTTTGCTGTCGATTTTCAGGGTACTTTCATAGAAAGACCGGCATAAAGACTCTCTTCTGTTGAAGAGAGTCGATAGGTTCAGTTCGCGTAGACGTAGTCCTTGACGGTATGTTACGCTTTGTTTCGGTAGTACACCGACCTTTTAGAGTATTAGAATTTCAATTTTTATCTATTTACCATAAGGTTCCGTACTCTGAACTCTACCAGTACATGCCTCACTTACGTCACTATAGCAAGCTGCTTCATAATATGGTCAAGGCTTGCTCACTGGAATGGACTTTTTAGACCTCTCTAAGGCTTTTTGACACTCTGGACCATAATAAAATGCTGTATATATATATATTTAAAAAACTCATTAATAATTCATGAGGAAAACACAAAGGAAAATCAACACCGTGTCGTATCTTTATATGTGATAAAGATTCATCCTAATTTACATAAACTTTAGCTTTGATTTTCTCGGCTTAGACAACGTTATTTTTCAAAATTACTACGCCAACGAACTTACCAAATGCTGGTCGTTTTTTAAGCCGTTTAAAACACTCGCAGCATTGTTTTATCAGATATAAAACACTCGGCTGCGCCTCGTGTTTTATATCTGATAAAACACTGCTGCTCGTGTTTTAAACATTACATATATATATTAAAACGAATGTGATGTTGTTCACGGAACATTGAAAGTGCTCAATACCATAAAGGTAGAGCGAATAATATAGTGAAAGTGGTCTTACCTCAAAATGATAAAAGCCGCAACTGTCAGTTTCACGCAAGGCGATCTTCAGGCGAATGAAAAATTTCGATATTCAACGGTTGTAGCTCGATTCACGGATAAAATTCAAACTTACTATCTAACACCATCATAGATTTTGATAAATAAAAAGTTTCGTAATGCAGATCTGAGTTTTATTTTGGTTCATTGCATAGCTCTAGCGGTGGTCTTGATTATTAAAACGTTTCACACTTGTGGCATTTATATATTTTATTGGAAACACGATTTCTCCACTCAGGTAAACATTAAGGGTATAAAACATTTCAGTAAACAAGACCACCACTAGAGCTATGCAATGAACCATGATGAATCTCAGATCTGCATTTTTATGCGGAAAAATGCAATTTATCATGATTTAGACTATCCATCCACCTTAAGTTCTCTAATGTGAGCGCGCAGGTAACGCAGTGAACTGCAATAAACTTTTATTAATACATGACTTTGATAACGTTTCGGTTATCCAGAAAGACTGAGTATATTTTTATACTTGTCAAGTCGAAAGATCTTCGAACAAACTGAGCAACAAGAATGCACAGTCTGGTCGCGAAAAACGAAAGGAAACCAATTGTATTTTCACTTTTCAGACAATAAGAAATAAAAAATATATAATATATAATAATAATAATAAAATATCCGCGCAGGATTCCAAGACCGCTTAACATAAATCAACGTACGCATGCGTATTGACAGAAAAAGTTCATGCAGGCATATTTTGTTTTTATTTGTTTGTCTACGCCTGGAATTACCGAAGCAGCATTACTCCACCAAATTATCGTTGATTAAATTATATTTATCAAATAATACAGCATACACAACAAAACTGTCAAATCGCCCAAAATACCTTTTTGATATATCACTGGTCCTTTGGCTCGATGGTCCCCCTTGCTTCTGGTCCAATTTCTTCTCCTCACTTGCGGTGTAAAACGTTTCTGGCAAACCATAACGATTTGCGAGTTCTTTTTCTTGTTCAGATGGTGTTTTTTCATGTGTTACAGCAACGTCGTCTTCTCTGCTATTTATAGCTTCTTCTCCTTCACTGGTTACAAGGATAGAATTTTCAACATCACTTACATGTACATCCTGTTCTCCTCGAGCTTCCTTTCTCACCGTGTCATGCGTAGCAAGCTCATCCTTTCCAGTTTGGGTTACCTCGTCTTCTTTTGGTTCTAGTAATTTATCGTGACATTCTATGAATTTCTCATACGCCTCAATGTTGTCATCGTTGTCTTCTTCACCTTCTTTTCTTTCGGTTACATTAACGGACGAAGCTTTGTCCAATCTGTCAACTTCATCTTCTTTTGGTCCTCCTAATTTCTCTTGACATTCATAGAATTTCTCATACGTTGCCTCAACGTTCTCGTCGTTGTCTTCTTCAGCTTCTTTTCTTTCGGTGACATTAACAACGGGCGTAGCTTTCTCCAGTCTGTCAATGTCATCCTCTTTTGGTTCTTCTAATTTTTGTTGACATTCTACAAATTTCTCTTGAAATAGCACAGCGTCCTCACGATGTTTGAAGCGAACAGCCAAAAGTTCGGATTTTGCAATATCATCTGAAAAGTCTGCATTGACTGACCACACCCACGATCGATCTGAGCCAGCGTTTTCTTTCAGTTCCATTTCACGAGTGATATAATGATTGGCACAAAGTTTATGGATCTGGTCTCTTCTCATAACCACTCTACATCGATTAGTTTCAGCGTTAACTAATATCTTGATATCACCAACACCACGTTCTTTCCATAGTTTTACTTCTTTGTCGTATCGATATAGTTTAGCACGATGACTGTAGATAACATTTTCACTTTCTTCTCCAGTTTGAAGAACAACCATAGCTGGCAAAGAAACAACAGGTTTATAGTCGGCTGCACTAACTTCTTTTTCTGGATTGTAATGCTCTTCGCCATCGTCATGTGATGGCTGATAAAATAGTTTATGTCCAGTTCCGAGGAATTCGTTCGCTGGTTTATTATCCTGGCCAAAACCAGACGTTTGTGAGGCCAATGAGGCAAACGACAAGGAGCTCGTCTCTTGTGAACCAAACTGGAAAATGGGAGGAGGAACGGCAACTTCTTCAACGCTGAAAAAATAAATTCGCATTTTTGCCGTTATTTGCACGCTTTAAGACATTTTACAAAGGAACATTGCATGTGAAAGTTGTAAACAATCCCATGTATAGAAGTCAACGGCTTGGGAGAATTGTTTTATACGATCGCTTTAATTTGGCAGAAAAATTTGCTTAATTAAACCAATATCTTTCGTATATATGTTTCTTGAACACCATTTAGTCATTGTCGGTGAATAATGACATTCGTTATTATTATTCTACTTTTGATAAATAATTATTTTTGTCTAATCATACATAGGATATTTGTCATGAATTTAGCTGACGAGTTAACTGTACCACCGTAAAAAGGACGATAAAAAAACAAGAAATAGTTTTATACAATAAAAGATATTAAGAACGCGTGTGGTTGCAAGCTTTTGGGATCTGGGACTGTACCTCGTATGAGGCATGCTCGGCGCGAATAGCATGGCATTTGCAGACTCGGTTCAGTTAAGTCAGTAATCACAATTGCCCTTCCTTCTCCCGTTGTTCTTGCTTCGGCGTATGCCACGTCTGACACGAAATAGGCAGTCTTCGTATCCTCTTGAAGACCTGTTAGCTTTAATGGAAAGCTCCTAGGCAACAGCTTCGGAAACGTTAGCTAGTACGGTGGAGGTAACATCAATCCGGAGTTCGTCGTCGACCACAACGCGTCTGGTACCCCCATTCACGCTGTTGGTGGACCTTCATTATCTTCGCCAGCCGTGTGCGCCGGTTATTCGAACGCCCTTTCGGGGGGAATGCTCATTCGTAGTGCCTTCGACATCTTCGTTTCCGGTTTCACTCGGCGGCTATTTTGGTTCGCCATAGCGCTGGGCACCAGGCCCGCCTGGCCTCTTGCTGTTGCCCACGGTTCGCTCGGCGTAAATGGACCACAGTTTTTCCCATCTACGAGTTTCGGGGCGTCAGTACCGGCGTTACGTCCGCCGTATGCGTCGTCATCGTGGCCTGGGCCGCCGAGGGGTTCGGCGTCACCGGCCACTAATTCAGGTGCAGCCTCCATCCAATCGGATAACTTGTGGCAGCATCCACGGCGCTTGTTCAATCCTGCGATGCGACAAGCCGCGGCCACTGGGGCACTTCCGGCGTATGGATCGTCCAACCAGTTCCCATCAGCCGTGAGTTTTCAGGCACATCAAACGGTCCCTTCAGGAATGGCCGATCTTATTGTCGGGCGGGGGTGTTCCCGTCATACCCCCAAACCTTCATACCCGCACACCCCTTGATGCAATCGGTGGATATCGGGCCCGGTTTTCACCCGATCCTGTACAAACGGGTTGTGACCATCACTTCCGGGCATTTGGCATCACTCCTGGTCCAGTCCTCGGACGAGTCTGCCTTACCAATGGTGGCCATTGATGGCAGGCTCGTCGTTACCACGGCCCCGCGCAAGACGAATATACTCTCCGACATTACGCATGGGTCCACGCCTGGTTGCTGTATGAATTTGAACGGGAACTCAGCCGTTATCGCCATCCTCAAAAGGATTACGTGCACGTCGGTATCCGGGATGGCTTCCGAGGAGCATCCGGAGGCAATCGATCGACACTTAGCTACGGAAGTTGGCCTCCTTCGCGTGGCGGGCCCTTTCCCATTCGCTCCGCTCCCCGCCTTCCACACTAGCCCATTTGGAGTTATCCCCAAAAAGCATCAACCCGGGAAGTGGCGCCTTATTCTCGATTTGTCTTCGGCTCATGGGGATAGTGTGAACGACGGGACCCCACAAGGTTTCCCGCAAGTCATGCACCTGCGTCGCAGCTTGACTCTCGCGGCGTGCTCCCACCATTTTGACTTCTCGGCTCGTCACATTCCGGGTGCCGCCAACACTGCCGCTGATGCCCTGTCTCGTTCCGCCTACATGACTTCCGTCGTCTCCGGCCCTCCGCCGACATTCACCCGACTGCCCTTCATCCCGGCGGCTCTGTCGGCCAGCCTGGTCCCGTGAGTGAATTTACGTGTTCGGCGGCGTGCAGGGACTTGACAGTAGGCGACGTTGTCATCTACGTCTAGGCGTTGTCATCTACGTCTGGGGCAATATTCACCTGTGGCTGAAAGCATCAAAAACTGATCCATCCAAAGGGGTCACACTCCACATTGGTGCAACAGGCAAGGCCATTTGCCCCGTAGCCGCTCTCTGCCGGTATCTTGATAAAGGGGCGGTACTACTAGTCATATCCAGAAGCGGAATAGACACTAAATTCCGAATTAACTTAACCGGTTAATAGAAGAGCTAAAATCTGACTTCCTTTAATGGAAAACCAGAAGTAAAACGTCGGATGCGAACTCTCTATTTAAATTGTCAATAAAGCCAAGAAAACTACAGATTACCTGTCTCGGGAAGAGTTTGTTACCATCTAAGTAGCAGTTAAAAGATTCTTCACTGCCTTTTGTAATTTAAACCACTTAAAATTCAACAAAACGACAAAATGTAATCGAAGTATCACGTCAGCCGTGTAAAAGGACGCTCGTTCGGCCCAGTAGCCAAGCGCGTGTTGTCGCTTATATACTTCCGCTAATTTTACAATCTTACTCAAATACGTTATGTCATAAATACAGTACATGTACCTTTTTGATATATTAATGGTCTTTTTACTCGACTGTACATCTTGCTTGTGGTCCGACTTCCTCTCCTCACTTGCGGTGTAAAATGTTTCTGGCAATGCATAACGATTTGCAAGTTCTTTTTCTTGCTCGGATGGTGTTTTTTCATGTGTTACAACAACGTCGTCTTCTCCGTCATTTGTAGCTTCTTCTCCTTCGCTGGTTACAAGCGTAGCTTTTTCAACATCACTTACATCCTGTTCTCCTTGAGCTTCTTTCCTCACCGTGTCATGCGTAGCAAGCTCAGCTTTTCCTATGTGGGTTACCTCGTCTTCTTTTGATTCTCCTAATTTCGCTTGACATTCTATGAATGTTTCATATGTTGCCTCAACGTTGTCATCTTCAGCTTCTTTTCTTTCGGTGACATTAACAACCAGCGTAGCTTTCTCCAGTCTGTCAACGTCATCCTCTTTTGGTTCTTCCAATTTTTGTTGACATTCTACAAATTTCTCTTGAAATATCACAGCGTCCTCACGATGTTTGAAGCGAACAGCCAAAAGTTCGGATTTTGCAATATCATCTGAAAAGTCTGCATTGACTGACCACACCCACGATCGATCTGAGCCAGCGTTTTCTTTCAGTTCCATTTCACGAGTGATATAATGATTGGCACAGAGTTTATGGATCTGGTCTCTTCTCATAACCACTCTACATCGATTAGTTTCAGCGTTAACTAATATCTTGATATCACCAACACCACGTTCTTTCCATAGTTTTACTTCTTTGTCGTATCGATATAGTTTAGCACGATGACTGTAGATAACATTTTCACTTTCTTCTCCAGTTTGAAGAACCATAGCTGGCAAAGAAATAACAGGTTTATAGTCGGCTGCACTAACTTCTTTTTCTGGATTGTAATCCTCTTCTCCATCGTCATGTGATGGCTGGCCAAATAGTTTATGTCCAGTTCCGAAGAATTCGTTCGCTGCTTTATTGTCCTGGCCAAAACCAGACGTCTGTGAGGCCAATGAGGCAAACGTCAAGGAGCTCGTCTCTTGTGAACCAAACTGGAAAATGGGAGCAGGAATGGCAACGTCTTCAACGCTAAAAAATAAATTCGAATTTTTGACGTTGCATGTGAAAGTTGTAAACAAATAAAACAATCCCATGTACTGTATAGAAGTCAACGGCTTGGGGGAATTTAATCTCACAATCGTTTTAATTTGGAAGAATTTAAATTTAGACTTACTCCCCAAAATTGGCTTAATTAAAGGGAAATGGCAATAAAAAATTTTTTTGTCTCATTTGAAAGAACATTAAAAATGATATATGAAGACCTTTTACAGATTTTCCATATCGTTCTTGGTTCTGTAAATATTTCACTTATTTTTAACAAAGAACATTGAACATTCCGCCATCTTGGATATGCATAACCATCCTGGATATGCGTGACGTCACAACCAGGGTAGAAATGTTTTTATATCAGCAATTATCGAGTCATTATAGATGCTAAATCGTAGTTGTTTTGGGTGTTGTATACTTTTAAGTGAACTAGCAATCCATTTGAACGCATTCCACTGATATTTGGGCAATTATTTACAACTTTTAGAATGTTTACCCAGGTTTTGACGTCACTTAATTAGATCTAATTATAAAACAAGATGGCGGATTGCAGATATTATTGTTCACACATATTTCAAAAATTAAGGAAGTTACGGGGAAATTTTAAAAGGTCTTCATATATTATTTTAAATGTTCTTTCAAATGAGACAAAACAAATTTTTATTGCCATTTCCCTTTAAGCCAATATTTTTCGTATATATATTTCTTGGATGTTGTATATGCTAAAACACCATCAGTCAGTGTCGGCGAATAATGACGTTCGTCACTATTATTCTACTTTTGATAAATAATTATTTTAGTCTAACTATACAGTACATTGGGTATTTGTCACGAAATTGAATGACGTGTCAACTGCACCATCGTAAACTAGGTCCCAAGGACAGTGCAAAGTTTTATAGAATTATGTATCATATTAAATAAATGTATTTTATTAAGCATTAATAAAAGAAGTTAACAATAAGCGGTGTCAGTTCTCGTTCGGTCGGGGGCCTTCAGTGCCGGGGCCCCCGGAATGTTTACCCCACTTACAGAGTTATATAAAGGGCTAGCTTAATCATGTTCGGCTTACTTGTGTCTCGTTTGCTCTCCCTCCCTGTCTTGGGGTCTTCTTCACCCCATCCTCTGTTTAGTTTCGTGTTCCCTAGGGCGGTTTAGCTGCCCGCTTCCCTCGGCGCCTAGTTTGCGTTAATTGTTCTTTTTCAGCACTGCTCTTATGAGTTGTCTAGGCCAGCAGGGCTGTTTGTACCTGCTCGTTCCTGGTTTGTTTGTTTGTTTGTCACACCCAGTCCTTCGCAGTGGCGGAAGGTTCTTCTACTGTGGTGAGTATCTACTGTCCATAATCTAGCTTCGTCTCCATCATCGAAACCGTAAGTACCTATGTATTCTTGTAGTTTAATTTTAATTTTTCCCCGTCTAGACGGGTGACTTGTAGATATGGGGATGGAGGAGGTACCGTTGGTCGGGGGGATCAGCAGGTCCCTTGTTATTGTCGCATCATTGCTTGTCGCAGCCGTAATATTAGCTACTGACTCCATCCCTACGGTCTGCGCTCTGCCATCGTAGGTATAGTGGGCGTATTATCATGTTGGGTCATGTAGTTGAGAACCGTGTAGATCGTTAAAACACTAGTAGCATAACGCATGACACAAATTAAGTTTAATGCTATGCAGGATTAACGATTGCTTGCTTATATAAAGCATTATTATTAATAGTAATATACTGTCACTTAGAAAAACAATTGTTGATCTTTATTATTTTAATCACAAGGTTGATAAAGGTGATAAGTTGGACAGAATATTATGACAACTATGTCTATGGATAAAATGTCACGGGCTAATGCCCTATGATTATTGGGAATAAACACAACATCCTAATAAGAGAGTTATTGCTGCAAAATGATGAAAATAAATTGAATGACGATGAACAATAAATATTATAAAAGTACATTTTAGTATCCAGACAAGAAAGAGTCCAGTGTTTTGGTGACGTTAAATTAAGCGAAGTACAAAGAACAAGAAATACAAGATTGATTTTGTAATAAAAAGTGCCATATAATGGACTACTCAATAACCTCGACTGTTTGGTCTTTACAGTAAAATACCAAACCTTGGCCACTATTGCTCGGCCAATACAGCAAGATCTCGGTTAGATATTTTACCATAAAGACAAGAGTCTTGGTACGTGTCAAAAATCCCATCCCTCGATCTTTTAAAAAAAACAAATTCCCTGTCTCAGAAAAAGTCAATCAGTCAATATCCCATCAGTGTTCGCCCACCCTGGGTTAACATTGATAGCCTGATATTTACATCACAAAAATTAATATCTCTAGTAAAGGAACATGGGCTAATATAATTATTCAGGCAGTTTCAAATGCTCTTAATTTTGACAATTCATATTATTGGAACAGCACCAAATTTCTCCAAGGCTACAATTATACAGCCAATAAATGGCCAAGGAACAAAATTATATTTCAACAAAAGTGCTTACATGTATATGCACAACAGCCCCAAAAATATGATAGTCGCGACCATACAAAACAAAGTAATACAGACAATTTCTACAAATTACAAGCTGTCAAATCGGTACTCATATTAGTGCTGAACAGCTCAATACCCAAAACATATCTACATGTATTTCTAAAATTCTATTAAGCCCAAGAATATACAATAAAAATTTCAAATAATCAAATGCTGTCATACAAATATAAATACGAAGTAAATACCGAAACTACAGACCGCTTTACAAAAGTGCAGGAGTCTAATTTCTAACAAAATAATCTCGCAGGTTATTCTGTATCCATTGTGTTCCATTATAAAAAGGCAGAGACTAGCTGCGCTTACCTGAAAGGTTGAAATCAGGGCGCTTGAAATCACCCGCGACCCTGCGATGCTAGTGCAGTGCTCTGACCACTGAGCTACGGAAGCCGTTGCCGAGAGCCTAGTCACGAGTTCTGTATATATGGTGGTGGTAATGCCGGTATAAGATTCTGGGTATATTATAGGTAATATTTGTCATTTCACTCGATCAAACTACATGTTGAAAGGATTTATGGTGAAGGAAAATTTCGAGTGTTGGAATACATACATTTTAAATCATGATACAACGTGGCAGAAATATCCTGAATATCAGACCTTTATTTTATATCCAGGCTCGTCTTACCCTAACAGACAACCAGTCGAGGGAACGAATAATTTCACTTTCTTCTTCTGGAGTGCAGGAAGGAATTAAAACTTCGAGATTTGCTTTAAACTTGTTTCTTTCCGGATAAGAATGAGACAACCATGGTGCGGCGGAGCGCGACATTGTTTTTAACGGCAGTGTATCAAAAATCATACAGTCATGCTCTAGAAATAGCACAATTCGCGACAAACATATTTTTGTCTGAATATGTGAAGCCTGTGCCGCAGATAAAATATATTACTAGATGGTGATATAAACGCCGTGACTCCGTGTGTGGGTCCGTTCATGCGAAGCATTCCAAGCTCTGTTTCACCATCATTCTCAGGGAAACATGAAGAGAATTTTTTTGATTTTTGATAAAAATGTATTCATGAAATTTTCTATTCCGAAACTCGCTAGACGACAAAAAGGACACTTGCCTGCTTCGCTACTGGCACTGTTGACATGCTTCTGCCTTGTTGACATGCATTTGGCCTGCTTTGCCAGTGGCACTGTTGGCCTGGTTTGCCACGCTTGAAACAAAACTGAAGCACTTTGAGTGACCGCGCGCTTCGATTGCTCAATATCAATTTTCAGGTAATAGTCAGGGAGCATATGTCCAAAAATTAAGATCCGTGGGAAATTTGTGATTAAAGCAAGCCACTCAGCTAGCCGTGTTTAGGGGACCATAAATAACAAGAAAAGAGATGTTGCCAAGTCTGCAACCTGCACGGAGGTGTTTTAGGGGGTATTTTTCAAAATGACGTCAAATACCTAGCATGAAAACGAGGCTCTGAATGAAACTTGTCTGTATCTTTGGTATAAAGTGATAAAATCTCGCCAAATTCACACAACTTCTTTGGGAGGCCTTTGGGCATTACATTGTCTACTGGTTGCCGGTCACGTGATCATTCCAACGTCAAAACGAGGCTCTGTATTGGCTCTTGATTGCAAAATTCCATAAAAACAAATCAGAGTCCGAAAAAGATCGTCTTGTTCATCAAAAGGGATGCTAAAACATCAATATTGCCATGCTTAAAGATAACCTGAGACTATCTTACATTTTTGTCAATCCTAAAGGTATTTAATTCCGATTTGCTGTATATCCGTAACCACACGTGTAGGGAGGATATACCCCCCACAAAAATTAATGTGGGGAAAATTTGCCCCCACAATTCCGGCCATACGAGGGCTATGCCTGTAGGATATGAACGAACTCTAGTCGAAAAATACGAGTTCACGAAATAGAATGGCAATACATCAACAACCTTACAACCCTCAAGTGACATTTATACGACAGTATGCATCTGGAGATGACTAAAACGGATCACTCAAAAGGACCTTTCTGTTTTTGTCTGTTTTTTATTTTTTGTTAGGTTAGGGTGAGGTTTAAGGTTAGCTGTTCTAAAATGTGTTCTACGCTATCACTTGTTCTAACAATAAATAGTCTGCTGTGTTGAATAATCGTATTTCTTCCCAAGCCAACTGTTGTCCAAAACAGAACAAGGAAACTTTCACAAGAATCACAACCAGAAATACAATTAGAGTGGACTCTTCCCTACTTATATATATGTATGCAAAGTCAAAAACACGCCTCACAACTTTCTTTTGGTGACTTTGGTTCAACCGCCCTTAAGTGCGTTGTGCGGTCAGATGCGTAGGAACGGATTTAAAGTTGGGGGGGGGGGGGGGGGGCTGAAGTAGACAAGCAGGTAATCAGTGACCACATTTTTAGGGGGGTGCGGGGGTGCTGCCCCGGAAAATTTTGAAATCTAGAAGCTCGGAAAGACAATTTGCAGCAATTTGAGCAAACTTTCACCTAAATCTACAGCAAGCATAGTTCAAATGAATCCAAGCTTACCTGCTACCTCTTACCATGTGACGCCATTTTTTGTGCCTATTACTGACAGAAAGGGTTTAGGGGTTGGCTAACACTTCAGGCATTTCAGGCACACCCGTTTGTAAAATCTCGCGTAGATGAAGCCCGTAGGTAGATTACCTTAAGTAGCTTCTCTCTTAGCCTCTATAATCGTACTAATACAAGCAACGCTAATTGTCTTGATTTGACCATTTAAAATTGGGGTGGGGCAGCCCTCCCCCGGTTCCTACGCCTGGAAGTGCGGGTTGGCTGGCTGATTGGCGACTAATATGTGCGGTTACCTAGCCATTAACCCGGCCATTAATAATAATTAATTAATAATTATGATAAAAAAACTTTAATCAGGGTGCGTTCAAAATTGGTAAATTGTGGCAAAGAAAAAAATAAATGAAAAATAAATATTTGCTGATCAAATATACTACCGAATAACTTCTACTACGCACATCGCCAAGGTCACAATGAAAAGGCTGCTTTCACATACCAGACAAAGAAAGACCTGGCCGAATACTTGGCAAAGAAGACCAGCGAGCGTGCCGAAGGAAATGGAAGCCGGGTCGTGGTGGCGTACGGCTGTGAGTGCAAGGGGTCCAAGAAAGACATGGCGTACCTGAACAGTAACCAAGAAGAAGCAGATACCAAGATTCTCTTGCATGCCATTGATGCCACCGCCAATGGAGCGACTGAGATCTGGATACACTCCCCAGACACAGATGTCTTTGTCTTGTCCCTCAGATGGCATCCTGACCTTTGCCAGAATACAGTGTTTGTTACAGATCAAGCTAGGGCAACATCACCGTGTAATTAAGCTTCAGCCTATTGTTAGTGCCCTGGGGGCTGGGTCCCCTGAAGACAGCTGCACTACCAGCCTTCCACGCTTTGACAGGGGCAGATAATACAGGCTCCTTCGCAAAGAAAGGGAAACTTCATGCTGGAAAGCATATAGCGAGGCAAGGGACGACACCTCCGTGAAATATCACATCTCGGGACAAGTGACCTACCAAGCATTGAGACCCTGACAGCAGTAGAGAAGCTTGTATGCCAGTTTTTCCTGCCTCAGACGGAAATCTCCACAGTCAAGGAGCTGAGATGGTGGTTGTTCAGGAAGAAACTACTCGCTAAAACAAACCTAGCGAACTCGTGGGGCCCGATCAGAACGGCTTGCGCCAACATTGGCCGCATTACACCAGGCAATTATGCGTGCCCAGTACCAACTTCTCGTATGGAATAATGACATTGTCGCCAATCCAGCTCTGCCATCACCAAGCGACTATGGCTGGGAGTGGAAAGAGGACGAGAAGATGTGGAACCCAGTGATGACTACATTGCCTCCCGCACCTGATGCTATCATTCATCTTTGGAAATGCAAATGCGTCAAGGAAAGGTGCGCCACCAAGCGCTGCCAGTGCAGAAAAGCAGGGCTAAGCTGCACTGACCTTTGTGGCTGTTGCGATACAGACGATGAACAGTGCGAGAACATGTGCGATGATGCTGACGAGGATGAAGACTACGTTGATGATGATGATAACGGCGACCTGGTTAACGACGAAGAGTTCTCTGATCATGAAGATACAGAGGAAGAATCAAGCTGAAGATTCAAACGTTTACAAATGAATAGCTATTTATACCGTATATTATACGAGATATATTGTAAAGGTCCATGAGCGCATATATGCGCTTTATAAATTAAGTTGATATTATTGACTCATAGCTGGAGTATGACATTCTTAGAACTAAGAGTATCGTTTTGTCAGTCCTGATAGTCCTTGGAAAATCAAATTGCTTATCCAGAGGTTGAATATCAATATGAAATATATAAATGTTGATCAGGAAAAATAGGATTGCATATTAATTGCGTTGTAGTATTCTCAGTCTCAGAAAATGTAATTTTTTGCGTTGGGTTGCCTGTGTTTTTTTACATCAAATCCGCAGAAAATGCCCTCTAAATGGACAAAAAATATTAGAAACCATTACATTATCCTACAGCATGGCAATATTCAACCTCCATTTTGATGAACAAGATTTTTCGAAGTCTGGTTTGTTTCGAGGGCATTTTGTGGCAAAAACCGACAATACAGAGCCTCGTTTTGACGTTGAAATGATCACGTGACTGAAAAATTATAGCTTCACTTACACTCTGCGACATTCTAAATAAGTCATGTTAGTTTGGCATGAATGCAGCCCATTTTACCAAGGATACAATCGCGTTTCATCCAGAGCCTCGTTTTCATGCTGGGCATTTGACGTCATTATGAAAAATACCCCCTTAAACACCTCCGTACAGGTTGCAAACTTGGCAACATCACTTTTCTTGTTATTTATGGTCCCCTGAACACGACTAGGATAATGGCTTGCTTTAATCACAAATTTCCCACGGGAGCACAGATGCTCCCTGACTATAAAGTGATAAAGTTGGGCTATATGTCTACGCAGACTGCAAAAGTGGTTAATGAAGTTGTTAATGGTGACCATCTTCTAGCAATTCTATGGCAGTTTAGCCTGAAAATAAATCGGACACTCGTTGATTTGTTTACTTGTCCGGTCACTCACGGGTCACTCCGGTGGCACTCTTTGAAAAGTTGTGTACTCCCTCATGATTTTATAGTATATATTTCATGGCGGTATTAGTTATTAGAGAATTACTCACAGTTTTAAGTCTTTACAATGAGAGCGCCTGTTTTTTTATTATAATTACTCTAATTACTATATTTTAATTACTCACAGAATGAGAGCGCCTGCCAGTCTCCAGTGCTCTTCTCACCGTGGCCAAAGCGCCACGTGCGGAATAAAACGGAAATTGACAATACACATGTCAAAAGCTATGGCTTAACTTGAGGTTTTTTACGTTATCTTATAGTTCACACAAGAGAAATCAGTTACATACATGAGAAGCATGTCGGATAGCAATGCCAATAATATAGTTCATCAAACAATATTTTTTAACGTAGTACGGATTTGGAGTTTTGAAACCTGTCAATGGACCGCATTATATGCACGTGATAAGATCGACCGCAATATTATTAAGTTCGACCGCTTTGGTCGGATATATCGATTAAAGTGCGACTTATTCAAACGTCGAATTTATCATGTGTCTAGGTTCGACACATGATAAGTTCGACGTTTGAAACGGGATGAGTATATATATAATATACCATGAGTTTAACAAACATGCGACAGCAAAACATGCCGTTGGGTCAATAAACGGCTCGAAACACAACAGTAATAACATAATCGTAAATCGTATCAAGATGCCCGTTAAATTTTCTTCTCCTAAAATGCTTTCACGCAATAATAGTTATTTGGCAAGACTGTTTCGGGAGATATTATTGTTAACGTTATTTGAGAAATTCCAACATAACAGGCTTTGTGCATTTGTACAGTACCAACATCGTCGTCGTTGTTAGGAGTTCAACCACGAAATCGTTATACATTGTATGCAGAATACAGAGACTAATAAGAATGACTTCAAAACTACTCCAATGATTACTAGTTAATAATTTCCTTTGTTTTGAACTTGATACGGCAAGTTATTTGACGGCCGCGTCATGTCTTTCTGCTGCCGGCTTTTGGTCGGATGAACTCGGAACCCGAAGCGTTTAGTCGACCGTTGCGGCTAGATATGTAGACCGCTACCTCACTGCAACCGCACTGTTAGGTTACTTCTGACTGGTACTATAGCTCCACACAAAGCAGACAATATTTTGTTTCTACATCATAATCTACCAAAACTAAACTTTGATTATTGATCTTAAGTTGGTTTAAGTTTTTTTGAGTTGATTAGTTTGTATTGTAATTTATAAAAACGCATTTACAACTTCACTGTTGGTCATTTTGTCTTGCTACTTACAATAATCGGCAGATACCGATTAATCGGCCGATAAGTTGAGATAATTGGCCTACAAATAATCGGCCTCAGTAATCGGCAATTTTCGTTATCGGCTCATCCCTAGTATTTTCCAAAGCACTTGGTTAAATGTTCGAAAGTGGATGGAAGATCGCATCATCCTATATCTTACATTTTAAAATTTGAATATCTAAAAAGGTTGGTGTACTAAATAGCGTGTACGTAGTCTAACGTTTCGAGCGAAGGCCCTTCGTCAGAGAGTGAAAAGAGTGAAATAAAAACTGAGTGAGACTTTTATAGAATAAATAATCGCGTAAAGACAAAAATAAGCCAATCAACTGCGAGAAACAATAACACATTTGCTATTATTACCGACAATCAGCAACAAACCATACAAAGGGATGCTAATAAGTGGAGGTGAAATAAAGAAATACCCATGGGGATTACAGTAAGTGAGACAAAGATCAATAGAATGAAAATCCTTCATTGAAACCATGGGGATGAATGGTGCCAATTTTGAAAATGAGACGCTTTTCTTGTCTTTTACGGCAATCAATTCCACCGGAAATGGGTGACATGGCACAAACTTTCATGTCGGAAATCGAATGGTCGATACTATTAAAATGTCGGGCGACGGGTTTGTCGACATTATTGTTCCTTACGGAACGAAGATGTTCAGTAAATCTGTCAGAAAATCGCCGACCAGTTTCACCGATGTAGAGGGAACAGCATTTACTACAGTATATACAGTAAATGATGTTGGAGGAGGTGCATGTAAAACTATGCCGAATAACGAAATGTGGGTCCGGAAATACACGTAGCGGGGGGTTAATTTTGTAATTTAAACCACTTAAAATTCGTCAAAAACGACAAAATGTAATCGAAGTATCACGTCAGCCGTGCTATCATCGAGTTATAAAAGGACGCTCGTTCGGCCCAGTAGCCAAGCGTGTGTTGTCGCTTATTTACTTCCGGTTATTTTATAATCTTGCAGTACATGTACCTTTTTGATATATCATTGGTCTTTGGACTCGACTGTCGATCTTGCTTGTGGTCCGACTTCCTCTCCTCACTTGCGGTGTAAAATGTTTCTGGAAAACCATAACGAATTGCGAGTTCTTTTTCTTGCTCAGATGGTGTTTTTTCATGTGTTACAACAACATCTTCTTTTCTGTCATTTACAGCTTCTTCTCCTTCGCTGGTTACAAGCGTAGCTTTTTCAACATCACTTATATCCTGTTCTCCTTGAGCTTCCTTTCTCACCGTGTCATGCGTAGCAAGCTCAGCTTTTCCAGTTTGGGTTACCTCATTTTCTTTTGGTTCTCCTAATTTCTCTTGATATTCATAGAATTTTTCATACGTTGCCTCAACGTTGTCATCGTTGTCTTCTTCTGTTTCTTGTCTTTCGGTGACATTAACAACCAGCGTAGCTTTCTCCAGTCTGTCCATATCATCCTCTTTTGGTTCTTCTAATTTTTGTTGACATTCTACAAATTTCTCTTGAAATAGCACAGCGTCCTCACGATGTCTGAAGCGAACAGCCAAAAGTTCGGATTTTGCAATATCATCTGAAAAGTCTGCATTGACTGACCACACCCACGATCGATCTGAGCCAGCGTTTTCTTTCAGTTCCATTTCATGAGTGATATAATGATTGGCACAAAGTTTATGGATCTGGTCTCTTCTCATAACCACTCTACATCGATTAGTTTCAGCGTTAACTAATATCTTGATATCACCAACACCACGTTCTTTCCATAGTTTTACTTCTTTGTCGTATCGATATAGTTTAGCACGATGACTGTAGATAACATTTTCACCTTCTTCTCCAGTTTGAAGATCGACCATGGCTGGCAAAGAAATAGCAGGTTTAAAGTCCGCTCCACCAACTTCTTTCTCAGGATTATAATCCTCTTCGCTATCTTCATGTGATGGCTGACCAAACAGTTTTCGTCCAGTTCCCAGGAATTCCTTCCCTGCTTTATTATCTCGACCAAAACCAGACGTTTCTGATGCCAAAGAGACAAAGGACAAAGAGTTTGTCTCTTTCGAACCAAACTGGAAAATTGGAGTGGGAACGGCAACGTCTCCATCGCTGAAAATAGAATAAACGTCTTATACCAATGTCGTGAAAGCTTTACACTACCCCATATGGAAACCGCCCTTAGAAAAAGTTAGTGTTACTACGTTTTTGAGGCCAAAGAGGTACATGGAAGTCGCCTCCTACTACGTTTTTGAGGCGAAAGAGGTACACGGTAGTCGCCTCTTTGGAACCAACTATAAAATGTGCCAGCGAAGTAAGCTCTGGCATAGTAATTTAAAAAGACAAAGCAAATCGATTAAGCGAGCCAACATTATTTTGTACATGTACTCCCCAAATCATTCGACCTTTTTATTACTTATGTTGTACGGTAAAAATTCACGGCTGCTAAACACACTTTTATGCTAGTTTATGAATGGTATTTAAATAGGCAAGTAAGGAAACCCTTCCACATGACTGATAGCACTTTGATTGCCCCCGCAGGGTTTTTCCCCCTATGAAGAAGCATATATCCAATGAATAAATTATACTCGGCTGAATTAATTGAGTTTTATGAAAACCAAGCGGATTATAGAATGGACCAGCCGATCCCAGGGCCATTTTCGCCGACCTTCCGCCGTGGAGGCAAAATGCCCTGGGAACGAGGTTGCCGGTATGCAAGACTTTGACTTCCTGGATCAGGCCTGTACCATGCCGGCCCTAGGTTTGCAATGTATTTACACAGCTTATGTAGGGTGTATACCGTATAATTGGGTATGTTTGGTGTTTAATGTTTAATAACACTTTGCCAAACTTATAGAACAACAAAAATATAGATAATAAACTGTTCAAAATAAAGAAACAGAACACATAACATAAAATAAACGGTTGGCAGGATTCCAACAGGGGGAACCAAATTCCCATCAATTGACAAAAAAATATTGATAAATATATAAATGAAATATAAATGAATAAAAATTGCTGTGATTGCTGTGCACGGACATTTTGGCCGACCATTTGGCAGCAGTAATTTCTCCCTCATTCTCGCAAAACCAAAACGTAATCGGTTATACGTGCGCAAGGGAAGATGTTTTCCCGCATTGAGCCAGCCTTTTCTAGCGCACTCTGTTTTGAGTCGTTAAGTGCGAAATATCGCTTATTAACTTGTTTTTAAACTTCGAAGCTAATTACTCAAACTGTCCGTATAATCTGCAGACTGCACATAACATACAGATTGGACCTACTCTCCGATTTTGTTTCAACAAATTATTTATTCGGTTTCAAATTAAGATATCCAATTCATGCATTGTAAGGATTCAACTTGAATCCTAGCCTCCTCCGCAGGCAACTCTGTGGCTTCTTTTTCTCGAGTCAAATAGCTCCCAACGCTGTTTTGGACATTTTTGGCCGAGGCAGAGAAATGCGCCAGGGGAGGGAATTCACAATCCCTATACTTCCCTGCAATCCCAGCCAAAACATTGCTCGCACAGCCTTGCAAGCCACAGAGTTACCTGTGGAGGAGGCTACTTGAATCCTAAAGTTGTTTAAACTAAGTTGTTGTTCTATTGACCATTGTGCATACAGTTGTGCCAGTGAGGCTGTTACAATGTATTGTACAAGCCAGGGTACTACTTTTCTTCTATTTAAGTTTATTTACTTTTCTTTTAAGTTGTTAAATTAAAATAAAATAAATTTTCTCCATTGAATTAAAAAAATAATTAGTGTCCGATCGTGGTCCGATCATGTCCGACCAAAATCTTGGTTGGTCTGACATTGGAATTATATTGCACTCTGGCCGGTACTTGAATACCATTGGAATACCGCGACATATATGCGCATAATAAATATTAATAAAAGCAACAGAGATTTTCTAACAGAATAAAAGGTTTATCAAGCTTATTAGTAGTCAGACAACCTCTTGGTCTGGGATAAATTTAGGTATTGAATCGTTTGGTATCTGTTTATACTGATAATTAGACAATAACGAACATGCAGGTTACATATTACAGTAGGGTGCATGTACTGCACGTAGGTTATGCAGTCTCATGATGAATACAGTGTACTTTGAGTAAAATTATGAGTAACCAGTGTTAAACATCTGTGTTGATTATTTATTATGAAAACCATAATTGACATTAATTTCAATAATCAAGAATAACACAATTGGTTTCTGCAAAGGTAAAGGTGTCATGCTAATCATCCTACGAACTACACGACGGACGCAGCTCAACGCGGCCGAGTCGAAGGTTGAGTAAAGGCGCCACAGGCTGCCACCATTAAGACAAGTTATTTCTTTCTTATAAGTGACTAATGTTCTGTTTCCCATTCATGTTCTGTTCAGTGCACTACCCAGCATCTCTACACAAAACTTAAGCAGTTTGAAAATCTGTTCAGATTGGCAAATGAACGCGTTACTTATTTTCAAATAAAAGAACTGAGCACTACACTATTAAAGCTTCAAATAGTAAGCGAGAGGGGTTGTTGCGTAACGTAGTTTTTTGAATTATGTTTTTTGCCACGAGATTTTCCCTCGGATATTCGACAAACATCGAATTTATTTACAAGGTTTCTGTAGTTTATTTTAAAGGTAAGCTGTATATTTCTCATTTTACACGTTCAGTGAGTTGCGCAGAATTTCTCAGTTGACAACATTTCCGTGCTCGTTTCCTTGTACTTCAATTTGTTCGAGCATGAATGTGCTTCGATCATGGGATATTTTTGTTGTTCAGGTGCAGGGACGCGAAGAACGTTTGCTTCGTAAATTGAGTTTTCCTCTTTCTTTCTTTCTATCTGGTGCACGAAACCATTTGTTGAAACCAATTGACTATTATTGAACTGTTTGAGAATATCGGTTGAGTTGCTATTATGACTGCGGACAGCCCAGGGTTCGAAATAGCAGGCGGCGATAGCTGGCAATTTTAGGACCTTGCCGGCGATTTCTAATTTCAAAATATAACTCAACTTTGGGCTATCGGCGAAATTGATTTTGCCAAGATCAAAATTAATTCGTTTCTGAATGGTAATATGGTAATTTGTTTTGATTTCTCCTTTGCACAATGCAGTACTCAAGCGGCAGTTCAATGCCGAAAAGTAACGATCCGAATCGCTGTCCAGTTTTCCTGATCCTGCCATCTTTGTTATTGTCACCATCTTTGTATTTAAGTTGTAGTAGTGCCCGCGTTTCGCTTTATACAGCGGCTTCATTACAGCGTATGGAGCGCGCGCATGAGCAAGCACGAGACCGCAGTACCGTGAAAATGGGAAACAGCCGGCAAACATTTTGACGTACAAAATTAGGCATATTTTCTGACGTTATTATATAACGTTATTTCGAACCCTGCAGCCATTTGATTTGAGACAGATTGCTGCGTTAACTGAAAACTATTGTTGAATCTATTATTGAATTTTTAATTATTGTTGAATTCATTTGTTGAAACCAATTATTGACTATTATTGATCTATTTGAGAATTTCGATTCAGATACTTGCTATTATGAACGCTATAGTTGAGAATCACTTTTGATTTGTAAACAAAGACTGTTCTTGTCTAGTGGTTACCACACATGTCTATGAGCTGGGAGACATATAGGTTCAAATCCTGGGTAGGATCTCCACTCAGGGTCTTAAAAATAATTGAGGAGAAAGTGCTGCCTTTGCAATAATATCAGAAAATGGTAAGACTTTCGGGTCTTCTCGGATAACGACCTTAAATCCTAGGCCCTCGGAACCCCTGTAATTGGACTTCTAGCCTGTTGGGGTATTCCGTTCACCTAAGAGTGATAAATCTAATAAACTAAAAACTAAACTAATAGTTAGATGTGTGAAGTTGATCGTCCAGGTTGTTGTAGTCTTGAGAAAGACTATTGTTGGTGACTGACGTTTACTAAAATATATACAAACCTTGTGTGCTAATAAACTAAAAAATATGAAATTTATAGCACTGTTCAGTATAAATAAGTCTTTAAAATGTGGGTGTATTAAACGTTTGAACACTATGGAACAAGGATGGTGTAAAAGGGCAACATTGCAACAATGCTGTTTTGTATTTTAGCATTGATATTATTTTTGGTGTTTTACTTTCCAATGTTAAAATGTGTCGTTGAAAAACAAGAGAGATCAAGTGAAGTGTTTTGATTTCCGAGTACAGAAGGTAAAACAAACTGCTAGGGAGGTGCGTGGTAGGGCATGCTCATCTGGAAAATTTTGAATTTTCTCTGAAATGGCATTTCCTGCATTTTGAAGAAGATTTAAGAGAGTTTACAAAATTAACAATACTCAAAAGACAACACATTTCACGTTTTATTTAAACTAGGTCCCGCAAGGACAGTGCAAAGTTTTAAAGAATTATGTATCATATAAAATAAAACAGTAGCATAACACAAGTTTAATGCTGTTCAGAATTTTAAATCGTTTGCTTATAACGTGGGCTAATAATATAATTATTCAGGCAGTTTCAAATGCTCTTAATTTGACAGTTCATATTATTGGAACAGCACCAAATTTCTCCAAGGCTACAATTATACAGCCAATAAATGGCCAAGGAACAAGGCTTGTCTTTACAAAACAAAGTAATACAGACAATTTCTCTCATACAAGCTGTCAAATCGGTACTCATATTAATGCTGGACAGCTCATTACCCAAAACAACATCTACATACATGAAAATAAGAATATACAATAAAAATTTCAAATAATCAAATACTGATAAAATTAACATGAAGTAAATGGCGAAACTACAGAACGTAAACAATACGCTTTACAAAAGTGCAGGACTCTATAAAATTTCTAACAAAATAATCTCGCATGAGGTTATGTTCCATTTATAACAGAGACTCGGAAGATAAATACGCTGCGCTTACCTGACCATAGAGATAACCTGACACTGACACTAGGTCGACAGTCGACTCGTGACAGAAGAAATATCCTAAATGTCAGACCTTTTAAATTTTATATCCAGGCTCGTCTTCCCCTAACAGACAACGAATCCTTTCTCCTACACCATATTTAATACTGTAAGTCCACAAAATCGCTGTTTCGAGAAGATTACTGTATATCGCTCGCTCCTTGGGTCAGCCATGTTTTGATAGAGACACATGAAATATTCGAGATAACGAAATCAAACTGCGTTGCAATTTGACATGTAAAAAACATCGATAACTAACTTAACGGTCTGCTCTCGTCGTTCAGGTACTTTATATTCACTTTTCCAGTGACATTAGTAAATTGAAGGACCAAAATACAACGAAATAATAAGGCCGCCACAACCCCCGGAACTCTCAGATGTTAACATTATCGTCGCTGATATATATAATCGTGTGAATTTCCGCCCCTCATCACAATACTACAAAGTTGAAACTTTGCACTAAAAATCGTTTAAAAGCACCTTTCGTTTGTCTTCTTTTTATCTGTACGGATATAACCCATAAGATGAAGTATTTATCTTGGCTTAGCAATGTTTCATGCTGTAACCCAGGTTACGAGGTTGTTTTTCATGCTGCCAAGTTTGCTTTCTGCTCGCGATGGGCTCTGGTAAAACGTGGGCGTCAGCGAGACATTACGTTATGATTTTATTGATACTAACCCTAACCTATAACTAAATCCTAATCCCATCTTTAACGTAAAAAAGTCTTATCAAACATTGTTCCAAATCTTCAGATACTTTTACCTTTTTGTTTGTAGAAGTCTCCCCATTAAAAATGTAGAGTAGCTCGATGGCACATGATAAACAATCGTTCACAAAAAACGAGATTGTAATTACTTTGCTTCAAATTTGGTGTATATATACTCCATAGGCATAAGCGAATTATTTTCTTATTCGAAAATGTCAAACTGCACAATTTCCATTACTTTCGGGCTAATGTTTTCATCACTCGTATATAAATTTTAGCGGGCACCATGTTTGGACTAGATTTCAGGTTTTGCATGCAGCGTGAATATGTCGTGGCTTCTGATTGGTCAGGATAGGAAAATTCCAGCATAAGAAGGTTTGTGATTGGATAACGCTACTCATGGTCTATCACCAATAGACAGTGAGTAGCTCAGCCAATCAGAATGCCGAATTTGTAATAGACCGCTAGTTGGTTGATACTAACTATCAACATAACAGCAGTAGGCACATACTGTACACGGATTGCGTGCCTATTTTTCGATTTGTTTTCATTTTTCAAGACATTGAAAATATTTTATTTATAAAGGACATTCACGCGTTATCAGACTCTCATAAACTCTCATCTTCTTTTGATGGGGAACAATGAGAAACGAGATACAGTAACTCTCATACAATCTCTTCTCTACCGATTCTCATCTTCGATGGATTAATTTTATTTATTAATACCTACCTTTTAGCGGTGTCTTCCAAAGTTAGCTGCAGTACTCTATTTTCATCATTATCCAATTTCTTGTTTTGTTCAAACGAATAGAATTTTTCTGGTAACAAATAGCGATGTGCAAGTTCCTTTTGTTCAACAGATGGAATTTTCTCATACGTTATTACAACAACATCATCGTCGTGCTCTTTTGTTGCTTTTTCATCTTTGTTGACACTTGAACCATCGGGCTTTTCCATGTTGTTAACATGATTTCCGAATGCGACGGCTAACTTCTCCTGACATTCTATGAATTTCTCTTGAAACATCACAGCGTCCTCACGATGTTTGAAGCGAACAGCCAAAAGTTCGGATTTTGCAATATCATCTGAAAAGTCTGCATTGACTGACCACACCCACGATCGATCTGAGCCAGCGTTTTCTTTCAGTTCCATTTCACGAGTGATATAATGATTGGCACAAAGTTTATGGATCTGGTCTCTTCTCATAACCACTCTACATCGATTAGTTTCAGCGTTAACTAAAATCTTGATATCACCAACACCACGTTCTTTCCATAGTTTTACTTCTTTGTCGTATCGATATAGTTTAGCACGATGACTGTAGATAACATTTTCACCTTCTTCTCCAGTTTGAAGAACAACCTTAGCTGGCAAAGAAACAACAGGTTTAAAGTCAGCTCCACCAACTTCTTTTTCAGGATTGTAATCCTGTTCGCTCTCCTCATACGATGGCTGACCAAACAATTTTCGTCCAGTTCCCAGAAATTCCTTGCTTGCTTTATTATTCTGGCCAAAACCAGACGTTTGTGAGGCCAATGCGGCAAACGACAAGGAGTTCGTCTCTTGAGAACCAAATTGGAAAACGGGTGTAGCGGCAGTAGGCTCTTGAAAGCTTATTTGAAAAAAAAATAAGCAGAGGTCAATAGGACACCGAGGTCAATTCCGTGGATAACGGTACATTTTCTAACAAGTGCTGTTCAACCAGAATTCTATTTTTAAAGCTAGAGTACAATGTCAAGACATTAAGTTGTGTTACAACAACAGGTTGTCAAACTATATTTTGCAACATTATCAAACTTTTACACAGTAATTACCTGTAGTTAAAATAAGTTAGCTTTAAAGTAAATGGTTTGAACCTAGGAGTATCATTAGATGTGTGAAGTTGATCGTCCAGGTTGTTGTACTGTAGTCTTGAGAAAGACTATTGTTGGTGACTCACGTTTCGACGGCCTCAGCGGCGGTCATCTTCAGAGTCAAGTAAAGCGTGTTTGCCGCTGAGGCCGTCGAAACGTCAGTCACCAACAATAGTCTTTCTCAAGACTACAGTACAACAACCTGGACGATCAACTTCACACATCTAAGTTAGGTTTATTGAATATTTGTTACTCATATAATGAAGCACTTAAAGTGCCTATAACGTCAAAAAAAATTATTGTCTTATTTGGAAGAACTTTTAAAATGATAAAGTAACTTCTTTTCAAGATTTTTGCTTCTTCACTTTGTTTTTGAAATATTTCAGTTTGTTTGATATGCAGATGTCCGGAATTTCGTCAGACATGCATAATGACTTACCGGAGAAGTTTGTGTATCACTTTCATTCTCAAACGAAATCCTTTAAAATCAAGAAGTTTGGTGTTGTGGGAGAAACACGCGCACATGTTATTCACACTTTAGTGTTTTCATTTCACGAAGGCAAAGATATATAACATTCTCTGATAAATCATGCATGTGGGACGAAATTCCAGATATTTGCATATCAAACAAACTGAAATATATCAACTGAAAACAAAGCGAAGAAACGAAAATCTTCAAAAAAGTTACTTTGTTATTTTAAAATTTCCAAATAAAACAATAAATTTTGTTGACGTTATAGGACGATAAGTAGGGGCTATGAATGATAAGTTGTTGCTAACGATGTTTAGAAGGGCTATGAATAGACCTTATCATTATGACGTGTGTGAATGTATTAAGGACTACTACTACCATAATTCCTTGCGAGATTTCCTTTCTTACGTTAATGTTACACTCACCCTGGGAGACGTAAAACAATTGCTCGACTTAACATCACAAAAATATACCGAAAAGGATTCTGGTAGTAGTAGTCATTAATATACAGTAACTATGCGTCATAATGGGTAAATTCTATTGTAAAGGAGGAAAGAGAAAAAACACAAACGTCCTATCAACTTCAAAAGCGATACTGAAACCTTCGCGGACATGGTGGTACTGAATACGACTAACGAGCCGATTATATTTAATATAAAGGCTCTCATCTCCTCACACACTATTTCTGCCCTACACCAACATTTTGTTTTCAATTCTATTTAAACTGGTTGTACAGTAGGTTTTATTAACGAGCCACTACACGGTAGCAAAGTTTCTTAATTTATCATTCCTTTATCTCATGACAACAGTTATCAACAGTTTTCGATTTTCGTACAGCAATATAGAAAACATGAATACTACATTTCCTTGATTGCCATACATCCCCATACTACATACTAGTTTGTGGACTCATATTGAAAACAGAAATACTGTATTTCAAAATCATTTAAAAGTGTTTGTGTAAGATTCGTATAAGGGTTCAATTTTGGATTAGGGTTATTTTCAAACTTTTAAACTAACAACCCAATATTAATCCTGATACTAATTTAAAATATATGGTCGTGTTTACTGTGTTGCTTTAATTGTCATATACAGTATATTTGCTTTAACTTTAGTGTATTAAACTGAACCAGGACTGCTGTCTTGTTTATTTTTAGATCTTATTGGAAAATAAGGGCCGATTTAATAATCTTTATATGCATGATAATTGACTCTAATGACCTCAAAATAATTTTAATTACGAAAGACAACTTTTGAATGAGGTCCATGTTGCTAGCCTCAACTTGCTATTGCAGATTATTCGCTTACTTATTATTTCACCCTTACCCTTGTACTGTACATGGCTGTTGATCAAATCAAAACCTATAACTTTTTGTAGTTACCTTGCTCCAACCCTGCTCGCATAATTTGTTTTCTCTCTTTCCACCGCTCTCTCAACACTGTCTGTTCTTTCGTCTTCTCCAACTAAGTACTCTTTACATAGTTCAAACTTTTCTTTAAACTCTTTCGCCATTTCAGCATTCTTGAAACGAGCTGCAAGTTGTTCGGCTTTTGCTTCTCCATCAGAAACATCACCATTTGTGTGCCACACCCACGAACGATCCGAGCCTGCGTTAGGCTTCAGTTCCATATCAGCAGTCAAGATATGATTAGCACAAAGTTTGAACACTTGATCCCGTCTCATCAGTACTCGAACTTGTCCAGTTGTGTTGTGTTTCAGAAGTTTCAAATTACCAACACCACGCTCTTTCCATTGATCAACATCTTTATCAAAGCGGTACAATTTAGCTCGTTCACAGTAAATTATTTCTTCATTTTCTTCTCCAGTCGAGTGTTCTACTTTATCAGGAAGATGGACAATAGGTTGAAAACAAACGTCACTTGCTTCACTTTCTGGATTATCTTCCCCATCATTTTGTTTGTTTTTATCGTCGCCAAACAACTGGGCACCAGCACCAACGAAGCCATTATCTTGCGGTGATTTAGCAAAACCTGAATTGGAAGCGAGGCCACCTGCCAGTGCTCCAAAAGACAACGATGAAATATCTGGAGAACCAAAACCAAATGATTGCGACGCAGCGGAGGAAGGTTGAGGGACACTATCTTGCTGGTCAGAAGTGGAACTAAAACAAAAAAAACGTCATGTTAATGCTACTGTATACCCTTGCGAAACGTGAAACGACTTTGAAGTTTACAGTTACTGTATGCATTTCATAATCTTTCGCATATCCGTATTATAATAAAACCGTCCGTGTTTACATAGCCTGATGGCAGTTGGGAAGTTTATATGAACATAATTACGAATTCTCCCTTATGTAGGTTATCTAGGTTAGGTAAACAGAAAGCGTCTATTTCCTTTTTTTTTATAAAATAAGACTGAGAATTTCCCGCAACGTCATAACCGTGTTTCCATGGTGTGACGCAAACACGGTAGCTGACCAATCACAGCGTGCGTAAAACGCAACTTATTTTACAAATACCGATAAGGAGGAAATTAGGGCGGCCACGGCTATAGAAACAAAATTACTTTAAAAATGCTCTTAACGGTTAAAATGCTCTTAAATGCTCTTAAGTGGTTTGAGGTTAAACCCATTCTTCAAACTTGGATTGTAACATGTAGATATAGATGAAATTTACTGAGTGCCATTGTGAAGAACTATGTGCCCGAATTATCCCAACCGAGTTTGCGAAAAATGCAATTGAACTCGGCGGGATTTGAACCCACGGCCTCTGAGATTAAGGTGGCTCGATAGGAAAAATGGACATTTTCGATAGCTTTTTAATCATAACAGACACTTTGTACTGAAAACATATTCTGTGTGCATATAAGTAACATAATGTACTTAGCACATTAACCAAAAAACTTTGTTGCATATTTGTTAAATTCTATAAGAGCCACACCATTAATTCTGACCGCACCTTTTTTGGAGATCGAGTTAAGGGGATCGCGGGAAAGTTAATATCTCAAAATATAAACAAGGTGGTAGTCTAAAACGTTTGGGATATTATTAGCATCGCTATAGGGCTATGGAAGGAACTAGGATCATGTAGATATGACCATGCCTTCATAAATTATTAGCACCCTCAATAAAGATGGAGAATAGCGTTCCAAGTCCACTGACTAGAAAGTCAATGACTTATGTTTTCTAAGTGGTGTCAATATCTTTTATAGTTTTCAAAATATCGTTAGTTAGAGGCTCAAAATGCCCAGCTTCATATTGAGCACCTTCACTTTCCTCCAGAGTGTCAATGTAGCCCTTTTTTCTCTGTCTTGTAAACTTCTCTGCAGTGCTGGATGATTCCACTTCATCAGCAGCAGCACTAGAATATTTACTCGCACTCGTTTCAGCTGGTTCACCCTCCTCAGAAACTTCAGAGAGATCTAATATTTGGGCCTTGACATGGCGGTTTCCACGAAACTTTCTTTTTGTGCCTTTTGATCGTATAAATGTCTTTTTAGGAGGCATTTCCAACCAAAAATATAGCTCTAAGAATACTTGTTATACTTACAAGCAATGCAACTCAAGCTATAGTTAACAGGCCTCTATGTAAGGATGCTCGTTTTTTGCAAAATAATAAATAAAAAAGTAAAATAATGCATTTTACATTCCTTATTCAGTGGAAAACAAACGAGGTTATCATGGTAACCAGATCAAAATGTGACAGTGCACATTATAAAATGCCCTAAATTGTAGGAAATAACTCATATTTATTTGAAAAAACAAAATATATTATTTTCAAAAATTTAATTTTTCCACTTTTATTCCTATCGAGCCACCTTTATACTATCCCTCCCCTTATACTATCCCTGATCTCATCAACACACTAGAATGTTCGACACAAGAGATGGTAAAGTTATAAATGATGGATCAAAAGCATTCCAACACATTCGTATGGTATGGTTGACCGGCGATGCAACGAAAAACGTGAAAACATACAAAAAAGAAACGAAAAGTAAAACTATATGTAAACGAATTTAAAAAACACACTTGTCACTTTTTCCAGGTTTTCGTGAAAACACATCTGCTTACCTTTTGTCTGCATCTTTTTTGAACAGGGAATGCGGGTTGGTGATATCCACAGCATCAGTTGTGACTTGCTTTTCGTAGATATAAAAATTGGTAGGCAAGAGAAGCTTAGCAGCGTGATCACGCTGATCTTGTGATGCGTTTATTTCACGAATAAGCTGCACTTCATCATTATTTTGTCTCGACTCAGTTGCTTGATCACACACAGCTGCTTCAAAAGCATGCTTAAAAGCAATGGCGACCTCGGAATCCTTGAATTTTACTAAAAAAAACTGTTCTTTGACTTCATTATCAGCAATATCACCAGTTACATGCCACATCCAACACTTCTGAGAACCACCATGAGGTTTTATCACCATATCACTTGATACAATATGGTTAGCACAGAGAACACCCACTTGGTCACGTCGCATAACTACACGACTTCGTTTCCGTGTTAGATCATACAATAATTTAATCTCTCCAACTCCACGCTCTTTCCAAATACCTTCATGAAAACGATATAATTTGGCGCGATTGGAAAATTTCACTATCTCATCTTCTTCACCGGTTTTAAGGTCCACTTCTTTTGGAAGAGAAACAATGGGTTTGAACACAAGACTATCGTCTTCTTTCTCCGCTTGTTCCTCGTCGTCGTCCAGCTGTGTCGCCGGGGGTGCAGTTGTGTCTCTTGGAAGCTCCAAACGAAATTTGAATTCGCCATGCGCTACAAGTTTGACAACATTCGGTTGTTTTTTATTCGTCTCGGCTTCATTTGTAACTGCTGATTGTTGATTTTGGGACGGTAAACCAAACGCAAATCCAGTCGTTTCTGGACGACCCGTTTCACCTGCGATACTACTGGGGAAAGTAAAGCCAGATTTCTTGCTACCTTCAGGTATATCTTGAGAACTTGGAAACTTTGTGGTAAATGGAGGTTGCGAGGCAAAATCAAATAATGGTCTGGAGAACGGCATGGCTTCAGTTTGGTTTGACACAAGAGTAACACCAGTCTTGCGTGGCGCGTTACCAGGCGCTTGCGCTCCAAAGCTAAAGGCTTCACCTTGTGCAAAATGTTCTCCACTTGCACAAGAAGAATCAGCAGCTTTGTTGCTTGGTTCCTGGAGGCCAAATGCAAATCCAGTGTTATTGGATTTGGCATTTGGAGTTTTACTGGCAACCACTTGAGTTACATCCTTATTTGGTGTTGAAGAACCAAACGTAAAAGCTGGCAATGGAGTGGTGGTCGTCTTACGTTCTACTTCATTCCCCGGAAATGTAAAACCAGTAGACCCAGGTTCCTTGTTATCTTGAACAGATTTGGCGGAATCGTTACTGGACAGCGGAGAACCAAACATATAACGTGTTGATGTAGGAGCGTTAGTATCGAGGTGGGACGTAGGTTCATCAGAAAGAGGCATATTGGTTTGGATTGAGTTGGCTTCAGCTCCAGGTTTAGGCGTCTGACAGGCAACACAATGGACTGCCTGCTCAGTATTTCGAACTAAACACATTTCACACTCCCACGAACCTTTAGCAGGCTGAAATATTGATTTCAAGTCAGATGTGTCAGTGTCTTTCATCGGTTTTTGAGAAGCAAATGTAAAGCCAGATGCACCAGTGTCTTCATTCGGGTTCTGAGAACTAAATACAAAGGCAGATGAACCAGTGTCTTCCTTCGGTTTCCGAGAAGCAAATGTAAAACCATATGCACCAGTGTCTCCATGTGGTTTCTGAGAACCAAATGAAAAGCCAGATGAACCAGTGTCTTCAGGTTGAGGCGTCTGACAGGCAACGCAATGGACTGCCTGTTCAGTATTTCGAACTAAACACATTTCACACTCCCACGAACCTTTAGCTGGCTGAAATATTGATTTTAAGTCAGATGTGTCAGTTTCTTTCTTCGGTTTCTGAGAAGAAAATACAAAGCTAGATGCACCAGTGTCTCCCTGTGGTTTCGAGTCTTCCGTTGGTTTTTGAGAAGCAAATGTAAAGCCAGATGCACCAGTGCCTTCATTCGGGTTCTGAGTACTAAACACAAAGCCAGATGAGCCAGTGTCTTCCTTCGGTTTCCGAGAAGCAAATGTAAAGCCAGATGCACCAGTGTCTTCCTGTGGTTTCTGAGAACCAAATGAAAAGCCAGATGAACCAGTGTCTTCAGGTTTAGGCGTCTGACAGGCAACACAATGGACTGCCTGTTCAGTATTTCGAACTAAACACATTTCACACTCCCACGAACCTTTAGCTGGCTGAAATATTGATTTTAAGTCAGATGTGTCAGTTTCTTTATTCGGTTTCTGAGAAGAAAATACAAAGCTAGATGCACCAGTGTCTCCCTGTGGTTTCGAGTCTTCCGTTGGTTTTTGAGAAGCAAATGTAAAGCCAGATGCACCAGTGCCTTCATTCGGGTTCTGAGTACTAAACACAAAGCCAGATGAGCCAGTGTCTTCCTTCGGTTTCCGAGAAGCAAATGTAAAGCCAGATGCACCAGTGTCTTCCTGTGGTTTCTGAGAACCAAATGAAAAGCCAGATGAACCAGTGTCTTCAGGTTTAGGCGTCTGACAGGCAACACAATGGACTGCCTGTTCAGTATTTCGAACTAAACACATTTCACACTCCCACGAACCTTTAGCAGGCTGAAATATTGATTTCAAGTCAGATGTGTCAGCGTCTTTATTCGGTTTCTGAGAAGCAAATACAAAGCTAGATGCACCAGTGTCTCCCTGTGGTTTCTGAGAACCAAATACAAAACCAGATGAACCAGTGTCTTCCTTCGGTTTCTGAGATGAAAATGTAAAGCCATATGCACCAGTGTCTTCATTTGGGTTCTGAGAACTAAATACAAAGCCAGATGAACCAGTGTCTTCCTTCGGTTTCTGAGATGAAAATGTAAAGCCATATGCACCAGTGTCTTCGTGTGGTTTCTGAGAAGTAAATGTAAATCCAGATGAACCAGTGTCTTCCTTCGGTTTCTGAGATGAAAATGTAAAGCCATATGCACCAGTGTCTTCGTGTGGTTTCTGAGAACCAAATGAAAAGCCAGATGAACCAGTGTCTTCAGGTTTAGGGGTTTGACAGGCAACACAGTGGACTGCCTGTTCAGTATTTCGAACTAAACACATTTCACACTCCCACGAACCTTTAGCGGGCTGAAATATTGATTTCAAGTCAGCAGTGTTAGTATGCTGTTTTGAGGAACCAGATTTACTTGTCGCTGTCGAAGACGCTTCAGAGTCTTTCGACATTGCTGTAATGGACTGAAGCTCCTCAAATATTTTTTTAAACTCGGATGCGGTTTCTTGAAGTTTAAATTTCACAGCAAACTCCTCAGCTTTCGGTTCCCCATCAGAAATATCCGCTGGTGTGTGCCACACCCATGATTTAACAGACGATGAATTGGATTTTAATTTCATGCTTGAAAATATAGAGTGATTGGCACAAAGTTTATGTACCTGTTCACGTCTCATCACCACACGGGATTTTCCTGATATAGGATTACAAAGCAGTTTAATTTCTCCAATTCCTCGTTCTTTCCACTCCATGGTTTTGGTATCAAATCGAAATAACTTAGCCCTCTCACAAAAACGAATCGTCTCTTCTTCTTCACCAGTCAGTTGATGTTTCACAAGAGGAAGTGAAACAATTGGTTTAAAATCGATGTTTAATTCTTCATTTGCCTGTTCTTCATTGAGCACTGTCTCATTGTTTGGCTGGGCAAATATCTGCTTACCAAACACAGGAAATTCTTTACTGTTCGATAAAGAACTTTCCTCAAACGCCTTCCTGTCGCAAGCTCGTGATGCCAATTCTTGAAAATGATCTTCCCGTGGTGGCATTGCAAAGATAGTTACATCGCCTTTTTCTGCACTTTCTTCATCGCGGTGGTTTTCACCAAAAGCAGAAGCTTCGTGCGTCTTTTCTGTCTCCAAAACATTCCCAGCAGACGATTTTTCTTTTCCAGGAAATGTAAAAGAAAATGTCGACATACGTTCCGTGTTTTGTGGCTGGAAGAACACTGGCTGGCCTTTAGGTTGAAAAATAAAGGCACCAGATGATCCAACAGCACCAGATTGTGGAAATTGAAATGGTTTGGTGTCTGAGGATTTGTGATGCTCGTTTTCTGGGGGGAAAGACCGTTGTGTAGATATCAGTGATTCGAAAGGTTTTGCGTCAGCCTGCATAGGGAAGGAAAAAGGAACGTTTCTCTCCGCAGGCTGCTTGACTTCGTTTGGATTCGCGAATGTCCCTGTTGAAAACGTGAACGCGTTTGGCAGAGTTGGTGATGACTGTGAGGAGATGGGAGATTTCACATCAAACGTTACCTTGGATGAACGTGGCACTGCGAACGGGCTTGATGTGCTAGGTGTTGATGACAAATATGGTAAGTTTTTAAATGGCGGTGTTTTCTTATCATCCATAACATTCATGTTTGGAGAGACCGCTGGCGAATCTGGCTGATCACGAGGTTTTGTGAGTTGCATCTCTTCAAACTTCACTTTGAATGCTTCGGCAATTTCTTCAGTTTCAAACTTTGCAGCAAACTGCTCCGCTTTTACTTCATCGTCGGATGAATCAGCTAGTGTACTCCAAACCCAGGATTTAGTTGATCCTTTTACAGGTTTTAGGCTCATATCTGGCTTGAGAAAGTGATTGGCACAGACTTTATGTACTTTTTCACGACGCATCAAGATCCTCGCCATAATAGATTGCGGATTATACAACAGTTTTATATTGCCAGTCCCACGCTCTTTCCATTCTTTTGTCACAGAATCAAATCGAAATAATTTCGCTCTTTCTTCAAAGACAACATCTTCATCTTCTTCACCAGACTTGAACTTCACATTGTCTGCAGGTAGCTGGATTATCGGCTCAAAATAGATATGATCTTCCTGCTCAGCTTCTTCGTTGCTCTCAAATTCTTCTTCTTCTTTTTCTTCACCTGGATTTGTTTCCCATTTTTCAGGAGTGTTGCTAACACTTAAGCCGGAAAAAAATGAGGGATCTTTACACCGGTCTGTAGGCACCACGACATTATTCACGAATGTACTTTGGCGAGTAAACTGATCTCCAATTTCCAGTTGGCTAACTCTTGCAGGTGACTGATTATCTTGAGGAGCACTGGGACTTTTGGTGGATGGAAATGACATTTTCACACGGCTTCCCTCGCCGTTTCCTTGATATGCAGAGAGTTCGTTCTAAAAGATCGAAATAGTATTAGCAAACATAAATATGATCACTATACTGAAAAGACCAATACGTCGTACGGAAAAGATGGCAGTTTTTTAACCATAATACCTTGAAAATGTTAATTAGTTATCATGTGGCTCGAGCAATTTTGGTACATGTCCTCGCTATTCTATGTCCACTCTATTTTCTGATACGTTATTTAAAAAGGTTACTGCAGTCAAAAAATAAATTACTCAATAAAAGGCTTTTAAAGTGCCTATGGAATGAAAATTAAATTAAAGTTATTTAATTTAAATGAACTCGGAAAATGATTAGGAATGATAATTTAGAGCTCTTTCATATCTCACGTCGTTCTTGAGATATTTAGACTTATGTGATATGCAAATGATAACGTATTTTTAGAAAATCTTACATTTTGAGAAAATCAAGAAATTAGAAATAGTAAATTAATTTGGCATCGCTATTTCGATGTAATGACGTTAGGTTCACGAAGTGTCGTACTGTGGAACGTTTCCACTGATTTCGTTGAATTTTCTAAAATTGTAGAATCATTTTGACGTCATAGGTTACATCATTTGCATTGAAAGAACTCTAAATTACAATTCCTAATCATTTTCGGAAAGCATTTAAATAAGACAAACTTAATTTTTATTTCATAGGCACTTTAAGTATGCTTGAGAATGTTGATAGTTTTATGATATCTGAGTATTACAAGTGCACTCAATGACGTAAAAAACGAAAGAAACTCATCTGTATATCCAGTTTGAGCCATCGAACAAACTATAAAATGGCGGCGTAAAATACGAGAAAGAAGCATAAAATACGAGAATGAAAACGTTATTTCTCGAGTACAAGAGCAGATATCGTCAAATTATTAGCATTTCGAAATGTTTTTACTACAGTAATCATGGCGTACACGTCGTCACTGTGGCCTTTGAAAATGAGCCTGTAGTTTCCTTAGCCTGTGTAAAAATACCTCAAATCACTTATACCTATATTTATTTTATTTACGAAATATTATAATACATCGATAAAAGTTGCTCTATTTTGTATATTTCCCACATTCACTATGTAAAATGCGCCATCCTCGATGTTCATTATGCATTTTTAACGCGTGGATACGCGAAGCATATAAGAACGATTTATTGGATGCGACGACTATACTAGATGCCATCCACCTAGGCTCCATAATCGATAGACCTGAAAACGGAGCTTACAGAAGCTTGTAGAGCCGAGACGGATGGGATCTAATGCTGATCCATTCGTAGCGAGCTCCGAGCAAATACTAGCAATGATTGCGATAAGAGACTTAAAAGAAATTCAGTATTTACGACCGATGTACTCCGAATGTAAGTCATGTGGATAATCTACCTCTTTTCAATATATTAATGCAACGGAACGATCTTTATTTTAGATGTTTGAAGTTGTAGTCTTGAGAAAGACTATTGTTGGTGACTGACGTTTCGACGGCCTCAGCGGCGGTCATCTTCAGAGTCCAGTAACGCATGTTTGTCAGGATCTTTATTTTATCACACGCTTCTCGCGGCCTCTATATATACCCATAGTATACAAAAGCTTCAGAAACTTTAGAATTCTTGTGATAAAAATAGATTATCATCGCATCCATGAGTTAGCCACAGGCTGCCTTTGATAATAATCATAATAGGGCACAAGTTACTTCCGGTTAAATCGCGCGCTCTTATTGGCTGAGACGATCCGACTGTCGGTCGTTACTTTCCGTAATCGACCGGGCGGGATTATCCGATGTGGCGATACATTTTTCAAACAACATTTATCAACAAAAAATAATTTAAGCCGAAAAAGTATACAAATATGTTTCAGTGTTTTAACTATGTCACGAATGAGGATGAACACTCAGAAAGTGAGTTTTATTATCCTTTCGGTGTGTTATATTCAAAAGAGCGTGACGCTCACGCTTTGTCACGCTATTCACATGCTGTCCAAAAATGCCTGATATTTACCCGTAATGACCGGATTTTTTGCAAACTTTTTAATTGATTAAAATTAACGGAATTTCCATACTCAAATGGAAAAAAATAGTTAAAATAGCAATAAATTCACCTGTAACTCTTGAACTTGTCTGGAAAGCCTTAAAACCTGTTCGTCTCTTATCGAAACTTGTTCTCTTAGAAAACCATTATCCAAGGTCACTTCACTTACGGTAGCGAGTAGTTCTCTAGTGTCATTTTCCTAGAACATTAAGACAATGAAGAAAGTTGTGTGTATCGAAAGTTAGTTTAATAGGAATATTATTGGCCAGCAAATAGCTTTAAAATCAGCCATAAAACAACATAATTTTGAAAAACCTTAATATTAACGTTTTGTTACTAAACACGTAGAGTAACAAATTACAATGAATGAAGGAGGCATAAATAGTTAAACTGTTACATAAATAGAAAGTGACAAAGTATTACAAAGGAAATTAAATATGGGAAACACTATGTTAAAAGATGTAACACTATGTCACTTTCTATTCATGTAACAGTTTAGTTATTTGCCTCCTTCATTAATTGTAATTGGTCACTCTGATGATATTACGAGTTTAGCAACGAAACGTGTACGTCTCTTTTTAAAGTTATTTGCTGGCCAATAATATTCCTAACCAGACTACGATTCCCGCCTCATGGTTCTTCCATTACGACGATTTTGATCTAAGTCTATTTCAGAATCATCCTCAGGGTAACATGAAAATTTATTGACATGATTAACCTACACAAGATGGAGTTGGAAGCGGGGGAGGGGCTTTAGCCCCCAAATTTTAAATGGGGCCCAAAAAAATCAGGACAAGCGTTGCTAAATTTAATGTTTTTTCCCAATTGTATTAGTACCTACGAGAGATTTCGCAAACGGGTGTAGCCTGAATAGCCCGAGGTGTTAGCCAACCCCTAAACCCTTGCCACGCGAGTGTTATATTTATGTTTTAACTTAGCAAATCTCAAGTGTACCTCATTCAAGATCGCATTAATTATCGATATTTTCTATTGTTTTTGATAAAATCAAACTTTTGTCCAACAATAGTCTCTTTTGTAACGTAATTGTTTACTGTTATTTTGAATTAGCTGCCTATTTTTCGTGTAGATATACGTCGTCTATGCTTATGCTAAGTTCATGCTAACTTAACTTAGCTATTTATCGACATAATAGGCGACTTGCACAAGAAGTCACGCGATATCAATCCTCATAAAATGGTAGGTATGCAATTATAACCATAGAAAAGGCATACAGGGTGGTGATTTACATAAATGAATTTTGGTTTTGAAAACTTGTACTATCTTAGAGAAAACGGCAGTATTGTAGCTGGTCACGTGACTAAAATAATTATTTTATGAAGCAAATTTTTATACTCAAACCGCAATAAATATGTAAGGTTTGATATTTTCATGTCAAGTTTTAGCAGGAATTATTGAGTTTGGCGAAGTGTATTTTGTTTTTGGCCGCCATGCATGTTGGATGACAACTTCGTGGCATCCAACATGGCGGCCAATTTATTTTTTTTATTATTATTATTATTATTATTATTATTATTATTATTATTATTATTAAACAACGTCAAACGGAAAGAAGAAAAATATAGTGAACTAATAAAATAGCAAAGTGAACATTTTAATGTTGTTAAATTTATAAATCTCTCCATGAGCTCCCTAGGTGTTTTTGCGAATGAGTGGTTGGTCTTGATAACAAGCACCAAATGTACTGCGTAAGGAAAATGATGACTATAGCTATCAGAACTACATATTACATTTTCTGCTGCCGAAATAAGGAATGGGGAAATCCCGAATTATTAGCTTTTTGAAATATTTGTATATAAATTTGCATGTTTTATTATATAGTCATTAGTTGTTATTATATATTATTAGTTGTGATTCAAGTAGCCAATTGTAAATTACCTTAATAAGCGAGATTTATAATTGTATATGTAGAAAATAAAAACATTTAATAAAGTTTCCATTATTAGTCGACTCGAGCGGGATTTGAACTCGCACCTTCGGGTTTCCGTCGACTCAGTAGTGTAGGTTAATCGTGTCGAAAAAGTTTGTTGGAAAATGTTACCCTGCAGATGATGATTCTGAAATAGAATCGAAACACTACACATCCTTACAGATGATTATAGAGGTTAAGTTGTCGCGAAAATATTTCTGAAAACACACTGTTCGCAGTTGGCGCGGTAGCTCAACTGGTAGAGCAGGGGACCGGAATCTCAAAGCTGGATCAAGTCAAAAAAATATGTTCATGTTACCCTGAGGATGATTCTAACTTAGGTGTTTTAATGTTAATGTCACCTTAGCTAAGTTTATGCAAACTTAGGCATGGAGAGTGCATAGTATAGAGATGTTAATTTCTCTGAATAAGATGAGAAAGAACATATTGGAAAATACCTTCAGAGATGCCGGTTCACCAGAATCAGTGTTGTCAGAACAAACTGGACTTTTCAGAGCATCAAAGTCAAGCTGATGGAAATCGATACTTTTTCCTAAATAATACAAGCAGGCAAACCCAATTGATAGGGGTTCCGATAGCCTACTGTACGAGTTAAGGTAGTTATCCGAGAAGACCCGAAAGTCTTACCATTCGCTGGTATTAATACAAAAGGTAGTACTCGCAATCGTTTGTAGTTGTGCTAAACTCACTCACTTATACCTCACTCGTTTGTTTAACGTCAAACTCGTGAATATAAAATCGCACGTCGCACTTTCCATGCAGTAATCTATATTTTATGAATAACCAAAGGCAAGCAACTATAAGCTGCAAGAATCATTACTTTTAAAATTATGAAAATCTAGTGATCTATTGCATGTTCTTGGTTGGGTAAATTTAGAAAATTGGAGAACTAATCAATTGGCTATAATGATATATAAAATCTATAATAATGTTTCTCCACCATATCTGGGAAAGATTTTTAAAAACACATCCAATGTACACTCGAGGAATTCAAATATTAACTTGTATACTCCCAAGGCTAAAACAGAGGCTGCAAAAAGTAGCTTTCACTATAGGGGGTCAAAAAAAAGGCAATAGAGCAACCAAACTTATACGCTTTCAAATATATACATATATAACCATTGTATTAGGTAACAATAGCGATTTTTTCGTGTTTAAATAAAGTTTATGTATGTATGTATATGTATAGAAAAATCTAAAGTAATAAGATTAAAAGGTAACGAGTATAGTCATTATGACCAAAGAGTTCAAAAGGAAACGCTGATTAAAGATACACTTACTTGGGTCAACATGGTAAAAGGATTTGGGTTCTTGCAAAAGCGATTCTAGTTCAGAAAGTTCTTCTTCAACGGCATCACGAACAACCTACAAGATATAGTTAGTCATCGTATTTTATTCTTATTTTTCGGAGCGCATGGTCGAGGTCTTTTTTAATTAATCCCATAGCACGCACGGCGCGAGCGCTAGTCTCGGAATTAAGGGGGTGTGAATCTCGACCAGCGGCTCGCGTTTGCAGGTTAATATCATTGCATACCGGTCATGAACGGTAATTTTTCCGCAATCTAAAGTAACTGTCACTGTCAGATTTAGTTAGGTGGGGTTGCGACAGTGGCTGAAAGTTTTCTTTTTTTTCTTTCTGCATTTAAACCTAGAGCAACAAGATAATATGATCTTTGTCTATAATAAACTTTTCTAAAAAAAATATTTTTCAATTAATTTTTATTCATCCTTTTCTTGCCAATAGACACTTCACGAATTTCCTAAGGGAGCGTTCATTATTTATGGCAGGGGTTTGGTACCGAAGAGAAACAAGTTGAAACCAAAAATAAAGTTTTATCTAACCTTTCAAACACTGAATTTTTCTTCTCCCAACCATCAATAGATGATACAACCATATACATGTTCTACTGCACACATGTATATCATACATGTGTATGATGATACATGTGCATAAACATACATGTATATCTGCATACATGTATATCATATGTAAACAGAATGCGCACTTGGAAAACGTACTGCTCTAAGTGCCGTTCATATAATTTAAGCTGCTGTTCTTAATCTGTCCTATCATATGTTATTAGTGTATTAGTCCTTGTCTTTAATTTATGTCTATTCTGTAAATTTTTGTCAGGTTGGTCTTCACATGGGACACATGTCCTGTTGACCATACCTTCAACCATGTTCAAGACTGCTCTGTTTTTGTCTGGTTTTTTTTAAACGTTGTATTAATTATTTTGCTTTCTTGCTTGGTTGTAAAGTTAATAAATAAATAAATATATATGTATATATACGCCCTCTGCCTACTGTCGCCTCCTTGCTCTTATCGTAACCTTTAGATATTTACCAGATATTTATATAGTGTTAAATATTGGTTCATATAGAACGAGATGATTACATTATTCTAAGGTAGTTCAAGTTTGTGTTACTGTTTATAAAAATATGAAAATATGTCTATCTAAAATATTATTTAACAAGAGGTTTTACCTGACAATGTCTTTGAACAAGCAATCTCTATGTTTTCTAGACGTGTATTATTATAACTATAGACATTAAACACTGATTTAGTTTATTTTAAAATTTGTTCCCCAAAATGTATATGCAACAAAAAAAATCTTACTCAACCTTTTACTGCCAAAAATTTGGATTACCCAACCCATTTCTCTTCGGTACAAAGCCCAACCATAAATAATGAACGCTCCCTTAACTACCCACAAAACAACGGCTCCAAGTTGAGGTTGCCAATGAGATCGTAATGCCTTTACTATTATCTTTCATATCCAGCCTCGATATCAACCCATGGTTCATACCATTGAAGCAAATTCGGGAAGTGTCTATAGTCAGCTAAAGAAAATTGCATATTTTCACGAAAATAGAACATTTTTGACCAGAAAAAATACTGCATGACCTGCAAACTTTGTTTCTTATCGATCACGATGATTTTCCAATCTCGTACCCAGGGTCTTATCTACGCTCCCTCCCGCCCCTGCTGCGATGCAAGAGAGTTCGTGAACTCTTAAACAAAGTTCACGAACTCTCATCCTCGTTTTGAACATCAGAGGTGACGATGCAAGGGAGTTTTGTGAACAATCATCCTCGTTTTGAACGCAATAGTTAACGGAAAATGGAAAAGATGGCTTTTCCATCTAAAGATGGCTTTTCCAGCGAAGCTGACGAAAAAAGGGTTATACAGTAGTATCTGAACATTTTTTCTACCTTGTCATATTCCAATCTCTCAAGACAGATTAACAACCTATCTTTTGCTTCTTTTAAATATTGTATGTAAGAATCGTACGCACGGTCGTCGACTTCCGCCTCATTTGATTCTAATCCAGCTAAATATTTGAAAATCTAAAAACAAAATAGGGAATATAATGACGAGGGCGCTACATTTATCCAATATAAATTATAGTTTAAGCAATTTGGCTGTCTCGAAGTGCAGTTCGCCATTGCACACAATAAGACTACGTTCACGCATTGTGATTGATATCGCGCGGATTTCTCATCCTGGTGTATGTGAAATAGCTAGGAACATTCGCAAGCAAAATGTCCAATCTTTTTTTATAAACTCATGAGTACATCCACTAAATCGTGAGACGGGAAAAGAAATAATTCAAACAAGACGCCCGCTTGGCGTTGTAACTCGGACTAGTTTTCGGCTGGCATACTGTATAATAATATATATATATATATATATATATATATATATATATATATATATATATATATATATATATATATATATATATATATATATATATATATATATATATATATATATATATATATAGTATCTTTTCCGCAAAATTTGTCAGTTGTCAGAAATTTCCGGTTAAAATTGTTCAGCTAAACTGGGCCCAGTGGTCACTTAACTACATTTCAACTGTTGTTTGGGCATTTAAATTGTAGTAAACTTCTGAAACAATGATCCTGATTGAGAAGAGTTACCCACTGAATAGCGTAACTAATTAAGAAGCTGCTTTACTTACCAACCGCGATGGCTGGCGTGTGCAATTTGGCATATTTATCATCTCAAATCATTAATAAATAATTCATGAGGTAAACACAAAGGAAATCAGTATCATGTCGAATATGTGATATTGTAAACACTGGACTGGAATTTGGACAGAAGTCGGTCGATTTGGAGTTCCTAACCCCAATCATAACCCTTACACCAGTAAGTCGAAAGCATTTTAAAGTTACAATCATGCCATTTTAAATATTTTTTGATTTTATTTTCAAGGCCATCGAGAATCTGTAAATCACAGTGTGTAAATGTACCATAATAACATTTTAATCTATTTTACTTACTCCTGATTGGCTAATGATTATAAGTAATAGCATGGCATTGAGGTTGATTAGTGATTAAATGTACCCGAAAGCCGAGGGAGGTTTAGTAAAAGTTTTACAAACTTTTACTAAACCTCCCGAGGCTTGAGGGACATTTAATCACTAATCAACCGTAATGCCATGCTATCACTTTGTAATATTATGGCTACCGAGACAATAGGAAATTCAACAAGTTGAAATGGAATAAAACTTTGTGAGTTGCTATTAATGGTATTGGGAATTCGACAATGAAGTACTGGTTCAGTTCATGTCTTCGTTAGTTATTCTATTGAAATGTTTAGATTGTTTAGCATATATATATATATATATATATATATATATATATATATATATATATATATATATATAAGGTGGATGAATAGCGTGTTTGGCAGTGCAATTTGAGTAAAATAAAACAGGCTTTTGCATAAACATTAGGTATGATTAGTTACAGTACTAATCGTACCTAATGCATAAACATTAGGTAAGATTAGTTACTAATCGTACCTAATGTTTTATGCAGGTGATTGATCAGGTTATTTAGAGATTAATCGTCCCTCATGAAACAAAGGATTTCGAGGTAGCCATGATATTACGTTAGTAATAAACTTCAATTGTTATCAACTAGGGGTATTTAGGAAAAAATACAACATGTGGTGCTTTTCTGATTTATACGCTACTCGCTATCGCGGAGTGGCGACAAGTGACGTGATAATAATTTTTACTAAAACAATTAGATTATTAGCTTTTAATTTATTTGAAGTGATAGTTAACTCAGTTTTACCCTCGTTATCAATCACCTCATAGACATTTCGAGCTCATAATCTAATTGTTAATTAGAGAGTAGCGTAGCCAATCAGATTACATAATTTCCATTAAAATGATTTGTATTACATTTCTACTAAATAAACATATACCTGAGCCTCATTCCAAGCTGCATGAGAAGTCTCAACACGATTAAAAAGCTTTAATGCTTGTTCCAAGTCTCCCCTCTCCACGGCAGCCTCACCCAATACCATGCATGCCTCACGAAAATACCGATGTACATCCGCTTCCTAAAGAAAATAATAAAGTATTACAAAACATGAAGATGTGTATTTGATTAATTAAAACGGATCGAATAAAAGTTTCTATAACATTAGTATACCTCAAGATGACTCAAACTATGAGGAAAAAGGGGGTTCTTCGGAGCACCAGGATTTGTGTTGCTAAAAATTAACACAGTTTAGTAAATATCGATCATGTCCTAAAGTCAATCCGCGATTCTTATTGGTTAATTAAATCATTACGGGACAAAAAATGAACCCTACAAAAAATGAACAGGTTTTGTGATTGGCTATACGTGGAGTGAAAGTGGTTAGGGTTAGTGATTTGTTTCTTTGTGGTCGATTCTATTGTTTTATTGTTTTAAGAAACCAATCACAAAACTTGTTCATATTGGTAGGTGGCGACCGAATCATCATCTATCCGCCATTAGTAGAAACAGACCATGGTCATTACAAATGATGCATTCTAATTGGCTACTCAACCGTTGTCTATTCGTGATCGACCATGATGGCGAAACGCGCTCAAAACAATGGCAGAAAACTCTCGTTTTGGGGAGGTTTCAAATGAGTTTTTGGGTAATTTTTTGGAGAATGCATGATTTGTAATAGTCTACTAATTTGTTTCTACTAAAACAATTAGACAACTCGTCCTCATTGTCTATGAGCGAATAGTCAACTCGGACTCGTTGTCTAATTGTTAAATAGTAATGATTGGAAAGAACCGACGGTAAACGTCAACAATAGATTCAGATTTGCCGTGATGAAAATGTGCAAGGATTTCAGTAAAGTTGATGAGAAAAACTAGAGAGCACAAAAACTGCAAACAAATTAATGCGATAAAAATGTTTAATTAGATAAAATGTTTATATTGTTTTCTTGAGTTTGAAAAATCGAAATAATTGCAGACAAAACGCATTTTAAAATGTCGCTCGCTTAACTTCGTTACGAATAACGTTCACTGCCTAAATCTAAGGAAATAACTAGAACAATTATGCATAACCCTGATGTATGCCAAACTGCTAGTAAGGTGAAAGTTGTCAAACGAAGTTGAATTATTGAAGCAAATTTATTGGGTAACACGTACCTCTTCATATCTTCGAAAAGACACAAGGCAACATTCCAGTAATGGAGACTTCGCAGTTGTAAGCTCTAATGAAACAAAATGTTAATTTTAAATATTTTATTTAGAATGGCAGTATTTTATACTACATTACGCTATAGCAGTGTATATTTCTAAAAGTTTAGCACTAGGCAGTGGGGGAAAACCTCATAAAAAAAACAACAAAAAAAACATACATACATATTTATTAGTTGCTCCCCAAAGGGGCTTTTCAGCATAATTTACATATTAATCTATATACATGTTTTAATACATTGATTATAAAAAGTTTAACAATAAAATACAAAGAATAACGATATAACAGGATATAAAAATTTTAAAAATATATATATATAATAATAATAATAAAATAATGAGGGGTGTGCAAACTGTAAGTTGCGTGAATAAAGTATGCAAAATCGTGATCAAAAAGTTACATGTATCTTTTACGATTTTGGATGTTTAAAACTGTAAAACAACAACATCAAGTTTATTCACGACGATTTACCAACTAATTTCATCTCTTTTAAATGTCACACTTCATTAGATAATGGTCATTGATCTCTAAATAAGGCCAAGTAAAAAAAACATGTTTCTCGTCCCCGCCCGCTTCCTTTTTCTTGGACACTTCCTTTTTCTTTTTTTTTGCTGGTTTTCCTCTACAAATTTCGCTTCATGTTTTTGAACTTTATTTTTGATAACTTGAAGTATTAATCTGGAAACTACTGCGGGCTCATTCAAAATCCTATCCGCTGACCAAATTCAACACTTCACGAACTCAAATACGAACTCATATTTTTTGTTCACATGCTTGTCATGCTTGGCTGCATATTCATGAATGTTTTTTGTTTTAACCCATATTTAAACGATGGTTTTCGTTTGCTCGAGGATCAGAACGGCAGATAAAGTATTAAAACCATGGTATGCATTATTACGTTACGAGACATTAAAAAATGCAGTTACTTAAATAAAGCCTTTTGTAGTTCACGTTTTATTGCGTGTATTTCTCTTACTAAACTGTATGAAAGCTTATTACTTTGGCTAAGAAAAAAAAAAAAGAATGCCCCGCTTCCCTGCTTTTTGGCAGAAATCCGGACGAGAAACATATGTTTTTTTTTACTTGGCCTAAAGACTGATCAAGCAACTTTTGTTCAGAAAATGAAGCTGCAAGTAGCTCGTGGCGGCCTTCTTGTTGGGAGTTGGGACCACATTATATAGTTTTACTGCAGGTGACGCAATTTTCCGTTTCGTAAACGGTCGTTGCCACCAGTTACGGTCGATGCCACCATTTCACTGTGGTTAACGTGTCACATCCTGTCCTTCTGAAACACGATAAGATCGCACACGCGTATGAACATTTTACGCCACGCAAACCGCATTTTCATCACTGATTTTCATCACACCAACAATGGTGGTTAATACACGGAAAAGTAATACACGGAAACCAATCGATTGTATTTAATAAATAAAGAAAGAATGGTTATGTCTTGAACAGTTGAACTCAGGTTATAAATATTTTCGCACGATTTATATTACCGGGAGACTGAAGACGCATGAATTCAATACAAGAATCAGAAATATATTTTGATGCCACATTCAAACAACAAGAATGTATGCTTAAAACTAAAGCAGGGTTAGTTTTAAGGTTAGTGTTTAGTGTTTTAAGGTTAGTGTTTAGTGTTTTAAGGTTAGTGTTTAGTGTTTTAAGGTTAGTGTTTAGTGTTTTAAGGTTAGTGTTTAGTGTTTTAAGGTTTAGTGTTTTAAGGTTTAGTGTTTTAAGGTTTAGTGTTTTAAGGTTTAGTGTTTAGTGTTCTTCGAACCTTTTTGAAAGTGAAAGTTTATTCAGCACTAATGTCAGTACGGAATAGCTTTAAGCATACATTCTTGTTGTTTGTGGCATTAAAATATATTTCTGATTCTCGATCGTATTTTGAATTCATATGTCTTCAATCTCCCGGTAATATAAATCGTGCGAAAATATTTATAACATGAGTTTAAGACATAACCATTGTTTTTTTATTTATTAAATACAAGCGATAGGTTTCCGTGTATTCGTTGGTCTATTTAGATATAGATAAATATGTAAACAACGGTTGTCGTTTTGATAGAGTAATTAATGATTCACCATTGACACAGTTGTTAATATTATTTTTATCGTCCAATGGCATTTAGCCGCATGTCAACCATTAGCTATAGCTTCCGCAAGTCCCAGTTTTTGTTTGACGGCACGCGTGAAGTTGCGTGAAATTTTCAAACGCGTGGTGTGACGCGTTAACGCCAGTGAAATGGTGGCATCGACCGTAACTGGTGGCAACGACCGTTTACGAAACGGAAAATTGCGTAGGCGACACAGATTACTGTATCTGTCTCTGATCTTTTAAGATGTTAAAAAGAATCAGTTGTCGAGGGTTTTCCCATAATTTAGAACACAAGCTACGGCTCCATTAAGCCCGTTTCGCTCGCCGCTAGAGAAACATTTCACCGATGACATAATTTTTTCCCGTATTCATTGGTCGACAACTGAAAAAATGTCATTGTGGAAATATTTCGCTAGCGGCGAGCGAAATGGTGAAGTGGAAAACTGGCTTAACAGTAAATGTGAAGCCGGAATTAACGCGTGGCGGCCATATTGGAGTCACCATTGGATGGACACATCGTCCGAAACGTCGGCCATTAATATACATAAGTACTCTCACTTAAGTATTTTTCGACACATTGAAGTTCTCTTATTTCTCCTTTTCATATTATATCCAGTTCTTTTGAGAACTTAGCAGCCTTTATATTTATTTTTACTCCAATAAGGACATCACACGCTAATCCCGGATTCATAGTTACTGTAACGGAGCCGTAGTTTGTGTTCTAAATTACGGGAAAACCTTCGACAGCGGATTTATTTTAGCATCTTAAAAGATCAGAGACAGATAATCGCCTACAGTAAAACTATATATAGCGTGGTCCTTCAAGATGGCCGCCGCGAAATATTCCCGGCTTCATTTTTTCGCAGCATTCAAACAACAGTTGCTCAATCCATTCTTTATTTAGAGATCAGTGAATAATGGCCCACGAAGGATTTTCAGATTATGTGGGGGAGAGGGGAGACTTAGGTGACTGCCACTAATCACCACGACTTATACACCGAATTAATAAAGATGGCAGCCAAACAATATTCTTTTATGTGCATATAAAATAGAGAGCCTCTAAAGAGAGCCTCGACCTTGTGTTTTAATTCAAAATAATTTCACCCAAGGTCGAGTCTCGAAAGGCTAATTTATATTCACATAAAAGAATCATCTTTATGAAGTTGGTGTATAAACTATTTATTTAAAACAAACTATTATAAAACAATTTTTTCCCTATGAAACGTCGAAGAACTGTGAATGCCATTCATGTTAACCCATATCGGTAGAATTTGTATAACTAAAGTGGCGTATAAAATTATTGAGCCAAACAACAGTTCAAAATATTACCTTCCAATGTTCGGAATAGTACCACTGTTCATAACCAGCAGCATCTTTCAACATCAAGGACTACATAACATAGAAGTATTAAGGTGATTCATTTATAATGATTTACCTTGGCACAGAAAGTGTTTGTAGAAAACATTCTGTAAAGAAAACTGTCAAATAATGTATTGTTGTTTCTTTACAAATAAGAATTTATTTAGGCGTTCAAACGATCCTCGTACTTTGTCACAATATATATCAATATGTAAATTTGAACAAAGCTTTAAAATACGTCGAAACCATTGTGAAATGGTAAATATAATCCTTACATTAACTGTTTGAAAACACTACTAATATAATTATTATACACGTATCAATGGCGTAATGTTGGAGAAAAGGATGAGAAAGAGAAATGAGTTATTAAAAGAACTTTTTAAAAATTTGAGAAATAAATAAGCTTTAAAATAAAATAACACGATGCATTTCAGCAGACAACTTATCAAGTGCTACGTCTGCTAAATAATCAACGAAAAGTCCAGTTACGTCAGACGCAAAGGCGTCATGTCAGTGTTCCAAAATAACGAGGTTTTAAAAATAAATTCCTTTTGTCGGCACAAGTCAGGACCTGACAACTTGATGTAAATAATTATATAATAACTATATTAGTAGTGTTTTTCAAACAGTTCTTGTAAGAACTATATTTACCATTTCACCATGGTTTCGACGTCTTTTAAAGTGTATATGAAATGAAATTTTATGATTGTATCTGAAAGAACGCTAAAATTAATGAAAAATGGCTTTTACATGCCTTTTATATCTTATTACGTTCTTGAGTTTTAACGCTTTGTATAATTTGAACTATGACGTCACAAGTGTGACACAGCATGACAACACAACTGAAAATCAGGTATATCTTCAGACTGGTTACACCAAACTGGCTCGAACTTGGCTCACTTACTCCGTCAACAAATCCATGCATTGTTGTGATACTTATGTGGTCACCATGGTAACAGATTAGTTCCCAGGCTCTCTTTGTCTAAAAGCGAAATCTTCCATTTTTCGTCATTGTAGACAATGTATTTTGTTTTAAACTTTCTTCATGCATTGATAATTAAACAGAAAAGATAGCAACTGGTAAAAACATAAAAAGTTGCTTGCTATGTGGTGAAAAACAAACAATTAGTTTAAAGAAAGAAAGTGGCCTGGAAACTAAGGAGTTGCCATAGCAACTACATAAGAACTATGACAATGCTTATTTTTGTTGAAGGAGTAAGTGTGCCAAGTTTGAGCCAGTTTGGTCTAACCAGTCTGAAGAATACCTGATTTTCAGATGTGTTGTCATGCTGTGTCACACTTGTGACGTCATAGTTCAAATTACATAAAGCGTTGTAACTCAAGAACGCAATAAGATATAAAAGGCATGTAAAAGCCATTTTTCATTCATTTCAGCGTTCTTTCAAATACAATCATAACATTTTTCATTTCATATACACTTTAAAGCTTTGTTCAAATTTATTACCACGACAAAATCGTTGTTCTACTACATGTATATATGTAAGTGTATTTATTCAACCACTATTTGATCATGTCGACATTGTTTGAGGTGAATTAGATGAGGGATGTATGATCACGAGCTACAACGCATATATGTACAAAAGCACGCAGCGCGTATAATTTTACAACGCGGTTCCTCTCAAGATACTTTCAGTATAAACTTGATAAATTAGCCTCTAGAAATGAAAAATGCATAAGGGAAATTTAGTTGTTAAAGTGCCACTGTGATGAAAATTCGTCATCGAAAAATGCCATTTTTTCTTCATGGATGTATTTATCAATGTGAAAGTAGCCTTTATACAAAATTACAGTCGAAACGGAATAAAAATCGAAGAGTTACAAACGTTTGAAAAGTCCTAAATCGACGTCCGCCATTAAAATCGGCCATCTTGTTTTTATCCATTCGAGAAGCGCTCGTGACGTCATAGTCTCAAGGAGCCGCGTCAACACAAATAGAATTACTATAGAATACAAAGCAGCGCATATACAAACCGCGTTTAAAATGTCAAATTCTTCCGAATCTAGTGGAATCTCGTTGTTTATATGTTGCAACAACACTACACGTGAAGCGTGCTTGAGACTCTGACGTAACCGGCGCCCTTTGACCTGAAATTTCCAAGATGGCAGATTTTAATGGCGGCCGTGAAATTACGAACTTTATTGTCGTATAGCGCAGTCAATATTTGACATTGAGCGCTAAAATTTTGCATGGGGAGTTATTTATATGTACTCTTTGCAATAATGCTAAAAAACATGGGGTTCAAAATTTCATCACAGTGGCACTTTAAATGTAAACTAACATAGTGCCTGAAAAATCTCCATCAGTATTTTGTGAAGAATACATGTAGTAGCTTTCACAGTAACAATACTAGAACTTATATATTCTTCTTAGCCTCCTCCGCACGACACTCCGTGGCCTCCTGTGTACGCATAGTCCAGTTCCAGTCCCTCTTTGGTCTCGCACGGCGCCAAAGAGGGACTGGAACTGGACTAGTGCACATTCATTATCTCTAAGTATTTTCCCACCTATAGTATTACCTGAACTCCTACCTCAGCCTGAACTCTAAAAAAGCGCAAGAAGCCTCTGCGGAGGAGAGTGAAGTATTTTTAAAAGCTTGATTCATAAACATTTTTTAATTCTTAGCTTGTTTATATATTTTTCATTTATTATAGTTTCCTTGATGATAGTTGTAAATAAATTATTTTAATCTCATTTTCACGCAATTATGGTTAACAATTATCAGACGAGGTTGAGTAAATATCGTTATTTGTCAGTGGCGAGCAGATCAATATTTGCCGATGCCTAAGGCAGAGCCATTTACAAATCACGATATTTTGTGATAACCGAATTCAATTGTTTTATCAATTGTTTTATCATTCAATTTATTTTTTCTAGTAAGATCTAAATGGTCGTTTTCCGACATCTCGGCAACACGAGCCATGTTTACAATTTAGCATTAACGCGCATGAGCAGAATATTATTTGAAAGTAGAGCAACGTTGTTCAGTAATGCGCATGTGCAGCTTGTTATTTATGCGCAGTTATTTGCAGCTGATGTAGCTAATCATAATCAAGAGATATATGATAATTTTTACGTTACTGGGCCCCTCTGGATACCAGCCTCGTAGCCGAATGGGCTACCTTTATAAATAACCTTTACGAATCAAATCAAATCAATAGGTAAAGTTTATACTTTACGACAAGTAAAGTATCATAAAGTATAACGAAAGGTGCTACAATTTTGTAATTTGTCACAAACCATGAAAAAATTGTTCAACTCAAAAAATTGTTCAACTTGTTGAAATTGTTCAAAAAAAACATTAACATTTTAACGATAGTGAATAAATTTGGAATATGAAACACTTCTTTACCTTTTGTCCAAAGTTTGTTGCTAAATATGTGACAAGACGTGGATGCATTCCATGATTTTTCAACGCACGTATTTGTTCTAAACCACGTTGGACCGTCAATTTCACTTTACCAGAATCTGAAACACTAAAACACAAAACTTGTATTATACAGTAGACTACCAAAATTATCCTGTCCGCGGTCCTTCAGTATAGACCGAGTGACGAAGGAGCGAGGTGTATGCGAAAAGACCAAGGGAAGGATAATTTTGCCGTGGCTCTTTCAAATTTCTCACATTTCCTCATTTTTTAAAACTTTTCGGCTGTTTTGTAATAACCGGTCTTTACCGTTTTGTAAAGACCGCTAATGAACAAATCAGATTGCAGACCAGGTGATATGAACGCGTGAGGTTAAAGGTTTGAAGTGATAATATAAAAAAAAAATTTTAATTTTAATATTTTTTAAACCGTTTTAAAGGCATGTTTTAAACATTTTCGAAGGTGTGTAGTATTAAAGTAATACCTAATGGTTTCCGTGTTTGGATACCGTGATCCAAACACGCGGGAAGTTGCGAGACTGGAGAAAAGCGTAAAAAACACGAGCCGCTAGGAGAGTATTTTTTAGCTTTTCGAAAGTCGAGCAACTTCCCAAGTGTTTGGATCAGAGTATCCAAACACGGAAAAACCATTAGCTATTTCTTTTATAAAATAACTCAAGAGAACGAGCAGCGAGACTTAACGAAATTTTTGGAAATTTCCGTGTTTGGATGGCTTGATCCAAACACGGGTATTGACTAATCAGAGCCCTCGTAGCATACATGTTATTTTATAATATTTCTTACCATGACGCGAAACCTGTGTTAATTTAGAGTGTTAAAACTAAATTAAAACCGTTAATATTTCGCAAGATATAATAATAACAATAATAAAGAGAGAATAATACATGGATGGGCGGAAATATGGAATTTATTTCGAGTGTATATGAACTGATTCATACCTAACATTGCCACTGTAAAGGGTTTGGGCAGCTTCCCACCATTCATATTGAGAAGGAATACAAAGAGGGATGGATAAACAGAGTGGTAATAACTTCATTTGATAGAATTCGTAAACAACATCAACATCATCCAAGATGGCCTGTGAGCTACATTTCACCACGGCGTAAACAAATGCCTGAAGAGAACATCAAAAAGAAAATGGTTTCAGGAAGACAAGTTTTCTCTAAAGTGACATTTACATACTGTGATTAATCGGGACGATTTCTTATCCTGCGTGATGTTATGTTGACACGGGTCCCGGACGAATTCGAGACCTGGCCGGTTTACACGGTGTATAATTAACAATTAGACAACAAGCCCGCGTTTTCTATGAGCAGATAGTCAACGAGGCGGAGCCGAGTTGACTATCGCTCATAGAAAACAAGGGCCAGTTGTCTAATTGTTTTAGTATAAATTTACAACTTTCTAACCCAAGAAATAACTTTTATTTCGTATTTTTCATGGAAAAAAAGTAACTATTCTTTCGAAATCAGGCGACTTTTTCCCCAGAGGTTTATATCAGCGGATAGTAACTCCTGCGCTAGCCAATCAAAATTGAGGATTTGTGATATAAACTTGTCAATTTATACTAATTCATGTTAGTAACCCTATGAAGAAAGCATTCTTCATACCCTATCCTCTACCGCGCTAACTGTGAAAAAATTAGTCCGGTGTTTGTACACATGGTACCGTAAAGTTTTGCAACCGTGTAGTTAAAAAAAGCTAGACCTACCTTTTTCAGCTATCGAATTTAAACAGTCATCCGTACTTGAATTCGTCTGGTTCCGTAGGTCCCATGTAAACGGAAGCCGGAACCGTGCAAATTTCGGTACGGTTCCGAATTCGTCCTGATTTACTCATGATACCACTATGACCCGTGTAAACGAGGCAATAGACTAGTGGATTTACTCATAATAATATTATGACCCGCGTAAATGATGCAATAGACTAGTGGATTTACTCATGGTACCATTATGACCCGCGTAAACGAGGCAATAGACTAGTGGATTTACTCGTGATACTATTATGACCCGCGTAAACGAGGCAATAGAGTAGTGGATTTACTCATGATACTATTATGACCTGCGTAAACGAGGCAATAGACTAGTGGATTTACTCATGGTACTATTATGACCCAAGTAAACGAGGCAATAGATTAGTGGATTTACTCATGATACTATTATGACCCGCGTAAACGAGGCAATAGACTAGTGGATTTACTCATGGTACTATTATGACCCGCGTAAACGAGGCAATAGACTAGTGGATTTACTCATGGTACTATTATGACCCGCGTAAATGATGCAATAGACTAGTGGATTTACTCATGGTACTATTGACTTGTGTAAACAAGGCAATAGACTAGTGGATTTACTCATGATACTATTATGACTCGCGTAAATGATGCAATAGACTAGTGGATTTACTCATGGTACTATTATGACGCGCGTAAACGAGGCAATAGACTAGTGGATTTACTCATGGTACTATTATGACCCGCGTAAACGAAGCAATAGACTAGTGGATTTACTCATGATACTATTATGACCCGCGTAAACGAGGCAATAGACTAGTGGATTTACTCATGGTACTATTATGACCCGCGTAAACGAAGCAATAGACTAGTGGATTTACTCATGGTACTATTATGACCCGCGTAAATGATGCAATAGACTAGTGGATTTACTCATGGTACTATTATGACCCGCGTAAACGAGGCAATAGACTAGTGGATTTACTCGTGATACTATTATGACCCGCGTAAACGAGGCAATAGACTAGTGGATTTACTCATGGTACTATTATGACCCGCGTAAACGAAGCAATAGACTAGTGGATTTACTCATGGTACTATTATGACCCGCGTAAACGAAGCAATAGACTAGTGGATTTACTCATGGTACTATTATGACCCGCGTAAACGAGGCAATAGACTAGTGGATTTACTCATGGTACTATTATGACCCGCGTAAACGAGGCAATAGACTAGTGGATTTACTCATGGTACTATTATGACCCGCGTAAACGAGGCAATAGACTAGTGGATTTACTCATGGTACTATTATGACCCGCGTAAACGAGGCAATAGACTAGTGGATTTACTCATGGTACTATTATGACCCGCGTAAACGAGGCAATAGACTAGTGGATTTACTCGTGATACTATTATGACCCGCGTAAACGAGGCAATAGACTAGTGGATTTACTCGTGATACTATTATGACCCGCGTAAACGAAGCAATAGACTAGTGGATTTACTCATGGTACTATTATGATTTGTGTAAACGAGGCAATAGACTAGTGGATTTACTCATGGGACTAGTGGATTTACTATATATGACGCGCGTAAACGAGGCAATAGACTAGTGGATTTACTCATGGTACTATTATGACCCGCGTAAACGAGGCAATAGATTAGTGGATTTACTCGTGATACTATTATGACCCGCGTAAACGAAGCAATAGACTAGTGGATTTACTCATGATACTATTATGACCCGCGTAAACGAGGCAATAGACTAGTGGATTTACTCATGATACTATTATGACTTGTGTAAACGAGGCAATGGACTAGCAGATTTACTTATGGGACTAGTGGATTTACTATATATGACACGCGTAAACGAGGCAATAGACTAGTGAATTTACTCATTATACTATTATGACTAAACGAGTTAATAGACTTGCGGATTTACTCGTGATACTATTATGACTTGTGTAAACGAGGCAATGGACTAGTGGATTTACTCATGATACTGCTGAGATATTTACTTGCGAATGCTCCTTGTTACTTATATAATATGCACCAGGATTAATCCACAAAATTATAAAGATGCATACAAAAATCATAAAAAATATATCATAAAAATTATATGTTTTGCCGTATAGAAAGTTTTAACTTTAAGTTGTCAAACAGAACATACAAAGTATTAAGTTTTAAGTACTCAGGCCTGGAAATTTTTTCATGTAAACGCACTCAAGAGACAAGAGGACTGGCAAAAAATAGTTTCCGTTGACTTCATTAATATTCCAAATTATAAAATAACAAATTAAAAACGCACGCGCTGATTGGCTGAAAGCCGTGTCGATGGCAAACATGGATTTTCCCGCCATTTTTATAAAATGGACTGTAAGACGAACATTTGCTCACAAACAGCTAAAATATCGATAAATATGTTCTGCGACAGCCAACAAGAAGAAAAACGAGAAGATTGAAGGCTTTTCTTCACAGTTAAGAGCGTTTATGTTCATTTGAGCAGCCGACGACACTGTCTAGCGTGAGTAAGGAGAATGTATATTTTCATCATTTTAATAAAAGAGTCTTATTACTTATTTCCTCAGTGTTATTTTATAAAAGAAATAGAAAACAACTTTCCGTGTTTCCATACGTTATAGAAACACTTGTGAAAGTTTGGGAGAACTCGAAATAGCGTGGAAACACTCGCCATGCAGGCTCGTATTCCCAATGCCATTTCGCGTTCTCCCAAACTTCCACTCGTGTTTCTATAACTCTATGCAAAAACGGAAAATGTTTTCTATTTCTTAAGTATTAAATGGTAATACTGTTGAAAAATTAAAACAAAAAACATCAATATTTGCAGAGAAATCATGTTCTCCATCTTGAGTGTTGGCGCCAAAACGCGCGCTATCACTAGCCCTCCTCGAAGGGCTAGAAAATATCCATGAAAAAGCGAGGTAAAACCCAGCCCTCTTGCTAGGGTTAGCCCTAGCATATAAACATTCCCTAAATGAGAAGTACCTTCGTAAATGTTCATTTTATTTATTACCTCAATATCTCTAAGACAGATGGTGTCTGCTGCACATTGACGTATGTCACGAACATCCATGCGTAATCCGTCAAATATTCGGCTGGCTAATACACCAACTATAATGACACAAAAAGTATTTCAATAGCAAAAATAAACTATTCAGGGTAAACATCCGTTATAAAATAAAAAGGAAAATTCGATAACTTATTTCTTCGATGTAGTAACAATGTTACGATGAAAATTAATTTGGATATATATTATTACTTCCCATGGCAACAAAAGTGTAACGCATCAACCTCTAAATATTTCGTAGCCACACATAATTTTGGAGATATTGATCGCCAGTACTTCCCCCCAGGTCCAGGGAGACAAAAAAAACCCGGTCTGATTAGGGTTAATCCTAAATCCTATATATTTATAAATATGAAAGTATAATATAAAATTAAAAAATTCCTCTCCGTTAACCACATTTCCATCTCGAATATCGAGTGCAAACGCCAAATAATAATATATAATATACGTAAATATATGCCCAAGCGTTACTAGCAGATTTTAGTATAAATTGGCAAGTTACTCTCCGCTGTTAGTATAATTTCCGAGCTAATACGAGTTCTGATTGGCTGACTGGCCAGTAACTCTGGTAACTCTAACACCGCGCTCACTAGAAATCATACTTGAAAAAGTGTTTTTTTGTAACCAGATTATATTTATTCGTTCCAGTCCCCTCTCGGAATCGTCATTTTGATGTATGATTTCTAAAACGATTGGATATTCAGTTCAAGCCTAGAACAATTATACTAAAACAATTAGTCACCTCAGTCTCGGTGAAACGGCTCGGTAAATATTCACCGATAATCACCTCGACTTCAGTGACTAATTGTTTAATAGAAAACTCGTGACCAAGCTATTGGCAATGACTTCCCAGCTCAGTCGGTTAGAGCGCTGGGCTTGATAATATACTTTCAGAACTCATAAATAGTCTACCATTACCCACGTTTCCATGATAAAAATCAATGAATCTTCAATAATGCATCTGCGTTTTAAAAATTCCCAACATATTACTTTCGTCCTAGTAAATTAATTACATAATTTGATTAGTTCAACTATTATTTACCTCCAGGTTTGATATGTTGGTCATGTTGATACCAGTGAAGTCCAATCCATACAATAAGTTGCAGATTCAATGGATTCTCAGCGATGAACACTAAATAACAATATACAGTAGATTATATAAAGTAACGGTTGCTTTCAAAAAATATCCCAAAGAGGGCTTGGATGTTAAAGAACTATAGCATTGTGGTATTCCAAATAATTCAAACTGTAATGAGATTTTTACTGATAATAATTACAATAACATAATAACTACAAGCTGGCAAAACTAATTGCTTCATAAATTTTCAGGAGCACTTTCGGTTTGGTTCGGCAAACAAACAGTTGAATTTGCATACTTATGCAGTTAGGCTGCTCATTTCACAATGGATAAAATAAAAAAAAACATGTGTAAATTTAGCGTAACAGCTTAAATTTGATAACTAACTTTCCTGCAGCACAAAGCCCAGAATTAGCAAACACCGTTCCCACACACAAGTACTGAGTGAATCTATGGAAATGTTTTGCCAAATAAAATAAATATAGATGATGCCAGGTAATAAGTTTGGATTTCGTGTAAATACTCATTTTTAAAATATGTTTTTGATTTTCCCCAACCATCATCATCATCATATAGAAATTTCAGCGTGTTTGTTGATTGCGTTGGACGGGACAGAAAATTCGTTTGTTTGACAAGCGCTAGCAGTGGCTTCGTTTACATAAATCATTGCGTACTGAAGAGGTGCTACATGGTACGTCTTTTTCTAATAATAAATACGGTCCAAAATAAAAAATTTCAAAACCCCATTGGTTTCCAACTTACTTTGTTCGCATCATAATATATGTAAACAATACACAATCGAACAAGTGGGCCATATGACCTCGTTTTCGTGAATCTCGCACCAGGTTTTTTCATACAGTGTCCATTTCGGAACAAAGGTCTCTAACAACAACCCTAATTCTTCGAATGTAACATTCGTGCTCAGCTCTATGACACGCTAGTTGTCCGCTGAACTGCAAGCAAGCAGGCGTGTTTTTTGTGTGCCGACTCATCAGATGCCATTATACATGCTATTGTACATCATCGCCGTCGCACCTTTCTCCTGCGGACTCGAGGGATTGACTGCAACCACTACTGCAACCAACCACACTAATGGCATTTACACTTAAGAACTATTGCTGCTTGTATTTTTAAGATAAATGAAATGAATCATTAGGCCTGGTTTTCACTGGCGTTACAAAGCACCAGATAAAGAAAAAGAAAGCATAACTTTCTCTCATGTGAGACTCGTGTATGAAAATGATTTTGTTTCGCTTTTTGTTCCCCACTTGAATTATGCTTACATTTGTGCTAATGCTTCAAACATTATCATTAATGTTAATGTCACAGCTTGACTCCATAAGAGTTTCATTCTTTTATATTGTTCTTTGTTCTGGAATAATACTTATGCGCAAGTAAAAACATGATTTTAATGAACTAAGGCTGATTCACTGATCTCGTGAAAAGATTGGATTGAAAAAGAAAAAAATTTGGAAAGCCACAGAAATTGAAACCAATGCCAGCCATATAAAATGAATGGCTGAATAGCAAACATGATAGGGAGGTTTCAACATGGCGCCAAGTAATCAAAGTAGGAATATGTTTTGCTAAAACTTAGGGTTACGTTGATATAACATTGAATAGTGTTGTTTTCTTTCCCCGAATTTCTCTACTCATTTATGCAGCTTCGTAGCCACCAAGGCGGACATTTTGCAATGTCCCTCTTGTGTATGATTTCTAGCTAAAACCCTACATGTACAGGAACGTATACCATATACACGAAATCGTAGTGTCGACTGCGCATAAATATGATACGTTCTGAGTCGGGCTTAAAACTTATTTCGTACATAACATGGCTTATTGTACAAAATATAGCTTATTTACATAATTTACATATTTACTATAGGTGATTAAGCCTTATGTTATGTATGAAATAAGATTTAGGCCCGACTCAGAACGTGTCATATTTATGCGCAGTCGAAACTACAATGTGGTGTATGGTCGCCACACAGTTTGGCTTGATTTTTCGATCATGCCTATATCATCATTGGGCATTTTACCCATTCGTAATATGTGGGCCTCCCTTAACAAAATCATAATATATCTTGTCAGACCCTTTTCGCTGTCAAAGTTACCGGACGTGACGTCAAATGAGGCAATGCAAATCAGTTTTCTTTTGTTTCTTGCTTCTAAAATTCCTCATTTGACGTCATGTTCAGTAACTTTAACTGCAAAAAAGTCCATGAAGATGAAATTTTCGCCTTAGAAGATATATTACAAATCTTCTTAGAATGTTCCAATTAGTATAAATATGTAAAGTCCCAGAGGATGACATAGGCACTTGAATATCAGTGGGCTGATTATATAATAAACAGTAAGGAAACCATAGAAGGTTTCATGAATAAACATAAGATAGCGGCAAAACTATCGATTAAAATATTTGGAAATTTAGGAAACAATTAACATACTAAAAGTACCTTCGTCATATTTGATAAGATCTTCAGGAATTTCAAATTCGGGTGTTAGGAAAGATTCATCTTCGCTCATAAATAGCTAGAAATATAAATTAATATACGTTAAACAACGTTTATTCCTTAGACTGCTGTGACCAACTTAAATTATTATGAAAAAAATTAAAAAATTATTATTCTGAAAAAATTAAAAGTGCATAATTTACACAAATCCAGGAAGTATAGTCAAAAACAACAATCTTGATAATACAACATAACAAAACATACCTTCGAAAAATCATTACTATGTCCATAAAGCGTAGATAAAATTTCTTCCTGTCCCTGTAGTGAAATGTAACAAATAATGATATAGAAGCGTAATATATAATAACCATATAAAATCTGTAATGCCAGTAAAATAAATATTTATTATAACAAGAAAGCGTGAAGTATCCTGTAGTTTAAAAGATGACAAAGATAACCAGTTACATGTATATTTAATAAGAGTTATAGTGTATTTATTGTAATCAACATCTACAATTTACGAAACTCAAAGAACCGATAAGCAAGCAGCGGTCTACGCAAAGTAACGATAGCACTATATACACGCCAGGAAAATAATTACAATATTTCATACCTGGGGAGAACACCAGTTTGATAAAACACTTTCAATTTTCTCTTCTCCGTAACGGTCGACTGCAGCAAGAACCAAGTGACCTAAGACAGATTTAGCAAAAACAAAGAACATTGAACATATCGGATATAAGCAATTTTAAACAAATAATAGACTTGAAGAGTAAACGGATGGACCATGGCGACCGCCATGGACAAAACAGGAATCACAAATCTCTATAAATACACGAGCGCTAAGTATCGTGGGATATCAGAAGTGAGTAAAACTTGCGTTCTTGCTTATATAGCTTGACGATGTGAAAGTGTTTTTTCTCCTTGATTTCGATGATTTGTGGGTAATCAGACTGTTCGATTCTCATTACATTATGTGTATTTAACTTTATATTTTTAATTCAAAGTAATTATCACACAAGAACGAGGCTTACAGGGCTAATTGTAAACATAAAACAACAGGGATCGTACATTCTTACAAATTTAAAAATCCAGGGCTTTCTAGGGTTTTTTGAAATGCAACAGAATGTGTCGCTCGATCATAATTAACAAAAAGTTTGTTCTTCAAAAGATAAAGATGATTACTAAAATGATATAATAAAATATTTTATTTTAGTTTTCGATAGGTTTCTAGGAGTCAGCTTAAAATTCCAGGACTTTTTCAGGGGTTTCCAGGGCTACGAAAAAAATGCGGGGCATTTCAGGATTTCCAGTGTGCGTACGAACCCTGAAATAATTACATTGTCGTCTATCGCTGAGATTATAAAATAAGTGATATCTGATGCATGCTGTGAATGGTTTGCACGAGGCTATGGAAAGTTATACATTATACTATGTATACTATGCGTTCATACTCAGATTAGATTATTTCGTATACTCAGATTAGATTATCATACTCATTTCGGCTAGAAATCATGGCAGAAGCACGTGAGGCTTTGACGTCAATGCTTTCAATACGATTTTACTAGAACGGGATTGCTTGTTATGAATTAAAGTTCGTAAAGTTACTCTTCCTCGTATTTGCATCAGGCTATGTAAATACGGCAAAACATATTTATATTTCTTACTTATTCCATGAAGCTAGAACAATATTATTTACCAGTTTGACTGAGACGTGAGGCTGCCATAATGGTCCATATCAAAGGATTTCTTTGAGATGAAGCTTTCACCGCCCATGGCATCGATGTTTCAGGCTCAGATACACGTAAAGAAGTGATATAACAGGCAGTAGCCATTTCTAATGATTTAGACCATGTTGAATAACCCTAAACAAAAACATCGATAGCTGTTTTTTAACATGTTTACTAATATGAGGGTTCCTTAAGGTATTGTAAAATAGTTACTTGTTCGGGTTTTTAGTTTATAAAAATATTTAAAATATTGTCACAATTTTGACAACCAAAGCTTTAGAAAGAAATAGAAGGACCTTCGCTTGACATTAGACCTCCTGCACAATATTAAAGTAGTATACCAACCTTTTAGAGTTTACTATTTGTATTTATTTATTTCTACACTGCCTATGCAATACAACACTTTCATACAGAAAACGGCTTTGAAATGATAAATTTATCTAAGAATTCCCTCATAAGCTTTTTCTACGAAAACATTTTAAGGGCGGTTTCGGACGTATATAAATTTGCAGAGCTTAGATCCGTTGCTAAGAAGCTCAGAATTAATAAATTTGCCATAGAATTTTACAGATTTAAGAATGCATCACGACAGTCGGTATGTGATATATGTGGGCAAAACGTTTTCGTTTGCCATATGATGACGTCACCGAAAAAACGAGAATTCCAAAAATCCTCTAAGGTTTAGTAAAATTAATGTTTCACATGCGTTAGAATCTGGACTGTTGTCTTCAAAAAAAGTACGTATGGATTTTAAGAATTTTAAAAAAGTAGCCGGCATATCTAATGTTTAAGGTGAATAAACAAAATAAAATATTGATAACTTCATTTTTATTTAACTTATCAACAAACCAATAAACCATACGTACTTTTTTGTAAAAAGTAATTTAGGTTTACATGATACGTCTTTGTCGCTTTAATTAGCCTTTCTCACGCTATGCGACCAGGCCTAATCCGCCATTTTTGGGTGGCAAACCGCGTGGGGCCCGAGTACGAAAACTACTAAAAGTTCTATTTTGAGTAGACGAAAGGTGATAGTTTTGGCAGATTTTTTTTGCTTTTACTGAGAGAAATGTTTAGATTTCAACTCGTTTATTTAACAACTCAGTTCAACTTCTTGCCCACCAATTTTCCGACGTCAATTCGATAAACTTTCGGAGAAAATCAATGTTGACTGCATCGTTGAAGATTTCAGGTATGGATACTTGCTGAACCACTCTCATCGCTTTCAACATAAAACCATTCTAATAATATGAATGAAATCACTGATAATCATTTGAACTGTATTTGGGCATAATACAAGGCTAGCGTCTAAGACAAAAGGTTTTTTTCATGTTCTTTTCCAATGGTCGACACACCACTGTCATGGCTATCCTAGCTAAAGTTTTCTTCAAAACAGAGTATAAGAATTATGAAATAACGTTTAAATATATCTTTCAATTCTTATTTTCTGTTTTCTGTGAAGTAATGGCCAAATATTATGTGTTGAAAGTTTGAAAACTGTGGTTTAATTGAGTTAATAAGATGTCAAATTATTTTTTTGAAAGTTTAAGATTGAAAGCTGTGTCGACAACCAGATATTTGGCAGATAATTTAAGTCTTATCCTGACTTTCTTTTAAAAAAAATCGTCTGGACAAAAAATACAGTATACATGCAGAAATAGCCATATTCCAAACAAACCAATTGTTATAATTTTATTTTGCTGGTTAAAACTAATAACAGTACTTCCTAATAGAAATTATAGATGGATCAATATTAAGTTGTATGTGGCTTTCAAATGTAGGCAAAAGAAATTCTTCTACTGAATTCCCAAGCCACATACTATATTGGCTTTTCTCCCACACTGAAGTTAAATTGATTGATTACGATTCTTGGGGGGATAATGTTACCGTATGATTGATTTAGTGCAAATAATTTATGGCAAATTATTAATTGTGCTGGTAAATAGTCTGAGATACCTAGATTAAGTGGAGGTCACTATAGGCGTGTGCCAAGGGCAACACAATTAATGTCCAGTGGTTACATGTGACTATCATTGGGTAAAACAGTAGTTACCAGTATGACATGTTTATATGTGATGTTTATATGTGATGTTGAATCGTTGATATGTGATGTTTATATGTGATGTTGATATGTTTACAGTATATGTTTTTGCCAGTATGACATATAGTGTGTGATAATGTGTCATATAGTGTGGTTGTCATGGTGTGAGGACGTGTTATCGAGAGTTCCAACTGTTGTAAGAATTATATTATTATATTATTATATCATAAGAATTCAGAATAACAAGATTCTTTACCAGCTACCTATATGTTAACTATCCTATTTTTGTGTTTATTCATGATATTATCAAGATATTGCCAACCTGACTTCAGATCAGCTTGAATCATTATGGTTCAGTTCAGCAACCAGAATGGATCAGTATAGGTCTAATTGTTATAATTAATGTAATAGTTATAATCTAATTGTTATAATAATTAATCTAATCACATATAAACATCACATATAAACATCACATTTAAACATGTCAACTGTTTTACCCAATGATAGTCACATGTAACCACTGGACATTAATTGTGTTGCCCTTGGCACATATGCCTATAGTGACCTCCACTTAATCTAGGTATCTACTATTTACCAGCACAATTAATAATTTGCCACAAATTATTTGCACTGAATCAATCATGCGGTAACATTATCCCCCAAGAATCTTAATCAATCAATTTAACTTCAGTGTGGGAGAAAAGCCAATATAGTATGTGGCTTGGGAATTCAGTAGAAGAATTTCTTTTGCCTACATTTGAAAGCCACATACAACTTAATATTGATCCATCTATAATTTCTATTAGGAAGTACTGTTATTAGTTTTAACCAGCAAAATAAAATTATAACAATTGGTTTGTTTGGAATATGGCTATTTCTGCATGTATATTGTATACTGTATTTTTTGTCCACACGATTTTTTTTAAAAGAAAGTCAGGATAAGACTTAAATTATCTGCCAAATATCTGGTTGTCGACACAGCTTTCAATCTTAAACTTTCAAAACAATAATTTGACATCTTATTAACTCAATTAAACCACAGTTTTCAAACTTTCAACACATAATATTTGCCCATTACTTCACAGCAAACAGAAATAAGAATTGAAAGATATATTTAAACGTTATTTCATAATTCTTATACTCTGTTTTGAAGAAAACTTTAACTAGGATAGCCATGACAGTAGTGTGTCGACCATTGGAAAAGAACATGAAAAAAACCTTTTGTCTAACACGCTAGCCTTGTACTATTCCCAAATATAGTTCAAATGATTATCAGTGATTTCATTCATATTATTAGAATGGTTTTATGTTGAAAGCGATGAGAGTGGTTCATGGTCAAACATTGTGCTTTTAAACAAACAAGTATCCATACCTGAAATCTTCAACGATGCAGTCAACATTGATTTTCTCCGAAAATTTATTGAATTGACGTCGGAAAATTGGTGGGCAGGAAGTTTAACTGAGTTGTTAAATAAAAAAGTTGAAATCTAAACTTTTCTCTCAGTAAAAGCAAAAAAAATCTGCCAAAACTATCTACTCAAAATAGAACTTTTAGTAGTTTTCGTACTCGGTCCCCACGCGGTTTGCCACCCAAAAATGGCGGATTAGGCCTGGTCGCATAGCGTGAGAAAGGCTAATTGCGACACTACAAGAGCGTTCTCAAAAATGAAACTTTGAACGTTTACCGAGACCTTAATCGATTTGGAATAATAAAAATCGACTTTCACCTTTTTTCACTGATTATCAAATTATCAAAGTATTCATCATTACCTCTTTAGCGAGACGCAGAAATAAGTGACCACTCAACATATAAAGTTGTGCTCTTATCTCTGTTATGGCTACATCCCATTCACTTGCATCACCAATATCCGTAGAATTACTTAAACCATAATCAAGATTCACAGCCTGGTACAATAGTTGATCAAGTCTTTGGGAAACGATTAAAAAGAAAGGAAAACGGTATTAATTAATTAAGTTATAAATATATACATCAACCTCGTACCCTGCAGTGGCTTCTCTCTGCTTCCCCCATACACATCACTAAAGAGACTAAAGTGGTCCTGTGATCAAATTTTTGGTATCACGAATTTTTACATATTTGTAAAGAGCACGGTGTTCTTATACTTAACTTGCCAAATTTCAAGCAATTGCGAGCATGGGAAGTCGCCTTTTCAGACTGTTTTTATACGAGATTATACGGCCGCCATTACTCGAACATGTTCCGGACGCTTACTGTAGGTTGCGATTAGAGGAAGTGACATCAAAGACTCAACACGTGGCTAGTTGTGTATGAATATAAAGCTACTTGGGGGAAACTTTCTATTGTAACTTGTCGTATAATTTTCATAAAGCTTTGTCACGTGTTGAGTCTCTGACGTCACAATGACATACTCTGCTCTGGAATCCTGGGCTCGTCTGGAACAAGTTTTGAGCAATGGCGGACAAAATTTGGGCGACTTTGGAGGTTAAATTTCTTGTTATAGAATGTTTGTTAACCTAAAATGCTGTTATGTAACATAAATGCCAGGAAACGTCATTAATATGATATTTCGTCGCAGGGGCACTTTAATTAAAGTGGTTCGTCGATAAAAAAGGCGTTTTTATCAAACGATCTTAAGGTAGTACTGGAGTCTCAAATCGACCTCTCCGATTTTCACAGTTTTTGGTCAGTTGGAAGATATAGTAATAACAAGTTCCTATGCTAAATTTTACATTGATGTGTTCTATACTTACTGATATTTTCGCGATCAAACTTTCGTATCTAAGGATGAATATTCGCGCCAAAAGGCTGAAAGACAATGCATTTGCGTGCGCTCTCCTACAGGGAGTTTTGACAGAATTTTACACCTTCGCTATTGATGTTGTGATTTGATACGCCGCGCACCTGGCCGCACTAACATCTCATTTTGCGCATTTCTCACTGCTAACAATCAAAGGAGCATCCACAGTTTTCTTGGGAAAAAATCATGGCTGGTAAGTAATAATTGAGTGCGATAACTTTAGTCTTCCTGCTTTTGAGATTTCGCAGAAACAATTGATGATATGACGAAAAACAAATCAATGATATTTCTTATTTAGAATCAAGCAAAGCTTCAAACAAAAAGATTGCCATGCGTCGCTTGGAAGAAGCAGTGAAATCAGAGACGTGAGTGTTTTCGAATTCATTTTCTGATTTCTTTATGTTTAGAATATTCTAATAATTCTGCTTTTTCTTATATTAGTGGCGACATAATACCTGAACCACTGTGTGATCTAATGTATTGCCAGCGCGAAAGTAGCGACTCAGATATGAGGCGCTACATATATCGAAGTATGTTTGACTTCTTGTCGGTAAGTAATGAAATATCTATCTCAAAGCATTAATAATTCATGATCCGAAAACAAAGGAAACAACACCGAGACGGTGGTTTGGATATCAGAGGAAGAAATTACATAAATTAAGCCAACTTTCACTATGAAACACTCGGAAGAGTGTTTCATCAGAATATCCAAACACCTTGAAGTTTGTTAAAAAACCTCGGCTTCGCCTCGGTTTTCAACAAACGTCTCGGTGTTTGGATATCCTGATGAAACACTCTTCCTCGTGTTTCATATATTACGTAATTCGCGGTCGTAAATATAATCCTAGAGTCGTAATATAACTTTTGTCCTTGCTCTTTTGTGAGTCAAAGCGAACACGTGGCATGTGCAAAGTGTAAAAATGATTCTTATATGAGCTTATATAAACTGGTTTGGTTTTGCGATTTACATATGACCTGACTTGTAATTGAAACAATTTGCTACTTCTATTTTTCAGAGAGAACGAGGAGTGGGTAACGGGTGTTCACTCGTATACCCCCAAGAAGTGCTCAATGCAATCAGGGCACTTTACCCTGAGGGCGTCAAGGACTACCCACCAAGAGCTGCTAAAGTAAGCATTCGCATGCTGATCATTTATCTTATACTGTAGGCTTTCGAAAATAATCCCTGGGCCAGAGACAACCCTATCAGGGATGAATTTGACAGGAGCATTAGGTCACACATACTTAGGTGGGTCTGAGGGGAAGAAGCCCCCCCCCAGGAAAATTTGAACCCCAGAACTGTCATTTCCTGCATTCTGAGCCTTGGATATACTCCGCCATGTTGCCCTAAGCACATATATTTTAGACGAAAAGAGAAAGAGGCCAGCAAAAGGGCATGTTTATCTAAGAAAGAATACATTTCATTCCAGAAAAAGGGTACTTTTTCCCCTTGTGCAAAAAGTTGGGAGTGGGCAAAAGAAAGCACTTTTTCAACTGGAAAGTTCACTTTGTATTGTCGTTTATCTTCTTATGTGTTCAATCTTGTTCCTGGGAGACAGAGAAAAGTCCTGGGAACAAAACTGCCCGGTTTTTGGCATTGTATAAATATAACTGTTTCATAGTTTTTATCATGGCCAGTGTGAATTACACTAAGTTTGGGTCTCCTAATTGTGAACATTGTCAATAGTGACCATCTCCCATAATTGATCAATACTCCCTCACCAAAGGTATATAATATATAATGATTATGTATCTTTCACTCTGCAGAGGAGAAGGTTATATGAAGTAACCCTAAAAGAGTTGGTACAGCAGTACCGAACTGTGAAGAGGCCACCAAGCCCTGAGTATTAACATGCATGTGAGTATGAAAAAATGAACTAAGTATGATAATGAATACTGCCTGCATGAACTAATAAATTGCTCTTTTCTTTTCATTTTAGATTGTTCTTTTCATATGAAATTTTGGTTGCACAATATATCTACACACATTTATTGGGATTTTAACTACTGTATGATTTTCTTTTATTTTACAATAAATTTTCTTGCACATTTTTCTACTTTCAGCACTTGTAATTATATAAATATATAATACATCTATACAGTAATAAATAACTTTGAGTGAACATTGCTTGTTGAAGTTGATTGTGTGGGCAAGTGCCATTTTGAATGATAGTTATCTTCAGAGTCAACTGAAGAGTGCCTGTTAGGTTAGCAGTTCATTTTGCTGAAATGTTTTCATGAAATGCTGTCAGGTATAATATGTTCTTTTGGTACTGAAATATATATAGTTCAGGGTTCAATTAGACAGTGTTGCAATGAACAGAATATTTTAGTCGAAAACTAATCAATATAACTTTCAGAATGGTGTAAAAAATATTATCATAAGACAGATGCCCTAGTCTCTCCAAACAAGTAATTTTTCTCATTATTTTCTGCAACTACTGCAATTTGAATCCTGCCAGTTATTTTTTTGGATTATGAGGGCAGTCTCTGTGGCTTTTCCTCACGTGAGTTGTGCTGCCACACCACTTGCACTCCTTCCCACCGATGACCACATTTGCACCCAAAGGTGCAGTCACCACACCATTTGGTAGGACGACACCAGGTGCATTGCCTTCTTCAATGGCACTCTCTGTTAGAGCCTTGGCTATCTCTTCATCAATATCGTTGTCATCATCCTCGCCGTATGAGTGCTGTATCTGACACTTTGCAGTGTACTTCTTCCTAACACATTAAAAATAAGTATGGATATGTAAAACAACATGCACAGAAATAGGTTGTGGATTCCATTATTTTGTTATAATTATACTAGTCAGGAAAAAAGAAACAGTAACACACCTTATTTTCTGCTCCTCTGTACGATCAACCTTCGTCTTCACCCTCTTCTTTTTTCCTTCCACACTTCTCTTCTTTTCCAGCATCCTCATGCGCTTTTGATTGTCATCCTGGCACTGTAAAAGTTCACATAGCGATTTGTATCAATACCTCAAATTACTCAATTGACAGTCTGTGTATATCTAATTCTTTTTGGGAACATCGATGGATCTATACTTTGATCTATACTTTGATTGGACAACGTAACAAAATGGGCACACAATTCTTTTTAGCCCTTGGGTAGAACTTATCTTGGGAAATTATTCTAACTGCCAAAAGTAACAAAAAGCAAGACTCGGAAAGCACAAATTGTAAAACACAATAAGATAATAGATATGTTTGTTGCTAATATTTAGGCTAATTAGAATGAAAATAAAAAAGTTATTAGACTGTGGCCGGATTGGTTTCTTTTACCCCTGTGTGTACGTCCTAAGTATAGAAGTCCGCAAGAAGTCATACACATGCTGAACCGGACATAATGGTTTGACATTGGACCTTTGCCAATAAAATTATGGTTTGTTTGACCAAATGGTCAATTGAATTAGAATCAATGAATAGTTGGATTAGACAATTTGTCCAACCGAAAATATTATTAAAAATTTTACTGTCTGATCTTCCTGTTAATTTTTGTTATTCCAGACTATGCACATGTATTATTGTAAATATTAGTGGAAATTTAGGAATGTTATAGAAAATTATTGGAATATTATATGGTCATATAAAAAATCAAAAGTATACATGTTTACAATTAGCATACCATTTCTTGAATACCATCAAGGATTGGTAATCCCATCCTTGAATACAGCTCCAATATCCAGTGATATTCAGGCCCTTTCACTTTATAGCACCAAGTCATGCAGGATTGGATCAAGCCAAGGTTGGTGGAGGCCTGGTAGTGTGCCTGATGCAAATTGATGTCCTTAGCCCTAAACTTAGTTAACACACTAAACGATGATTCAGGAAGGTTAGAATGACCCTTACCTAAGTCAGGATCAATAACCTTCTCTGCCTTTTTAGCTCTTTCAGCACACTCAATCTCATACAGAAGCCCATGTAAGTCACACTTTAGGGCATGAGCAGAGTGGTATTGTTCTCCAGAGCATTTCATGTCTGGGCAGAACCCATTTTCGTCCACATCACACTTTTTACAACTGCACTTCACCAATGGATGAAAAGAACATGAACCACCCTCCCACTCATGTATGTCCCTGCTGTGGTACTTGCCAAGTGCAAGCATGGTTTCCCTGTACATTTCAGGATCCGTACCAGCCTGAACAAGAGCACAGTAATGGTTTCTCTTGGCACTCTGGATAAATCCAGGACCGATACAACCACATACAGGGTTTGTCTTAGTAGAGACATATCTATGTTTTTTGCCAGCACAACAGCATTTCACCGATGTAATGTTAGGGAACTGCTTTTTGTGAAGGGCGATAAACTGACTCGTAAAAGAAGATTTGCTTTGAAACTCTTTAAGTTTCTTACCATGAGCCCTTCCCACATGACCCCCACACAACATGACTTTGGATTCTAAAACATTTGGAAATGAATATCTGAATCCTAATGCAGATGAGGAGTCAGCATCCTGCCAGTTCACTTCAACTTTCATGCCTTCTTCCTTGGCTTTGGCCCACAGGACTTGAGCCAAGTGACCCTCTGCCGCCTTTGCTGTGCCCTGCCATAACTCCTCATCGCAAATTCTGTCTGCACCTCTCATTGACAGATGGCCATAATAAAGAAGACCACCTGTCAGATAATTTTTTACAATGAATGTGCAATTTTGACTGAAAAACCCCCTGATTTGCCAACAACCATCACATGTGGTTACAGCACGAGACCAAGAACCTAAAATATCTGATGAGACATCTTTCATCTGATGCTTCGCATCATCACACATCTCATCTAAAATTGCTTTGATAAAAGGGAAGGCACGATATATGATTTCTAGGAAAGGCTTTTCGGAAAGAATCTCCAACCCAAGACCCTTTCCTAATGTCTTACGGTAACTAGCATAACCATGACCACTAACAAAAAACGCTAAGGATAAGGCTAAGGACACCAACTGCCGTCTGGAATTCAGGGCTAATTGGCTGCTCCTATAGCAGATTTCCTCTTGCCAACAGCCATTGCAACGAAAGAGGAATTTCATCGAGCCTCCACGCCGTCTCTTGTTAGTTGCGACAAGTACAAGCTTTCCTAAAAGCATACAAATAAAAATGTTTCATTGCAGAACTTACATTGACAAATGCTATATCCGATCTTTATATCATTGTCAAGTCATTTTCAGCTTTGAAATGTGGAGAAGTGAACTTTACCTTTGCACTGTCGATCATTTGATGGGCAACAAAAGTATTTATTGAAATCACCAACCAAAGAAACTATACTGGACGCCATGCCAATGTAAAGACCATCACAAATGGTTACCCTGCAAGGTATTGTAGGTATACAGTTACACAATAGTAGGTATAATGATAAACAGACATGTAAATATATATATATATAAGTAAAAAAGTAGAGTGCTGCGTAGACAGTGTTTTGAATATTATAGCAAAGTGAAAAGGTGGTAAACTGCCAATAATTTAGTGACGAGATACTGACGTTTAGATATATACATATATATACATATATATGAAGTAACTCATATATATACATATATAGTGAAGTAACTCAAGCTTGTTTGTTCATCTCGCTATATATATATATATATATATATATATATATATATATATATATATATATATATATATATATATATATATATATATATATATATATATATATATATATATATATATATATATATATATATATATATATATATATATATATATATATACGCATCTATACAGTGTACACACAAGCTCACGGCCTTATTATAATTTGGGGGGTCTTATTGTTGGACGGATTTTTGACGGTATTTGGCAAACTTTAGTTTCACAAATGATTTTGTTCGAAAAAATGTTTGAAGCAAAACTTGCCAAACCGAAACCAATAGAGTCTAAACATCTGTAATATACAAATTGTATCGCACAGAATGAATTGTTCCGTAGGGACAGTTTAGTAAAAAAAAAACAACTTTTCTTCCAAATATATTATTGAGCGGAAATGTGCTTGGTTTCAAGTCGTCAGTTCCCATTGTCTACAAACGATCAGTTTCCGTCAATGATGCAAATACATGCAAGGAACAGTGAAAGTGCGCAAATTCTCGCAATCATTGCATCTAGTTTTACTTCTTTAAACCAGAACTCATGTGCGCGTTGAATCGTTGAATTGTTTCTCAAGTAAGTAGCTTCAGGATGGCCTGTTACACACCAAATAACAAATAACTTTCTATAAAACTTATGTGATACTACATGACAAATGTCCAAAACATTTTTCTACTTACTCTTCGTTGGAGTTGAGATCTTTTTCATTGAAGCTTTCTTCAGCTGGCTCAAAATCCTCATCGCTGCTGCCAGAATCGGGGTCGAGAACAATTGCGTCGACCGCGTCGTCGTGTTCATCGCAACTAGAACCAAGCCGTCCTTGCTCCTCCTGCGAGTCGCCCGACTGTCCTGAGCGATCCATTTCATCTTCATATTCCTTCTTCACTTTCTCCCAGAGGTTGTTTTCTTTCAAATGTCTTTCTACATCTTTCCCTGTCTTGAATCTCTTTCCCGCTGGATCTACAAACGAAACTATTTTTCGCTTTCGGCCACCACTCAAACTCTCTCTCTCGCTCACTGTCCATCCAAGGGAGACAAGCTTCTCGGTGCTGAAATTCATCCTCGATGCGAGGCCAACTCCTTGAGAGAGATTCAGGGTTTCTCCAACATTGAACACATTATCACGGGTTTGCGCAGCCATTTCGTATGAATATTACTTCGCAAAGAGCAATCAGGATGTAATCCAATACGACATCTTGACATGTCATCAATAACACCCAAGGTGTTGTTGATCTATAATTGGTTAATTCGGTTTCGCGCGGAATTTTCCCAAGCCAAAAATAGGGGTTGCGTTACTTATTTGTCCTTTTATGGGAGTAAATTATAAGTATTAGCCACTGACCATTCACTGTTGGCGCACAAGATCAGGTAAAATCGTGTGGCAAGTCGAAACGAAGAAATTATGTGGTCAAAATAGTTGTAATTTGAGGTTTTATTGCAAAAATTTCATCTATTTTCATCAGAGTAACATCTAAAAGTTCCATATCTTTGTTTCTATGCAATCTATTTCAACTAAATTTGACCTGATTACACACAAGACTGTAATAAACAAATTCTCTCGGAGTCCGCCATTGTCCGCTTTGAAACTTTTGGTTGAGAATTTTTTTAAGATCTGTCATCATTCAAAATAAGGCAATGCTTATAAATCAAAGAGAAATACTCGAGTGATGGCGGACTCCGAGTTTAAATCTTCGTATTGATACATAAAGTAAGTCCTCTTTGTTTCAGTTCGACAAGTTCAAAACGAAAGCTACAACCAATGATCAAAGATGGGCGTTTTGGGAATTTAGCACCCCGCTGGCCACCCCCCCATGGACTCAAAATATTTTTTAGTAGCCCCCACAACTTAGACAACCGTAAACCTTTCTAAATACCAGTTTTCAGAATTTTTCAATTTTTGAGAAATGAGACTCCAGTACTACCTTAAAGTTAAAAATTAATTTCCCAACGCAGGCAGGTGATAAATCAGACATAGTTTGACGCTACTCTGGCTTAAAAAGTTTTGAACGTACTGTAACTTTAAAAGTTACTGTCCATGACCCAACGGTTCGACACTCCATGAATCAAGTGTCTTCATCAGGGGTGATCGTTGTAAGGTTAGGATCCCTATTTCTACCCTCGAAACGATGACGACGTTATCTATTCACAAGATACAAATAAGCTTCTGGTGGCGTGGGCGCTATTAATATAGCAAGCCTCTAACCTAGAATTAGTGGCTCTTTAAAAACTAGGAAATGATAACGAAACCCGTGTTCCTTTTTCCAACTAATAAAATCCTTATCATTTGGTTAGAAAGGACAACATTCTTGCTCTAGTACACATGCATATTGCATAGAGTACCAGTAAAATACATATAAAACACAAATTAAGAATATCATAGATTTCCTACAATATATAACTCGTATAAACTACTCCACTTGTAGTACAAACGCTCAAATATATGAGTAAGAAGTTTATTCACCTTAACAGGGACTTTGAAGAATTCCTTATTCCCGCTTCCTTCAAATTAAGTTCTATCAGATTGCAGTAACTGGACAGCACGATCATGTACACTTCTTGAAGAACATTTTGTCTTGACACAGGCGAGTTATTCTTCACTGAATGAAAGGAAAAAGGAATTTTGTTGACCTTTTAAGTCCCAGAGGCGATCAACACCTTACTTCTTCTAACGATATCAATAGTTAACCAAGCATAAAGGTAATGAGAAATGAGGAAATGATCACCAAAGGTAATTAACAATATCATGTTTTTAAAACAACTTCTCCCAACTACTGTAGTACTATAGCTATAAGAAATGCTTGGAGACCAAAAAGAAGAATTTGTATCAACTATGTGGAATAATGGTTGGGAGACAATATATACATAACCTAAATTTTATAATAACATTTTGGTTTTAACAAAAACAAAATGGTTTTAACATTTAACATAACATGGTTGAAATAGTGTCATTCATGTTCGATCACAGTACAAAAGCCATTTTATATTTGACTTATCAACAGTGTTGTGCATAATTAGTTACAAGTAATCGTTTGCACCTTTTGCTAAATTATAGTTTTCTTAGTTTAAATTTTATTCGTTTTATATATAAAAGCAGGACGTTGCTGAGATTTGTACACAGGGATATTTTCATTCGAGGTTACTGCAATGCATTCTGGTCAACACATTGACGCTATACAGCTACAGGAACTAGAACGTTACAGTATAAACACAGTGCTAAATATTGAATAATGGAATTAACAAGTATATAAAATGTACATGAAAATCTGTTGTTTCTCCCGAATATTCACAGGTAGTGCGGACATTTCTAATGACTATTTATGTGTTTATCGTAATTTAATTGATCATATTTAATGTATTATATCACAGACGGCGCACTTGTTGATTAGGACTTGTCCTATTTGTTGGTTACCCTCTTTAAACAAAGTTTATCGAATGTAAATTAAGAAATTCTGATATGAATAGTTATAATACTATAAACAGTAATAACTTAGTTCTTCATAAGATTAAGTTGGAGTCCACAAAGAGGGCCTTTTTTACAAATTTAACAATTAAAAAAAAAGTCTAAGCTGTATAGATTGTGATTTTTTATTCTACATATTTAAATGCGGTTTTTATTGCTAGGTTATAAGTTATCTTTTTATCTTTTTTATACTTTTTATTTTGATATAGAACTCATGTTAATAGCAGTTTATATAACTGATATAACTAACTACCCATGGTGTAAATATTTAAAATTATTTAACGATTGAGTCGGTTTTCTTTGATGTACCGGCTTTATCTAGCATAAAGCCCATGAATACTAATTAGATAATAAATGAAGGGAAAAACTAGGAAAATCTTTGTCCAAAGTGGATAAAATAGACAAAACTTTGTTGGAAAACCTCCTCAACGTGAAACAAGTCAGATAAAGCCCTCAAACATCGGAATTTATGCTACATAAAGCCCTCGGAAGCGTCGGGGCTTTATATAGCATAAATCCCTCGTTATCGGGCTTTATCACATAAAAATAATCTAATCTCCGTAATTAAACTGAAACAACAATAAGCCTTGGTGAGCAATTCGTGACGACAGACTGACAGTCTCACAGTCATTATAAAATAACCGGAAGTAAATGAGCGAAAACACGCTGTCTGATTGGTTACTGAGCTCAAAAACCGTGTCATTATAACTAAATATTAAAAAGCATAAGCTGACGTGATTCCTCGTTTTTGCCGGATTTTAAGTAGTTTAAATCACAATAGGAAGTCAAAGAATACCTGGATACAAGGCTGATCAAGGTACTAACACAACAGAATGTTTTAACTGCAACGTTGAGTGCATTTTCATCGCTAAAATCACCAACGTGTTTTCAACAAAGCTTCCTAGCAACACACATAGCAACGCCTCATATAACAGGTAAATCTGTATTTTTCATGCTTTATTGTTAATTTAATGGTGTTATTTTATAAAAGAAATAAAAAACTTTGTCGTTGTGTGATTATCGAGTTATAATGGCACTCAAGAAGCTACCGAAACACTCGGCTATCGCCTCGTGTTTTACACGCATCTCTCATGCCATTATAACTCGATAATCACACACGACAAGTTTTCTATTTCTTAATTAAAAATAAAACATTATTACCTTGTAATTCTTTGCATTTAAGATAACTCTAGAGAAATAGATTTAAATTAAATTAAGATAGAATATTTGAAAGTTGGGGTGAAAGAAAGTGTAAATACAAAAAAAATGCCTTCATTTCTGTAATACATTGAATTACCTCAAGAATATCCACAGTTACGACGAACCATGATAAATTATTGTTGAATGCTTTAGTTTTATTAACTGAAACAACGTGGTAAAACGCTTCTTCAAGTTGGTCTATAATACACAATATAAAAGAGAAAATAGTTTCACCTTTTCTGGGATTGCCGCTGGACAACAAAAGCACCGGTGGCTCTGGTTTCACCACATGGCTTTGGTTTCGCCAAGAGATTTTAGACAAACCTCGAATCAGTTTTGACACGGTTTCTGCAGTGTATTTTAAAGGTAAGCTGTATCTTTCTTGTTTTACTCAGTTTGTTTGACCCAACCTCGTACCCAGGGTCTTACCTCCGCTCCCCCGACCGCCACCCCCCCCCCCCCCCCCCCAATCATCATATAATCAATCATATAATCGTTTTAGAAATATTGAAGCGTTTTGGAGATCATAAAACAAGCTTGGAGTGTCAAATACGCTAGTCAATCGACCGTGGTTTCATTCAAATGCTAAAATTTGTATTGCTTTTACTGCCGTCGCCGTCCTAGATCTTAAAGTCCCTATGATCAACGCCAGAACAGTTAGAATTTACAATTTTAATACAGTCAGACTATGACTATTTATATTATTTTAAATACTAATCATGTTTATCTTATGACAGCAACAAATGTCCAGTAAATCAACGTATTTTTCGAAGTAATCCACTATCTTTCAAGGCTTTCAACTTGTCTGCAGTCCGTACTGTCTTTCCAATAAATTGTAATCTTTTTAAATTATCCATATACTGTTTATACTTTCAATTATAGAAATTTGTGGTATGTTTTCACAGCGATCCGGCCCCCTGGATGATATAAGCAAGAATAAGCCAGGTTACAAAATAATCCAATATCCTTGGAGTCACGTGACCAGCCTTTACCAGGGTCTTCTCCTCCCTCGCTCCACTCCCCTCCTATCCCGGGCGCTCCCTCCCCGGGCACTGAGAAGACCCTGGGTACGAGGTTGTAACAAAACAAGGACACATGCACGCATTGCGTGCCTATTTTTATAGATGTTATCGATATCATCCATGCTCACGATAACGTTAATTATTAACTATCAGAAAGCTGACAGTTCTTTTTAGCGTCAACCCAATGCAAAGGTTGCTTTACAAGCTTTTTCACGAGTGTTCAAAGAAAACTTCAAAAGTTATTTTGCTTCTCATCAACGCCGTCATATCTTAAAGTGCCTAAACATGGATCAAGTTATATTGATAGCAAGCAACGTTGGCAATTTCAAACTTGGGTCCTGTATTGATAAATTTTGTGAAAACGTTCTCAACGAAATTCCCCAATCTCAACTGTTCTGCACATTATAGAAAACAAATCATTTTGCTTTCGGAACGAAGAGGCCTGGGAACTAATATGTTACTATGGTGACAATATAACTTGATTCATGCTCTTTGGTCTAGTGTTATGTACGAACATGCAAAGTTCCAAGTAATTTCAGTGGATACTTTCAGTGGCGTAGCTTAGGGTTTCAGGGGCCCCAGCTCAAGAGTGAGGGCTTTTGTAGTCGCGTGTCCAGAAATTTGGGACAGTCAGCGGAATAATCCGTTGGCTCAGATTTTGCTTGCTTGGGGCTCCTGGACATTCGGGGGTCCTGGTTCAATGAACCGCCTGAACCGCCTATTGCTACGCTACTGGATACTTCTGAAGATACACAGGACTTTTGGATTTGACAGAATGTTGTTTGACTTAATGACGTCATTAGCATATCACAAAAAGAGAAATATCTCGGAAACGAATAGACCAATTCAAAAACTGTAAAAGAATTTAACTATTTTTCGTCCTCTGTTTAAAACACTAAAAACTGAAAAGGCAGTATAGGCACTTTAACCACACTTTCTGCTGGTTTAGCTGGTTCAGGTTTTACTCAATCTTTAATGAGTTTATTCAAAGATGTTTATACAAAGGAAAGAATTATATACTAGTATTCTTACCTGTTTTGACATAAGTATCCACTAGTTTGGTATGCACAGCGCTATCCCTTGGACGTTTGGTCTAGAGGTCGCACAAAGGTATTATTAAAAAAAAAACAATCAACGGATACTTTACAGGATCAACATTAAAGGGTGAAAGAACTTATTTTAGGTTTGTCTTTTGGCTGTCAGTTTTGTCTTTTGGCTGTCACAAAATTACTGCATGTTGTTTGGTGGAGAGTACAATTAATTATTCCCCATCAACTTTTGTCATGCATATAATAAACAAGTAATCATATGATATTGCTCGTACAATTAAGGATTTACACTACTCGTGATATTTGAAAATTTAATAAATCCTTAATTGTACTCTCTTTCATATGATACTTATTATATGGATATCGATGGAATCCCAGGTTTTTCCTATTCAGAAAAGGGATATCTTCAAACGTAAATATATCACTTTTATCTTCATTGTGAAATTACCACTAACATTACATGGTCGCTTGGAGATACGAATTTTATCTTCGAGTGTTGGTAGTGAAAGATAAAATTTGTATCTCCGCAGGCCATGTAATATTCTCTCTATCCGGCAGATATAAATCATCTGCCATGTAGTGTAGACAGTGAATTTATCTGTTGGGTAAGACTAATTCAACGAATAATTCATGCGAGTTTTAAACGACCACCCCAGAGAGAAGCGAAGTTGGAAAAATTCAAATTACTCCAAATATTGTGGTTACATCGAGACAGAACATGTGCAATCCATGAATCAATAGAATCAATATCTCCAGCATAAATTCAAATCAATATCTCCAGCAGAAAATCAAATCAATATCTCCAGCAGAAATTCAAATCAATATCTCCAGCAGAAATTCAAATCAATATCTCCAGCAGAAAATCAAATCAATATCTCCAGCAGAAATTCAAATCAATATCTCCAGCAGAAATTCAAATCAATATCTCCAGCAGAAAATCAAATCAATATCTCCAGCAGAAATTCAAATCAATATCTCCAGCAGAAATTCAAATCGTTATTACAAGGCTCTATAGCGCACAAGATCTGCAAAACAGTAATTATCTCTCCCACTTCTCTTCTCATCATGCACAAATATAATTTAAGGAGAGGTTGGTAGGTTACAGTATTTAAGTATATTGCAGCAGCACTGAGTTTTTGCCATCACAATGAGAGACTTACCAGTTCATCAGCAATCAAGTTCATTAATTCTTCATTATCAACAGGTTCGTGAGTCTCAATTAAATGGACCTGCAAAATATGTGCAACATGGATTAAATTAATGTTTAAAATTAAACAAGTAACGATAAAATAAAGCAATTCCCACATGAATGAAGCACTGAGTGAAAGAATAAAAAAACTGCCAAGTGATTAATGTTGTCTTATTGATGCAGGCTCAATTCCAGTATTGTACAGTGCTAAATTTTCTAAGATGCTTTTAGTAACGAACTAAAAACTGACAATCAATAATAATACATACATGTAGGTCAAATATAGCTGGGTGGCCAGGGATTTCTTTGCTTGCTGCATCTGCCCAGGCCTGGAAAAAAGTCGATGAAAATCATGAAATGGCAGCCTGTTCCAGTAAACAAATATGAGTTATAAATTGCTCAAATGAGGAAATCCTATAAGTGATGATATTATATACAGCTATATTAAATATATATTAAATACAGCTTCCGATTAATGGAGGTAATAGAACGACCAGCACTTCTATTAATGCCAAAATCATACGAGTGATTACAAAATAGACCGACCGCGAACCTGTTAATTATATCCCCTAAGTAATAGCTCTTTTAAAACAATTCACAGCTATCTCAACTATCAACACTATAGTTGTTGTTTTTTGTTTTTTTTAAGTAAAAAGATAGGGAAAGGTGAAAGTTGTATGAACAATCCGCATTCAATTATGTAATTGAATTAAATTATTGTTAATTACCAAAACGGAAATGCGGTTTTCTTAAATATCAAACGACAAGAGCCCCGCGTGACCTATACGCTTGGTTGAACTTCGTGAAACAACAACATTCAGTGATTGGTTATTGTTATCCTTCTTGTCTTTGTATAAAACAAAGGAATGAAAACATTTTGCCTACGGACAGAGTACGTCGTGCAGTGTTTGTCGTGTCCGTGCATGTATATTTGCAGCTTCACCTGAATTTTCACATGTATAACGGGTTTTTTCTGGTTCAGTAAGACGAAAATATTGTTGACATTGCTTGTTTTTATTTAGGTCAAATACATTGCCTAATAAATGGGAAAATATAATTTTGTTTTGTATTTTTGTTTATCCAAAACATTCCATTTTCTTTATTTTTGAAAAAGCCCACCAAATATTATCTTGTATACGGAACTGTGAACCCAATTTGGCCAATGGTGACAGTAGCCCAGTTTTCATTGGTTCTCAGTGCAATTACAGCCCCTAAAGGGTGCGATTAATGATTAATCGCACTCTTGTGAACCAATACAATTATGGCATTTGTGAGCTATTACAGAGGGGATATAATTAATGAAAGAATATCACTTGCTATTTAAACGCACGCAACTTCCCGAACTCCAGTGTGGAAAATGGACGCAGAAGGAAGAGCGAAGGTAACACGTGTTGGTTCATTTGTACAACACCAACGATCAACGGTAATATTTTCTCTTGAGGTGGGAGGATGTTCTCTTTACCCTGAATTTTTTGAATTTTTGAATTTTTGAACATTAGGCCTAACACCAGTTTATAACAAGAATTTACAAGCTGGAAATAATATTATAAACATCTTTTTAAAATATGCCTTGAATTTTGAACCATATTACGACTAGCTACATCTCCCACGATGAGCTTTGCTCTTGGAGAAAATGTATTTTCCAACTATGTTTAAATAAAAAATTTAAAAAAAAAAAATGATGTGACACTATCGCACAGTACTAACTACAGTACAGTATGCAGTACAGTACAGTTTTAAACACGGTCTATTTCTTTTGCAATCCCTGGACAATGTTGCATTACACGTCATTTGCACTTTAGTAAATTGGATACGCAGCGTGTGGATGAACCTTCATGTAGCATATAGAATAACTGTTAATTATTAAATATAATTGTCATTAAGTTTAATAAAAAAATTGCAGTGCAGAACCCATAGCATTCTTATTAGTGAATAACCAAATTATTGAGCTAGATGGACTTAAATGGCGGGGGAGGGGCCATGTAAACCTATGTGAGTTATAAACTTTTATACACAAAATAATCATGTGACAAAAATCAACCAATCAGATTTTTATCACATAAAAGTTTGACACCTGACGAAGGGTCACCAACACACACTATATTTCGCAACACACCAAATGTTTAGATTTTTTATTTGTATTTCTACACTGACTATAGGCAGCACAACACTTTTACATAATTATTCTTGATGCGCTCTTTTGAAGCTGACAATCAACCTCGTTCCCCGGCATTTTGCCTCCACGGCGGAAGGTCGACGAAAATGGCCTTGGGATCGGCTGGTCCATTCTAAAATGCGATTGGCTTGTCATAAAACTCAATTAATTCAGCCAAGTATAATTTATTCATAAGAGCACTGAATATTTCTCAATTATTCAGGTCAACAAAGTAGACAAAGGCAATGGAACAAAGACCACAAAAATTATCATATCTAAACACCCAGAAATTCTGGGTGTCATGTGACTAGCCGATCCCAGGGCCATTTTCGCTGACCTTCTGCCGTGGAGGCAAAATGCCCTGGGAACGAGGTTGGCTGACAATACTTTATTATAGCAGAGGAAGAGTAAACCAAACATAGAACAACCATATGTACCTCAGCGCTCGGTCAGACGTGAATTCAGGCAATCAGATCTAAAATTTGGATGGTCAACTATTCTTTCCTTCTATATAACTTTGTATGGACACAAGGCCATGAACGTTCGCTCGTCACTTCTGCTGCCGCCATTTTGACAGGAACTTCCATCCAAGGGCTTTTCAAGTTCTTATTTCCTTGTTTAACCAATAAAAACTAAGCAACCTTTTAAAACCTTTTTAAGGCGCAACCTGTTAAAGCTATTTGCTGACTTTAATGCATAAATGATATAAACAAGATTTACAAGGTAAACAAAATGAGTTCACTGGTAGAAATAATTTGACCAAAATAATTTGACCGGCCATGCTGACCTGCCATGACTGATTTCTGGCGATCAAATCATGAAAATCAGCGGGCAGTGACCGCTGACCCCCCATAATTTGAAGCGCTGGTACCTTTCCTTCATTGGTCAAACTTAATTAAGACAACAAAGTAATATTACCTTCGCTATTCCTGGATCAATTTTCAACTCAGTATAGAGTTTGACAACTGGAAAAGATACAAGTATATTATTCACTTTATGCACAATTCATAATAAATTGATTATGTAAAGTGAAAACACGTAAATTAGATTTGAAAAAAAAATTGAAAAATTGAAATGCATATAGAGCACAGAAATACTAACGAAATTGTTCAAAAATTTTAAAAACCCAATTTTTGAGAACAATATTTGATTGCAAACGTTGGTGCCATTTTACTCGGCCAGACGTGACGTCACTTCGTTTGCAACTTCGCAATACTGATTAAGATGGCGGAATATTCAAATGAAGTACAGTAAATACGAAAAGGAGGAAGATGAAAAACTTAAGTCACGTTACGAAGCCATTTCGAAACTGAAAATATCAAGCCTTCGATTTCCCTTTCGAACCTTTGGAAACAACGTGACGTAACGTTGTTTGCAAACTTGGTCCCAGTCTGCGGATACGTTTTCAATGAAATTAACGACATTTAAAGGCAAATTTAAGGCTGATAATTTGTAAATGAACTCGCTAAATGGTCGAATATAGAAATTAGAAGTATTAAATCATGCAAACAAGGCATAAAAAATGGTTTCATTTTGCACTTTAAATGCATGTTAACTTTTCACAATTTTTTTACAATATTTCGGGGGAAAATAATGTGACAGCATAGAAAAAACATTCCAGGCATATATGAAGTGTTTCACCGACTAAAAATTGGGGTCATATACATGTATCTGGTTGATTCCGTGAACGTTTGTTTGTGACATAATTAGTGAGAGTGGGTGCTGCGTCATGCGTGGCTCTATTGTTCGTTGGTGCGTGCGAAGAAGTCTTTTGTATGGTGTCGGTAATTGTTGTGATCTGCTAAGTGGATTGTGTTCCAAGTTGGCACGCCACTGCAAACAGTTACAAAGGACAGCTATGGGATCGCCAGTCTCACGCCCTCAGAACCTAGTGTAAAGAATGTTCCCTCCGTCGAACTGTAGTTCTCCACAAAATCACAAATCACAAAGTATTAAAGTTTTGTGATATATTTATTCACTCGCAATACGCGTCTACATCACACCTAGTCTCAGTCACAACTCAACTTTTTGTTATTGACCCTCCCTTCTTACTAGCGTTCCCATTGGCTAACATGAGGACAAGTGTTTGATGACCTGTCATCACGGATAACTAACCGAACTCAATATAAACCTATAACTGTTGATCTTCAATCACCAATTACTCTAAAATTGTCACCTCTTGTAATGCCATCTCTCCCCTTGATCAGGTCCGTCACAATAGCCAATTTCCAACGATTTCGATTCTTCTGTTCATCTTGTACGATTACAGCATCTCCAACTCTTGGATAAGGGCATTGTTCTCCTCCTGGTCGACGGTGTTGTTCTCGAAGACTTCTCACGTATTCACGACTCCAACGACTCCACATGACTTGCTTGCACTTGTTAAGGTACCGGGCTCGTTTTCGGAGGTCCTTCTCTTCTAGATGGTGGGCTTTCAACTCAGGTAGATGGCAAAAATTAATGTGCAGCATCGAATTAGGGGTTAGTCCAGAAAGTTGGACGTCGTCCTCCAAGTACCCCAATGGGCGATTGTTGAGAGCTGTTTCGATGTCGAGAACGACTTCCTCCAATTCTTCCCATCTCAGGCTTCCATTTCCGATGGACTTGTAAAAGGCTCCTTTGAAGAGGCCTATGAGGCGCTCAAACTGACCGCCCCACCATGGCGCTCGGCTGAGATTGAATCTCCACTTGATGGAACGATCAGCGAGGAACGAATTCAACTGCTCGTCCTTCTGTATTTGTTGTAGCCATTTCTGCGTGGCTTAGAACGTTGAACCGTTATCTGAGTAGATCAATTCTGGTCTGCCTCTCCGCGCGATGAACCGTTTCAGACTGGCGATAAATTCGGTTGCTTCTAATGACCTCAGCAGCTCCAGGTGTACTGCTCTAGTCAGGCTGCAACCATACAACGTCAGGTAGGCCTTGGCTTCGATCTTTCCCTTCTTGTAGCGGATTGGTCCCGCGAAGTCCACACCCAGGACTTGGAATGGCGTAGATCCTTGCGTCCTTGTATTATCGGTAGGTTTCCACGGGGTGGTGATTTGTAAGCTTGGATTCGGAATCTCTTGCACCCCCAGCAATTTCCTCTGATCCTTTTCACGAGACGGCGCAACCTCGGCACCCAGTATGTCTCTCGGACTTTCGCCATGGTCATCGCGACTCCACCATGTAGTGTAGAGAGATGGGCTTCCTGAACCAGCTTGTGGGTGTATGGGTGGGTCTCTGGTAGGTAGGTTGGGTACTCTCCCTCGATCCTGCCTCTGCACTCGAGAATTTTCTCGTCATTCGGCTGTAGGTTCAGCTGTATCTTGTCTTCCTCGAAGTGGTCGCTGGTGAGAGCGTCGAGTTGTACCCGCTTTATCCACCATGTCTTTTCTTGCTCGATTTCGGTTGTCTGGAGTGCCCCTTTCTTTCGATTTTCCGGTGGATTTTGGCAATTTCGGATAAATCTCTTCATCCACGCTCCAATTCTAAGCACCTTGCGTAATTGGTGGGCATCCAGTAGTTGGTCGAAGTCGTCGCAAGCTCGAATTGCTGTGGCAAGGATTCTCCGGATCACTTTACATTCTGTACTGGATTCTGGGCTGGCTTCTAGGGTAATATCCGGTGGCCACTTGGATGGGTCGCTCAACCATTGTGGTCCTTTCTTCCATAACTCTTGCTCTGTAACCACTCCTCCGCGACTTCCCAAGTCCGCGGGGTTCTCGGCTGTTGGTACGTGATGCCACTTGACATCATCATGTTGCTGGATCTTATGCACCCGGTTGGATACGAATTGCCGATACTCCCCTTGGCCCTTTATCCAGTATAGTGCCACAGTGGAATCAAGCCAGCAATGCACGGTCGATATTGGGTGAGCGCTGAGAGCCGTTCAGACGTTGGTCGCGAGGTTTATAGCCATGTGTCCTCCAACTAACTCCAGTCGAGGAATTGTGAGGTTTCGTTTTGCGAGACGAGACTTCGCACATACCAGCCCTTGAGTTGTACCTTGGACCTGCTGGACGACAGCATACACTACTGCGGCGACACCTTGGGTGCTTGCATCTCCAAATGCGTGGAGTGTGATCTGTGAAACTGGCTCTCGATGTGGTGTTATCGTACGTGGGACACTGAAACGTTCTGGTAGTCGGGCGCACCAATCCTCCCACCGTTTCCTCAAAGGATGTGGTAGCTGAGTGTCCCATGCGAGGTTCGTTTCACAGATTTCCCGATACAGCAGTTTCCCAAGTAGTGTTGTTGGAGACGCCAGCCCCAAGGGGTCGTAAATCTTCGCCAGACGAGACAAGACACCTCTTTTGGTTGGAACGGTATCGTTGTGCACGAGTGTGACGCTTAAGGTGTCTTGATCTTTGTCCCACACATGACCAAGCAGTTTGGTGTCAGGCGGGCTTGATCCTAACTGTTCCTTTGCGAAGGTCAACTCTTCATTCTGTGGCTCTTCGTTTCTTTCAAGTTCCTCCATGTTGCAATGCCATTTATGAAGACTGAAGGTTGCGTCTTCAAAAACTTTGATAGCCGTTATCTTCTTCGCTTCTACTTCCTCTGTAGTCGCTCCTCCTATCATCAAGTCATCGACGTACAGTCCGTTGCGCAACTCGTTGACCACGTCTGGAGACCGTTGTTCCCAAGTCTTCAGGTGTTGGCTGATTACACCACCAAGGAGGAAAGGCGAGGATGTAAGTCCAAACAGAGCTCTTGTGAAGCGGTATACTTCGATCTTGTCGCTTGCAGGCCCTCTCCAATGGAACCTCAAGGCGTCTCTCTCTTCCTCCTTTATCCTGACTTGTAAGAAAGCCTTGCGAAGGTCGCCAGTAAGGAGTACTGGATAGAACCTGGCTCTCACAAGGATGTTCCAAAGCAAGTTCTGCATCGGAGGACCTGGATGGAGGCAATCATTCAAGGACGGTTGGGCGTTGGACTCTCTCGCGGAGGCATCGTATACTATACGGAGTTTCGTGGTTTCAGCTTCTTGTTTGATGACTCCCTTGTGTGGTATATAGTGTTCTTTCCCGCTGGATACTTTGGGGGCTGGTTCAATCACTCCTTGCTGTAGCTGCTCTTGGATGATATTATCGTAGCTTTCGTAATTCTCGTTGCGACGTAGCTTTTTCACCAACTGCTCGAGCCTTCTTCGACTGCCCAGTTGGTTGGTAGGCAACGTCGGGTGGTTGCCCTTCCATGGCAACCCGGTTTCGTACCATCCAGCTGGGCTTCTACGGAGTTGCTCGTTGAACTCTTGGTGCACAATTGCCTGGTCATTCTCCGGTGCGTCAGCGAGCCCGAGAACGTCTAGTCGACATAGATCTTCATAATCATTCTGGGACGTTTGCGTGAGTAACATTGCAGACTTGTCAAACTCAGCTCCAGGACTGATGATAAACCATCCTAGCTTAGTTTTCTCCGCTACAGGATCTCCACCTTTGCCAACTAGAGGCTTCGTTTCGGTTTTGATGCGGGCATACTCTCCACTGCCTAGCACGACGTGTATGGGGAGTTGTGGCTTCAAATCCTGGTCGGTGATCTCGATTCCTTTGAGGTGTCGGTACTCTTTTATCAGTCGCTTATATCTCGGGTTTTCAATCGACAATTTACAGTTCTCCTTTGTTTACCTTCGTTAAACGAACGTTCATCTGAAAACTTCCGTCGGTTGATCCAATTACTGTGTCATACAATTCCATTCTCGCGGTTTGAGAACTCATGAGCATGTCTATGCGTTGCGTTTTCGTCTCACTTGGCTTCTTTTTCAACATGTCGACGAGTTTCGCTGAGGCATAAGAGCTTCCGGCGCCTGAATCTATCAGTGCACGACAAGTTACCCCATCAACTTCCACGATCACCACTGGGAAAATTCCATCGCCACTTCTGCTATCTGTCAACAGCTGTTCTTTCTTACCGTGGTCATCTGGCAATCGTTCACATATCGAGGTGTGATGACGTTTGCTGCAATGTTGACAGGAATTTTTACTTGAACATTCCGACGCGCGATGGCTCCTTGTGGCGCAATTAAAACACAAACCCTTCTTCGCTAGGATTCGCTTTCGCTCGACTGGGTCGATGATCTGGGTCGATGATCTCTGCGGTCGCGATCACGTTTCCGGTTGTTTTGCTCGCTTTCTTTCTCGCTTTCCTTGTTGTCTACGACGGGGTTTCGTCTCATCCACTGGCGCAGTGCTTCGCTTAGTTTAGCGAAATCCCAGGATTCCCAGTCAGGGTCAGTTCGTACAAGATCTCCCCTTATTCCTGTCAGCTTGTACAGGGTCAATCGAGACGTTCCCGTTCACTTGATCGAGTTTCTTCATGGTTTGCAACGCTTGAACACAGCACGTCAATTTTTCGCTTTATTCACCGATCTTCGTCGCGTTAGCGTTTGTGATGTGAGGGCAAATTCATGATCTCATTCACGTAGGATTTGACGATCTCGGACTCTTTACCATATCTGTCCTCTAATATGGCATTCGCTCGGTTGTAGCCCTCAGTCGTGTATGGTAGCGTGTCGACGTTGCGTTTTACCTTTGAATCGAGCAGCTCGCACAGATATGTGAACTTGGTGATGGGCGCGATGGCACTCTTATCGATCGCCTCAGAGAACTGGCCCCAGAATCTGGGCCAATCGATACATGATCCCTCGAATGTAGATATCACCAGCTTTGGGAGATTCGCTGCGGACGTTGTTGACGGCTTCACTGACTTAACATTCTGAAGCTCTTCTTGTAGCTTCAATCTCGTCTCGTGCAATTTCACTTCGAACTTGAGCTGGTCTTCTTGCGCGACCATCTTCTCCTCGTTCTTTTTGTCATCGAACCACTTTTGGAGTCGACTTATCTCCTCGTCCGCTTCAGTTATTTTCGCTTCGATGCCCTCGTTCCACTCGCTGATCACGGATAGATCTTCTTTCTCAGCAATTTTCGTTAACTCTAGCGCGCGTTTACAATGGTCGGTTCGCTTAGAGTCGTTCTAAGCGCTTCCAAGTGTCTCTTGATTTTCTCTGGCTTTCCCGTTTGGAGAACCGATTGCGTTCTGTTGACCGTAATACTCAACTGTGTTAGTTTCGCTTCGAGCGCGACACTTTCCATTGTCGTTTCCTAAGCCTTTGCTTGTTAAACTGACGATTCAGCTATCCCGTCGGAGGTGCCACGTGTAAAGAATGTTCCCTCCGTCGAACTGTAGTTCTCCACAAAATCACAAATCACAAAGTATTAAAGTTTTGTGATATATTTATTCACTCGCAATACGCGTCTACATCACACCTAGTCTCAGTCACAACTCAACTTTTTGTTATTGACCCTCCCTTCTTACTAGCGTTCCCATTGGCTAACATGAGGACAAGTGTTTGATGACCTGTCATCACGGATAACTAACCGAACTCAATATAAACCTATAACTGTTGATCTTCAATCACCAATTACTCTAAAATTGTCAGCAAATTCCTAACACTAGTACAAATAATTGATTGGGTACTGTCTATGTGGCATTCACTATATCCGTAATGCTTGGATGTTTTAATATATACAATCACAATGTTACAGGTTCGATTCCTGTTCAGGACTCAGAAACATTTTTCTGAGAATAAGAGCTTGACGATCGTCATTGTATCTTCTGTCTACTCCAAGCTCTCCCATATTCACTAACGTAGTATATATGAACATAGAGTACTAACTTTTGAGAAGAACATCATTTTGATCACTGTTAAGAATCAGACACCTAAAATCAAGAATGTTATATAATTAGTGCAGTAAATTACGAACTCCTAAGCAGCATTATGAATTACGACACCAGGTGCAACTTTTTAGCAATATATACCACTGACTTTTTCTAAGATTTTTTAGACTTTCACACTTATAGACAGGCATTTCATACTTATATACCAAAAATTTGTGATTCCCGTCTGGGGCTCAGAAATATTTTTCTGAGTTTGCGTTAAAGCTGGAGTAGCAAACAATTTATGATATTGAAATAACCCAGCTGTCACATTTAATATAGACTGATGGAATAAAAGATCTGTTCTTGCCTCACCTGCCAGCTAAACAACATGAATAATTAAAGATATCTACGACAAACTTGTATGGATTTCAATCAATTTCTACTCAGCGTGGATTTCATGGATCTGTCAAGCAATTCGCTAAAACATTGGGTTTCAGACAGAGGACGGTAATGCCCTTGTGGCCGCATGATGCAAATGGAACGATTTATGAGAAACATTAGGGACCTTAAGATCTACGACGGCAACCTAGGACGGCGACGTCGTTCAAACAAAATAATCTTTATGCAAAACAAAAAGAATGACTAATTTTTACTCCCAAGAGTAATCTCAACGCGGTCCTCGTTCTGTTTACGCCGCCTACGGTTACCACTTCATGTTAGGATCACAAAATGGTTTTGGACAAAATTTTGGTTAGGATTATAGTTGTGTTGGGGACAGGCTTACATGAAGTAAGCAAAGTGAAAAGGTGGTAAACTGCCAAGAATTTAGTGACGAGATACTAACGTTTCGAGCGGAGCCCTTCATCAGAGTAAGACGAGATGAAATAAAATAAATAGGGCTTATATATATATATGCCAAAAGGGTGTCACAAGTAGAAAGTAGCCAATCAAATGCACGGGAGATAAACAAACTAATAATTAATGAGATGCGAAAAGTTAAATCATTTGCTATTTTTACAGTCGATCAGAGGGGGAGGGAGAAATAATAATAATAATAATAAAGACGTATTAGGAGCATTATACAATAGTCTCAATGCTCTTACAACAATATATTTATTCTTAAAGTTACTCTTAAAACCAACCACAGTTTCACTATAAGATAAAGCCTACTACACATATTAACACTATGAACAATAACTATTAATTTTAAAAAAGAAAAGTCTTAACTGCAGACTTAAAATTACTTAACATTTCAAAGCTTCTAATTTCCTGTGGTAATGAATTCCACAGTTTTGGCGCTGCAACCGAGAATGCTCTGTCTCCATGAGTCACCGTTTTGGATTTTGGCTCGAGTAGCAGATTTTGGTCAGATGATCTCAAAGTACGAGTAGGTTTATATTTAGTTAGCAAATCAGTAATATAAACAGGCGCCTGGCAATGCAAAGCCTTGAAAGTAATTATTAGTATCTTAAAAACAATCCGTGATCTCACCGGCAACCAGTGAAGATTACGTAGCGCAGGCGAGATATGCTCCGATTTTTTAACCCCTGCAACAAGTCTAGCAGCTGTATTTTGAATTCGCTGTAACTTGCTCAATTCAATATCTGGTAAAGCCATATAGGATGCTATTACAGCTGTCAAGTTTTGATGATATGAATGCATGCACCAACTTCTCACAGTCCTTTTTACTCAAATATTTCCTGATCTTGCCAATATTTCTGATAGCCAAAGTGGCCGATTTACAAATGTTATTTACATTAGTATTTAATTTTAAATGTCTATCAACAGCAACACCGAGATCACGTGCAACCGGAGCCGGTTGGATTATCACATCATTGACACATATTTCTGGCATTGGTTCGCAATGCATAAAACGTGATGATAGATGGACAATCTCGGTTTTACTTGGATTGCATATAAGACCATTCATAGTACACCAGATGGTGATGTCCTTAATACATAACTCAAGTTTAGCTAGAGCAGCAGGTCGATTACATGGAGATTTTATAGGCATATACAGCTGTGTGTCATCAGCGTACATTATGCAATCAAGGCCGTGGGCTTTGATCACATCTTCCAATGGCGCAAAGAAGAGTGAAAACAGAAGTGGACCCAGTACAGAACCCTGAGGTACACCATATTGCAATGGTTTATTTGAGGAATGCGTATTCTTCACCATAACTGACTGTACCCGATCAGAAAGGTATGAGCGATACCAGGCTAGTACAGTTCCACTAAACCCATAACGATGTTTAAGTCTCTCCAATAGAACAGTGTGGTCAATGGTGTCGAACACAGATGATAAGTCCAACAGTACCAACACTACTTCCTGATTTTCATCAAGTGCATTAAGGATGTCATTGAAAACACGCAGAACTGCTGTCTCAGCTGTGCTATGAAAGAGTCTATAAGCAGATTGCATTTTTGCAAGGAGGTTATTCTCAATAAGATAGTCTGTTGTCTATCTGGCAGCATTCCGCCCTAATACTTTTGACAAGAAAGCCACGTTAGTAATAGGTCTATAGTTAGGGAATTGCTCTTTATCACTAGTAGGTTTTTTAATAGATGGGCAGATGAGACCTTTCTTAAGTGACAGAGGAAATACTCCTGAGGATAAAGATGAATTGATAATGTCAGTAATTGGGGCAGCTAACACGTAAAGAGATTCCTTTAGCAGATGTGTAGGTCTCGTCTAAATCCTGCGCCTTAGATCCTGTAACTGTTTGATTGTTACAGACAAAGCTTTCAGATACAGTAGTAAATTCACTGAGAGAGCTTTTACAACAAGGAGAGTCAACTGCTATAGATAACTTCTTAACTGACCCATGTGTACTAGTAAGTTTATCTCGAAGTAACTGAATCTTAGTTGAAAAATAACAACTAAAAGCATCAGCCAGGTCATACGAAGAATCATGTGATGGCAATAAAGGAATAGATTTTACTCGGAACATCCCCTCAATCATGTGAAATAGCTGATTCTGATTAGAGTTAGATATCTTAGCCTTATAATAATCTGTTTTTGCAAAATCAATTGCCTTTGCGTATTTACGACATTGTTCCTTGTACAATTGATGATGAACCTGAAGGCGTGTAGAGAGAAATTTACGCTCAAACTGTCGTTTTTGTTTCTTCATAACTCTTAAACTATCATTAAACCATGGAGCATTTGGGCGTAGGGTAATTGTGCGTGTACGTTTGGGTGCGTGTTTGTCCAAAAGGTCAGACAATACACAATTGAACTGTTCAGTAGCAGTGTTTACATCAGATACGGATGAACAAATTAATTGCGAGTCAAGGATATCTTTTCGCCATGCCTGTAAGTCTATACGACGTAAATCACGATGATTAATAACCTTTTTAGAGGATTCATGGGGTCTCGGAAAATCCATGGTGCAAACAACAGCACTGTGATCTGAAGGTAAATCAGAGACGATCTCCATGGCAGTAGACAGCAAACTATCCTCCTGACGATCAATAATAAGGTCCAGTGTGTGACCACAACGATGAGTCGTACCAGTAACTCTTTGTTGTAAACCTGCTGAATCCAGGAGTTCCGTAAACCTAGTAGCATCGTCATCATTAACAACATCCATATGGAAATTGAAATCCCCAGCAATTAACAAATAACCCGGAACAACAACTAACTCTTCTAAAATCGTTGAAAAATCATTGAAGAACATGGATGTCGTAAGCTTGTTCTTACGAGATGGAGGAGGTCTATAAACTGTGATGAGGCGAATATGCTTTTGAGACGATGATATGGAAAGATCCATATATTCCATTGACGCAAACGTTGAGACTTCATTTTTATTTACGGTGAAACCCTTGCGAAGGAATACCCCAACTCCACCTCCTTTCGAATGGGATCTTGGCAAATGAAGAAACTTGTAATCTTGTAAGGTATTGATAATTTCAGCTACAGTAGTATCTACTGCATTCTTGTTAGAAAGCCAGGTTTCAGTAACCGCAAGAACATCAATACGCTTTGAAATTATAAAGTCACAAATGGAGGCAGATTTCTTGTTGATTGAATGTGCGTTCCATACAGCAAAACGTAGACGTGGAAGACATTTCGTTTTCTGTTTATCAAATTTGATATTTATCAGGTTGCTTGAGTTTTTTGTAAGTTTTGTTACCTGCTTGACCGTAGGGCGTGAAGTAACTCTTACTGGGATAATCCCAGCTTTCAAAGTGGCTGGTCAGAAATGACAGGTCCAATGAAGTAACCAGCTTTAACCATACATGAAGTACCTACCCTGTTTACTCTCCACTGAGAGTATTTTCACGTCTTTGGAGCTCATAAAACAAGATTTGAGTTTCAAATTTTAATTAATCAACCTTGGTTTCACTCAAATGCTAAAATTTATATTTCTTTCACTACCGTCGCCGTCCTAGATTGCCGTCGTAGATCTTAAGGTCCATAATAAGAAGGCAACACACACCGCTGTAACGGAGGGCAAACTATGGAAGGAATAGCATGTCTAGTGTCTACAGTACCACACCTCACAGTTAAACTGGTAAAACACCCGTAGCCGCAATGTTCAACCGAAGTATGCATACCAAACTTTCTGAATTGCCAAATCAGATGAAGTTGGTATTCAAGAACAAGACAACAATGTGTAAGATGAAAGCATACGATGACAAAGCATACCGTAAACTGCGTAATATAAGCCCTGGGCTTATACAATTTCGTAAGGGGTTTTGGGTGGGCTTATAAACGGGGGGGGGGGTTATATTTGGTGGGGGGGGGCGGGGGGCTTATAAGCGGAATAAAAAACCGTTTGGAAATGATCGAACTGCTAGTGAATAAATTGAGACTAACATACGGCATTATCAATATACGTTTTTTAGGGGTGGATAAACGTTGATTTTTGGGAGGGGGGCTTATATTCGGGGGGGGGGGGCTTATAACCGGAACATAATTTCTGTTTGTAGATAGATGGGCTTATAAACGGGGGGCTTATAAACGGGGGCTTATAAACGGGGGGCTTGTAAACGGGGGGGGCTTATATTCCGCAGTTTACGGTATGTGATCAAGAAGAGGCGCAATCCTTCTTTTGCAAAATCAACCTTGCGCAACGATCCAATCAACCTTATTGTACATTGTAAGTTAACGAGATGACAAATAATTATCATAAAGAAATCACTTGGAAATACTCACAGTTTTTAAAACAAATTGGGGAAAACAATACAAATTATGGGAAAGGTACATTTTGGGTATGACTTTTAATTCATTATTTAACACAAACTATGTTCATCTTGTCTTTATAATTTGTTTAGTTTAATATCATATAACTAAACTGCTAGCCATCGCGTAATTTTGTTACTGGTACATCAAATAACCAAATTCACCACCGTATAGTTTACAATTTGATTATGTCAAATAACCAAAATACATTAATTTCTTCATACTTGACAAGCGTTATTTCAAATACCAATTCCCAAAATAATATCTCCACACTCGGCGAGCAGTATATAAAGTTGCAAATAACCGCCGGTCATTTTCAATATTGCTACCAAGTTTCATTATTTCCAAGGCACACTTTACGACACATCAAATGGATACTTTAATATTTCTGTGCTGAAGACGGTATACCTTGTGACATCATACATTAAAAATTAAAATGCTAACAACTGGATAAAAAAAATTAAATGGTATTCTTCATTATTAACATACTTTCAACATACTTTCCAACTTTTGGTTTTTCATTTATTAAGCACTTTAAAGTGCCTATGAAACGAAAATTAAGTTTGTCTTATTTAAATGAACTCCTAAAATTATTAGGAATGGTAATTTAGAGCTCTTTCATGTCTCACAACGTTCTTGAGATAATTAGGGGTAGTTTATATGGAGGAGGGCTGACTCCTGTCACGAAATTCTTTCCTCGGCCGCAAAAGGAGATTTGAATTAATGTAAAGATTTGTTTACATCTAAACTAAACCAATTCTCCTTTGTAAATTTAGTTTATACACGTTTCAAAACCACAATGCGATCCTAATCAATCGCGTGAGCTGGGCTAGCCCGGTTAACCGGGTTCATATAAACAGCCCCTAAGACTTATGTGATATGCAAATGATAACCTATGACGTAAAGAGCTTTACACATTTTTAGGAAATCAAGAAATTAGAAATAGTAAATTAATTTGGCATCACTATTTCGATGTAATAATCTCAAACTCATTAATAATTTATCAGCCAAAAACAAAGGAAATCAGTACCGAGACGGACAACTGGATACCTGGACTTAATTAGCATAGGATTTTGACAATTTCCACCTCAAATTTCTCTTCAGTCCCCTCGAATTCGATTAAAAAATAAAAATTCCATCCTCTATCCTCTATCCAGTCACCTCGAATTCGATTAAAAATCTCGGCTATCGCCTCGTTTTTCAACCTACTGTACTTCTCGGGGACTGGATATCTGATGAAACACTCTTTCTCGTGTTTGATCTATTACAATACATATTACGTTTCACGAAGTGTCGTGATGTGCAAAGTTTCAAGTAATTTCGTAGAATAATTACAAAGATATAGTTGATTTTCTAAAAACGTGTAAAGCTCTTTACGTCGTAGGTTATTGCATTTACATATCATATTATAAGTCTAAACGACGTGAGATATGAAAACGCTCTAAATTACCATTCCTAATCATTTTAGGAGTTCATTAAAATAAGACAAACTTAATTTTCGTTTCATAGCCACTTTAATACTGTTTGGAAAAGAGACTTCGATAATTTTTCCTTTATACCTCTCAATAGTCAATTATTCTACAAAAAAGCAAATTAAAATAACCTTTTATAAGATTCCAAAGCATCATAATAAACTTGAGAATCTTCTAACAACTCTCCAAGTAACTTGTGTCCTCTAAATAATAAGATATGACCATTATTATACAATACAGTGTAGATACCAGTTTCCCTGTAAAACAATGTCAACCCAACCCTTACAGTTAAATTTTATTTCAGCTGATACCAGACAATTTTTTCTTCACGGTTTAATAGTAGCCGTATTTTTCACTTTAAAGAATGTACTAATTGGCAAATGTAATTAGCGAAATTTCATCAACCTAGCCAGTGAAATGAGGAATTTAAAGTGCCCCTAACCTCAAATTTTTTTTGTCTTATTTGGAAGAACTTTTAAAATGAAAAAGAAACTTATTTTGAAGATTTTCGTTTCTTCCCTTTCTTTTTTAGATATATCAGTTTGTTTGATATGCAACTGTACGGAATTTACGTCACATATGCATAATGGTTATCAGAGAATGTTATATATCTTTGCATTCATCAAATAAAAACACTAAATAACACGTGTGCATGTTTCTCCCACAACACCAAACTTCTCAATTTTAAAGGATTTCGTTATGGATTTTAATGTTTAAAAAGTAGTCTGGATATCGAATTTTTAAGGTCAATAAACACAATATAATTTTCATACAGTAACTTCGTTTTTATTTAATTTATCAAAACATCCATATGTACTTTTTGTAGGAAGTAACTTAGGTTTACATGACACTAAAAAATGTCGCATAATGTAAAACATGACGAAAATTATAGAATTTTTGTGTTTCTCGATGACGTCAATGTGACGTCGTCAGACGTCAATGTGACGTCGTCAAATTACGTCAGAAGACGAAAGAGATGGCCTACATATTCCACACACATACTGTTCACTCACGAGTCACAAAGTATATTGGGCGCTAAAAGTTCAGAATCTTTCAAGGATCTTTAAGGAGATTTATATAAAATCCTCACAGGATCCTGCATGGAAACAATCCTTGCAAGATCCATAAGGAATTTCTTTAAATCCTTGCAGGTTCCTGCAAGAATTTACGTGGCTTTACGATTCGTATTTTAGCATTGCCTAGGTACGGCTTGTACGGAAACGAGGTTATAAGAGCCATTTCAGTCGATTTCACAGAGGAAGACATAGCGAGTAAGTTTCAAATGGCTTCAAAATTATTGTCTTCAGCAGTGTAGGGAAAAACTTTATCGTCTGAAGACATCTTTTCACATGTTTCTTAAGGTGCTCGAGCTATTCGAATGGAAGGGAACACTTCAATATCACAGAGCACAAGATCGCTACATTTTGATTAAGTTGTTTTGCTACAACCTGAAGTCTATTCTCTACAAGGTTGTTTCGAAACAAGCTGTTTCGCTACTTTTGTTTCACAACAAGTTGTTTCTCTTCTAACCAAAATCGCTTGTAAGCGGGGGAATGGAGAATACTCTGAATGGAGAATACTCTGATTAATGATTGCCCACAATGCCGTAATAGTGAGAGTCTGTAATAGTAGAGTTATGCCCAGTAAAACCTTTATGATTTTTGCTGGGGGACGGCACTTGTCCGTAATAGCGAGGTGTCCATAATAGCGGAGTATCCGTAATAGCGGAGTATCCGTAATAGCGAGGTGTCCGTAATAGCGAGGTGTCCGTAATGGCTAGGTGTCCGTAATGGCTAGGTGTCCGTAACAGCGAGGTGTCCGTAATAACGAGGTGTCCGTAATAGCGAGGTGTCCGTAATAGCGAGGTGTCCGTAATAGCGAGGTGTCCGTAATACACTGTAGCGAGGTGTCCGTAGTAGCGAGGTGTCCGTAATAGCGAGGTGTCCGTAATAGCGAGGTGTCCGTAATAGCGATGTGTCCGTAATAGCGATGTGTCCGTAATAGCTAGGTGTCCGTAATGCAGTAGCGAGGTGTCCGTAATAGCGAGGTGTCCGTAATAGCGAGGTGTCCGTAATAGCGAGGTGTCCGTAATAGCGAGGTGTCCGTAATAGCGAGGTGTCCGTAATAGCGAGGTGTCCGTAATAGCTAGGTGTCCGTAATAGCGAGGTGTCCGTAATAGCGAGGTGTCCGTAATAGCGAGGTGTCCGTAATAGCGAGGTGTCCGTAATAGCGAGGTGTCCGTAATAGCGAGGTGTCCGTACTAGCGGAGTGTCCGTAATAGCGGAGTGTCCGTAATAGCGGAGTGTCCGAAATAACGGAGTGTCCGTAATAACGAGGTGTCCGTAATAACGAGGTGTCCGTAATAACGAGGTGTCCGTAATAGCGAGGTGTCCGTAATAGCGAGGTGTCCGTAATAGCTAGGTGTCCGTAATAGCGAGGTGTCCGTACTAGCGGAGTGTCCGTAATAGCGGAGTGTCCGTAATAGCGGAGTGTCCGTAATAGCGGAGTGTCCGAAATAACGGAGTGTCCGTACGTAATAACGAGGTGTCCGTAATAACGAGGTGTCCGTAATAGCGAGGTGTCCGTAATAGCGATGTGTCCGTAATAGCTAGGTGTCCATAATAGCGAGGTGTCCGTAATAGCGAGGTGTCCGTAATAATGTGGTGTCCGTAATAACGAGGTGTCCGTAATAGCGAGGTGTCCGTAGGTGTCCGTAATAACGAGGTGTCCATAATAGCGAGGTGTCCGTAATAGCGAGGTGTCCGTAATAACGTGGTGTCCGTAATAACGTGGTGTCCGTAATAGCGAGGTGTCCGTAATAGCGATGTGTCCGTAATAGCTAGGTGTCCATAATAGCGAGGTGTCCATAATAGCGAGGTGTCCGTAATAACGTGGTGTCCGTAATAACGAGGTGTCCGTAATAGCGATGTGTCCGTAATAACGAGGTGTCCGCAATAGCGATGTGTCCATAATAGCGAGGTGTCCATAATAGCGAGGTGTCCGTAATAGCGAGGTGTCCGTAATAGCGAGGTGTCCGTAATAGCGATGTGTCCGTAATAGCGAGGTGTCCGTAATAACGAGGTGTCCGTAATAACGAGGTGTCCATAATAGCGAGGTGTCCGTAATAACGAGGTGTCCGTAATAACGAGGTGTCCGTAATAGCTAGGTGTCCGTAATAGCGATGTGTCCGTAATAGCGAGGTGTCCGTAATAGCGAGGTGTCCGTAATAGCGAGGTGTCCGTAATAGCGATGTGTCCATAATAGCGAGGTGTCCGTAATAACGAGGTGTCCGTAATAGCGAGGTGTCCGTAATAACGAGGTGTCCGTAATAGCGATGTGTCCGTAATAGCGAGGTGTCCGTAATAACGAGGTGTCCGTAATAACGAGGTGTCCGTAATAACGAGGTGTCCGTAATAGCGAGGTGTCCGTAATAACGAGGTGTCCGTAATAGCGAGGTGTCCGTAATAGCGATGTGTCCGTAATAGCGAGGTGTCCGTAATAGCGAGGTGTCCGCAATAGCGAGGTGTCCGCAATAGCGAGGTGTCCATAATAGCGAGGTGTCCGTAATAACGAGGTGTCCGTAATAACGAGGTGTCCGTAATAACGAGGTGTCCGTAATAACGAGGTGTCCGTAATAACGAGGTGTCCGTAATAGCGAGGTGTCCGTAATAGCGATGTGTCCGTAATAGCGATGTGTCCGTAATAGCTAGGTGTCCGTAATAGCGAGGTGTCCATAATAGCGAGGTGTCCGTAATAGCGAGGTGTCCGTAATAACGAGGTGTCCGTAATAGCGAGGTGTCCGTAATAACGAGGTGTCCGTAATAACGAGGTGTCCGTAATAACGAGGTGTCCGTAATAACGAGGTGTCCGTAATAACGAGGTGTCCGTAATAGCGAGGTGTCCGTAGGTGTCCGTAATAACGAGGTGTCCGTAATAACGAGGTGTCCGTAATAACGAGGTGTCCGTAATAACGAGGTGTCCGTAATAGCGAGGTGTCCGTAATAGCTAGGTGTCCATAATAACGAGGTGTCCGTAATAGCGGGGTGTCCGTAATAGCGATGTGTCCGTAATAGCGAGGTGTCCGTAGGTGTCCGTAATAGCGGAGTGACCGCAAGGTAAGAGTGGACTGTAATTATCTATATTCGACCAGAGCAATAATATACACATGTGGTACTCCATTTACCTGTAATCATTCCCATTAACACTTATATAAGCCAGCAAATGTCTGTGATAAAAAAGAAACAATCAATAGTAAAGAGCATTACGAAATTTAATTTGACGAATGATATTATCAGTGGTGCGCTGTGTTATGGGTATAGATATGCGTTTATATTGTATATTATTTTATAAAATAACATTTTGCTTGGCTAAAAGCTGTGTTTCTATGAACAAAATGTAAAATTATTTTCCTGCCATTCTTGAAGTCAAATGAAAGTTTGCTAAAATCGTTTTAAAAAGTAAAAAAATGCCAAATTCTGACTTTTAACAAGACAAAGTTCATGTATTTCTTGTTTGATTGCTTTGTTATGTTAATTATGTAAAAAATCTTTATTATGTTAAAAAGTTGTCGCCAATTGACATTATTGGAGGTTGGTGCCACGCCCAAGGGGAAGCACACCCCTATAAGCCGAGGCAACCCTGACACAGTCCGACTCCCTACACTTACCTTGCCTAATCCCAGGTGAGGGAGGGTGGGTAAACGACAAGGTTGGAATTGCTATAGCGCGCGCAAACCAGTCGAGCTCAGACCATGCTGACAAGACTCTGAACAAGTCACGTACTGTGTCTGATCAGACACAATCTGTCTGGAGATATCAGGCTAATCAAATCAAACGAAGCCATTGTGCTCGTTAAAATCCAACTAAACGAAGCCATTGTGCTCGTTGAAAACAAATACATTGCCGATTAACTTTTAAGTAGATAAACAGGTTTTTACGAAGGGTATGTTATGTATTCCAAATCCGTTTTCAGAATTGAAATCGGTTAAATATTGATTGAGATATTATAACGTTCAAAATCTACGTACGGCGAAAACGGCGATTTGTGATCTACAAATACACGGCGTGCGAGGTAATAATAATAAAATAAAAACTTTATTTCATGACGGTAATGAGTATATACATTATTACTATATTGAAGTATTCTACCTAATGGCCCTCTATTAAATAAATTCTAGAGATAAATATAATATATAAATACAACAAATTAACTAGATAAGAAACATCGACAATTTACATTTGCAAGAATTACAAGAAAAGGCATTAACATGATCTACAGTATAGTTTAAATTAACGAAAAATTATTTTAGTTTTGTTTTAAAGGAGCTGAGTGAATGATCATCAATACTCTTCAATTCATTAGGTAAAGAATTGAAGAGCATTGCACCACAATATGATAATTTTGACTTTGCCATCTCTGTTTTGACCTGAGGAAATTTTAGATCAGTGACACATCACCCGTGTTTACATCATGAGTCCCTCAGGAAGCAGAATAAATTACATAAATCTTGCCGCCTAGACGTTTTCAAGCGGAATAATTGAATAGGAGCATCATGTTTTTTATCAAGTATTAGTCTAGCGGCTCGTTTTTGTAGTTTTAATAAGTCATTTAGAAGCTCATTACTGGCATTACCCCAGATAGTACAGCAATACAAAAAATGGGGATGAATCAAAGCGTAATAAAATTGAATACGACAGCGATGGATTAGATTATTACGAATACGTTTCAACAGGTATAGTCTGGAGTTAACGATGTTATAAATATTAGTGATTTGGTGATCCCATTTAAGATGCTGGTCAAATGTGATTCCAAGCAACTTAAGTCTTCACCTCCTCAATATTTTTTCATTTAGTTTAATGACTAACGGAGAAGGCTCGGAAAATTTTCGCCTGGAGTATAAAATCATAGTTTTAGTTTTCTTAACGTTAAGAGCCATATTATTAAAATAAGCCCATTGAGACGTGGAATAGACATCTTTTTCTAACGAATTACTTATTTCATCAATTGTGATTCCACGAGTAATCAAAGTTGAATCGTCCGCAAACAGAAATGGACTCGAGTCAGTCAAACATAGTGGGAGGTCATTAATATAAATTAAGAATAAGAGGGATCCTAAAATCGAACCTTGCGGTACACCAGATAAGATAAAAGCTGGATTTGACAAAGTAAATTTGATTTGCACTTGCATGATGAGTACGGTCCGTTAAATACGATTTGAACCATTCAAGAGCCAACGGAGAAATACCATACATCATTAGTATGTAAATTAGAATTTGATGGTCAACAAGGTCAAATGCTTTAGAGAAATCAATCAAAGTCATACCATTCATCTGACCTTGTTCAAAACTGTTCAAAAAGTATTCGTAAATCATAATAAGGGAGGACTCACAAGAATGTTGGGCTCTAAAACCATGTTGATGTGGCGAAAGAATATTATTAGATAACAGATAATTCATACATGAATTTGAAACATGTCGTTCAAGTACTTTTGAAATAACTGCTCAAAGAGAAATTATGGTTTCCTATGGTTTCCTCTTTCTGTGCGCTCTCCTGTTTTATAAATAGGAATCAGTTTAGCTTTTTTCCACATTTCTGGGAAAATACCAAGAGTCAATACTCAAATTACATATCCGAAGAATAACAGGAGCTATAGATTGATCGAAATCTTGACAAAGTAAGCCGGAATGCCATCAAGACCAGTTGCCTTGTTCAAATCCAAGTAATTTAATAGTCTAATTACATCAGTAATTTTCATTAAAGGATGGAGAACTTGAATTGACAAGTATTTATGCTATTAAGATATGGATAGTTTTGATTTGTTTGAATAATTATACCAAGATTTTCAGTAATAGAAGAAAAGTATGCATTAAAAAGATCACTGATCTCCTTAGGGTCAGTGATCTTTACGTCATCGACAATTAGAGTTAACGGAGGTGGAGTAAAATTAGTGGGTAAGATGTTTTTTAAAATGTTCCATAGCTGGCGTGAATTATTAATGTTTTCAGTTAAAAGTTTATTGTAATATGAGTTTTTGGACTTGTTAATAATGTGAACTGATTTATTTCTCCAACTTTTATATTGATACCAGTGATCGGGATCTTTAGTCTTAATATATAATTTAAAAGATCTATCTCTTTCACGCCCCGCCTCACAAATTGAAGAATTGTACCAACCGGGTAAACGGTTTGAGCGAACTCTCTTTTCTACTAATGGAGCATGATCATTAAGAACTTTAATGAAATGGGAATGCCAAATTTCTAACAAATCGTTAGGATTATCAAAGATTTCAAAGACATTCTGGGGAATACCCAATAGATCATCAAGAAAACTGGGCATATCCAGATTTTTAGATCTGCGGTATTTAATGATATGATGGCAATCAGGTTTATCAAGATTTCGAGCATTGACTTTTCTAGTAATGAAAATCGGCAGATGATCGCTTAAACCAATCAGAAGAACCCCTGATTTAAGAACATAATCATCTCTTGATGTAAAGATCAGGTCAATAACATTTCCAGATGAAGGTCGAGTAACAGACGTAATTACTTGTTTTAGTTGATATTGAGATGTCATGCATGATATGAAGAAATTTATAAGCTTTCTTATCAAGAAAATTCGTATTAAAGTCACTTAAAATAATAATTTCCTTCTGTTCATTATCAATCAGTCCAAGCATATGGTTAAATTCATCCTTCCATTGGGTATTATTACCTGGTTGGTATATAATAGAAACTAGAAATGGTTTAGAATTGGGAAATTGAATTTCTAAACAAACATATTCGAGCACGCAATAATTATTAACATCAGTAATTTGATTATCATTTCGATCTTTGTAATTTAAACATGTAGGAATGTAAATCAGTAAACCACCTCCTTTGGCATATGTCCGATCTTTTCTAATAAAGTCGTAACCATTTAATTGCAGCTCTGCATCACTCCAATTTTGATTTAAGTGTGTTTCAGCAAAACAAAAGATAATATATTTTTTATCTAGCTTATTCGTAATTGCTTGAATATTAATATAAAGTAAGGTCAAGCCTTTTATAGGTATACTTGCGAGGTCTGGGGACCATGGATCCAGCAGGTTAGGATGAATCTCTGGGGGCAGGGGATAGAATAGGCGAGGGGTTAGGGTGAAGGATAAAAGGGATGACTCAAAAGGACCTTCACATTTTCTAGAACTTCTAATCCTAACCCCAATCTCAATCCTAATCTCAATCATAACCCTAACCCTAACCTTGATCCTAACCTTAAACCTAACCCTAAACGTACCTAACCCTAACCTAACGAAAAATAAAGACCAGACAAAAACAGAAAGGTCCTTTTGAGTTATCCCTTTTAGCCATCCCCAGGGGATAGACAGGCGAGGGGTTATTGTGTATACGTATTTCTAGTTTATATTCTAATTTGTTCTTGTGACGCAATTAAGTAGACGCATGTACGCGCTGCGTACCTATTTCTTTACATAGCCTAAATCATATTTATCCGCATAAAAAAACATCGAAATAGAATAATATGGAAATTCCATGTTTCCATTGCAGTTACAGGTACATTATTATTTTTTATTATTTATAAACATTCTATATGAGGCAAATAGTTGAAAAGGGAAATATTTCTTTGATTTGATCTTGCCTTCAATTATTTATACAGCATTATGTTTTTAAAATGCTAATATAACGAGTCTGACATCAAGCCAGTCCTCACACGGAAATTCTATTACACTGCAAGTTATATAATTACACCCCAAATTTATGATTTCGGAAATGATTCGCCTAAAAATATGTAATCAAATGATTGGTTGAAGGAAATGATGAATTAACTTAACCAGGTAACTTCTCAATTCATATAGTAAGACTAAATAGGTAATTCTCATGTTTAACACATATGGTGTTAAGAATGTTCAATGTTTCAACAATACAACAGAGTGCTCACTGTATGTAGAAAACGTGTAGTTTTTCCATGTAGTACAGACAGTGCACGTAGTTTAAACGTGTTCACACAAACGTTATACACAAACTACACCCACGATGATGTTAAAAAAACGTGTGGGTGGCACTGTATTTAATTTGAGGGAATCGACTTACACTAAGGGTATCGTAAAAATGACAATTTTTTTGAAAAAAATAGGGAGTTGACTTGATATATCAGATCGACGTATACACTACAAAAGTGCTGCAGTGTTTCCAATAGAAGCCGGCGGAAAACATACTGCCGCTGTACACTAATTCATCGCTGTCTACTTTGAGGAATTTTTCCCAAAATACTATTTTTTATATAATGACTCCACGGTTATTACAGTCCTATGGGCAGCATTGTAACCAAAAATTAGGCTCCCAAGATGGAACTCCACTGTATAATTGTTCAGTTTTGGATTGATGGTATTTTATGTGAATCAAGATTTACTTAATATTCCTGGAAGTTCATATGCCTGTAACTACATCTACTTGACAAGAAATTTCTGGTTATTCAATCCTTTAGCTCATGCAGTGGTTATGAGACGTGTTCCGTAAAACTTGAAATTGTCGACAGTCCTTGGTTTTCACCGCTCATCTTTAGCCTGTACGAAATGGTCTAAGCGGGGAGGCACTTGTTTGTCAATTCATGGTCATGATCCTTCTTTATAAACATAACTATTTACACTGTTGTACCTTTCAACTCTGGTCCTTTAATCAACATGTCAGGTTCATGTCTTCGAGAGGCGAATGTTTGAATTTGGAAAACTCGTCAACAAAGTCCTACTCACAAGAACAGCTTACGTGTATTTGTGTGTCCGCTCGCAGATTGATTTATCCATCTACCCTCTTTCAGATGAAAATCAATGGTCTCTGACGTATAGAGGGAAAAGAGGGAGAAAACAATTAAGATCCCTGTGAGAATAACTTTGAAAAACCCTGTTCTTCGCTCTGACTTGGGTTTGCGATTAAATATTCATTCTACCTTGAGACCACAATCTGTTTCATCCACAAGACAAAATAATTTCACGTCCGGGCACAACAACCTTATTGTTATCAAGCCTTGTGACCCTCTGGAATTAACTGATCAATCTTCTTTGGTTTTCTCCAAGTTTGCCCTTTAGAATGCTAGATCCAATAAACCAGCTACGGTGTATGGTTACCAGAGGTAACCAGGAACAGTACTGTTGCACTATTTGCTGATGATAGTAAATGTTACCGAGCAATTCAGTCATTAGCAGAACGAGATCTCCTCCAGCTTGATCTCGACTCTATGATTGTGTAACTGGTCGCTGTCTTGGCAACTGAAATTTAATGTGTCAAAGACGAGGAGCGTCAAGGTATCTCAGGTATCTCGCAAACGCAACCCTCCAACTCATTCCTATAACCTCAACAATGATGTAATAGTGTAGCTAATCAAGTCGACTTGGGTGTGGTTGTCAGCAATGACCTTAGCTGGCCCCCTCATATTGCCAGCTGTACTGCTAAAGCCAACCGCTTGCTTGGCTTTCTTCAAAGGAATTGCAGTCAATTGATTGATATTTGCTGCCGTCGGCTACTCTATCTTGCACTCGTCCGATCTCACTTGTCTAGCCAATCCTTGCAGGACTTCTCTTTTTTGGAACTCCTTTTTTAACTGAATTGTCTTTCTCTGGAACAATCTCTCTCCGATCATCCATAACAGTACGTCTGTTTTCTATTTTAAGCACCAACTTTATATTTACTACTCTTCTCAATTAGACTCTCTTTCGATGTAAACAGAATGCGCACTTGGAAAACTTACTGCTCTATGTGCCGTTCTTATAATTTAAGCTGCTGTTCTTAATCTGTCGTATCGTATGTAATTAGTGTATTAGTCCTTGTCTTTAATTTGTCTATTCCGTATTTTTTTGTCAGGTTGGTCTTCACATGGGACATATATCCTGTTGACCATACCTTAAACCATATTCAAGACTGCTCCATTTTTTTTTTTTGCTTGTATTAATTATTTTGCATTCTTGCTTGGTTGTAAAATTAATAAATAAGTGTGTATCCCATAATATCGATATATTCGTTGTCACTGAAACTTGGTTTAAAGAACTAAGTAGAAACATCCAACCCTAATACGCTTTTTGATCAACAGTTGTTGTATATATATATATATATATATATATATATATATATATATATATATATATATATATATATATATATATATATATGTATGTATGTATGTATATATATATATATATATATATATATATATATATATATATATATATATATATATATATATATATATATATATATATATATATATATAATATATATATATATATATATATATATATATATATATATATATATATATATATATATATATATATATATATATATATATATATATATATATCTTATCCCGGCATTACCACCATATATACAGAACTCGTGATTAGGCTCTCGGCAACGGCTTCCGTAGCTCAGTGGTCAGAGCACTGCACTAGCATCGCAGGGTCGCGGGTTCAATTCCAGTCGGAAGGCCTTGAAGTTGCATTTTTCGCAACTGGTCCCGGTTTGGTCTTAAAATGTATGTATTCCAACACTCGAAATTTTCCTTCACCATAACTCCTTTCAACATGTAGTTTGATCGAGTGAAATGCCAAATATTACCTATAATATACCCAGAATCTTATCCCGGCATTACCACCATATATACAGAACTCGTGATTAGGCTCTCGGCAACGGCTTCCGTAGCTCAGTGGTCAGAGCACTGCACTAGCATCGCAGGGTCGCGGGTTCAATTCCAGTCGGAAGGCCTTGAAGTTGCATTTTTTCGCAACTGGTCCCGGTTTGGTCTTAAAATGTATGTATTCCAACACTCGAAATTTTCCTTCACCATAACTCCTTTCAACATGTAGTTTGATCGAGTGAAATGCCAAATATTACCTATATATATATATATATATATATATATATATATATATATATATATATATATATATATATATATATATATATATATATATATATATATATACTTTTAGGGAAATCCTTGAGAATAATTTACTTTTTTCTCAACATTGTGGACATCCAAAGGCATCCACTTATTCATTGAAGGACAGAAGGATGTCTAGATGCCAGAAGGCTTTGAAGTTGCATTTTTCACAACCAGTCCCGGTTTGGTCTTAAAATGTATATATTCCTACACTATAATGAATTGGCAATGAAAGAGTGTGGTAAAACCATGTGGTAAACCAGTACTTTATTAAGTTTGATTTGTTTTGCAAAAAGAGGCACCCACAGAATTTATTGGTCTATCCACCTCAAAGATTCTCCTTTCCCCTGAATTGAAAAATAACCTACAGTATTATGTAAATACAGGGTAAATCATTAACATATTATGTATTATACATTACAGTATTTATAAAACACATAAATTGCATTTTGTATATTTATATTCATCTGACAAGCATATTAATTGTCAGTGTTTTGAAAAGACGAAAATTAGCATCCTACTAAGGAACATGCAGATCAAACCCGAATAACGATGCTTTATTTACATTTTGTACAAAGGTTTGTAATTTCAACCAGTGGATGTCCTGGGTATGACATATGTCCTGGGTATGACATTAAACTGCATCCACCTGCTGCCTTGCAGGGCAATGCCTCTTCAGGCAAAGGCTAGGAGAAGGGAACTCTGATTCCAAATCCACCTGCTGCCTTGTAGGTTGGTCTCTTGAGACAAAGGCTAAGGGTCCTCCCCTAACAGAAAAGGTTAGTGACAGGAAGGGCATCCGATCATAAAAACCCCGCCACATTAAGTATTCAAAATGGCAGTTCATAGGCATGGGCAGGGTACAGCCCAAAGTGCCCCGTGGGGATCCCCATCTCCTCTCGTTAAAAATCAAGATGGGGAACCTGAGAGAAACATGATTGTGGATAACACCACCTATGATGGCAATTCGCTTGATGTACCACGTGGACCTCGGCTTATTAGGTTTGGATCATGGAATGTAGGAAGCATGACTGGAAGATCGAGTGAGGTAGCGGAGGTGTTAGAGAGGCGGAGAGTTGATGTGTGTTGTGTCCAAGAGACAAGATGGAAAGGTGGAAGCACTAGAATGGTGAGAGGGAAGACTGGGCGGTACAAGTTTTTGTGGCAAGGATGTCCGGAAGGGATCCATGGAGTGGGTGTGCTGATATCGGAAGAATTTATAGACAAGGTAGTTGAGGTGAAACGTATGAGTGAACGTCTGATGATGGTGAAGCTGGTAATTGGGGAATGTCTGGTGAATGTGATCTCGGGTTATGCGCCTCAGGTTGGAAGAAGTCAGGTCGAGAAGGATGAATTCTGGAATGCAGTGTATGACCTAGTGGGAAGGCTGAAGAATGAGGAGATGGTGGTTCTTGGTGGAGATTTGAATGGGCATGTTGGCCAGGAAAGTGATGGGTATGAAGGAGTGCATGGAGGGTTTGGCTATGGTGTGAGAAATGTAGAGGGTGAACAGATATTGGAGTTTGGAGATGCAATGGAGATGATTGTGTGTGGAACCCAGTTTAAGAAGGATGACAATAAGTTGATTACGTATTCATCAGGTGGATCGACTACCACGGTTGACTACCTGATGACACGTAAACGGGACAGGAAATATCTCCAGAATGCGAAAGCAATTCCTGGAGAGGAGGCAGTATCACAACACCATCTGATACTGGTTGACATGAAAGTGAAGGGTATAGCGAAAGCTCGTCGGAAGAAATTCTGCCCAAGGAGAAAGGTGTGGAGGCTGAAAGATGAAAATGTGCGATTGCAGTTCCAAGCTAAACTGGTTCTGGAAGAGGTCGGAGAAGGTGATGTGAATGAAGTATGGGAGAAGGCGAGAGATGGGTTGTTGAAGGCAGCAAGTGAGGCATGTGGATGGACAAAAGGCCCACCAAGGCATGTGCAAACATGGTGGTGGAATGAAGAGGTTGGGAAGAAGGTGGGTGAGAAGAAGTTTAAGTTTAAGGCATGGTGTCAGGCAAAGGGTACAGCTGAGGAAAAGGCGCTGTTGGAGGAGTATGTGACGGCGAAAAAGATTGCAAAGAAGGCAGTTGCTCAGGCTCAGCAGGAGGAAAGAAATAGAGTAGGAGAGAAGCTTAATACAGAAGAAGGGCAGAGATCTGTGTACAAGATAGCGAAGCAGATGGCTAAGGAAAGGCAGGATGTGGTTGGAGTGAACTGCGTGAAGGATGAGAGAGGAAATATAGTTGTGCAACCAGAGATGATGAAAAAGAGACGGGAGTATATGGAGCAGTTATTGAATGTAGAGAATGAGTGGGATGGGAATGTAGAATGTGGGGAAGTTGAAGGACCAAGAGAGCACATCACAAAGATGGAAGTACAGAAAGCAATAGGGAAGATGAAAAGTGGGAAGGCAGGTGGGCCAACGGAATTGGTGGGCGAAATTATTAGTGCAGCTGGTCAGGTAGGTGTGAAGAAAATGACGGAAATCTGCAATATGGTTGTGGCGGAGGAAAAGATACCGAAGGATTGGGAGCTAAGTACCCTTTTACCTATATACAAGGGGAAAGGTGACCCAATGGAGTGTGGGGCACATCGGGCTATAAAGTTGCTGGAACATGGGCTGAAGGTATTGGAGAGGGTTCTGGAGAGAAAGCTGAGAGATAAAGTGAATATAGATGGCATGCAGTTTGGGTTTATGCCTGGAAAGGGAACGACAGATGCGATCTTTATGGTTCGGCAGATGCAGGAAAAATTTGTGGCTAAGAATAGAGCACTATATTATGCATTTGTGGATCTGGAGAAAGCATTTGACAGAATTCCCAGGGAGGTGGTTAGGTGGGCGTTGAGAAAGCTGGGGGTTGAAGAATGGTTGGTGAAAGCAGTGATGACAATGTATGAGAAAGCAAGAACTGTGGTGAGAACGAAGCATGGGAATAGTGAAGAGTTTGAGGTGAAGGTTGGGGTCCATCAGGGGTCGGTCCTGAGTCCATTGCTGTTTGTATGCGTGATGGAGGCACTGACGCAAGAAGTTAGAGAGGGTATGCCATGGGAGTTGTTGTATGCCGATGATCTGGTTTTGATGGCTGAGAGCATTGAGGAGCTTAAGGAGAAAGTGATGCGATGGAAAGAATGCATGGAGGCAAAGGGTTTGAAGATGAACACTGGTAAGACTAAGGTGATGGTGTCAAGGAAGAATAGTGGTCATGTTGAAAAGTTAGGGAAGCGGCCATGTAGTATATGTGGGAAGGGTGTTGGAAATAATTCTATTCGATGCACAGGCTGTAGTGGATGGGTACACAAGCGGTGCTCAGGCGTGAAGGGCTCACTGGCTAGAGTTGTGGATACGTTTGTTTGTAAGGTGTGTGAAAGAGCAGAGGATGGAGAGGATAGTGACGTAGATGAGAGCATGGATCTGGGCAATGGGGTCCATTTAGAGAATGTTAAAAAGTTTTGTTACCTGGGGGATATGCTGAATGGGGGTGGAGGAGCAAATTCAGCATCTGTGGCAAGGGTACGTTGTGCATGGGGAAAGTTTAAAGAGCTCTCTGGGATCCTGACAAGGAAGGAAGTGTTGCTAAAGCTGAAGGGGAAGGTGTATGTGGCCTGTGTGAGGAGTGCTATGGTGTATGGAAGTGAGACGTGGGCCATGACTGTGGAGCTGAATAATAGACTGGAGAGGACAGAGATGCGGATGGTGCGGTGGATGTGTGGCGTATCGCTGAGGGATAGAGTGTCTAGCAAGGAGCTGAGGGAAAGAATGGGCATTGAATCGGTGTCTGACGTGGTAAAGAGGAGCCGATTAAGGTGGCTGGGACATGTGCTGCGGAAAGATGATGGTGACTGGGTGAAGAGGTGTATGTCGCTTGAGGTTGATGGTGCAAGAGGAAGAGGAAGGCCAAGGATGACATGGAGCCAGGTAGTGGAGAGGGATATGAGAGAGAGTGGGCTGAAGAGGGAAGATGCTAATGATCGAGGAAAGTGGAGGAAACTGTCGTGGGGAACCACCGGCCAACCCCTGCGTAAGCGGGGAAAAGGGCCGTAAAACGTCTGTTGTTTGTTGTTGTTGTAGTGGATGGTTAATACAGATGATAAAATAACAGACTATAGAGATTCTTTAACTTCCTTGCTATTCTTAAAAATATTAGTATTGAAGAGATATAAGATGGCTGCAGGGTGATTTAGCATCTGTGTGAAATATATATCTGCTGAATTGGGCTGATGCGGTATATCGATATTTTGGTAAATACCGGTATTTTCAAAATACCGAATATTCAATATTCTAATTCTCAGATATCGGAAATATCAAAACTTTCGATATTATCGGTTGCGTGTTACACCATTTTCGCATATTCATACCGTAGATCTCACACCTGGGTAATTCCATTGTGACTGACGTTACATTTGGACAGATTAAATGAGTACTAATTACCTTCTAGCTGTGCAATTAGGCTGGTGTAATGGCCATTATTTGCCAATAAGAATTGATTTGGTTAGATCTAATGAACCGCATTAAAAATTTGGCGAACAGACGAAGCATAACAATTTTATTCGACATTCAATGAGTGTGACTGACGTTACCAAAAATGGACATGAAAAAAAAGTAACTATAATTATATTCATTTTCAGCTCAAAGGAATGCATGAACACAAAAATATGAACTCAAAGATATATCCTTATTATATGTTTGTAATATCGATGGTAACACAAATTCACAATAATAATCACACATGTGTACGTGACCAAAAAACTCTGTGACTGACGTTACTGTGACTGACGTTACATTTGTCCATCAAACTACCATTATATTTAATTCATCAAACAACTTGGTCTCATTGATGCAAATAATTTGACATATAAAATTTGACATAGAAAAATAGTTCTTAAATCATAAACTAATAGTGATAAAGTGTATACCAAGTTCAACACACTTTTATTAAGTTTAAGTAGGGAAAATAGGAAAGCCAAGAATTTTACCCATATTTTGAAACAATTTGTGAAATAAATAACAATATCAATGGTATGCATGAAAATCATGTATGTGATAATGTGGTCAAGTTTAAATTTCATATCTTTAAAATTTGAGTTAACCACTATTATGTTTTTAGCCTTAATTTGTCAAAATGCTCAACTTTTCTTTTTTTTCCCATGGATGTCCACGTTTTCATGGAATTACCCACCTGTTCGAACGGCTGAATAGAATGTTCGAACGCTGCTAAAACCAGTACCATGTGTTTTAATATCGTAATCTAGAAAGGGAAACCGTCTGTCGTAGAATGCCTCTGCATGCGTCGCTGGCTCTCGCGTTTCTTTCATTTCAATCTTTTATTTCATCAGAAATTACTTTATTAACGAATCATCGGATTTACACTCATACATTAAAATACAGCTGCGTGCACATTCATTGACGGTCAACATCACTATGCTCACACCGGATGTTTGTTTCTTTAGTTTACGAACATTTTGAAAAGCGTCTTTGTAAATCACTATTTCGATCTCCTTGGCCTATATTTAAAGTGCCTATGAAACGAAAATTAAGTTTGTTTTATTTGAAAGAACTTTTAAAATAATGAAGAATATTAATTTACAGCTTTCTCATATTTCACTTGGTTCTTGAGATATTTAGACTTATGTGATATTCAAATGAGATAGCTATGACGTCAAGGGGTTTGCAATACATTTTAACATATTGGAAAATCATGTATATCTTTAAGATTATTAAACGAAATCACTTGAAACATTGCATGTGGATACAGACACCTAAACTGGAGAACATCGTTCTAGTTTTATGGTCGCCATGGTAACAAATTAGTTTTCAGACATCTTGATTTCTAAAATAAAATTATTTGTTTTCTCTTCCGTCCCAAACATTTGCGGGTTGGTACTGGTTGAGCAGATTTTCACTGACTTAACCAATTCGAAACTGAAGTTTAACTTTGGTGCAACACATAGCTACAGGTGTATGTCAGAAAACAAAGATTTTTGACAAAGAGACTTAGAGGTCTATTATTACTATTGCAACATTGAAACTTGAACGATGTTCTTCAGTTTAGTGGTTTGTATCCACATGCAAAGTTTCAAGTGATTTCGTTTGATAATCTTAAAGATATACACGATTTTCCAATATGTTAAAATGTATTGCAAACCCCTTGACGTCATAGCTATCTCATTTGAATATCACATAAGTCTAAATATCTTGAGAACCAAGTGAAATATGAGAGAGCTGTAAATTAATATTCTTCATTATTTTAAAAGTTCTTTCAAATAAAACAAACTTAATTTTCGTTTCATAGGCACTTTAAAGATTAGGGGATGTGCGTTTGCCCATAGGTTTGTTGAATTGTGGCAAAAACAACTGTGAAAGCTAAGGACAGACAGATGAGGTGATCAAGTAAATTAGTTTTAAATAGTCTCAAATTACTGTTGTCAGCGAATATGGGCAATTCCATGTAACGGACATTACACAGTTTATCAAATGTTGAAAACTAATTTGATATATTTCTTCCACTTTTACCATTATTTCATTTTGAATTAGAAATTCTGAAAAGTGAACAACAATTGATGTTCAACTAACTAATTTTTCAGAGTGTTTTGGAAAATGTCATATATTTACAATCACAATATTTTGCGTAACGGACATTACTCCAGTAATGCCTATTTTAGTACTTTTTCAAACAACATATCTTCTCAATTACAATGATTGTTACAACAAAACACCTAAATTATGAACATTTGTACATACTTTAAAATTATTTGTACATGTTGGATGACATTTTACCGTTTTTTGAGATAAATAACAAATTTGTGTGTAGCGGACATTACACAGAAGCCGTAACGGACATTACACTTTTGTCTCATGCTTCTTCTTTATTAATATTTGGTCCCAAAGTTACCCAATTTGATAGAGGATAAGGGGATTGGATTTAATACGAATTGTAATATTTTCAACAATCAACCAAAATAGCTTTTTTCTTTTTTAAGCAAAGCATGCACACATTGTAAATGTTGTGTAAAAACCTTAATTACATGTAAAATTGTAACTATGTAGCGGTAAATTTGAAGAATTACAACAATGTATTTGGATGTTGGCAATAAAGTTAGACGTTTTTATAGCTAAAAAGCATAAAGAGGATAACATTTCCTTAGCCACTAAGGGCTCTTGTTTAATTTAAGAAATCACAAAAAGTGCATTTAAACATGGAATTGCCCATATCCTTCTCAGTTACGCGAATCCCAAATCTGATGATTCTGATGCCTGAATAGCATGCCGTGGAATCTGCAGTGACGCAAGCTAAACGCATGAACCGTCGCGAAGAACGCTTACGATATGTTTGACAGTTTGGTTATGTAAATGCTTGTTGATGAACGTTTAATTGGACTCAAGATTGAACGCTTGTAGGCACTAGTCAACTTCCAACCGTTTGAACGCTGCACACAAGCGTTCGAACGCTAGTAGATAGCCATTCGAACGCTATAGCTAGCTGTTCGAACGGTGTTCGAATGCCGTTTTTTTGCCATTTGAACGCAATTTCGATAAGGTATGTTTTCCCATGGAGGGTCGCATATGAAGACAAATGTCTGTAGTAAATAAAGCATATTATCTGTTTGTTTTCGCGTAAGTTATTTACTGTAAATACAAATTCAGGCATGACATATCCGGTGACAAAAGAACTTTATTTTAAGCAACTGTTTTGCAATTGGGGTGCCCAGGTTCATATGAAATGCTTTATAAATGCCATTACAAATATTATACATTGCGCCAAAAACTAGGACGAATATTCGCTATTCACTTTTAAATATTTAATTCGAACCCTGGGAATATTCCAGTTATAAGTTGGCTTGTGATTGGATAATGTAATTGGATAGTAGCTCAGCCAATCAGAATGCCAAATTTGTCATAGACTACTAGTTGGTTGATACTAATATTTAACAATTATACCATGAGCTCGAGTCGTATATGAGCTCATTAGCCAGAGGCGCAAAGTGCCGAGTTGGCTATTAGTTCATATACGATGAGAGCGAATGGTATAATTGTTTTATAATATAGCAAAACACTTAGTTAGTTTGGGGTTTCTTTATAAAACCCCATCGATTTCAGCTTTTTTCGACCTAAAAAAACAGGCCGCCATCTTGTTTTTTCTCTACTGCTAGGATATGAGGTGTAGCCTAGTAGTCAATCAAATAGCGAGGCAGCTAATATTCTACTAGTAGCTATTAATACTTTATATTCTTTGAAAACATCAAACAACATGCATAATAATTTATCTATTAAATTTAAATAAAAAGCCAACAAACCTTCTGGCAAGTTCAGGCTCATTTGCTTTCCTGTAGATCTCAGCGACCGCCAAACCTTTCAAATTTCGCTGTAACAGTTAACTTAGGTTAATAAGTCAGAACTCCATTGCTTGTACTTTCAGTTTCATTTCAACATAAATGTAATTTGAATCAGAAAGTTACCTCGTGTGCGCTGGTCAAGTGTCTTTCCACGTTTTTAATATACCTTTCTACGTCAGACTTTGCCACTGCCATAGCATTTAAGATTAAATTTCACAGCCACATCTCGAACAAAAAGTTACATGACGTTATATAAAGCGCGAAACAACCAGTGTAAGGTCTGAAAATATCCCAAGATTCCCTATTTTTTAACTTCACTTCCTGACTAGTTCCCAGGTCTCTATCGCCGTTTGAGACTCAGAGACATACCCCTGAGAAAAAATCCCAAAAAATCCCAACTCCTTCGAAAAATCCCAAGATCTTGGGATAAAATCCCAAGGTTGGCAACACTCCAGAAGGGTGGCCGAATCCGCGGTACCACAACGGTTTAACACAAAAATGTTGAAAATAGTTAAATCACACATCTACTAAGGAGGTAGAACAGTTTAATCAAGTGAAATGCCAAATATTACTTATAATATACCCAAAATCTTATCCCGGCAGTACCACCACCATATATACACGTGACTAGGCTGCACTGCACTAGCATCGCTGACGCAGGGTCGCGGGTCAGTCAATTCCACTCAGCCCCCTTTGTGTGAACCGCTGTTGTAGCGCGGATTTGGCCTCCCTTGCGCACGGAGTTCAGTTTCCACTGAGCCTGACCTATAATCTATATATAACGAGTTTAAAGTCTTTAAAGAGTTTTAGTATAGCTACTACTAGAATATATTATGAGCTATCTCGCAATTTGATTGGCTCCTCTAGGCTCTACTTAGTATCAGTAGAGAAAAAACAAGATCGCGGCATGTTTTTTAAGCCGAAAAAGCTGAAATCCGATGGGGTTTTTATAAAGAAACCCCGAACTGACTAAGTGTTTGCCTATATAATAAAACAATTATACCATTCGCTCTCGTCGTTGATGAACTATTAAATAGCCAACTTTGTCGAGATGACTGTCAGTAGTGTTTGTCCGCATTCTTGCGGCCGGCATAACAAAAGAAAATAGCTCATTTGCAATCATTTGTGAGTCAATTTTGGTTTGTTTGTCCGCATTTTGAGTTATTAATAGCAGCCGCTTGAAGCGCTATTGCATTCTTTAGTTTTAACGGTCAACTGCTTATCGCGTATCCATTTATATAGGAGGTACCCCACTCCCCTGAGGTTCGTATTTACCAGAATATTTCTGTAATGCATTGCGCGCTTGACACAGTGGTGATCGATCAAGCGATGGCTGCAATGGATACAGACGAGCAACACAATCAAACTGCTCCTCAAACCAATTTACGTCGGTCTAATTCTGCTCCACTTATAAATGGCGCAAACCTATCTGAAACAAGCTTATTCTTTTTACCTGCTCTAACGCCAAGACATAGGCGCTCATCCACAAGCCAAATGGCCAATGGCAATGGCGTACCAGTTGTAAGTATATTTTATATAGTTTAGTTTCATCTTGAACTAAAGGAAAAACTTTTCAAACTCTGGTCCTGCTTAGTGAACGTGGAGTTTTCATTTCACTCTTCTTTTCTCATTAGCCTGTTGGTTCACCTCATTCAAGATTGTTTCAAATTCGAAAGGTAATTCATGTTGGTTTTTTTACAATTACAAATGAATTAACAGTGCTTTTATCGAATTAATATTATTTGCAACAATAATTCCATCTCTTAACATCTGCTCTCTTTTAATTGAATTGCGATTTTGAGTAGACCACTTTACTAGTCTCTATATATCTAATCCTTTAACAATTATAATTTTTTGACTGTCAATTATTAGTGTTGTGAATCTTTTATATTTATACAATTTAAGCTTTAAAACGTCATATAGTTTCCCTTCGACAGAGAGTACAATTTCTGAGGGTATATAAATATGTGAGATGGTTAATATAGTCACAAGAATTTTTTGAGAACACAATATAATATTTAGATATTTAGTATTCTAAAGTTTAATATGACACTGAAAGATTTTATGCAACTATGGTTAACCCCAGTAATTGCTACAATCTGATTGGCTATGCAAGTAGCAACGAGTGACATTGAGTAGCAACAAGTTTTCCTAAAAACAATGCTTTTAACCTTCACTCTTGTTTTTTCACACAAAACAATGTTGACGTTAATGGGCAATTCGTCGATAAGGGATTCCCTTCATCAACCTCAATAAGGGATAAGGGATTCCCTTCACAACGAACGAACGTCCTTCACAAGTTTTCCGTATTTTACTGGTGCATGTCCTGCACAATCTGTACGATAGAGACAAGCTATTATCACAAATAGAGATGAGCTAATTATCACAAATAACGCAGACTGGCAAGACTTGAATTATCCGTGCGCTCTTGGCTTTTCGATGGTTCAAATAAGTTGGACGTTGAGACAGATTTCCACGTATCACCGTACTTTACTTACGACAAAGGTCGTTGGCAGACATTTTTCTAGGTTTTCTTCCTCTATGAAACTTTTTCCCGGAGTTTCTTTGTTTGTTGACATAATTGAGACTTTCAGTGTGTGTAGCGCTTTGTTTACAAATGACTCCAACTCTCTTCCGGATTAATTTTGGCCGGTTTGACATTTGATTACACATAACCCAAATAAAAACTCTAGTCCTAACCCTGAAATAAAGGAATCTAACCCTACTTTTAAACTAAATATTTCAGTGATGTAATATTCTGTGTCCGGTACACAAAGTAAGAGCCATCTGAACATCATAATATTTTCGGGAAAAATGCACATCGGTTTTTCTCAACTAATTTGAAACCCGATTACCTTTATATTACTCTTGGAGCATAAAGGGTTAAATGGGAACACTGATGTTATAACTCCTTCTCCAGAAGAAACTGATTCCCTGAAGAATTATAGCACTCAAAAAATGACAAGTTGTGGAAAACTGTGATGAAAATATGAAAATTACCTTTCTCCAGTCCACATTTCAACAATATGTGACTCATCTACAACAACAGCAACCAAAGACTTGTGTAGATTTGAGCTGGAATCCTGTAGTGCATCAAGGAAGCGTTTGTCGAGTATACCTTCGGCTGATCCAAACACCAATTTTGATGTTTGGCTGATTTTACATCATTGATGTTGGCATCGGCTAGAGAAACCACACTAATCCCAACATTTTCAGCTTCTCTTATTTGTTTGTTGATGATGTTCTGTAACAGACAAACGACAACAGCCATTACGGGTTGTCCTTTTTCTCGTTCTGCGACAAGAACAAGAAGTTGAAATATTAAACTCTTGCCGTAACCTGTCGGTAGAACAATAAAAACATCGATTCCGTCGAGAAGACAGTTAAAGGCAAGTCGTTGTTCTGCTTTTAACTTCAAACTAAAGTTTAACTTTAGATACCTGTACATACATAACTTTAGATACTTGATAGTAACTCAGCAGGCTAATTTCCGTTTTTAATTAGTATCAGCCAATGGGAATTTTGCGTCTTGATTTAGGATGCACATGTTCGTTTTTGTATGCTCCCCAATAACTTTGTGCAAATTACGAATCAATATATATCGTTTCTCCTTACTCTTTTAGTCTGTTTCTCAGATGAAATTGCTGTAAATAAAATATTTTCACGATCAAAGATGAAGTACGTAGTGGGTTTTCTTTCACGGTGCACTGCATATCGCCCAGCAAGCTGTTCAAACTGCGCTGTTTTCCCGAAATTTTTCTGGTTTTCTTTCTTTATTAAAAAATATTATATTGGTTTTAAATTATAAGGCCATCTTTTAGTCGAATAGCGAACACAGAATAATAGTCGTAAACATAATAGCGTCTTCCAATATCATGGCTTGCATGACGTCACATCACTAACTGCCATTTACGACCACTTTTGCTGGGCAACAGGGATGGTCATAAAACTCAGGTTCTACTGATTTATGTCAAAAATTGCAATGTAAGATGTATGTAGGATTATTACTACATACTGCATGGGTATTCACACTCAAGGAAAAATAACATTGGATGCTAAAACTAATCCAAATACCAACCCTAATGCTAACTTCAATACTAACTGTAGACAATTTTAAAATTTAAAATTAAAATTGAGATTTAACCCAAGACGTTCTTGTTTAGAAAATTTGAACTGGTTTGAAAAATCGAATTGCTATATGTATTTATAATTGAACTGGTTTAAAAAAAACTGGTTTGGAAAGTTAAACTGGTTTAAAAAAAATTGTACCAGATCAAAAATATTGTCCCAGTTCAAATAAATTTTCCCCACAACATATACATTTATGAAGTTGTTATTGTTTTCTAACATGGCATTGGCATATGTTAAACAGTGCTCCGCTTGGACACAAATCATTTCTAAATGCCTTCGTTGTATCTAGGATTGACAATTGTAATGCTTTGCTATCGTCGGTTTGCCAGACCATCTCATACAGCGTTTGCAGTATGTTGTAAACTCAGCTGCTATATGGTCCATCAGCTAGCTTAGTTGTGTGGCTCACTTGCGGGGAACAAACGAAACATGTCTTATCTTAATCTTTGACTATTACACATCATAAAAATGTGTGATACCAAGAATAGAACGGTAGCTTTCACTTTGTAAATCGAATTTTAAATTTGTTGCTCATACTATCTTTTTGGCCGCCATCTTGGATTTCTAAAAACTCTTTAAAAATGTTATTCTTTCCCACGATTTTCCTAGATGTATATTTATATCAACAATCTTCATGGTCATTAAAACAATATTATTTCATCATTATTTACGGTCATTAAAGCTATGATGACGTCATAATGACGTCACAGTGATCGCCATTTTGTTTCTTAGCGTGTGTATTCAACCGCTATTTCGATCATGTGAATTAAATAAATGACCATTAACACGCTCAGAATTTCTAACAAAATTTCTAAAATGTTTACGTTTGGTAGAACTTCACTATAAATCAAATAATATACCACAAATCAGAGTAGATTGCTAGGTCTACACTTCATCAGTCGAAAGCTAGTTTGAGTCCAGAAACAATGTAGCTTTTGCATCTTCAAAATCGCAGCTGACAAAGAAAAACTTCCCTACGAGCGAATTGCAGAAAGCGTTTACGTTTACGTTTTATATGTCCCGTCAAGAGGGATCTATAGCTATATCGCAACCTGAAGATAGACACAACAAACGGTAGTATATATCTTGAAACCAAAAATATGAACTTACTTACCCATATCAATCATCCACATCTTCAAAGTCACTGCCCCCACTCTTGTACTGGACGCCATCATCTGTAGCCATATTCTCACACTGCGTACTGCACATGTCAGTGCACTTCAGACCCGCCTTTAAGCAACAGCATTTGTCGATCGTGCATGCCCTCTTGCACGTACAAGAAAGTAGTTCCAGGACCTCCTCTGGAGCAGGTTTGGATCCAAGCCACACAAATTCCACAGCGTTGGAGATATTGTCAACTTCCCAGCCTTGCCCATGGGGAGAAGGAATTACAGGTACTGGATCGATTGCTCTTCTCCAGATTGCTGCTTGATAATTTGCCCTTGTAACGTGAAGTCGTAGAGATGACTTGCATGGCGGTAGAGCTTCTGGTGCGACTTTACCGCCTTTGGCACAATGGATCTCATAGCGCAGTACATCTACACTCTGGCTCTTCTTTCCGTACAGCTGACACACGAGTGCCTCCGTTTCTTTGAAGGTCTCCTCGGATACTGTCCACTCCTCCCCGATAGTTTCCATAGCGCGGACGTACTTTTCATTTCATTGGAGAAGCTGGACTGCTTTCCACTTCCCTTTACCTGAGAAGGCAGAAATGGTATCACAACCGGCTGTGATCGCGTGTACGCCAATGAGGGCTTTCATGAAGCGTTGCTTGTCAACGCCTTGTTCGAGTTGCTTCTCCAGGTTGTTAATAACCATAGAAAGTTCTATTATTCTGGTCTTCGCGCCTTTTCCCTTCTTTATGTAGCACTTTCCAAGGTTTTGGCTATGAGCAAGCAGTAGGACAAACACATCAGTATCATCAGAATGGATGACGCACGTACCTCCCGCGTGTTGGGCATGGAGAACCATACGCGTATCAGCCTCTTCGTGATTACACTCTAGCCCAGGAACAAGTTCGCATGTAGTTGCGTCTAATCGCCAGCATTGATCTTCGATTGTCACGTACATGATCCTGTTGCCGAGCCTGCTTCTGACGAATTCTGTCTTCCACTGTGAAACGAGAAATTTGACGATCTCTGACTTATTGGCGGTAACACCGAGCAACTTGTTCCACGACTTTACCGTATAGGCAGGGAGTATGTTCTTGTATTTTACTCCGTCAGAGGAAGACACTCTTTTCAACCTTTCTACATTCTTGATTGATACCTCGCGATACACGTCAAACACTACAGTGTACGTCTACGCGCCTGCTGCATGCCGGTGCTTGTTACTAACCCAAACACTATCTCAGCTACCACATAGAATGTAGCTCCAGGGGGGATCTTCAACTTCTGCAAGACTGCCATTCCATCGAAAATGCTAGTTGCGTTCTCTGGGTATTTCTCGGTGACTGTGGTGCGTCGCTCTAGCTGTTGGGAGAGTTTGGCTTTGCTTGTCTTCCGTGGGAGTCCATAAGGATCGGCAAGTGACCACGGAAGAGGACCAAGAGGATAGGTAAACACAACCTTCATTTCAATTTGACGAAACTGTCCGAGCAGTGCCATCCGAGCAAATACATCACGATCCATACGGAGAGGAAGTACTAGATCCTTGTGGCGAACCTTACGCACAGTCTTCAGGTCCTTAAATGACTTCAGCTTGGCTTTCTTCAATGGATCAAAGTAATCTAAGGTGGGTTTGGATGAGCAACGGTTCACTACAAAGTCATTCGCTGCCTGTTTTCCCTTGCTATTGGCCAGCAGTAAGTCATTACTTACTTCTGCTGTTGCTTCAATACCCGTGGACAAGCTCGTGAACGCGGCGTGTTGCTTCCATGGATTGGTGAAGACATCCTCGAGCAGATCTACTAGCTTTTCTACAATTTTGATGTCGACTTTAATACGTGCTGGAGCCAACTCCTTATGAATGTATGTCTGGGATGAAGTAATTGACAAATGCTCACGAAGAAGCTTCCTGTACACACCACGCCTGGTTTCATTAAGTACCCATCTTTGAGTCGCGGCAAAATTAGCACTACAACCGATGTAGCCTCCTGCTGTCTTGAAATCGCGATTAATGGTGTTCTCAATGGTCTTGTCAGCTTCGTTTCGTCCGAAAGGATTACGGCTCCCCATCTGAACGGAAAACTGGCCTTTGGTGAAGGCTGTGTACACTTCTGGCATTGTGACAGACAGATGACGCATGTCGTTCAAGAAAGGGACAAGGTAGCGCGCATAGTTTTGGCGATCATACGCAAATGCCCATGGAATCACCTCTTCAATGCAGGAAAGGTAAAACTCCCAGCTACCAGTGCCTGACGCATAGATGAGGTTCAGCATGAGCTCGCACATCTCTAAGTACGAGAGCCAGAACTTCCCCAAGCTTGAGCCTTTCTCCTTGATTCCCCGTATATAGACATGGAACTGCTCTCCAAACTCGCGAAACTCGCGGCTGTTCCACACTCGCTCGAACTCTTCTTGGCACAGTTCTAGTTTCAGCTGTTCCAAGTTCAACGCCGGCAATGACTGGACGGAAGACTCAAACTCTTTCAAGAGCAATCTCATGAGGGCCTCATAAACACATTTATGAAGACGCACAGCTCGATTGTACTGTTTTCCACTTAGAGCCTTATCCACTGAGCCCTCGGCCACGAGATCACTCTGGACAGCTAGTTCTCTAAGCCCTGCTTCGCCGAATCGGCTTCCCATGATATGACTCCAAAGAGCATTAACAACAAATGAAAACCTCCCATCATTATAACTAGACCAACGAATAACTCTTTGTGTTTCCAGTAAACCTCCATGGCCTTTGCATAAAAAGCCTGATCAAAAACACAAACAACAGCATTCAACTGCAGCCGGTCTTTTATCTCACAACCTCGGGACAGCACCTCGTACGCGGTTTTCAGGTCAGTGGCAGGGTAGTCTATGGTGTCCAAATAATTAATTGTGCTCTCCACAACCACAACACGATCGCGAACTTCAATGTTAAAGCCAGTCCACCCTGGTACTAGTAATAATGGGTGTGTTTCGAGCTTTCTGACTTCGAGCCACACGAGGTAGCGCAATGCCAGTTCCCTTGCTTTGCCACTATAAGAAGAACTTACTCCGAGGTTTTGAACTTGCGACAGTTCTCCTGGCCCCTCCCGTTTTCCGCCGTAGTACTCGGGAATTTATCTTCTCACTATATTCGCTGGTAGGGATCTCCTGCATTTCTTCGCTACTGGTGGAGCATAGTCTTCGTCATCTGACTCATCTCCGCTTTCTCTCTCATTTCTCTCGGTGACGAGGATGGAGTTCACGCGATGGGATGTTCCAGACCCACTTAGTGTACACTCTAGGTTATCGATGTTATCCGCTATACCATCAGAGCGACAGTGGACCTATATACTCCTCCTGTGGTAACACACTCGCCGGAATGACGACTCGGTTTTCTTGTTGCTCGTTGATAACTTCTAACGCATACTCGGTGTCGATCTCTTCTACTAGGTCATAACATATACGCCATGGCCGTACTTATTGATAAGCTTCACAATCTCTGTGTTATTACATAGGGCTTTTACAACAGAAGGAAATAGAACGCTTTTTGGAGTTTTGACAACTCCATTCGTAACAGAAAAAACAATATTTTGTGCAAAAGATTCCTTAAGCCATGCTACAGTTCTCACGGTCGAGTGATTTCCCAGAAATAAGCACAGTCAAAAAGACGTCGAGTAGATGTGGAATATAGTCATTAATTCGACTTGGTTTCAAATCGTGCTCTTTAGGCGGCCAAGACATCTGCGGGTTAAGATCTTTTATTTCGTTGTTAATTAATAGTGCAATTTTTATCACATTCTTTTCGTCATCTGTCCTGGTACCTTTAAGCGACTCTAACTCGGTTTTTAGCTCAAATATATCCAGCACGGCTTTGTCTATCGCTAATGTGTTTGGATACATTAATACCTTGTTGTACTGGTAAGTGATAAAATTAATTTCTGGAAACATGTTTGACAGCTTTCGCATGAGGTTTTTTTGTGTGATTCTGATACAGTTGCTCCTAGTTCACTAGCTTTGCTCACAAACAGATCCTACACAGCAGTATATTCGATTATTTCCGGGTTAGCAATTAAGTCCTCGCACAGACAGTACACGGCTTCGTAAACAGGTTGTAATAGACAATCTGTTTCGTTCGACGTTTTAGCTTCGTTTGTCTTGGAATAAATTATTCGTACGAAACTTTTGTAGCAAGATGCGTGGTACTTCGCTTCGCTAGAAATGAGATCTTTTGCACATATTCCAATCACATCAAGTGCCGTACCTCACTCATAGCAGTGTTTTGTTGAACATGAAGAGAAGCACATGCTCATACCGTCTCGTCGGCGCGAAATTCCCGTACACTGTGTAGCTTCTCTCTGGTCTTCGTGTTTGGCTTATACTTTGACTTTTTACAAAACAAACATTGATCTGAAAGAATCGCTGAGCTTGAACTTGGTTGATTGCCATCTCTAGAGGTTCTTGGCGTACCAGTTCCAGTTACCACATCATCAGATTGTTTGCTAGCCACTTGCAAATCCCTCTTCTTAGTGAACTCAGCTCGGCAATTGCGATGATATTTGATGGGATTATCGGGGAATTCACTTTCAGTTGAAGCCTCCAAAATTGGTTTGTGATTCCTGATCACAGCAGCACAATATAAGGTTTTCCATGAATAAATATCTCTACACTGGGCTAGCTTTGAATCCGAACATTCACCGCATATAATGCATTCGTCCGCCATCAGTTTATCATGGCAGTGCAGATGAAACACTTTCGCACCCGGGCGAAAACAGGCAATTGGTTTTAGAGGGCTTATCCACACGCTTTCAATGTCAAGGACAATGTATATATATACGTATATTTTATTTACTTTTCTGAAGTAATTTGGGAAACTCCACAATTGAAATAATACTGCGATGTAATGTTTCGAGCTAGATGCGAGACTTTATATAAAGCTGTTCAGTGTATGTAGACAGCGAATAAATACACAACTGTCAAAAGCGACATTGTCTAGACAACATGTCTAGACATCAAAACTATTTGACATGTGCAAACGTCAAAAAATTGCTACACTGAGAACAAGATAAACGCAATTGGCCTAGTATATAAAGCTCTCATGGTCTATAAATCTTTATTTATTGATCGTGGCAGCGTAGCCACTTATTCTTTGAGAGACATGGATGTCAAATTAGCTTTTCCACGGCCACGTACAAAGTAAATACTCTAAATAGCTTTCGTGCGGGCTGCCGTAATGTTTTATTGTTTATTCTATTTAATAAAGTACAGCTCTCGTGGAAAACAAGTATTAAGCTAAATGCTTGTTTTGTATATATATATATATGTATTTTTAATTTTTAACCTGACAGAGATTTCCGTGCATAATATTATATATAATAAAAATAATATTTACGATTAATGACTGCGTATAGTTATAATTTAAGCGCTAGAATACTCGAAAATCATGTTTGTAGTTCAAATACATTCTAATTTTGTGTTTGAAACGCCGTTTGTCCGTGTTAAAATAATACGAGCAACTTTTTAGCCTTTCCTAAAAATCCAAGATGGCGACCAAAAGGAGATCATTGGTCAAATTTAAAATTCGATTTACAAAGTGAAAGCTACCGTTCTATTCTTGGTATCACACATTTTTATGATGCGTAATAGTCAGAGATTAAGATAAGACATGTTTCGTTTGTTCCCCGCAAGTGAGCCATAAACCCAAATTTTCAGCTCTCAGCTGATGGACTAATAGGCTTATCACGCTGTCGTGTAAATGCGATCATATTACACCTGTGCTGTTCAAGCTGCATTGGCTGCCTGTGAAGCAGCGTATCATTTTCAAGATATTGTTGCATGTTTACAAAGCAGTCAATGGTCTTGGACCCTCATATTTGTGTGAGCTAATCCAGCCTTACGTTCCACCACGTACACTTAGGTCTTCTGATAAACATTTGTTGAAGCAGCCACCACATCGTCTGGTAACTTATGGCGAGAGGGCTTTTTCGATAGCCGCACCCAGACTGTGGAATAATCTCCAATTGGATATTAGAACTCTTATGTATTTAGACAATTTTAAAAATGGTTTGAGATAGCAATGTCTGTGATGATGTCATAATTTTGGCCCCCCAATTCTCCAGGTCTGGCAACGCCACTGAGTGTAGGCCCTATACAGTGTAGACACTAATATACTGTACCTGTGCAACAATAAATTCTAAATATCACTATCCAGTGCAAAATCTTTTCTTGATTGTTTATTTTGTGCTATTTAGCACTAATGAATTAGAGCTGTTTAATAGGTATAATAACTGCACTTTACCATACAGCAAAATAATATTAAAGTTTATGATTGACATCCCAAAATGCAAGTAGTCTAATAACCCAAGACCAAGTGCTAAAAAACTACAATGCCCACGGCATCTGTAGTGTAGAACCGTGCCCATGTATGCAGTCAATGCATCAGATAAACAATGGGCTATACCAGTAATGGGTGTGTAGTTTTCCACAAGAAATATGTTTGTTCAGTTTTTAATGGTTAGTATATTAATGGTTAATATATCTGCACCAGTCCACCAAGTCATGTGTAAAGTAATTTCACTTCCAACAAATGTAAATACCAATATAAATTGCATCCAGTTCTACTATTGTGTATCTGTGCCACGATTGTAATTACGCCCCAGAATAGCTTGGTTTACAGCAGAAGTTTACAGCAGAAATAATAATAATAATAATAAATGCTTTATTTATATAGCACGTTTTCCATGAAATATCTGCCCAAGCGTGCTTTACATGAATACTTTCTAAAATACATCTATTCTAAAATATATGTATCTAGTAAAAAGTTAAAATTATGCCATAATATTAGCAAAAGGCTTCTTTAAAAAGGTGTGTTTTGAGACTTAGACGCATGTGCGCATTGCGTACCTATTTTTGAGAGTTTCTGTTATTTTCGTTTTCTTCGTACGTTTATTTCGAAATAGCTTCGTTTAAGAGCGTCATTGTATGGTGGGGCGGCTGCGTCGAATGTTGATTCGTTTGTTTATCGATGAGGGTAATTGTCGGGGGATTGGAGGTGGGTGGTTAGATTGACGGTTGATGTAAAGCGGTTCGTCGTTTGGTTTCCGGTATGGCTTGAATGTTCCGTTTGTTAGGTCGAATGTTATATCGAGGAAGTTCACACTCTTCAGGTTTGCTTGCACCGTGATCTTCAGGCCAAAATTCTCGAAAATACTGATTAATTATTTTCTTTTAAAAATTTAGTTGAGGGGCAATTGCCCCGTGACGCACCGCCTCCTACGCCTGTGACTGTAAGAACCATTGCACATTCTCGAACAAGCCGTTACCTTTTCTCTCATTTATATGGCAATTTATAAAAACTGCCAGAATTTCACATTTTGAAGGCAGTTTCGAACCAGTCAACTCACTTGATGGTTGACCAATTAGTCATATCGCAGCTTCATTTCATCGGAGCATTGCAACAGTTCTGCGCATTGAGCATAAAACGTAAGTCAGATTGAAAATGAAAAAAGTATAATTTTGCAAATGACTCCACGAGTTGGATAGTGTCATGCACTAAATAGAGCGTGGGTTTTTTGCAGGTAGTGTTATCTGATCTTTAGAAACAATTTACACAGTTTGAGCAACGGGTTTTGTGGGATATACGAGCCGAATCTGATATATGAACGTCACAAAATGTGAAAATTCACTTTCGGGTAGCGACCCCTAGAAATCATTCAATCTCAATCAAATTTTGTTTGATATCTCAGTGATTGCTAAGTTTGCAACGTTCATTATCATGAAGAGTTATTATACGCACATTTTCAAGTAAAATTGTGGTAAAAATTTGAAGATGGAACTAATATAATATGGAACTAAACTCTTTCCTACCTCTTTGTTCTATTGATATCTTGGGAAATATCCATAACTGTTGCGAAACCTATACCTTTTCTGAAAGCCCAATAAACCGGCTGTTACCAATGTTTTTGTTTTTGATCCGAACGGTAAATCATAAAATCCTAATTTCTAAACTTGAGCGATACGGTATACGAGGCTACAGCCTTGAATGGTTTAAGTCATATCTTAGTAACAGAAAACAAATTTCTGCAATAAATGGTAAACTATCGGATGCAAGGAAAATTGATTGTGGGGTTCCACAGGGATCTAACTTGGGTCCTATTCTTTTTCTATTGTACATTAACGACTTGCCAAATTGTTTAGAATCAACTGATGCCGCATTATTTGCAGATGATACAAATCTGTCATGTAAGGGAGCTAACTCTAAAGAAATCGAAACTAAACTTAATAAAGACCTTGAAAGTGTTCACCAATGGCTCACCTCAAATAAACTTACTCTAAATGGTGACAAAACTGAATTTATGATCATTGGTTCCAGACAACGTATTGCCTTAATTGATGAAAGTCCTATAATATCAATAGGGAATAACAATATTAAACGTGTTCCTAACAAAAAATCGCTTGGTCTAATTATTGATGAACAGTTGAAATGGGACAACAATAATGAAGTGCAATGTAAGAAAATCTCAAAAAACATCGCACTTCTAAGAAGGGCAAAATTATTTGTTCCTCAAAATATTCTTATAAAATTGTATAATGCCTTAATAATGCCCCATTTCACCTATTGTTCCACTATTTGGAATGGTGGTTGTTCTAGCCATATTAATATATTGTTTAAACTACAAAAGAGAGCGGCGCGCGTGATAACTGGTAGCACTTACGAGGTGGAACGAACTTCCGAGTGAACTGACTGATCAATTAATACAATCAGTATCATCTTTTAAGAGGCATTTAAGTGATTATATTAGATTAAATTAATTTAATTTTTTAATTGTAATATTCTGTGAAATGTGTTGATTTTTATATGTATTATATTTATATTTATGTATTGTATACATGGCCCTTTGAAAATCAGCTCGCGCTGAAAGGCTACCGTGTTAAAATAATTTTAATTAAAGATTAAAGATTAAAAGATTAAAGATTATTTAATATAAATTAGCATTAATTATCATAAATCAGGTTGAAAAACTTCCATTTTTCTAGAAAAGACCATCTTGCACGCCGCGCGTCAAAATGCCACCAATCGCAGAGTTGTTTATGAAATCAAATCAAATTTGGCGTGTGAGTGGATCTCGTGCGCTTGTCGAATTTCAATTTTTAATCTTGCGTTAGCGTGTGCCGTGTTTTTCGATTGACGACTTCGGGGGTCTAAAATTAAATACTCATGTAAATAACATCTGTAAATCGGCCACTTTTGCTATCAGAAATATCGGCAAGATCAGGAAATATGTGAGTAAAAAGGACTGTGAGAAGTTGGTGCATGCATTCATAACATCAAAACTTGACAGCTGTAATAGCATCCTATATGGCTTACCAGAAGCTGAATTAAGCAAGTTACAGCGAATTCAAAATACAGCTGCAAGACTTGTAACAGGGATTAAAAAATCGGAGCATATCTCCCTTGTGCTTCGTAATCTTCACTGGTTGCCGGTGAGATCAAGGATTGTATTTAAGATACTAATAATTACTTTCAAGGCTTTGCATGGCCAGGCGCCTGTTTATATTACTGATTTGCTAAATAAATATAAACCTACTCGTGCTTTGAGATCATCAGACCGTAATCTGCTACTTGAGCCAAAATCCAAAACGGTGACTCATGGAGACAGAGCGTTCTCCGTTTCGGCACCAAAACTGTGGAATTCATTACCACAGGAAATTAGAAGCTTTGATATGTTGGGTAATTTTAAGTCAGCAGTTAAGACTTTTCTTTTTTAAAATTAATAGGTTTTTGGGGGGTTTTTTTGTTGTTTTTTTTGTTCACATGAGTGGTAATATATGTAGTATGCTTTATCTTATAATGAAACTGTAATAATTTTTATAAGTAAATTTAAGAATATATTGTTGTAAGAGCATTGAGACTATTGTATAATGCTCCTAATACGTCTATTATTATTATTATTATTATTATTCTATGACCCCTTGTGACTGGGCCGGACAGGCAAGAGTTAATGAGGAAAATTCTCTACCCTGCATCAAACAAACTGAAATATTTCAAAAACGAAGTAAAATACGGAAAAGTTGTAAAAGGTGTTACTCTATCATTTTACGAGTGCCTTCATATTAGACAAACTTAATTTCTGTTGCTAATGTCCTTTAACTGAAATATTCATACAGATAGTTTTCAGTTATATTTGGTTATATTTAATTAAAAATAGAACAATTAAAATTAATTTTATATACATGGTGTCTAACTGAAAGCTGTCTGTTTGAATTACACATCACCATGGAAAACTTCGAATCTGAAATATCATTGCTGTTTATAATTTCATTATTTCTGTTAGGAGGAGTTCATGGATGAAACAGAACAAGATAGGTAGTGTATACAGTATTTATTATTATATTATACCTCAAGTATAAATTGTCCAATTAAAGAGCTAGATTTGTACCATGTGACCAGTCAATTTAAACTCGAATTCCCCACTGTGGCGGGGTATAATTACAGTATACATGGTAACATGCCGAGGTACAGCACACCAAGTGCGCGAACAGAGAGAATAGTCAACAGCGCACACGAATATGGTCAGAAAGGAGAACAGCACACATTCGACAGAGTTGGGATGGAGAACAATTTAATAGAGTAAAACATCATCTTTTGTAGTACACTATTGCGTGGGAACCTCACCCATCAATGGAACTACATCATAGTAGTCAAGTGATAGTAACACTTAACATGCACCTAATGATTTAACTGTAGAGAGGAAGATGTCACATTCTAATTCGATTATCCATCTACATGGGTTCAACATGCAAGAATCTACGTACGCTACATACAGTTCAAGGTTGAAATAAATTTCAGGGGGTCTATATGACATGTTATAGCGTCAACTACATTAGTCTTCCCACAGTGCTAATTTCACACTTTTGAAATGTCATCTCCTGTTTACCTCGCCCACACAGCGAATCAGCAATATTAGTAAGATGAATTTACCATATTTCCTGGGTGATTATCCACACAGTGCATAACCTGAACATTGACAAAATATAATCCGCGTCAACCATAGATCAATTTTACATACCCTGGTAGAAATCCTGAACAGGATCCTGTAGGATCCGCAATAGCATCCTAAATGTTTCCTCCTACAGGATCCTGACAAGATACTACAGGATCCTGTGCAAGATACTACAGGATCCTGTCAGGATCCTGTAGGATTGTCAGGATCCTGTAGGATCCTGTACAAGATCCTACACGATCCTGTACACGATACTACAGGATCCTGAAATATCCTGTAGCATCTTGTACAGGATCCTGAAATATCCTGTAGGATCTTATACATGATCCTGAAATATCCTGCAGGATCTTATACAGGATCATGACATCCTGCAGGATCTTATACAGGATCTTGAAATATCCTACAGGATCCTGAAAAATGATATCTTGTAGGATCCTTATACATGACCATAAATAACTAATGATATTCAATAATCAGAATGAAATAATTATATAAGTTGACACCAAAAGGAAATGTGTCGATTTACACTGGACGAAGTCTGTCATAGGGAGACAGGAGTATATATCAAGTTGCAAAACTCGCAATATATTATGCTATCAGCTTTAAAAATAAAACGTTGAAGTTAGGATTTATTGCGTCATTTCGTCCTGCATGATATAATAATAATAATAAAGACGTATTAGGAGCATTATACAATAGTCTCAATGCTCTTACAACAATATATATATTCTTAAAGTTACTTTTAAAACTAATTACAGTTTCATTATAAGATAAAGCCTACTACATATATTAACACTATGAACAATAACTATTAATTTAAAAAAAGAAAAGTCTTACTGCAGACTTAAAATTACTTAACATTTCAAAGCTTCTAATTTCCTGTGGTAATGAATTCCACAGTTTTGGCGCTGCAACCGAGAATGCTCTGTCTCCGTGAGTCACCGTTTTGGATTCAAGCGATTCAAACTACCGTATATAATAACTTTTGACTAATGATCATTTTATTTGACGAGGAAAATAACACCATAAAGTCCAAGGAAGGGCGGAGAAAAGTCCGTATGTTACGAAGTTGTTCAAGTCAATCCTCACGCACGGTCAAGCCGGAACGGAGGAGCACGCGGAAGCAGATTTGATTCGGAATAAAATAAGGAATATGTTGAATAGCGATTTTTCCGTTGGTTGAATAGCGAAATCATAAAAGTGAATAGCGATTTGCTATCCGTTAATTCGAACCATTATACAGTTAATTTAACATTGTACAGGACAATACTGAAAATTATGAACAAAAAAGTAATGCTAAAAGTTGGCACCTGTACTGCCAAAATAGATTTCATTAAAAGGCCATTTTGAAGGGAATTTCTTACGTGTGTATCACCATAGCAACGGATCCAATGTAACTGAAATTAACGCGAAAGTAGGAATATTAATCTATTCATACAATCCAGTATCTGCCGAATGAAGCTTTAACATACAAACTCTAACCGCATCAAACTGCCAACACTTAAATTTAATAAAAACTGTTTCGAGCCACCTTAAGTTTAAGATCTGGAATTTGAAGTAATATTTGAACAACGACAGTGAGTGTTTCACCGGGATATCCAAACACGAGAAAACAATGTATGAAAACACGAGCGCGTAGCGCGAGTGTTTTTGAAAATTGTTTTCGAGTGTTTGGATATCCCGGTGGGACACGAGCTGGAGTTGTTTAAATAGCTTCTCAAATGAACACAAGTATAGGTTATATTTGATTGGATGATATTCTCTCATGGGGGGGTTATGTTAATAGTTGAATACTACAATACATTTGATCGGCATACGTTAGTGTTCTGAGACACGGTGTTTGACTTAGTTATCCAAATGCCATCCCGTGACTAGATGGGTCTTTATTATTGGATAATTAGCTCATGAATTATTAATGAGTTTGAGAAGAATAGTATGACCATTACTGGCTATTAATTGATGGGTATAATACACAACCCAATTTAACCCGACCAAACCAATTTAGTAAAAAAAAAGTGATGTCTGGCAAAAAATTAATATTATCGTGTGTTACAACCAATAGATTGTTATTGAATGACTAATTTTCTGTTTGTCCATAGGAATGTGAACACTTCGTTATCACTTAGCTCAAGTTGTGATGAACTGTCATTGATGGTAGGTCTTTTGATCATTTATAGAAGCTGCAATGTTCATTATTACACTTTATTATATGGCTTGGCTCGTGAGCGGTCTTCTGCAGGTTTTCTGCAATCTGATTGGTTGCTGAGCAGTCTTTACAAACCGGTAAAGACCGGTCATTAAGCAATCACCGAAAAGATTTAAAAAATTTAAGTAATTTAAAAGAGCCATATAATAAAAACCTTATTAACCTCGTTTGGTCTGTCTTTACGGTAAAGTTATCCTGCCCTTCTTGGTCTGTTAGTACAGACCTCGCTCCTTCGTCACTTGGTCTATACTGAAAAACCGCGGGCAGGATAATTTTGCCGTAATAAACACTCGGTCAATAAGTTTTTATTAATAAATTATGAATGAAATGCAATATTTGATTTTCCACAATAAAGAATTTGATATGTTTGTCCTGCATCTATATTATATCAATTATGTTTTCTAATCATGCACAGTTTCCTAATTTTGACCAAAACTATCTTTAACCAAAATTATTTTTACCCAATCAAGTGCAATGTATTTAATACTGGATTTAACACTGTACTTTTGTATCAATTTTTTATATCAATTTGAACATTGCATTTTTACTAATAACTGCATGCAGTAGTTCATGGTTAAGTAGTTTACATAATGAAGGCAATTGCCTTCAAACTGCTATAATATGCTTTTGGATTATTAGCCTAAAATTTGAACTCTGATTCTGAGTTGACCTCTATTTTTCTGCACTCTACATTTTTTATTTAGAACCAAAATCGGCGATCTTTATATAGCCCATTAAATTGTGATGATAGACGACATTCCATTGATGATCCAATCAATTACTTTCCCTCATCAACTATATCATCTCCATCTCCCACAAGAGGCGTTGCTTCCAGTTTATCAAGAGTAAGTTGGTAGTATTTTTAATCCAACTAGATGTTAATTTCCACTAGTCTGATACTTCTTCAGGTCAGATGGAAGAATGGGCGTGTGAAACGTCGTCTACGAAAATATCTAAGTACTCTTACTTAAGTATTTTTTGACATATTAAAGATCTCTTTATTTCTTTTCATATTATATCCAGTTCTTATGATGAGTGTCCTCGTCAGCACACTAAACATTTTAATCTTTGGTGTGATTTCAACCAACAGTTCCTCTGCATAATTTTTCACAAATGTCACACTTTTTCTGGAATCAGTTGTGCTGCCTTTTCTTGTTGTATGCTTCTGTTCGTGCATCTTCGCCTACTTTAGCGCTCTGTTCAATTAACCCTCCGCTCCACTCTGTTTTGCGCTAACTCTTCCCGCTTTTCAACATCAATTCCAACATCAATATTTATATACCTTGGGCTAGCTGGCCAGCTCCTCTCTCATTCTTACCACATGGCCGGCCTATATGTGTTGGTTTTTGACGAGTAGGGCTTCGACATTGAGCATATCCGCACAGTTGAGCACCTCAACGTTTGAGACTTGGTCTCTATATGAGATCCCTAGCATTTGCATCGCATGTCAAAGTTGGTTACATGTTAGTTTCCGAATACGCATGGAGTGAATTCCAATTGCCTGATAAACTCTGAACTTTGTTTTCAACCTCCACTATGCGAGGTCCATATAGTCTTTCCCTAGTCTACCGGAAGGTGTTGATGCAGACTGAATGTGCCTAATGCTGCCCGTTCACTTGTTCCAGTAGTTTTCCATCGATTTCAACTCACAAGTGTTAATGGTTCTTTTGGAGCTGGTTGGTTTAATGTAAACTGCTTTTGAAAAATATTCTGACATTGTATGGAGAACCGTAGCAAGCATTAATGTACTGTAAACAGAGTAGGAGTCATTTAACCCATACTTTATCTCGAAACATTCGGATCCGTTCCTCCACAGGAAACCGTGATACGAACAATGATGTCAGGATAGCTATAGCGTTCAAGTAGTTCCCAAAGCGTGTTTCACCTGTCTCCAGCACTCCTGGTAAACAGTGGTCTTAGCTCGGCTAGCGCGAGTGGCGAACATATCGTTTTTAGCCTTGCTTCTGGCCTCTAACACAAATGATGCCTGAAACAAGACCAGAATTTTCGAATGTTTCCCCTTATTACTGGTAATACGTTAGGAAGGTTACTTTCACTCGCAGAAGCTTCCTTACTTACTTAGAAATACGTCGGTAGATTCAATGGCAGTTTCTGTGCATTGTTTTGCCAGGTGAAGTGGAATACTGGTAAACTATGTCTTGCTATGTTGTCACCAGTATGACCAAGATTAAACACATTTATTTTTAGCAAATTCCAAGAGCAAGAAGTTTAACTCCAAGTCCAATTCCTAGCCCAACTCGTCAAATATTAAGGTAACCGGCACAGCTTTTGTAATGTACCATTGTTGTCCAACTCTCTTGATAATTTGTGGTGATTAAAAATCACACAAATTAAATTGTTGATGTAATATGTTTATATCATAGACAATTTCGTTTTTGTAGTAATTTTAGTGTTAGTGTTTTTCATAATTTCATGTTCCCTACACATTAAATTATTTGGTTGATGAGGATGGGTTTAATAATTTAGTAACTTACTACCTGCTTTACATTTGAATATACATTTTGTTTTTGACCAACCAATAGGATTCAGGAGTCGAAAAACAATCAAATACAAAGAAAGTAGTTGTTGTTCGATGAACTTCATCAAACCGACTTGTTAATGTGAAGAAATTAATTGCTCAACTTTTTAAACTATTACCTGAAGATTGCCATGAGCGTGAAACTCGGAGTAGTAACTACCTTATTTTAAGTCCACTTACTTTCTTATACCCGTTCTACCGCTTAAAGGTATTGAACACTCTTAGATATATTACTAACTCCCCCAAAATTCGATAAGCTATTTTCGTTTTCACATATTCGAAGTGCTCATTAAACTTTTACAGTAAGCGAAACGTCAAATTCTATCACACAAACAACTTACAAACTGGAAGTTGGTTGGTAATCTTAAATTACGTCAAAGACTACTCGCCCCAAGCCTCTGCAATTTGCGGATATATATGTTAGGTGAGAACGTGTGAGCGGCGATGGACAACGGAGTATCCCCTGGCCTTTGAATGAAGAATTATCCTAAAAAATTGTCTATCGAATTTTGATTTTATCTAAAAGTATTTTCAAAATGAGACAGAATGTCTCCCTCAGTTTCTCAATATTTCATCTCGTTCCAGAGATGTTCAGGTTTTTGAAAAATGCAAATTAGTGACGTCATCTACTCACATAGACTAAATAAAATTCACAAAACGAGGAACATCTCTGCAAATAACAAACAGAATGTTTTAAAACTTTGCACATCACATGTATGCCAATGTGGAAAATATACTCCACTGGGCACAGTATGTTGTTGCCAAGACCGCTTGGTGTCAGATCTCTTCCATTTGTAAAACAAAATTTGGTTATTTCTCCTCTATCAAACAACGTTTACTGCTTTACATAGATTGGGAGATATGTGCACGCGTACTTATTGTATTTTTGAGTTTAAATCATCTAATTCTTTAAGAAAAAAGCAGAAATTAAGATTTTAGTTTTTTTAGTTAAAAGACTCCTGTTTCCCAGCGGTCTCCATGGTAACAACATAATATGCACAGTGGTGTGTACATTACTCATTGGCATATATACATGTGCAAAGTTTCAAAACATTCTGTTTGTTATTTGAAGATATATTCCTCATTTTGTAAATTTTATTTAGTCTATGTGAGTAGATGACGTCAGACGTATCTAATTTGCATTTTTTAAAAACCTGAATATCTCTGGAACGAGATGAAATATTGAGAAACTGAGAAAGACATTCTGTCTCATTTTGAAAATACTTTTAGATAAAATCAAAATTGGATAGACGATTTTTTCATCGCAGTGGCACTTTAAGGATTAAAGTTAAATTAAGAGATGTTGATCTTAAACGGGATTTACTATATGTACAGCAGTTCATGTCGTGACGTCAAAATACCACCTCGAATTGTTCGTCTTTAAACTGAAATAAGGTTGGATTAGGATCAGGGTTTGATTGTGCAGGGTAAGGGTTAGTTTTGTACCTAGAAAATAACCAAAATAGTGTTGAAATTGTGACGTCGCGACATGAACTGCTCTACAAATAGTGACTCCCAATCTTAACCCTAATCCCCGCTTAAAGTTTCAACCAACACACAAACGAGGTCATAAAGGCTAATTTGAGAAGATATGCAAATTATAAGGATAATCCTTCATTCTAAGGAGAGACTGATGGACCAGGTCTTAATTCTTTTGCACCTTCCTTTATTCTTTTTAATTCTATGAACTAGAAATCATGTATACAAAAACTCCTCCTGGATGATAATATTACAACAATGTCATGCATGCTATTTGGCGCATCCTAATCAATTCGCCCAGGCCCGGCCGAAGAGAAGGCGTACTACATGAAGATAGTCTTTAAACAACGTTACATTAAAAGGTCCAATTGCTCCATGAAACGCTGAAGTCGCTTATTTATATAATTTAAGAAACGTTATACTGACGTTATTGGAGGATTGATGCCAAGCCACAGGGGGGGTGCCACCCCCTGATCAGAGGTGACCATGGCAACCCCGCCACAGCCCACCTCCAGGCACCAGTCACACTGTCGAAGCAGTGGAAATCTATATACTTACCTTGTCTTTTTAGGAGTGGGTGGGTGGGTCAACACAGCGCAAAGTAAGAAATTCCAAGTATCCACGTATCCACCAGTACTGTCAATAGCGCGCGCAAAAAAACAGTCAAGCTCAGACCACGCTGACAAGACTCTGATGAGCGCTGAGGTGCCCCCGCATATTATATAATATGTAGGAGACCGCTGACCAACCATGAGTCCTATATCCTGCTGATTAACATTGTCTCCTTTTTTACTTGCCTAAATTACATTTAGCCTAATGTAATGCCGGGATAAGAATTGGGTATATTACCACCACTGCATTAAAACTGACATGGCCGTTTTTAAGGTAGCTCCCTACTAATTCTTGTTTAAAAATGCAATGCAAATGTTAACCACAAAAAATATGCATGATATTTTGGAGAATGAAACTGAAACCCAGCATAGAAAAACATTTAGAACATCAAATATTTTTAACAAATAAAACTTATAATGTTAACGGAACAACATGCTATCCTGCAATGAACATGTAACTATTGTGCCAGAAATTATCTGAAATGATACGTATAAAGAACAACATTTTTTGTCTTCTGCAGGAGAAGTTTAAGTCCGATATTACTGAGGCAAAGCACATTTAACCACAAAAGGAAATGTAAGTATTGTAATAGTATTGTAAAACCCCTTCAATATTACTAAAACGATTGAAGTGTCATTATGTTATTATTCATTATTTCAGCCATTATAAAAGAGGTCTATAAACCACAACGCTACGGAGCAAACTCCTACAAACCCTAACAAAAAGTTGTACTTAAGGCATTGTTTACTAACAAAGGTTATAAGGATGGCAAAGACCGTTTTCGCAAGGAGAATAGGCGGCGCAGAAGCTATAATTAAGAGTCTGAAGGAGAGGTTTACGAACGATTCTTATGGATGGTTTATATATGCGCAGCGCAATTTCATTCTAAAAATCTAGCATGTATATATGCTTTAGTATGACAATCGTATACAGTAAGTCGTAAGTTTCGTCCTGTGTAGATGGTCTTCAAAGATGTTGGAACATTGATTAATTGTATTTTATAATTTTAGTCTTTTCAAATGGCCTTGATGTTGGTGAGAGTCCCTCGAAAAGACCATTTTCTGATCATTCCATGCAGCATTCCTCATCTGAAGACGCCTGTGAATCAACACAACTTTCTTTCACCGCGGACGAGGATTCTGGAATCGAAACGACCACCCCAACAACTCCCGTAACTTCGATGTTGTTTTGTGAAACATCGCATCCGAGATTACCTTACTATCGTCAGAAATATACACCACCTCCCTCACCCCTCGCAAGGAACCCGAATTCCAATGAAGAAACAAAACCATATCCATTAGATGGACCACCTTGTTTTACCTTTGCCCCTTTAAAAGACTAAATTATATGGAATTATTTATACTTATAGGTACGTGCACTATGTGCTATAAAAGTTTTCTTGATTTTTTTCTTCTGCTGTAATCCACACTCAACCTATTACCTAGCTATATGAATCATCGTAATGTACACCGTATGTAATTCACTCACAAAAGCACAAAAAACAATCCGGTTATAAGTTCACCGGTCCTATATACACCAATGTGGGGACTATTTCCAGGATTCCTTACATACGAAGTGAGTGGCTAGAGATTTTGTTTTTCTTGGCTTTTTTAGGGTTAGCTTATAAGGGTTAGTATTTCGCTTAGGATATTTGTATATATGACATGTGTAGTCGCCGCAGCTTCTTACGGAAGAGGGCGCTGTATTCACACAATTTACTGTACAGATAGCCTGAAAGTCACAGCAGATTTATTACTCGGTCAAACGTCAAACTATATAAATACATGAAACAGATACACTTCAATACATACCGATGTAGCTATACGAGACATATATAAAGGTAAACACGCTTGACCAACAAACTAAAAGTGGGAAACATCGTCCGCTAGAGCGCAACAACTTCGCAAGACCGCTGGTCGGTATAACCAACGATACAGAGGTATACAACTCTTAAAAAAGTGGCCGTTAAATATTTAACTATATAGAGAGTTTGGTGAACACAACATCAACGATAAGGAAGACGTGAGCTTGAACAATAACATTTTTCATCTGAGACAAAGAGGTTGATAAATTACTGTCCCTGAAGTATTCCCGTTACGCTGTTCAAAATGCGACGATATTAAGATAATAGTAGTAATATATATATATATATATATACATGTGTTAGAGACTGGCACTAGCTCTAAACCAATCAGAATCAAGTATTGATTTGAATGGACCAATCAGAGCAGAGCCAGTCCAAAATTTCCAGGGGGGTGTCGTATTTTTAAGGTGTGGTCACCCTGTATAGAACGACCAGTGATCAAATCAGGGGGGATATGCAACTGGTCGTATACAAGAGGTTTTTTGTGAATTTTGATATTATTTATCTCATGAAACCTGGTGTTGTTGTACGACCAGTTTTATCCTTGAGTTTGACGACCAGAGAGAGAGAGGAAGGTCAATCAAGGTGATCGTATTTCATGAGATAGATATTTTAAAATTCAAAAAAAACCTTTATAAACGACCATCATACCTCACCCAATGTGATTTATACTTACCATCAGAAAAACGTCCATATTATTTTTGGAAGAGTTGTACGATATTGAAATAAAAATAATCAAATTTGGGTTTATAGAATTAATCATAGAAATTTCCGCCATGGAGCTCTTACCTCGACGCCATCTTATGGCCGAATGACTGATATTCTTTTGTTACGGTATTTTTAAAAAAAAAAATAAAATTTGTAGAGGGAAATATCTCCAAAAATTATTTGGTGTTTTTCAAATAGATATATTTTTAAAAATGTACTTTAACACACAACTTTTTTTTGAAAAAACAAATCTTTTTATTGTTTTTATTTAATCTAAATACATTTCTTTATTAATAGAACTAAGTATGGAATCATCAGTTATCATAATTGTTGTTAGATATTTATGCGGACAAAGATCTCCCCCATCTACCACTTCTAAATATAATTTATACCCAGCTAGCCTACCCAAGGGAGAGTATATACAGTGTCGTAAAATATATTTTTGATTGGGAAAATTCTGTCGAAGAGAATTAATATTACAACGGGTATATACTTTTTTTTTAATGTTGTTTAATACTTTTTCTTTCTTTACTTCGTCATCATCACTCCCCAAAAATGTTTTCAAACTATCATCACTATCAGAATCACTATTATCCTGAATAGGTTTGACGGGTTTAAAGTCCTCGAAATTAAACACTTTCGACGTATACGTATCCGTATCCCGTACACGTACACCGTACGCGTATCCTTCTCCTTTATCGTTGTAATCCCATATGAGAGGGGAACCAGGCAGGGGTATGGGTTTTTCAGTTTCATTCGTTATTTCTTCTTTCGTAGCCATTTTTTTCTTAAACTAAGTTTGTAGAGGGACAATTACGTATAAATGAAAAAGAAAAGTTTCAGCTTATTTATATGAAAGTTTTTTTGATGAATTTTTTTTTTTCATTTCTACAAAACCTGGGGTATAAAAAACGATATCATAAAAAAAATGGGTCATTTATTTTTTTTTGTTGAAGATGGCAGGGTATATACCCAATCGAAAGATTTGGTCATTTCAAATGCGTAATCCAGAAAATGCTGAAAAAATGATAGAGGCAGCGAAATTAATCAATTACTCAACTACTGCACAGAATTCTCTTAAATTAAATGAAATATCGTTTTTTGAATGTAGTCGTGAAATTGTAAAAGATAAAGAATTGGGATTTCTTCAAGGGGTTGTTTATCTCAAAGAAGCAAGAGATTGTATTTTTGATTGGCTTCCCTATGGGGGAGAAATCATTCGTTCTTATGCTGATGATTTCTACCATTGTAAAGGTAGACTATATGATCCGTCCACGTTATATCAATATGGAAAACGTCAGGGTAAAATGGGGAAATTATGGAATAGTGAAAGAATCCGTAAATTAGCTGATTATAAGAACAAACATCGACAAAAAAGAAAAAAACTTTTAGAGGAAAGAAATTCATGTAATAAAAAATAACATTGTTTTTATTAAATAAATTTATACAAGAGAAGGAATGATTATGTCTTTGTCATTTTTTATAAACTTAACATTTTTATGTAAAAGATGAGGAAGATCATCCTCTGATAATATTTTTAGTGTTTTTCCAGATTCTCCATGATTGATAACTTTCAGGGTTACTTCATACGGATGTTGTTCCACACCATTTTTTTTTATTACAGAACATTGTTTTGTTTCAATTATGGTAACAGGTTTGCAATCCTCTACAAAATATATATAGTCAGGATTTTCATTAAGAAGAGATTCAGTTGATAAATAGCACTGACAAGTATTTTTGGATGTGTCAAAAAAAGTTATACTTTTCCTACATATACTAACAAACTGTAATACGGACATTGTTTCAGTAATGATAAAATGTTTTTTAGTTTAAACCTCTTATATGCGTCTCAGAAAAAGATATTTAAAAAAAATCAAAAAACAGAACAGTATAAATAGACGTTTTTTCTTTTTTTAAACCCTTGCTTGTCGTACTTCAGTTAACATAAAAAAATGAAGTGTAGGAGTAGGAGATGTATAAGAAAAGCGAAAATAAAAAAACGAATACGAAAACGACGACGTTCTAAAAAAATTCAAAAAGGAGGATGGAAAAAAGATCATCCGAATTATAATCATAAGTTTTATGAATTTTGGAAATGGTAGACAATGTATTTAAAAAAAAAATTTTATTAATCCAAATAAGTTTTTTTCCATCTTTGTATTCTATCATCACATTCACATAGTTCAACTATTCTACTATAGATAAGTCGTGAGTAATTCTGTTTACAAGGATAACAATAATGATGGTTTACAAAGCATTCTTTACATCTGTAATGCATGAAAAAATGATAGAAGGAATTCACTTCACAACAACAGAAACTGCAATAGACCATCTTGACAATATTTTTTTGAACGTTTTTGTGAAAATTTTATAGTTTGACAACCTACTTTTATAGATTTTTTGCAAAACTATATAAACAGGGTATCAAATATATTTTTTCAAACATGTGGCTGCGTTCAATGATTGATTTTGGAGAATGTGAATCTCATGCTTATCTTACATTTTATTATCGTGCTCAACCCATACAATTAGTAAATTATGAACCTGTGATTCCCTCGTTGTTAAGATATGGATATTATATATATCTGAAAGATTGGCAAGGACCTCGATATTTCAAATTGATGATAGTAGACGCGTTTGGAGCGCCGGAGGAGAATTTACAGAACCTCTTATTATCATTGAAGGGAAAATATATAAATATTAATAATGGTAATGTAAAATTAGCAAAAACTCAAACACCTATATTAAATATTAAACCCTACAATTTCATTAACCATAGGGGTAGAGGGAAACAAATATATTTATCTTTGTAATGTTTTTTAAATAAAAAACCTTTTAGAAACATTTTTGTGTAAAAATTTTATTACAAGAAAAATAAATATGTTTACAAATTAATTTGTTGTGGAATTATTGAGTTACCATTTATTAGTTTAATTGTTTTTATACACGAGATGATCACTTTTAGTTTCAAGAATTGTTTTTAGGGTTATTCCCTTCTCTTCTCCCTGTATAATAATTTTCAGAGTTAGTTCGTAGACTTGAGGTGGAGAACAAAATGGAGGATTACATTCTTTACATAGTATAGCGGGTTTACAATCCTCTACCAAATATGTATAGTTAGGAAAATGTTTTTGAAGAAAATGACATGAATAATAACGTGGAGTATAATCATGGTATGCTACACCCCTATAATTGATACAGGTCACGAGATCTTGTACTTGATTCATCTTGTTATCACTATGATTAAATCAAATATGTAATCTTATATATAAATAAAAAACACGAATTTTTTTTTAAAAAAAGTTTTTTATTGAGTATATGCTACAGCTTTCATGAAATTATTAGAATCTATTATTAGTTTAATTTCTTTTTGTAAAAGATCAGAAGCATCATAGTCAACAATTGTTGTTATGTTTTCACCCAGACATGAACAATTCCATTCATCATTTTCATATTCATGTTTCTTTTTAACTGCCAGAGCTAGGTAATATGTTTGAGGCGTTGAGGGTATATCTTCATAGGGTATATCTTCATTACATTCGCATAATACCGTGGGTTGACATTTCTTTACAACATAGGTAAAGTGGTGTAATTCTTTGGCTAGAAAACGACTTGGATAATAGTTAGTTTCATCGTCAATTTTGTACGGGTTAAAGTCATCAGCAATTATTCTTCGATAACTTCTACCGGTATGTTCATCACAATTACGATAGCGTACATGTGAATTCGACATCATTCACAAATAACGTACCACATGGTGGGTAACGCGTTTATATATAATTTTTTATATAAAAAAAATATAAAAATCAAAATTAAAAAAGACAGATATTCTAAAATAAAAAAGAAAATTTAGTAGGCTATAAATAAAAATGTAATAAAATGGTTTTTACAAAAATATCATGGAAACCGTGGATGCACGATATAATAGATTATTCTATTCAAAATATCCTTGTGGACAATGTCTTAACGGAAATATGTGTGGGGAAGTGTGTGCGAATTATATACCGTGGAAAGATCCAAAAAAAAAACGTTGTTGTAGATTAAAGAGATGGTTGTTAAAGAAGATATGGTGTTAAAAGATTTAAAGAAGAAAAATCCATAAAAAAAAAGAAACAGTATAAATAAGAGTAAAAAAAAAAATAATTGTTTATATATGACAATGGAACGTAAAGAAACAGCAGATGAACGATTTGAAAGATTATATTATAACAAACATCCTTGTGGAAGATGTATTAACAAACACCCGTGTCCGATTCATCCAGATGAATTAAAACTTTCAAGACTAAACAGTTTTAAACGTTGGGTGTTAAACAAGTTAAATATACGGTGGAAATATACAGTGAATGTTTCTGTGGAAATAGACGAATAGAAGAAAAGACGTTTTTTTTAAAAAAGATTTAAAATGGCTGAGCGTGATTTTGACGAAATTCTTTACCCCGACATTCAATATTTATTACATGCTGAATTGTTTGAGATAGAAAAAACACGCGATTCAACGTTTTATTTTTTGGAATGGAGAGAGCATCCCCATCAGTTTAGATGTGCTGATTATGATTATAAATATTTTAACATTTATGTGGAAGATAAAAATGAACAATCTATATTTCGGAAACGATATGGTGGGAAAAGATATTATAGATTTTTAATAACAGGTTTTAGCGGGACTATGTCATTTTATGATCAGTTAGTGGGAAAACATGTAGTATTTATTGATAGAGAACCGAGATTACCTACGTTAATTTCAACCCTTGATTGTTTTGAGATAAATAATATCCCATGTTATTCAAAAACGTTTTTATATGGTAAATGTAAGGATTCAAGATTTAGATTAGTAAATTATCATTTTCGTGAAAATTTCGATGGTGAAGAGCTTTATTTAGTTCTAATTAAAGATGAAAATATATTATCTATACTTAATGTGATTTATGGTAGCAGTAATGGAAATTATATTGTAACAGTAATAACTAAAATACATTTTGATAAATCTATGTTGCAACAACATGTATATTTAGATTGTTGTGGGGAATTATGTAATAATTTTAATGAATTAAATATTTGAAATAAAACAGTTCAAAATAAATCGAGAAAAGCGTTTTTTATTTAAAAAAAAACAATTTATATACACTTCTTGATCTATGAAATTATGTATACCCCAATCTCCTGCCACATGTGTTGTTATATATTGTTTATAATTAAGCTTTTTATTTTATTTAGATTAATGTGTTTATTTAGCTTAATGAATTTGAAAAGCTATATAAAGAGTAAGAGATTATTTCAAAATCACAACAATATGATTGAAACAATTTTAAGAGTTGTTATTTATTTTCAATATTTTAACCAAGGAGAAATTGGATATTTATTTTGGATATGTGGATTATTTGATTATTATCGTGGAAAATATGTCACATGTCCCATGATGAAATGTAAAAACAACATTCGACCCTACGGCGAAGTAAGTTATATAGTCAATATGAAAAAAATCAAAGGAACCTGTGGAATACCCTCCTATTTTATCCTAGAAGATCGTTTCTCTTATATGATCCCGAATTTACAAGCAAGTCAAAGAAAATATTCCTTGAAGAGAACACTCTTTCTACGTACTTTACTCGTTGAATCATCAGACACGTTATGCTGTAGTTTTTTTTCATTTCCCGATTGTTTTAAAGAATTATATATTGTATTACCCCTTGAAAGCCACTCAGATTTATTTCAATGTTTGAAAACCAATGATAAGTATCATTATACATATTTTGTACAAAATTTAACCTTTGAAAGAAAATACATATCTTATACCCTGGGTTTTGGAAAAGAAAGTTTAGTAAGCAAATTTAAGCACATACATAGCCAGAAAGGTGATTTTGCTCTTTTTTTAAATATTTATTTGTTAATGGTATCACCTAGTATTTTCAATTCTTATACTTATTGTAGTTCAATTAGAAATCTTATCATGTTCACTTCATGTTTTATATTTTATTGTTGTGAACATAACCCTATAGGAAGTTTTGTCAATAGACAAAAAAAAGGTCTTTCTGAAAAAAATATTAGATATATTTTTTGGGATTTTATACATGGTATAAAAAAGGGTAAAGTCTCCTTTGATAAATGTCGGTATAAAAATTGTAAGCGTAAAAGTTATTTTTTTGAGTTCGATCCTTTGAAATTAAGTATTTTAAACAAAAGTAATTATGTTTTAAATGAAAATCACACCCAAGTTAATCATTCTGTGGTTGTTAAGCAAGATTATGGGGGATTTATAGGAGAATTTAAGTGTAAAGAGAAAATATTTGCAGATGTAATAATGCTTGATGAAGATGTAATAGAATTATTTACTATGATAAAAAAATATATAAAAACAACATTGAATTATGATTTAGCTGCATACAATCCTATGTATGAAATGACTGAATCGAATGTGAATTGGGATAATTTTTATAAAAGTATTAGTGAGCAAACGTGTATGTAGAAAAAATGGAATTAAAAGACTGTATAAAATTTAAAGTGTTTGCGTATGATGTTATACGAATGGAAGAAGACGAAGAAAATGAAAAAGAATTTTGGATGAGATGTGGGAGATTTTGTTTTGCCCTTCGAAAATTTTATATGGAAAAAAATGAAAAATGGAAAATAAGTGAATGTTGTAAAACTATTCATGAAATATCTATGTCCCATTTAACGAATGCTGGACATTACAGTCAAAACAAAAGATTTGTTGGATTTCATGAGGGGGTTGATCCCCTAGATATTCAACAATATATGGAACATTTAGATGAATTTTACGTAAAAAACTATCAAAGAAAAAATATATCAGTTTTGATTTATTATATTTTTGAAACCATTCATCCTTTTTCCGATGGAAATGGAAGAATAGGGAAAGCACTTGTTGCATTTCTAGAAAATAAAATAGAATGTAAAATAAAAACAAAAAAACAACATAGAAAGTTATGTAAAATTTTAGGAGTTATGCAACGCAAACACAATAGTTTATTTGATATCATATGTTGTAATCAATTAAACACGTTATTAGTGTAATAAAATTTTTGTGATGGAAATTTTTTTTAATTGTGCGGAGGGTATAAAATAAACACTGTCCCTACAGTGATTCATCATTTACCCTTCACTCGGATTCAAAGATGGTGGAACTTTACGCACGACAACAATATGATCATTTTTATAAAATGCAATCGTATACCGATTTGTCTGCAAAAATAATTGCACAAAAAAAAATCAACGGTAATGCTATTCTCGCCAAAGTATATCCGACAAATAAAAGATGTGACAAGTACACATACAATAGCGCTGTTGAAGTGAAAAATGAGCATATTCCTCCATTGTTGAATGTTCTTAATAAGATTAGCATTCAAGAGAAATCGACGCAGATATTTTTTGAAGTGGTAAATTTTGAAAATTGGAAAAAGCAAACATGCCGTTTGGTTGTTCGTACAGATGCGTGGGGTGGTTTGGAAATTTGTTATCAACATCAAGATAACGAATTAGCCGATGCAATGGAATTTGACGATGATCCAATACCGACAACCAGCAACAACAACAACGCAACGTCAAGTGAAATCGTATGGTCTGATGATTGGGGTAGTTTTCATATAAAAAAGAAAGATTCCTTGGATGAATATATTATTGCCCTAAGAAAGTATAATCATGCAACGGGTCATAAATCCCAGCCTACCCCCGTCAAAAAACGAGTATTGAAGAAAAAGAAACCCACACTCAATTTTGACGACGATGTCGACGATGACGACGACGACGAAAAGATTAAGAAAATAAAAGTAGAAAGTGATGATGATGAGGTTTGTCTCAGTTTAAGTCCATCAGTAATGTCAGAAATTTTTTATTATCGTTTTAGATATTGTAAAAATATACAAGATACATTATGTTTGTACGGTGATACTATAAATAAAGAGTTAGACTGTAAAAATATAGAAGTTGATTTTATGGGAATATTACGCGACAAAGAACTCGTTGATGAACTTGAAGAATATTATATTTATTTTATTTCTTTATTATAGAAATGAGTAAAAAGAAAAAAACTAAATTTTCTGCTGACTTTATTGAAAAAGCTTCAAGATTATTAAAAGGAGAGACATTAACTGATGAGGATTATTCTAATTATAGATTACATAGTAGTAGTAAAAAAAAATATAGACGTTTGAAATATGCTGTTAATAAAAATAATGAACAATGGGAAATTGATTTAGCTGAAAATAAAGATTTAGCCCGATATAATAATCAATATCGTTATTGGTTGGTGTGTATTGATATTTTTTCAAGATTTTGCTGGGTGAAATTAATAAAAAAGAAAACGGCTAATAATGTTAAAAATAAATTTGAAAGTATTCTTATTGAAGAAGGAATAGCCCCTCTTAAAATTCAAAGTGATGAAGGAACAGAATTTCAAGATATACGTACGAAATTAAGTAAAAAATATAATTTTGAAGTATTTCATACGTATAATAGAGAAATAAAAGCATCCCATGTGGAACGTGTAATTGGAACTTTAAAAACAATGGTTCGTCGTGTTTTAACAATGACTGGAGAATTTGACTATATTCAGTATTTACCCCTTATTGTTAAACGTTATAATAATTCTCCACATAAAGCATTAGCTGGTGCAACACCTTTTGAAATTTATCGCGAAGAAAAAAAAGGAAAAATACGTAAAGTAAAAAATAAAATGGTACGTGATCATTTAAATTATCCTATTCCCACTCAAGATCTGATACGAGAAGGTACGCGTGTACGTATTGCGAGAGTAAAAAATAATATTTTTGAAAAAAGCAGTCTTCGACGATGGACAAATGAGTTATTTTTTATTAAAAAAGTATTTATCACTGATCCCGTTACATATCAATTAGAAGACGAACAACGTGAAGAAATTAAAGGAATTTTTTATCGTGCTGAATTACAAGTTTTAAAAAAAAAATGAATTTACACATTGCTAGTAATTCAATATCAAGAGGACTTCAAAAGAATTTGATTAATGATTTTGAAATGAAAATTGCACAACCCATTGATGCTTTGAACAATGAATGTTTTTTAGAAGTTTTACAAGTTTGTTATCCTCAAACAACTAAAAATATTGTAGGTGATGAATGTTTTTTTTCATTTATCATAACCTATAAGAATTTTATACCCGAAGAAAATAATAATTCGGTATACGCAAACAGTGAGTTCGTTTTTACATCGGATAAATTTATTATACCCGACGGAATTTATGATTTATCTTCATTAATTATATTTTTAAATAATATCTTAGAAGGATTTGAAATTTTTTGTACCATCGGATCAAATGGGAAAGTAATTATTAATGTTAATGTTGAGATTGAGTATTGGGTATATGAAAATGCGAGTAAAGCAGCCGATGGGTTACGGGTAAATGAATTTCGATTATCTAACAAGACTACGGTAGAAAAAAAGGGTATTCAATATGCTTCTTTTAATCAAAAGATTAATATATTATTTTCAAAAAAATTAGCTTTTATGCTAGGTTTAAAAAATGAAAAAGGTCTTGAAATCGTACCTCTCTTGTTTGAAATAAAAAAAGATAATCCTACACCTCGAACCCTTTTTTCTAAACATTTTGATTACTTACCCGATGTATCCGACGGATTAAATAAAATGTTTATATATTGTGATGAAATAGAACTGGGGTTAGTTGGTGATAGTTGTTCCGAATTGTTAACAACAGTACCCATTCAATGGCATCGACAAGGTGGTGGGGGGGATGGACAATTAGTTTATTATAGTCCCCCAAAATCATTGAGAAAATTAAAAAAAGACATTATAAGAGAAATTCATATTAAAGTTAAAGATACTACAGGAAAATTAGTTCCTTTTGATTCGGGAACGCTTAGTATTGATTGTTTAATACATTCAACATAATGCTTTTGATTGTTCTTGAAGAAAAAAATGGGGAAATGATAATTAAAGAATATAAAATATTTTATCCTTTTTCTCTTTACGTGTTAGTAAATAGTGGGAAAAAATTTTTATGGAATTTAAATTCGATTGAATATAAAAATATCAAAAATTCATTTCGAATTACGTGTGCAAACAAAATGGATTTCAGTGCAATAACACAATCAAAAAAAATAAATAATGGAACGATTTCAGTTTCTTCATCTACTATTATTTCCAATGCAACACAACGTTTTATATATACTATAAAAGAATTATTTTATATTGACGAAAAAAATCCTTATACATCATTAAATGATGAAAAAAAAAAATTCCCCTATTTTTTATTTATGAGTGATAAAGAGGCTAAACAATCACTACAGTTCTTTATTAACTATGAGAATAACGTGCCGTTAAAAGGTGAAGAAATTAAGATATCTATAAATTTATTTGAAGAAAAAAATAATGACTGAAAAAATAAATGAACTATCCGTAGAAGATTATACTGAATTGTTAAACGGTAGAAATCGTGGAAAAAATTATTCCTCATCATATTTTGTTGTGAAAAGAAAAAATAAAGAAAATCCAACTAAGAAAGAAATTTTATTAAATGAGGGTGTGGGATTACCCTCAAATTTAAATTTAGATACTTATTATACAAGTGATAATAAAAAAAAGAGAAAAAAAAATAGATCCAAATGTAATACGTTTTTTACAAAATAGATAGACTGTGTAAAAAAAAAGTATAAATAAATAAAAGTTATATAAAAAAATCATAATGTTGTGTATATTATTATTATTTTTATTGTTGTTGTGGTTATTGTTGTTTTTTAAAAATAAAATAAATGACGCGCGTAAAAAATACATAAAAAAAAGAAAAAACAAAAGAGGAATAAGAAAACGTAGAAGAAAAATACAAAAAGGAGGGTTTGGTGGCGCATTGGCACTGGGTATGGTTCTTCCTCAAGTGTTGGGAACACTTTCAAATATTCTTAAAATTAACGTTTAAAAAAAATAAAATGAGTAAAAAAATTGAAGATGTGGAAAAAAATGATATATTATTTAGTGAGCCTTTGCAATTTTTTACGTCATCACCCTATAATGATACGTTTACGGAATGTCGTGAAACGGAAATTATCGCAACACCCGTAGATAATCAATCGTCAGTATACACGTTTACAAGACATGGGAACGCCGTTGGATTAATGAAAACAAGCGATGCTAAAATAATGGCTAGAGTATCGATTAGAAATGCTGCTGGACTTATAGCACCTGCAGCGTCGGGGTTTGCGATGATTACATTACCCCTTCGCACAATGTGGAAAACAAAAGAATTAAAAATAAATGAAAATTTAATTACGCCATCAGATAATTTTGCACATTTTGCATCATGGATACAATTTATAACGCGTCAAATACCGTCGGGATATAAAGATTCTAAAGAGCTTAATTTAGCATATTTAGATACAGCCGAACATATGAGCGATATCGTGGGTTTCACGAATGGAACTAATGTCGTAAATGCAGGAGGGAGACAAAAAACAATTGCATTTCAAAATCAATCGCAGAATTTGATAGATGAGATTGATTGTTCATTATTTAGCGAAGGGGGTACTGAAATATATATTCCTACAGCGTATAAAGTTGAATTACGTTTAACGCGTGCATTAAATACAATTGTAATGATGGGGGCCAATCATGCGAATATGCCCGTTGCTGATACTATAATTACCCTAGACGATTTTAAAATAAAAATTCCTGTATTTAAACCAAAAAAACAATTATCAAATGCTCTTAATATAGGGATGGTGACCCATAATAAAGAAACATTATATTATACAACCAATTATCGTTGTATTACTGAATCAGTAGCTGCAGGACGAAATTCACATCAAGTAATCGATGTGTTTAATGGTAGCGTTCCTACACGTTTATATATTGTATTTTCTCCATTAGCAAATTGGAACGGATCATATACTCATAATATTTTTGAATTTAACTGGCCTAATTATGATAATGTTGAAGTTTCCGTAAATAACGCTGTTGTCGGGAGAATTGAAAATCATGCTGAAGCTTACTCAAAATTACGCGCGGTATTAAATCGCAACTATTCAGAAATGCCAATAACTTATAATGACTTTATAAACGGGTATTCTATATTAGCATTTGATTTAACAGATAATAGAGACTCTCATCTTGCAGTATTACCCATAAGACCGTCGGGAAATGTTAATGTGGATTTTCATTTTTCTCAAATTACAGTTCAAGGGGCGTTAATATTTGTTGGTGAATTTCGAAATGAAATTAGAGTGGGATTAAATACCCCTGCAAGATTATTACACAGCATTTAATTATCAACATTTGTAAGGGGATGTACAAAAAAAATGAAGAACACAAAACCCATTACAACAAAGAATAGAATAAAAAAACCAAAAATAAAAAAACCAGTTATTAACAAAATACCCCTAAATCGTGAACATATTCTTGTATTTCCACCGTTTTCAGTTTACGCATAAAAAATGAATGAAGAAAAAAATGATGAATTAAATAAAGAAGAGGAAAAAAAAGACGAAAAAAATGATAATTCAAGAGATGATGATGAAGAGGAGGATGATAGTGAAAATGATAACGATGTTGTTAGCGATGATGTTAGTGATGAAATGGATAGTGAAAGTTCCGTTACTTCATCTTCATCAAGTTGCGAAGATGATTTAAAATTTTTAGAAACATTAGTTCAATTAAATAAAATAAAGAAAAAAGCTTTTGAAAAAAAAAAAAAGGATTTTTTACCCTCGTTAAAAAAATATCTTAAAGCAGATATTGATAAAAAAAATACGTTGTTAGATTCTCAATTAATTAATAAATTACAATACATTGCTAAAAATATTTTAAATAAAAAAATTTCGATCCAACTTTCCAGTGATAATAAATATATTTTGAATAAGTTTTCAAAGAACAAAATAAAAGAAAAAGATTTAAAAATATTATTATCTGAGGATTTTCGTATAATCAACATATATCAAAAAGCATACAAATTACTTAACCAACAAATAAAAAAAAATGACCGAAGTAAATAAAATGCAATTAATTAATCCGAGTAAATTAAATGAAATTTTAGATTTAATCAAAACTGATCATGAAAACGAAAAATTATTGCAGGGAATTAACAACAAAAATAATTTCGAACTTATTGAAAGTAAAAATAAAATGAAAGACGAAATGAAAAAAGTTAATAATGATCAACGTGTCGCAGAGAGTATGGTTAGTTTTTTAAAAAGACAACAAAATATGAAAAGAAAAAGTAATGAACTTGAAAATGAGGTGACCAATGATGAATCACCCGAGGTAAGGAGAACACCGACTGTGACAAGTGGTCAACAAATAAAAGAATTTCTTGAAAGGAAAAAAATTAAAATTGGGGGTACAGATATAATAAAAATAAACGGTGTTGCAATAAACCATCATGATTTATTATACGATTTAACGCATAATGTCAGCAAACAAAACATGTTCAATCTTACACAACAAAAGCAGGCTGCTGCTTTAAAAGAATTGAAAAAATTACATATGCCTGCCCATTATATACGAAATATAAAATTACGACAACGTTATATAAATTTGGGAAAACCCAGTCTTGCGAGTCACGAAGAACCCTCTACATCACTCACCACCCACATTCCTATACCCTCAACGCAACCCTATACAACACAAAGAAAATGGCGACGCAAAAAGCAATGAATTTACATTGTTTTTTAACCCAATTTTTATTTACGAACGAGATTAATAAAATTTCAAAAATAAATAAGTTTTTAAATAAATATTATTTGGGTACATTTCCTGCAAATATTTTTCCTAAAAAAATTTATTATCCCTCGTGTTGGATTTGGAATACGGATGAAGCAGATCAAAACGGTCAACATTGGATTGCTATATGGGTGGATAAAGAAAAACATATGAATTTTTTTGATAGTTTTGCAAAAGATGTCTCGTTTTATAAACGTGAATATTGGTATGATTATAGTGTAAAAAAAGGACTAACTTTTCAATATATTCAAAGTAAACAATTACAATCCAAAAATACAGCCGTGTGTGGAAATTGGAGTTTATTATATTTATACAATCAATGTCGTAATGAATTCGAAAATAATAATAAACAAAAAATATTTAAAAATGAACGTATTAAATTAAAAAACGATATTAAATTAAAAAAAAAAATAGAAACAATTTTAGGTCGTGTACTCGTAGGAATATATAATAAAAAATGTAAAAAAAATTGTAAGAGTAATAACAATCAGTCATGTTGTAGTTTTAATAATGCCAATTTTTAATTAAACAAAAAAATTAACTTATTTACACTGTTTATATTTTTTCTAAGGGTAACATTCCATTCATATCTTTTTCTTATAATGTTTTTTTAAAAATATATGGTTAAAAATATAGGGGACATGCTTTTAATACCCTTTTATGGTATCTCGTATCGTTTGAATCATACCACCACTACCAAAAAAAAAACCCCCTTTTTGTTTTCTTTTTCTTTTTCTTTTTCGAATACCAATTCCCAATTGATTTCCAACTAACGATCCCAAGGGTCCAAAAATATCTAGAGCACTACCCCCTTTTTGTTTCTTTTTTCTAAGGATAATTCTCCTGCTTCTTCTATATCTTCTTCTTGCCATGATTTTTTAAAAAAAAAATGCATACACAATATACACACCCATACTATATATACTTTTAAAAAAAATTTCAACAACTCATTTTATTTTTTTAAAAAACATTTATTTTTTCTTTTTACATTTATTTACAAATCATAGATTAGCGTTGATTCATGTGGAAATACATTGGTTCTAATTCTACAATTTTCATACCCTTTTCTACAATTATCAAATACCAAATAACCATAGGGTTTCTCATTAATTTCACTTAATACTTTATTAAATCTATTTCTATTAATTTTTTTATTATCACATATCGTATACATATTATTATAATCGCTTAAATTTTTAAACATAACATAATATTGACTATTGACACGTAAATTTCGTAATTTACCATTACCATATGTTAAATTTTGACATGTAAAAATAACACTAATATTACGATGATGAACATCTTGAGTTGCAATATTATCTATTCTTTCAAGATTTTCCTTTGATGATGTTGCAACTAACATGAGATCATCTAATATTATTAACGTATTTTCACGGGTATTCGTTTGTATATCGGTAATGCGGGGAATACCCTTTTGACAATCGATAAATTCAACACTAATATCTGTTTTTTCCGCAAGAACTTTTTCCATTTCAGCGTACAGAGGTTGATAAATTGAATATAAATAAACAATTTTAACAATTGCTGGTGTAATCATAATGTTAATATTTTTCAATAATTGTAATATCCAATATGTTTTTCCCACTTTGACTAGGACCACATAACGTTAACATAAAAGGGTGTTGAAATGGTAATGAAACATTGTTCATTTCAGTTATCTAAAAATCCAAACGGAATCGTATTAAAATTATTTTTAACAACACGTTTATTAAATGTAAATGAAAATTTTTTTATTTCATCCTCAATAAAAATATGATTCAGTTTATCTTTACATATTTTATTGTGATATTTAATTTCGATGATCTGATCTTGATTTTTAACACATTGTGTCAAGGATAAAAAATTCAATTTTTCTTTTATTGTTTCATTTTTTAAAGTAAAACCTTTCACATGAATACATTCCTGATTTAAATTAGTTATATACGCGTAACATTTTGGACCCGTTGAACAAAAATTTGTTATCCATTCATTTTCATTTAATTCATTCGTTAAATCTCCTAAATATTTTCCCGTTTTAACATCAGTATAATTATTTTCATCAGATATATAAATAACAGAATCTGTATCAAAATATAAAACGCGATCGTCTAATTTAACGAGTAACTCGTATAATTTCAAACGTGCATATGCAGTAACAAAACATGCAATGATTACATTTCCCGTTTTTAGAGGGGTTGTTGCATCATCAATTTTTTCATATGTACAACGTAATAATGTTTCGTTTATAAATTCCATCGATGTTAATTTTTTACTTTTATCATTGGCAATATTTAATAATTCTTCATAATCGTTTAAAAAACACACTTGTGTATTATTTTCGTTTTGAGCAAATTTTCCCCATAACGAATTTAAAAATGTTTTTGCAATAGTTCTTAATCCGGGATTTTTCTCTATTTTGTCTTTATCTAAAAAAACATTTTCATTTTTTAAATAATCATTACAATACTGTTTAATTTTATCATCATTTTTACTTCCATCTGCGTTCAAACAATCCGTAGGAATTCCTGAAGATTCTTGTTTGATTTTTAAAAATTGATTTACGTATTGTGAAAAGATTTTTTCTTTGCGTTCAAAATGATATATTTCGTAAAGAGCAATTATTTTATATCCCTTATCTATAGCAACATGAATCTCAACACTAGTCCAAGTACCCGTCAAGTATCGATCGCTTTCATTATGTTCACATTTATTACATTTATCCACAGCACATTTATAACATAATGGAAATAATAATTTCCCATCTATTCTAACGGGTAAAACAGGAAAGTAAATATTTCGAGGAGGTGAAATACAACATTTTACTAAACCAAATATGTCCTTGATTTTTATTTTATTACAATCTTTCCCCAGTAAAATAGTAGGATGACCCACAGGAAAATCATAATTTTTTTGTACATCAGGGTATAGCGATGTAAAATCTACGTAACTTATTCGTTCGTTGGGTTTTGTTTCTTTAAATAAACATACGGGGGAAGTTCGTCCCCCATATAATGCGTCACGTGGTGTTAAAGGAGTAAACGGATAAAATTTTCTTTTCTTTTCAATTAATTGTTTCTGTGTATATTTTTTTTCTTCTAAATAATCACATTCCCACATCTCGATTAATTTGTAACCGGCATTTTTTATTGTCCAAGAAAAACGTTGCGTATTTGCATATAAATTACTAAATTTTTCGTTTGTAAGAACGTTTAATGCATAGGGGTCGAAACATTTGGGACATCCGTGATAAAAACAGCCATGAAATTGATATATCGTATCAATATAAAAACCATCGACAAAACGGCCTAGAATTTTTTTCTCCCCATTTTGTGAACAGATATATTCTAAATTTCCTCCTATTTCTCGATTAATTTCATCTAACCAATCAATAGCAATTAAACTCTGTTTTACACCTCCCCTATACCCCGAAGCAGGAATAATTCCTACACAATTTTTTTTTAAAAAATTAAGTCTATACACTTTCAAAGCTAAACTAGCAATCGTAATACAATTTTTTGCATAAAAGGGGGTGATATGACCTATGGTCCCGATCATTGTAGAAAATTTAACACATCCTTTTCTTAAAATATCTACATCACTACAACAATAATAATAAATCTCTTTACGAAATATATATTTCTCTTTCTTTTTTTCTAAATACCATTTTTCAAATTCATTAAGTGTTGCTGTATTCATATGTTTCGTATCAAAAAAATTCCGATCTACAATGTCACCCTCATAAGTTAAATCGTAAAATTCATAAGGATGAAATCCCTTACATTCCCCTTGAAGATCCATTGCTTTTGGAATATCCGCTAATTTCATACTAAAAAACAAATAACTATCGAGGATTCTAATATTTTGTTCTTTAATTATTAAACTCATTATTTTAGTACCGTTCATTATAGTATTCGGCATTATCTGTTTTATTTCTAAAAGATATTTTAAAATAAAAATAGTATCAAATCTACCCCCGTTATGAGCTATCCAAACGGAATTTGTTTGTTCAAACATAAATTCACATAAAGTTTCAATAACATTGTTATCAAAAATAAATTGTCTATTCCCACAACAACTAACTTTTTCAATAGTATTATCGATAATTTCTTGATCCTTTTTTTCAAATATTTTTGTTTTTTTAAATTCAATATGTTGACATTTTTTACATACCTTTTGGACGATACAATAAAACGGTACGAGCAATTTAGTTTCGGTTACTTTTGTTTCAAAATCAAAAAAAAATAAAGTGGGTTCACTTTCTTTCCTCTTGTTATATTCAAGTGAAAGGGGTTTCACGTAACAAAAATGAGGTTGTTTCATGTATTTATCACAATGAAAACAAAATCGTTTGCTACAATCATGTTTAACTGTTTTATTAGAAAAAATGAAAAAGAATCGAGGACAAATTTTGTTACAGGTTTTACAATAAAAAAAATATTGACACGGTGTTAAACTATCATAATTACTTTGAGAAGGTTTAAAAATTTTATTTGTTAAATGATTTGTAAAACAATTTTCATCATAAAAAATTATATCACAACTGGTACAAATAAGTTTATTATTTTTATCTTTACACTTATTCGGATATTTATAACATCGTAAACAAGTTAAATTATTTGTAGTACATAGGTGATTATCGACATATTCATGACGTGTAAAATAACTCATACATTTAACACAAAAAGAACTGGTACTGAGTTTAGAAAATTCCTTTATGCTTAAGACTACATCGTAATGATTATTATTTAACCATAAACATACAATTTCATTAGTCAATTTAATAAGATTACCTGCACTATCAGTTCGTGAATCATAAATTATATTATCGGAATGAGTGTCAGCATACACTAACAAATCAACCCCCTGTTTTTTTAAATAATTATTATATACAAAATGAAACTGTGTAGCATCAACATTACCCTCGGGTATCCCACATTCCCGATATACATTTCGAATTTCTTCACACGTAAATAAATCATCCACGGGTTTATTGGGTTTTCTTTTCATTATAAAATATTTATAGTCTTGTTTTAAAAATGATAAACCCACTAATATTGCTAAAGCAAAACAACAATCTTTCACTGTACGAAATAATACATGGGTAAGAATATAAAATACCCCCGTGCGAAATTTACGGCCATATTTTTTCACACCACCTTTATCTGTAGCATTTCCCTTATTCAAACTATTGTAAATACTTTTTTTCCTTAGTACACTATTTTTTTTTTTATTTGTACTTATTCCTGCGGGAAAAGTTTGAACAATTACTTTACTATTCCAACCATTAGCTATTATTTCTTTATTACTCTGCATAAATTTTTCCATAATATTTAAGAAATATTTAACGTCAAAGTCTTTCACGGGTAAAACGGCAGTAGAGAAAAAACTTTTGGCGCATTACTAAAGATAAATCTAACATAATCATCATCACTTTTTACATTTGCCCGTGCAATGTTAATTAAATAAGAAAAAACCAACGATAACGATTGAATAAAACTAATAAAATTAACCGTTTTTTCCCGTGAAACATCCAAAGAAAAATGTTGTTCAGTGACTTTAAATTTTTCTCTACTAATAGTTTCTATATGATTAACAGAAAAATAATCGTCTATTTTTTCATTTTTCTTACTTTCTTTTTTCTTATTAAATAAACTTACAATTTTATCTATATCTTTTTGACTATATTTTAATTTTTTCTGATCATCATTCATCTTCTTTTTTTTTTCTAAAACAAGAAAAACATGCCGTTTTATTTTTATTTATGTTTTCGTCTTCACCATCAACACGATCAATAGTAACATCGTATGAATCCTGTATATTAATACATGTCAACGTAAGTATAGGAGGGATTTTTTTTGAGAATAAAGAACCCATTTAAAAAAAAAACTAAAACAAAAAAAAAGAGTAAAAAAAAATATGAGTGAAATTGTACATATTGAAATTTATTTACAAACGTCTAATTTACCTTATATCGGGTATGAAATTCAAGATAATGATCCTTCAATATTATTTACGCCGTATCTTTTAAGGGAATGTTTACTAAATTTTACAGAAGATAAAGAAAAGATAATACCTATTTCATCAAAGATTTTAAAACAAAGAATAACAAAATTAAAAAAAGAAATATACAACTGCCCCGAAGATATTATCTATAAAGTTGAATGTATGGTAAAATTTATTCAGACCCATGAAAAAAATAATGATTATTTAGGAATAAAAACTATATTTTAAAAAAAAAATGGTAAGAGTTAAGTTACCCCGAAAAAAAAGACGCAATGATAAATCTCAAAGTATACGTCACGTTCTTCAATGTAGAAGTAAAACCTTAAAAAAAATAAGATGTCGTAAACGAACAGCAAAAACAAAAAAATGTTGGATTCATTTAGCAAAACAAAATAACTTACGTATCAAGAAATCAACGATCCCAAATGCGGGTGAAGGATTATTTGCTTGGAAAAAACCTTTTAAACCCGATCGTAATATTTCTTATTACACGGGTCAAAAAACAACACAGTCCAAATTGGATCGTAAATATGGTAAAAACACAAATGCTGTATATAGTATTTGTAACGATGCAAACACGTGTATCGATGCTTATTTGACAACTCACGCTGCAGCACGGTATGCGAATAATGGGAAAACAGGTTCTATATATAAAAATAATTCCGATTTTGTTTACAATCCCAATAATAAAAAAATGTATTTAGAAAGTATAAAACATATAAAAGCCCATGAAGAAATTTTTGCAGACTATGGTGATAACTATTGGGAGAGAAAACAACCTTCATAACAATGGTAGGAAGAATAAGAGAATTACGGGGTGGTGATTTTAAGGGGAAAAAAAGGCAACGTGGGGGTATTTTTAAAGGGAAAAAAAGGCAACGTGGAGGAAATAAAACAGTCAATAAATACGGCAAACTTTTTATAAACGATTTTAAAAAAGAGCTTAAAAAAAAAGCTAAAGTAGTAAAAATTATTGCAAAACTAGGAACGAAAAAAATCAAAAGACATTTTCAAAAAGGAGGAATTGTATATCATAAACCCAGAAACCATGTTGAAAAGTTTTTAATGTATTAATTTTCAAATAAAAAAAATACATTCAGTGTATTATTTCGTTACATAAGATGTTATTGTCCATTGAATATTTTTCTACATTACAACCTCTTATTTCATTAAAATTTACACTGATGAAATTAGGGTAATCCACATTACATTCGCATTCCCCTTTACATTTTTTACAAGTGTATTTTATAGTTTTATTATAAACCCTAAAATCATAATATAATGCTATAATACTCCTAAAACACTCATAACTAAAACAATGTTTTCTATCATAATCTAGTATCTTTAAATATTCTCCAATTCTTTTGTCGTTGATACGTGGGGATAGGTCATCATTCCATGCTTCACATATTTTACGAAGAAATTCATAACATTCTTCTGGAATATCGTGTTCCTCATGATGCATAACATACATATTGGGATTTTTTGAACATTCTACTTCCAGTATAAATTTATACCGTACATATGCTTCATAATCAGCAATAGATATTAGTAGATGATATCTTGATTGTTCAATTTCCACACTTCCTACTAATTGCCAAAAAAAAACGGATTCCACATAACTATATTGTGTTAATTCATGATAAATCTTATATCCCTCTTGATTTTGTACTCGCTGAAAAATAGCCATGACACTTACACACGACCATCTTGAAAAAACGATCTTTATATAGGGGTATATCTACGTATATCCCTCGGAATAAACAATAGAAATTTCGTATTCATTATAGGGTTTATCTGCCTCGGCAATTTTAAGACCATATTTCCACAAAAAATTTTCATCTATAAATTGAATGTTTTGAATCAATATAAAATCTTCGTCAGCAGGTAAATTATATGCTAAATCTACAAAACGTTTATCACCGTTAAAGAAATTTTGCTCGGGATCAATAAACAATTGATTAGAGCTAAAATAGGGTTTATTAGGTTTTGCAATATATGAGCCAAGATCACCCTGTTCGAATATCTCTTTTTTAACTTGAACAATACTCCATCCTAATGCACCGCTATATGCTTCACGAATATTATTTTTAAGTTTTACATCAATACTATGAATTATTTTTCGTTTATACCAATCTTTTTTTCTTGCTTCTAATTCTCCTGTAAGATAATTCTGTTTATCTGTTTGAAATTTTCTATTGTTACTAAATGTCAATGAAAAATCAGTATTTGGACCTGGAGCACGAATATTTGTTTTAAATTTAAATAAACCGTTAAGAAAACTCGCGGGTATTACACCGTGTTTCCAAGACACTTCTTGAAACTCATATATATTATTTGCTGATTTTAACGCAATTGTCGCGAATTTTCTTGGATTCGAAAGATAAAAACGTTCATTATAATGGATGATTTTTTTCTGACTCATTTTAATTCCAATAAGAGAAAAAAAATTAAGAACGTTTTATTTATACTATACGTACAATGATATCATTTTTTATATATTTAAATGTACAAAGAGTTTCTATGATCATCTTATTTTTTTTAAAACTTCTCTCTCCTTCTATTTTAACAAAAATAGTATTTTTGATAACATGTACATCTTTAACAAAATAATAACGTTCTAATGTACGTTTTATTTTTAAAATATAAACATTTCTTAAATGTGCTTTGGATAATTTTTTAAACAATCTTTGTGTTTCTAAAAATAAAAAGGAAAATACATTCAATATTTTTTTTTAAAATCAAAAAGTGTATTTTTTTATTTAGGAAAAAATGTTCAGGAGAGAATAAATTTTAAAAATTAAATTCCTTATCATACATAGCTAGTACCGCTCGTTCATTATCGTCATCTTCTAATTTACGAAACAAACATGCGGCAAATAAAAGACATTCAAACAAACTACAATGATACAATAAACATGTGGGTTCACTAGTATGATACCAACAATTTCTTGGTTTAAGATTATAAAACGAAAGTAAATAATCGTACTTCTCAATTCCAAAATATTCAAGATTCACACAATGTACAATAATTTTTTCTTGAAGTGTTTTAACTAACGACGATTCTTTATCACCACCTTTATACCCGATAATAGCATTCGGGGGAAAAACATTACGAAATAAATAACTTAATCTATTTATAAGTTCACTTTGACTAAAATAATCTCTTGATTTTTTTTCAGATAAATAGTCTAGGCCATGACATCGATATTGATAGTAGACAGTAGACCGTTCCCTTCGAGTTAGTTCTTTGTAGGGTTTTAACTTGCTATCATAACAATGATAAATAAAATACTTGTTCGTTTGAAGTTCGAGAAGAGTTACTTCACGATAACTGGCTCTCTCTCCCTTAAACTGGTAACATTCACAATCCATTATATGTGTGATACGCGATAAAAATAATTTCTGTCGTTCTGGGGATATTTCTTCTTTACATTTGTTTAATGCACAATTATATTTACCCGCATACAACTCTTCGATAGTCTCTTCATTCGTCTCAGTTGTCTCTAACGGGATGAAATCTTCTTTAATTTCGCTGTTCACGTTCTCAAATATTTTTGCCATCTCTCACTCTCCAACACTCAGACTGATATTAATTATTTTCAACGCTACATCGGCTTTTATAATTGTATCCCGCGTTACTATGTGTAACTGGGCGTAGATTAGTTTGACCAATCAGAGTTCGTTGATTAAAGCTTTCATGTCATCCCGATGATTTGTGATACTCGTATACAATGAATGTGTGTTTGGGGAATTAGAGACGCGAATCCATAATTAGCGATTTTCTTCTAAACAAATACACGAGGATTAGTTGCACCAAATGCTGTGTTGTGGATTAAAACGAATTCCTAATGTTGTTCTAAAACACACACACGTCTAATCAGTTGATATATTATACATTGTAGTTACAATAATAATTTTTTCAAATTTTTATCGTGTTAAAATCTGTGTGTAGAAATATATATTTAAAGATTGAGAAAATAGTATATATACAAGACGATTTGTTAAAAAACGTTATCCCTTTTTGAGAATGTCATTAAACATTGGGGGTAAAAGAACCTATGTGCAAGCTCAAGAAATCAATATTAAGACGATATTGAAAATTGTGTATTATATACAACATTTTCGTAACCGATACATTGGATTATTATTTGCCGTCTGTGACTTATGTGACTATTACTATGGGGAAATTATCGAATGTATGGAATTTGAATCGAGACAACTTGGTTGGGGATATAAAGACTACGCCTATATTGAAAAAATGAAACCTGAAATGCATCAAGATGAATGCATGGATTGGCGAATCTTAACCGATAAACAACACTATATAATACCTGTTGTTCATACACAACGAAAATATTATATTTATGGTGAAAAACTCTGTGAGCGTTATCACAAATTACTATTAATACCCTCTCAAACATTAATGAAATCTATTTTTCATTTGAATGATAATCATTCTGATAATTTTTTTATTGAAATTCAAAACAGTTATTACCCAAGAAATGATATTTACCACTTTATTTCAATTACTATTAATGATGAACAAACTACAATTCCTAAACCCATAGGGTATGGTGGGTCTTATCTTTGTAATACATTACATAGACTTAATCGTTGTTTTAGTCATGAATTTACATATTGCTGTATTTATTTATATTTTATAGATCCGTTTTATTTAAAGGCTGCTTTTAATTATCTACATAATTTAGATTATTTTGAGAAAATAGTGTATCAGCTTGTATGTTGCTTTATTTTTTTTTGCGAAAATCATAACCCTATATCAAAACTTAAAACTAGTAACGATAGGGTTTATACTTTTAATCTCGATAAGCTTGTTAAGCTGATACATAGGAAAACCCCTCCCTGTACCTGTTGTTATAAAAATTGTCAGAAATACCCTTATTGGTTTAAATTATTCTATAAGACAAGTACCCCGTATAAGTTTAAAGTCAGTTTATTTTCAGATCAAGTTAAAAATAATAGTATTATACAAAATAATAGGCCGCTTAGTTTACAATATTACCCCCCGCATATGGATATAATATATAATTTTTCTATAAGGGTGAGGATTACATCTAATACCTGTACATCAACTACTTTTATTATTAAGAGTATTATAGAATCATATAATATTAATTTTGAAGATCCTGACATTATAATACAGAGTATTGAAAAATTGTATTTAGACTAATTTAAAAAATTCAAAGAATATATTCCACAACCCAAACCACGACGTGTGTTTTTTATCATGAGGGAATAAAATGAATTTAAGATGTGAATTTCTAAAATCTAAAATTGTTTGACGTATACACAATTTTATATTTTCCTCATTATCAATGTGATTATATCTAAAAAAACACAGGATTAAAGCAAAAAATGCTATTATTTGTCCAATTTCATGACGCTCCATGCGATTATAGGCATCTAAAAGTTCACGTGGACATTTTAAATGTGCAATAATATTTTTAAATAAATTCTCATGATCGTCAAGACATTTCCACACACTTTGTTCCATATTTTTATTGATTTTTATTTCAAAACGTGCCAGTTCTTTTACCATGACATTCCACACCTCCATGTTTTCACATTACTGATATTTTTATTTAGAACAATATCATTTTATACATTTCGGTTTCCTTTTTTTCAAATCAATCTTTCGTTTCAAATCCTTATTATTATCCATTATATATCGTTTTTCCATAAGGTCACTCGTAAATTTTCTAGAACGCCATTGCAAATATTGTTTATTTATATATAGTTTCTCAATATAGAGACCCTCTAACTCACGATATTTATCGCGTTGTGTACAAATAATATCTTGATCATAATTCGAATAGATTGTCATTCGTTTTTCTTCATGATGTTCATCACCTTTTTTTTCACGTTTCATATATATTAACGAACGTTTATAACATCTTTTCTTCAATGGCGGATCGTTCAATACTTCTCGGTCGTCTTCCTCTTCTTCTTCTTCCTCTTCTTCACATACTGGAAATAATGGCTGGGGTGAATTAGGTGGGGGTGGTAGTTGTGGTGGTGGTGGTGAAAGAGGAATAGGAGATAATGTGGGGGAAAGAGCATTTGCTAATTCATCCACAATTTGTAATAATTGTTTTCCTTGTTGAACGGGTACCATTTCATCACACATTCGTATTAAATTCGCAGGAGAAGGAATAGGGATTTGACCGAAGAAATCAATGGGCATATCGTATATATAATTATCTAATTCATCTTCGGGTTGTGGCGTGATCGTTTGCGGTGGAATAGGAGATGCATTATACTTTGCTTGCGGTGTTTGAAGCGGTATATTATACTGTTCTTGCGATAGTAGCGGTGGTAGGGGGTTTACTTGCGATAGTAGAGCCGGTACCTTTGCTTGCCACGACGGCACGTTATACTTCGCTTGCTGTAGTAGAGGAGAATTTACTTGCTGGACTAGAGACGGTACTTGCCGTGGTGACGTGTTATACTTCGCTTGCAGGAGTAGAGGGTTTATGTAACCCTCCTGTTCTTGAGACGATGAATTTACTTGCAGGGGGGGTAGCTTTGCTTGCCGTGGTGACGACTTCGCTTGCCGAGGGGACACGTGACTGGACGGTGTTATCGGTAGAGCAAAATTTAATGGCGACTGTGCAATGTCTTTAGTTATTTTGATGTTCTTTTTTCTTGTGATTTCTTGGCTGTATGCTTGTTCATCATCTGAAATATTCCGTCCCATTTGACGATATTCTTGTTGCTGATGACGGCGTTGTTTCAACATTTTGGGAATATCTTTCCCCCTACTTTCAATCCGTGCAATGGTTTTTCCACTTTCCAAATTTCTATGTGTCTGTTTCACACGGGCCATGCTGAGATTGTGCCTAAAAATTTTGGAAACAAACGTTTATAAAAAAACACGTTAAAAAAAATAGCGTAACCTGATTGGTTGAACTTAATTCCCCAATAAAATATCGGGGTATTCTCATTGGTCGAATGATAAAATCAATATTATAAGATTACTAATACATGTAAATCTTTTTTAATCTTTTTGTTGACTTAATGCAGTACATATTCCCCCAAAATATATATCGGTAAAAACGTTGCTAGGAAAGATATAAAAACATACATTAGAAGTTATATTTTATTAAAACACTTTCAAAATGATTGCAGGGACAAAAGAAAAACCTCTGTTGGTAATAATTACCGATTTAGCAAAGTATTTTTCACACAATGAATATAAAGTGGTTGAATGTTATAAAATGGAAATGTTACCGTTACCCAACAATGCATGTGATAGAATAATATATAAGTTGCTATTGTTAGGTGATGAATATATATATACCTACGCATCAAAGGATTTTACACCATTGATCGGGCAATTTGTACATGTAACATGCGAGGATCCTCCACCCTATCAGCCATGAATCAAGCAAAAATTATATCTATGAGGAGTTTGAGAGATCTATCTCGTGAACGAAATCTACAGTTAATGGGTTCAAGACCCAAACCTGCAGCACCGCAACAGATGTATGAACTTTTCTTTAAAGATGAAGATAACAATTATTTTAAAATCGAATTCGATTCATCCGAACACGATAAGATTGGTAAAAACGTGTATCTTACCAATCAATATATTTTTATCGTAAAAGACTAATCCCTTTGTATATATAGACATCTCCAAAAACATTAATTATTAGATACGATGGCAACAAGCATAGATATAAACGAAATTAAACTTGATAACGTGAAGTTATACAGCTCTGAGTTTTTATATGCCGTGTGCACAGACTCTGATTTTTACGTGGTCGACTTCATGTCCCAAAATAACAATTGGTTAAATGACCGAGATAAAACTTGGCTCGATGAACGTCGCGGGATAATACTCAAAGATTTTAATCTTACCTCTGTTCTTAATACCCGATTGGGAGTCGAAGCTGGAATTATTATTGCTGTGATTCATCGCCAGGAAAATCAAGAAGTTCTCGTTGGGAAGCATATCTTCTTTGTAAACTCGCAGACAATGTGTTGTAACAATCCAGAAGTATTACGTTAAACAATAAAAACCATTATCATCTATTTTGACATGTGTGAATTAATTAACACGCTCCTCGATATCGAGCTAACGGGTATCTTAAAATATATACTAAAATGTGTGAAAAGTGTAAAATAAAGTATCAAAAAGCATAAAAATATGCTTAAATAAGTATAAAAATGCTTAAATATCTAGAAATAGACGTATTTAAACACGGGAAATATATATTTCACAGGGTCTAATCCCCCCAAAATGGCCGCTAATCCCTACAAGTAAATAAGGTTAAAACTCATTAAAAAATGGTACTACCAAAGTACACAAACAAAATGGCCGCTAATCCCCACAAGTAAATTCATTGTCCTTAACCATATTATATATCAAACTGTTTTGACATAAGGGGAGGAATCAGAACAAAACGCTTCGCGTCCTTAAGCTTCATTGTTCCGACCCTATTATTAATCATACTGTTTTGACATAAAGGGCGGTCATAGAACACGACGCTAATTATATATACGCATCCCTAAGCGTTTATTGTTCCCCACCTATAATACTTCACTTGTTTTGACATGAAGGGTTTAATGAACGAGCTCTGATTGGATAGATACGGGGGAGGGTTTGATTATAGAAACTCTGATTGGTTAAAACCGCAAACCATTGTAATAGACCGAGAGCGTCATTATAAAATAAATCACGTATGCGTGTCTCACACCACAACGATTTCAAGCTAGAACCAAGCAAACATAAAAAACACGAAGATGTCGAACCAAACCCACACGAAACCCATCCAGAAAACAACCGAAGTCAATGTAAGTTAGCGCTAAAATGTTTTTTACTGTCTGTATACAAGCGTTATGTAATTATGTTTTTTATATTTTCTCTTAGAACGAAGCCATCCCGCCACCCCCGCTTGAAGACGAAGACCCGAGTGTGGAAGCTATCCCGCTTTACGCGCACCCTAAAGAAGAAAATGTAAGATAGTGCTAAAATGTTTTTACTATACAGACGATATGTATTTATTATGTTTTTATATTTTCTCTTAGAAAGAAACCATCCCCCCACCACCGATCGAGGACGAGGATCCTACCTCCATACCTGGGGTGCTGTTACTGCAGGACGGGGAGAGCGAATGGGCATTCCGTGTCCCTGCGGAGTCGGAATACTCATTCGACTCGTACAATCCCCCGTCCAACCCCACGTCAGAAGACGAAGACGATGACTCTCGCGTATGGGGATACGTCGATACACGGGGTGAGGCCTTCATGTTTTTTGAAAGCACTCAAAAGATGGTCAAAATGAAAACGTAAATATTTATATTTTAATAGGTATTCAACATTTGGAAAAAATGAACCAATGAATTTTATATTGTTTAATTTGTAGGAGTGGTGTATAGAGGGGTTTTATACCCCACAAGGAAACCCCTCAAAGACATTACGAATTTATTTGTGTAGTTTTTTTTATTGTTTCCTTGTAAAATATATATTCATCCAAACTTCTCCATCGTGTGTGTGTTTTTACTATAGCTAACTCTTTCATCATATGCTAACGAACAACCCTTGCGTAAAATAAGCAATTCATTGAACAAGGGATGACCAGATTGTCGCTATGGACCTGAGCCAATCTCATTCGAATCGCAAATTCGACTACGGGTTGATCGCGCACCAATGCAGTTTAATAATAAACAGATCATTGGAAGAATTCAGAGTCTTGTACCGAAGCACAACTTACAAGCGAGCAAAACACACACAACTGATAAAATATGAAATAACATCTGCTTATATACTAAACAAATCTCTTAAAAATTATTTGAGGTTTTTTCTCCAAATTAATAAAACACTTTTACATCTCTAATATTTTTATTGGGGATATTTCATCTAAAATTATTTTGAGGTTTTTTCAAAACTCTATCTCTCTAAAACTTTTTTGGGAAGCAACACTCCGAAATAATTTTTATCTTAAAACACTTTTACACCTCTAATATTTTTATGGGATAATTCATCTAAAATTATTTTGAGGTTTCTCCAAACTCTATCTCTCTCTAAAACTTTTTTGGGAATCCGAAATAATTTTTATGAGATATATCCTCTTATAATATTTTGAGATCCTTTTTAAAAATACCGTTACTAAGGAATATCAGTCATTCGGCCATAAGATGGCGTCGAGGTAAGAGCTCCATGGCGGAAATTTCTATGATTAATTCAAAATGCTTATTTTTATTTCAATAAACTCCAAAATAAAAATAAGTACAGTTCAAAAACTGTTTATTTTTATTTTCAAACATCATTACAAGTCTTCAAATAAAAATATGGCGTTTTTTTGGATGGTAAGTATAACATCACATCGGGTGAGGTATGATGGTTATGTATAATAGAATTTTATGTATTTTAATTTTTCAAAAACGTGTGTGTGTGTCAGTTATATATCACTGTGTGAATGATGATTTGTCTAAGTGCTGGCACGGATGCTACATGTGGTGGTGAAAGCTGTGATGGACCAGGAACAGGAAGTTTAGTCGTAGAATTTCGTGTTCCGATTAATTGATGATCAGTAGGGATAAGTTTACCGAGAAACCAGACACACCCAAGCTGACAAGAAAGTCAAACATTGTACAAGTTTTCACGCAGAGTCTAACACCGTTTTCGAATTTCATGTTAGACTCTGCGTGAAAACTTGTACAATGTTTGACTTTCTTGTCAGCTTGGGTGTGTCTGGTTTCTCGGTGAACTATTCCTACTGATCTTCAGTTGGTCAGAACACTAAATGCTACAACTAAACATCCTGTTCCTGTTCATCACCGCTTTCACCACGGCATATAGCAAATGACGTCAGTACTTGCTTAGCACTATTCACCTTGAATGACCTTCAAACTCTCTGGTCGTTCAGGGAACTCAAAAACTGGTCGTACAACAACACGACCCAAGTGATATATATACTCTTGACCGCGACCACTTTTTGACTAATTTTAATACAAAAAACCTCTTGTATACGACCAGTTGCATATCCCCCCTGATTTGATCACTGGTCGTTCTATACAGGGTGACCACACCTTAAAAATACGACACCCCCCTGGAAATTTTGGACTGGCTCTGCTCTGATTGGTCCATTCAAATCAATACTTGATTCTGATTGGTTTAGAGCTAGTGCCAGTCTCTAACACATGTATATATATATATATATATATATTACTACTATAATTTCCATGTTTCAGAACGACGTCGGTCGCTAAAACGTAGCAGTGACGGTTGTGCTAAACGTGAACCCGCCAACTGAAATTGCTTTAAGTAAATCAGTTGGTCTGCCGAGTAACCGGAGGCGACCCGTATAGGCTCCTCTTTCGCTAGCTGCTACCCGAAGGTAAGGCGCTATTGCTATCCCTGGAATTAACCACTTACTCCAGTCGGAGTTGGTCCCATTTTAATTTAAGGCTCTTGATGAAAGCCCGACCTGAAACTGGCACTGCGCAATGAATTATGCATGCACGCTAATTTTCAGTCTCCCGGACCGATATCACACCTATTGCCCAAGACCGTTCTCGTGAAACACATCGATGAGCAGCTCGCAGGTATCTCATAATTCGCGTGGTCTTTGGCAGACAGAAATTTAAGGCAAGGGCATCCGGCTGGCTGTCAGCGACGACATAGACTGTCAAAAAATTCAAAATGTGTTGGTCAGCGGCTAAACGTACCATGTGACTGACTCATGTGTTATGCAATTATGTAAAATGCGGAAGCTCCTGCTCCTTCAAGGCTTGAAAGTCTTATGCTGATTTCTGTGGAAGCTGATTTATTGGAAGAGCTTGATTTTAATCACCAAATGTGTGATCATTACAGCATTTTTGAACATAGCCATTACTATGGAGAGGGGATATTTTGTATCTTTCAATCTTTGTCTTTGCGTTAGGAGTCATTCAAAACAAGAGAAACGAAATTTCCTTAATGGAAAAATTAATTGATTAAAATATTCTGTACTTATTAAAAAGTTCTATGATTCTATGAAATGTTTCGATTTAGAGTTGTTTATCAATGAAGCTCAAGGTATCTTGACTTGTATTGTGCCATGTTTTGATTTAGTAATAACAAAATTTTGCGATTTATGGGCGTCAGATTACTTTTAAAAATTCGCCTCAGAATGCGGGAAATGATGTTTCAGAGACCCTAGAAATCCAAAATTTATCGGGGGAGCATGCCCCCGCCCCCCCCCAAAGTATAGACCCTGGCTACGCCACTGCTATTACCATACCGCTGCAGAACCCTTTTGGTTGTATCTTTCCAACTTCGTACCCACTCCCGCTACGAAAAGACCTCGGCTGGTCGCGTGCCACCCCAGAATCTATCAGCGCTTGTAAAATACGGATTATAAAATACAGAAGAATTGTGGAAGGGAAACATAGAAAACTATAATAACATCAAGCTATTAATATAATAACTACAATAGCTATAATAACAAGAGCTATCATCAATAAAAACAAACATGGCAGTTTGAAGTACACGGATGGCTAAACATCGCGGCGCTGGCGTGATTGCTGACGTTCGATTATCGCTGGTGCATTCCAGTTGACTTTCGCGTACTATTGCTTTAAAATTGTTTACCCTACTCTCACAATATCTGAACACAAGATGAGGCTATCTGCACTATTAACGAACGTCATGGCCACAATTTGTCAGTTGCCAAAGTAATCGAAAAGACCTGCCTTGACGAGCTGATAAACTATGAACTTTCTGTTGGGTTAACAGGAGACGTGACCGAAAACACAGTGAATCTGAATAGAAGAAGAGTAAATAAACAAGACCGTTTTCACAACTATTCAGCTCTTGTTCCGCCATACGCCCAGGGTCTTTTCGTTACGGGTGAACCCAAAAATAACCCTAATCCTAACTGTAAAAAGAAAAGAAGTTAATTACAAAATTCACATCAACTTCATAGATGGAAACTAGTGTTCCCCCGGGGGGGAGTCCCTAGGTACGAAATTGCTATATTTTATGAAGTTAATTTTCGCCCCCATTTTTATTTCGTACAGTAGGTCATGAGTGGGTATACTTTACAAAGATGAAATAGAAATGGGGGGCAAAAATTTCGTATCCGTGACACTTTAAATCTAGTAATAATGACGTATGAATCCTATTAGTGACTTCCACGACCAGAATCCTTTTCGTTATTTTTTTCTGTGATGTCAAGAGGTAGTTATTCAAAATGGCCGCCAATATTAAGGTTTATGTAAAGTTATATTATTAGTGTTAGTATTAAGATTAGTATTAGGGTTATTTTAAGGAACCAATTACAAACCTGACCTTTTCTGTGCTGAATTACAATTCCTAACTCAGGATGGCCAGCCATTATGAAACCTACCTTCCATCCATGCCATACCTTTTATTCACAACCTTGACGTTAACATGAAATCTCGCAAGGAACTCTGGTACTAGTAGTCGCTAATGGATTTATAAGTCATGCCTAAGGTCTATTGTTTCACTGCTTCGTGATAGCCTGCGACGCAGACGTCCAAACCCGCGGTTTCTACTTCGTGATAGAGTTTAACATTAACCGACGAGAATGGAAATTTCGCTAGGAATTGTGTTAGTAGTTTCACCCGTCATAAGAGGAACCGTTTATTTTTTGACATGATTATTTGATAAACTTGGCTGGTAAAACCTTCCTTATACCAATTACAGTGCCTTCACAACTGATATTTGCAAGCTATGCATACTATATCTGCTGCAAACGACTGTTTTTAATGCACAAAGTACTAAGTGGATTAAAGACGACCAACAGTCTCATTATATGTGTCACCGATACGCGTCTAATGTTAATAATGACATGATCAAAAAGGTTGGTGTGCTGTCCAAATAGTGAGAAGAAAGTCTAATGTTTTGAGCGTCGTTGACTTTGCGTCGACAGTAGACCGAGCTTGAGTTTCTGACTTGTATTTTAACATTGTCTAAGTATGATCCCTAACATATACCATCAAAAGTCTGTTATTGTGGAAGTTTAATAAGTGTTTTTCAGTCGGGTCCTCAAAAATATTCTAAAATACTATAACCACTACAATACATACAATATATATAAAAGGTTGAGTTAAAGTCTCTGGTTAATTTAATTTGAATTTTTTTAATTATAGATTTTTTTTATTTCAGTTAGTTTTAGTGCCCAACACCAAACAAACCGCTTACAAATATGTGTATTCCGCCTTAACATGCAGAATGGTCTTGAATGAAGTTACTCGCGAGTTCAGTTTACATCAACAAACTATATCAGCTCACCATTAACAGGAAACATGGGTCGAAAATGGCTTTAACAATATCTGTACATTCAATAAGAATATATATAGTTATACACTAACAAATGTTAATAATGACGGCCGTTTCTAAAAATATTATTTTGTAAGATAATTCTGTTCATTAACATGTAACCCGAACTTCATGTAGAAATGAGAATGTAAGCAAATGATTTCTTCCTGTGGTCATCGACAGTATGTAACTGCCTGTTGGAACAAATCTATGTATAGGTTAGATAATGGTCACGAGTGTTCTATGGGAAATAGAGTCCCAAGAATTAGATAGAAGGCCTGCACGAGGGACCGAAAGCCCCGAGTGGCCTATCTAATTCGAGGGACTCTGTATCCCATAGAGCACGAGGGACCATTATCTAACCGTCTTAGAGAATGGTTGAAACCACGAAGTAATTTTGACTTTTACGAGACATTGACTTTATTGAATTCGTTGGTGACTTTATTGAATTCTCATTAGTCCATATAGAGTTCACTAATCTGTCTAATTTTGATGAATCAAAACACTATGGAATATAGAGCAGTGAAATACTCGACGTGTATTGGCTGAGTGGTTAAGTTGCAACAATTCTCTAATGAATAATAAGACAATAATAGTATTATGGTAATTTTGTATAAACCTGTACTATTTCTTTGTACATAGGAATAGAGAATATAACTATCTGGATTATTGCTTTGTTTTTAGTTCTGATTTACTTGAGGGAAAATGTGATCTAGTGTTTAACATCATAAAATATATCGATAAGTATCCAGGGTTACGGAAATCATGAGATATCACCTGAGATCATGACATCAAATTATATATATATATATATATATATATATATATATATATATATATATATATATATATATATATGGTCAATATATATATATATATATGGTCATATCTAAAGAAAAAAAATATATATATATATAGTATGAATAGAGAATGTTTATTTCCAACGATGAACTCCCAATAGAAGGATCCAAAAGGATACTAGCGCTGCTTCGGTATTTGTAGCTTGTATAGGGTAATCGGTGGATGGAAGACAGCAAACTTCTTATAGTCCTTTATTTAAAAAAACGTTTCGGCCGTTCGGCCTTCTTCAGTTTAAAAATTACAAAAAATGTGTATATAATGGCTAAATACAGGTTATTTATACCAGAACCGCGTTAGTAAATATACATAAATTATAATTAAAAAATATTTTTAAAATTTTTTCACGCCCAACTATTTAAATGAAGTATGTCAGAACAAAAGGCAAGAATTCAACTGCAAAACAAAATTAATAATTAATAAAGTTAATAATAATAATAATAAATTAATAATAATAATTAATAAAGTATATATATATATATATATATTTTTTATATATATATATATATATATATATCAGCTGATAATTTATAGCGCACTTCATCATAGATAAACAATTATTGGATGATGCTGAGCATGATATCATAAATTATCTAGACCGAGGTCAATGTTATGTGTAAGCCGAATCCAATGATTGTTTTATTATACAATTAGAAATGTAAAAGCCTTTAGGGAGTTTAGGAAGTAGCAATGCGAAGACAATTACGTCACCTACAGACAATTCTGTATATTTTGTTGGTGGCAAGACATCAATAATTGTCTGTAGGTTTTTATCCAATCACAATCAAGATTGTATGAGTGTTGTATATATATAATATACTATTATTGAAGGAGACTGTCAATTAACCTCGTTCCCAGGGCATTTTGCCTCCACGGTGGAAGGTCGGTGAAAATGGCCCTGGGATCGGCTGGTCACATGACACCCAGAATATCTGGGTGTTTAGATATAATAATTTATAATAATTTAGGTCATTTGTCTTTGTTTACTCTGTTGATGTGATAATGAATGAGAAATATGCAACGCTCTGCAGACTTGTTTATGTAAAAGCATTCATCCTAAAAGCACCTAATTCATAATAAATCCATGATTATCTGATATAAATATCATGGACGAACAAGTGTATATATTGAATGCAGTTCTTGACAATTAACCAAAGCCCTTATGTTCTTATTTTTCCTCGCCTTTAAATTTTACCGCAAACATGTGGATTTAGATGAATAAGTTATACTCTAGCTGAATTAATCGAGTTTTAGAACTGGCCAATAAGAATATGGAATCGACCAGCCAATCCCAGGGCCATTTTCGCCGACCTTCCAGCGATGCAATCTCGTACGTGCTCGTACGTGTTATTTAACCGAAGTCTGCATAATTCTTGATATCATGCGAAAGCCGAATCTAATAATTATTTTATTATACAATTATAAATGTAGAAGCATTAAATATATTTAGGTGGCAAGACATCAATCATTTTAGCCGCCAATCCTCCAGCAAGCAATCGTCTTCTGGACGATCTTTTTTAGTATCCGCGAGAGGTGAGACGATCAGACGAAATGAGAGATTGTACTGCTATCATACTATCGGATGTAATGATGAAATACATCATAGAACTGCTAACCCCAAAACAACTTAGATCCAACCCTAACCCCACGCCTAATGGTTTTCTAATTCTAACTAGCTTAATACTAATAATAAGATCGTCCAGAAGACGATTGCTTGCTGGAGGGGTTCAACAGAACGCCCGGGATAAATTGACTACGCAACATGTTCTCAATAGCAGGACCATCGTCCATCGGGAATAACAATATCTACAGAATAACAATATCTACTGCTCAACGCCAGACTGCAAGCATTCAATAATATATCACTTGCTTTCCTGGGAGGTGAAGCTTTCCTACTCTAGGGTGGATAAAGATGGAGGACACGCAGTTGTTCTTATCGGTGTTTCCAATAGTTTTTATTATTAATTAGTAGTGTAGGAAAAGAAAGCAAGCAAAGAAAAGACAACAAAAAAACAACATGGTTATACCCCATAACCATACCCCATAACCGTAACCCTAATCCTAACTCTAACCTTAACCGTAACCCAACCCTATGTATTGTTACCATGAAGTATATCCCCGTTTACTCGTTACGGTGAAATTATACGTTTATCTGCCTAACTATCACGCGCGAGGAGATAGAACATATTTTTTAAAATTAGAATTAATATTTAAATGTATATTTAAAATATAGAATAAATTTTGAAAATCATGTAAAAATATTGTTTTCGCACGTCATAAAGACTTTATTCGCGTTATGACTTTAGTTTTTTTGCGTTGTGAATAGACCTCTTTCATAATGGCACCCAAATTAAATATTCTTTTATATGCATTTAAATTAGCCTTTCTGACCTCGTTCCCAGAGGAGGGTGGACAGCTGTCACGTGCATATCTCGACCAATGAAATTGCTTTATTTTCTCATCGTTTGCGCGAAGTTGATCGGCTGAAATATTTGCATTGGACGCAGAAATACCGAATATTTTACTATTGTTATTCAAATTTTCCTTTTAAAAGGCAGCGATACTGTTTAAACTATTATTGGGCTATCGATATCTGCAGGATTTTGTGAGGTAGATGTCTTTTTTCTACCTTGTTTTGATCATTTATGTAGGTCGTGTCGTCGCCACGTGATGACCCGAGTCCGTGTTTGTCAACAATATTCAAACTAAAAAATCTCGAATTCCCATGGTTCGATTTCTCTAATTTTTGCATAATGAGTTAAACAAATGTCTAATCTTTGATTCTATCCGAACGACCCCCCTTGACCCCTCGACCGTTTTCAAGTTATTCGCCTTTGAATCGGTCGTAGTATTTTCAGCCTTTACCGAGATGGCGCCTCGTATTTGAGGGGACATTGCACCTATAAAAAATTATTTTTTAAGAATTTCGGAAGTCCCTAGCTTTATTCTTTAAGGTAAATGTTAACTGAGTTATAGAAGAATATTCAACGTGTGAAGTTTGTTATTTGGCTATTTTTATATATTTAAATTTGGATTTTGGGATGGTATCTGGTTGTCGTCGAGGGTCTGAAGATATGTAAACATAGGAATTTTTGCTTCTTGAGGTTAGTTTCTTTTCTAGGCTTATAGATTAATATATCTGATGTTACAAAAAGGGATCATGCTCCACCAATTTGTCAAACACCTGGGAAAAAATAGCAAAACGAAGACCTGCTGTAGGCTTTGGGAAAATTTGGTTTGGTTTATGAAGTTCATTTTTAAATTTTGGATGGTTCTACTTTGCATGCAGTATCTACCTCTCACAGTGCACCATTTCTATTTTCTATGCTTATGAGTTATGCCTATGGCTATAGTTTACTATAACTCGCTGCTAGATCTATACCAAACATAATATAATTTTGCTTGCCTTTCTAAAGGTATACTGGTAAGTAAAGTATCAACATTTGGTGTATTAACATTTGGTATATCAACATCTGGTATCAACATTTTGTATATGTTGCTTTACTATAATTATTGTACATAATTGTTATTCTTATCTCAGGAATGCTTTTCATGCTATGGTTGGAGCCTTGAAGGCTACTAGGTTCAATTCCTAGTGCATACTATTATTGCGCCAACTCTTACATTTGCAGGAATTATCTGCACTTCAGGATTTTCAAAAGAGGATTTTAGAGTAACAAGTTAACAAAGTAATATATACATAGAGGACATGATTAGAGCAAGTATTGCTTGCAGAATTGATTGGTAATTAATCATTGGTCATGTAATCTCAAAACAAATTAATAAAGTGCATTTAATATTATCATATACACTGCATTTATGCAACATTTAATTAAGAAATACAGGTACATTAGTACATTACTACATATAAATCACCTGCGGTTGGGATGTACCACAATGATTAGATACCAATTATAAACAAGACTATCATAATACTTGTTCATGATAAACATAAAACACATTTTCTAAGCCAGAGTATGTACAAGTGCATAATATGTTTATATTACAGTAGAGTACTAGAGTCCAGATACTTCCTACCATTTTTATTTGGGAATACAATTTAATCTGAAAATACTAAAAATAATACACTTGTTTCACTTTGAATAACACACGTTTAATAACACACTTGAATAACATACTTGCTTTATATACATTCGCTGTATATAAAGTATAAACGCTCGATATAAACACACATTTCGTCTTTCAGACAGAATTTAGAAAACTAAAATGTTGACAGAAATACCCGTTTAAACTTTAAAATGGCGAACTACGCATAGTGAAAGAGAATTCGTAAGCAGAATCGCAACAATAGAGGTATATCACGCTCTCTTCAGCAAAAATTCCAGCCTGACATCCTTGAGTATCAAAAGCGTCCATCTTTAGGAGATGTTACCTTCGAAACAGTCCAAGCACAAATGACAACCGCGCGGAAAAACAAGCCCACTAACCGTGATCCTTTGCGCGTTGCTGTCCAACCTCCTCAACCCAGTGAGCTCTATATATATATATATATCTGGAGGGCTATCTGCCCGAGAAAAAAGTGAAGCCCAAGATGGCCGACTTTGCACGTCAGTTTCAGTCCCCTGCGCGGTTTGTACGTCAATTTCTTATATATAAACCGCGTAGGGGACTGAAACTGACGTGCAAAGTCGGCCATCTTGGGCTTCACTTTTTGCCTGGCCAATGACTGGCAGATAGCCCTCCAGATATATATATATATAGAGCTCACTGCCTCAACCTCGTTCCCAGGGCCTTATCTCCGCTCCCCGCCCCCCCCCCCCCCCCCGCGCTGCGAAAAGACCCTGGTCGGGGCTGGTCACGTGCTAGTTGACAAAACGTTGGAGTCAGGGAGGAGTCCTTCAAGCACAGTATCGATGTTTTTAAGTAGTCTTCAGTTTGCAATCGTCAATAGCAGCTATTCAAGTTATAAAGTGAAACCTAAGTAAGTTAAGTGTTTAAAGGCAGTCTACTGTGGTATAAAAGTTGTTGTAGGCTAGCTGTGCTTCTAACGGGTTATGGAAAGTCGATAATCTTTCACCTTCTTCCCTCCTTCCACGACAAGATAAACTATGGACGACAGGCGACAACATTTGTAGTTCACCCCGTAATTGTTGTAATGTCTCCCTCGGTGTCTCCGCTAAATGCGCTTGTACATGTTAAAGAAAATGGAAGACGTTTTGTTTAAATAAACATGATGCCGGCCCAGACTGAAATTAACATCGCGGCGAAACCTATTTCATTGTATTTACAGAGACTAATATATTGCCGCTGTTTCCAAAATTTCTGATCTGTCATTCTGAAAAAATGATAAAACGTTCTAACTAAATACCAAAATCAAACACATTACGCGTGACAAAGTAATACCGGTATATATATCCGTAGGATCGTTCTGTGCTAGGATAATAAATTATGATTGAAATAATCTAGCGCGGGCCTAAAACAACAAACAATCTTGATTTCCGCTCGAAGGGTGCGCGAAGCTGAGTCGTTGGCGTGGAATACCAGCTTTGTCTTTGAAATTTTGAGACTACCTCTTGAACTTTATCAATGACACTTGTACGTCAGAAATTGTGGTCTTTAACGCGTATAAATTCTTATTTAAGTATGTGAGAATTGCCTCGACAAAAAATGTTTGTACTGTGATTCGCATCGCAAATTAATTGATGCATATTACAACGCGAATTTGAACTCCCAGAACTATAACACTTCTTTGTGAAGAACTTAGTTATTTCGACATAACCACAAACGGCTTTTTAGTACTATAACTTGCAAGGTTGATGATATTTTGGCACAACGTCGATAATCAAAACTAACAAAACACAACATTGTAATCCTCGCAACAAAAGAAAAAGGCGAGCCCAATCGATCATGTCAAATACTTATTTTGCTTTTGTGACAACCAACACTTAATACAAAATTTGAAACGTCAAAAGAAAATCGAATGTAGAAAAAACACGCAGCACGAAACACCATGTGAGAACAACCCTCCTACCCTCCCTAACGACACTCGGTAAAAGTATCCCAGAATATGGGATACATGTGACCAGCCCCAGGGTCTTTTCGCAGCGAGCGTGGGGGGCGGGCGGGGAGCGGAGATAAGGCCCTGGGAACGAGGTTGCAACCTCCTCTGCCTCGTTCCCAAAGAATCTTTGCTTTGTAACGAGGCCAGAAAGCGAGCCTTATACCATATTATAAGAGCTAACATGAAGTATTTGATGCGATGGATCTTTGCTTGCACTGGTTGCAGTGATCCATACATGTATGCGAAGGAAATTGATGGACAAAAGGAAAAGAAACCGTCTTCAAAGCTCATGGGCACAACAGCATTGTGCAAACCGACAAAAACCAGCTGTTCGTTCCAGTAGCAACTTTATATTCCAAGAGACGGATACTTCTGTAAGGTGTACACAATGTTTCTGATTCTTAATAAACAGTTACAACTTTGTAGGATATTGGTTAATGGTTAATGTATATAATGTTTAATACTGTAGACTATCGCACTATAAACAGTATATCCTCAAAATAGATGTTGATTTGGTTTTTGCTGATTTCCGTTTGGTCGTTCATTGGTTCTTACACAAAATGGCTAAAAGAGATGACTCAAAGGACCTTTCTGTTTTTGGCTAGTCTTTATTCTTGGTTAGGTTAGGGTTAGGATTGGGATTAGTTCTTGAAATTCAGTCATCCTTTTTAGTCTTGTCCATTCTTACACTATCAGCTCATATATCATCAGTATTCTGTAATGTAGAAAATACAAAGTGAAAATGGCAGAACATTTTGCTAAAGTGTATGAGCAAGAAATCAGGTTTTTGTTTGATAAATCAACACAAAAACACCTACTGTAATAATGCCATTCTCATCTCTCATAATAGCATTCTCTCTCATCATATATGAACCTATGTAGCCAACTCTGCACTCAATGTGTGCATTGTTGACTATGACCTGATGTATGACTCAAGTTAATTGTTAGTTATATATACAGTACCGGGTCACCGGTATATACATCCACTAGTTATGAGCTATTCTGCAATCTGGTTGGCTTATACTAGCAGGCTATCGATCTCATCATCATCATCATCATAGCCAATCAGATTGCAGCATGGGCATTATAGACTACTAGTAAGTTTTTACTAATAACAATTTGACTAAGGTGAAGCCCAAGGTTATTCCCCTTGTGGAAATTGAGAGCAAATAATCCAATAGATTGAGTATAAACTAATTTATGTTGGTTAATTGAAAAAAATGTGCTTATACTTGAGCCTGACCAAAATGTTGCCAAGCATAGACCTGACTAGTTTTGCTTGGGGGGAAACATTTTTGTCCAAAAAATTAAGATTTGACTGTCGATGATCAGATGCATTTTGGCAGGCACAACTTCATATGTGAGTAGATTTCTTAGCAATTTCCTCACCGAAATAGGGAGTACAGTACTTCATCTATCATATGTGTCATGTGATATATAGCCCTTAGTATAATTTTAAACCAGGCAACTGCAAAAATATATTATGTTAATGTTAAAACATACAGGTATTACAGTAAATGATTTGAAACTAGGAGTGATCATTAGATGTGTGAAGTTGATCGTCCAGGTTGTTGTATCTTGAGAAAGACTATTGTTGGTGACTGACGTTAAGGCCGTCGAAAAAAAATTTTTCATGAATATTTAACAGCAATATTTTATACTCAATATATTTGCGCAATATATTAATTTTTTAAATTATGCACACATGTAGAGTGTTCAAAGGAAGACTGAGAAAACAATAACGTAAGTTTATTAATTGGCTTTTTACTGTATTTTATGCTGATTTCTAAAATAATTTTAATCATGAAATGGTTTGGGGTAATTAATAATTAAAGTGTTGAAACAAGTACACTACATGACGTACATGTACTTACAGTAAGCACTAAATTGTATAGAGGGAGTTACATAAAATTTAACAATTAGCCACATGAAGTTGAGGTGATTATCTGTGAATATGTTCCGATCCACAATTACAGTAATGTAATGACAATCGCCAAAACTGAGGTGGCTAATTGTTTTACATAATTTCAAAGTTGACCATCAGAGGAAAACATGTTGGTTAAGTTTTGGTTGTATAGATCATCATCCTCATCATTTATATATCTGATTGTACAGCTCAGACATGGGAATTACTGCATTACTTCCATTACGCATCAATGCTGAGTAAGACCTTTCTGCATTGGTTGCGCAACCGGGAGCAGAGGGGGTATTTACCCCGCAAATATTTTGACAAGAAGTGCACTTTTAGGAATTATATTGAATGAACGCAGTTAGGAATCTATTGAAATACCATCAATTTGCATCTAAGGATGAACATGTATATACCATTGATAAAAACGTTGGCTACACTTACAGGTACACCATATGTCTAGAAAGACCATTGCTCAGGATTTTACGAATGGTTGTGAAGGCAGAATGTCCTTGTTTGGCTCATTCAGCTCGCCCTCGCAAATTAGCGTTTGTACTGTATATTTTGTGTACAGTAGTAATTTCCAGGCTTGGAACAAACCTCGTGTGGGACGTGTTGGTGAGAAATTATCTGAAAGCTGTTGCATTGGCGGGAGACCTCGAACAAGCCCTCTTACAGGTCTGCATTATGAGATTTACCCATGCCTTGTTTTCCTAGTACAACCTCCGTTCTTGCTGGGAGCTTCTCTGAAGCGGTACTTGGAGAGTCTGACTGATACCCGAATGAAGTGGAAGAAATTACGAAGAGCCTATACGTCGACGACGTTATCACAGGGGGGAGATATGGGACAGGGGGACATACTGTACTAGCAGGGGACCAGATGACGAGAAGCAAAGTTACGCAAGAAACCAAGTTATTGGGGCTACCATGGAACAAAACCGAAGACACCATAGCCGCCACTTGAGGGGAGTGAGAACGAACTCGAACTGACGGCTGCGAAGGAGACTACCACTTTTCCAGCTTCGCCCGTTGAAAGCACAACTCTGATGGGAAAGCTTTTGTATCGTGAGGTTTGTGACCAACATACTGTACATATCGTGGGATGTGAAAGTGCCAGAGAGCACTGCAAGACAGTGCCAGTGGTGATCAGTCCAAACAGATTTGGTAAAGCTCATATCCTATTGTTCACGTGCAGCCTAACCCGAGCCATATACATCTCGAGCTGCTAAATGACCAAGCTACCGAGTGATTCATCAGAAGTTTAAAGAGGTTTATCGCAAGACGTGGCAGGCCTCGGAAAATATACTCGGACAATGGTAAACGTTTTGTTGCCGCCGCGAGATGGATGAAAGGAATCGTGAAGGATGAGAAGTTACAGAACTACCTTGCGCACCAGAATATTATATGGCAGTTCAATTTGAGTATAGCTCCTTGGTGGGGACGACAGTGAGAGGTTAGTGGGTCTAATAAAGCAAGTCTTGTACAAGTCAGTTGGAAGAGCCAATCTTACATGGAGCGAGTTTTAAGAAGTTGTACTATCGGCCATTAACATGTGTGGAAGACGACATCCAATTGCCTGTGGTCCACCAAATCTATTACCAGAAGAAGACGTAAATTCAATCGAAAATGTAAACCTGAGATAGAGAACAACATATCTTCGACGTTACAGGTGGTCTGTAGACTATATGTGAAGAGTTTGAGAGAGAGACCAATCTCAACCATTAGAGTTCTAAACTTTGGTCCTAATACAAAGTAAAGATCGGAATAGAGGGAAACGGAACATCGAAATTGTAGTGAAACTCGTCAAAGGGAAAACCAGTTTCGTAAGAGCAGCAAAACTAAGGGCGGGAAAATCATTTCTCGAGCGAGCGGTGCAACAATTATGTCCAATGGGGCTGTCCTGTGATAGACCACAAGATTTAGAAACACTGAAACTTCATCCCAGAGCAAGAGTTTACGCCAATCATCTTCGTCTTATGAGGTTCATCAATCCACACAAAGTGTCCTCCGGAAATCGTACCCCTAACTTGACGAAGCTCGTCTGCCTCTCTCTACATCCCTCATGAAGATCAACATTGATAACTTGATCCCATATTTTCCTAGTCCCACCACTCTCACTTCCAGGTTCCTCGATTTCATCACCCAATAAACATCTACCATCCTTACAACATGTCCATACCAACAAGCTGCAGTACATATGTAATGCTTTCCACCCCAAGTTTACTTAGTTCATATTTCCAAATTAAAACATTCTGGGGTTGGTTTTTTTTAGGGTGATGGGGTGGTTTGGTAGGAAAATTCAGTATATTATTGAATTCAGTATATTGTTTATTTGGTTTCGTTTAAACGAAATAACTGGAAACAAAACACATTTCAAAATCTTGAATGCCTGGTTAGCTTCGCTAAGAACAAAGTTCACTGCCGAAATTTAAGGCTAAAACTAATGTTCCTTTCGACATTTTTTAAGACATTTTTTACATCAACTGGATAGAAATATATTATTTTAATATTGCACAAGAAAATCTCTGTTAATTTGTTAAAATAAAATGTATTTGTTTTTGTTTCTCTGGTTATTGTAAGTCTGGAAAATAGCTGGCCGACATTGTTGTTTTCGATCGAAATTAAAATGCATTTAGAATTGCTTTTATCGGTCGAGGGACCACAAAACATACTGCTTTCCCGTGGTCCCAGTAAATAAGTGCTTTATTATCAAAACAAAACGTAAAGACATGAAATATTTTATTCATCAAACATTAAATTAAATACAACTAAGGCGAAATTATTGACGGTCGACTACATATTATTGCCCTCTCAGAGCTATTGCGGGGGAAACAGCTAAATTTCGTCACTTTCACGTGATACACTCTCGACCAATGACATACTAGAAAAAGGGAACTTTGACACTTGGTATATAATAACTTCCCTTATACAACATATCTAATAATACTCAACAATATTGAACGATAACGAATGCATATGAAAGTTCTTTCGATGCGGCTTATATTACTGTACTTCCATTTGTTTTCATTCCTTTACCTCACTAGGAAAGCTGGAACTTATGTTATTAGTAATGGGCCATCAGGCGAAGCAAGGTTTGAAAATATTTTAATAACTTCAATCTATAGTTAAAGTATTTCAATAAAGTACTTCAATACTTAACAGTCATTTACATCCCTTATTTTCGTTTTGCAGTGTTCAATTTGATCCCAATTTTATTCATTCTGAAGAGACAAATTGGATGTTTAAAGATTTAAAATGCCATGTTCCATGGGCAGAAAAAGATATTAAAGTCCAAGGTACCTGTCCGTATGAATTGTTGAGCGTTTTATTAAGGTGGCTCGATAGTCTAAATCATGAGAAATTGCATTTTTCCACATAAAAATGTTTGTAATGCAGATCTGAGCTTCATAGTGGTTCATTGCATAGCTCTAGTGGTGGTCTTGTTTACTGAAACGTTTTATACTCTCAAAGTTTACCTGAGTGAAGAAATCGTGTTTCCAATAAATCCAGAAAACTATTTTGCCTAACATATGGCGCTTATCATAAACACAATTTCTCTAGATATACAAATGCTACAAGAGTGAAACGTTTCAATAATCAAGTCCACCGCTAGAGCTATGTAATGAACCAAAATAAAGCTCAGGTCTGTATTACAAAACGTTTTATGGATAAGTGGACAGATATTGAGTAGAACAAACGAGTTTGGCAACCGAAAGAGTCCGAAGTCTCATCGAAGCGTACAGTACTGCAGCCCTTTTAGACAGAACAGAGCAGCAAGAATTATATCAGATGACACGTACAGTACGAGGTTCGATCACATGAAATTTTAAATAAAATCAAATAGAAACGCTCGAAGAACGCAGAGAGTAACAGATGACAAAATTTATCAACAAACCGTTGAGACAGGAACATTCCGAAAACATTTCTAATATGTTAAATATTTAAAACTAAATATACAATGATGAGGAGTTTTAGCTATGCATGTGTCAAGATCTGGAACCAACGATCTAAAACCTATCGTAATAACATACTAAATGATATCAGGTAGTTTTTACTCTAATGATTATTCATGATAAACTTGCTTGAATGGTTATTAAATTATGTTAACCTTTACTCTTTTAAACCTTTGTGAATTATAGATAAATAGTAAATGGTTACTTTGTAAATATAGATTTAAATTGTAATCTTGGTTTATAATAGAACATACTTTCTTATGAAAAGCAACCTTTTTATTTTGAACTTTTTATATACTTTATAGGTTGATGAGTTACCGTGTTAAAATATGATTATATAAATAAATAAATATCTTCGCTCTTGTGTTTAGGTTGTTTAGTTCTATCAAAAAGAGAATAGACCTTTCTCGTATTTGCTGCACTTCCCCCAGTAGACATCGTAAAGAGTAGACATCGTAAAGGAGACGTTACACCGGACGATCTTTATCGACAAGTTTTAATGTAAATTACGTTGATGTGAGTCAACCATTAAAGTGTTTATGCAATGTTTAAACTCTGTTACTTGAAAGAACTATAAAAATTATTTCGATTGTCGTTTACAACTCTTTCATATCTCACTTTGATCCATGATACAATGAGAATCGATAGAATGATACTCACTTTGACGTCACACTGTATAATGACTTATTGCCAAAAAAGCGTGTATATTTTTGGTATTATGTAACGAAATTATGAACATGTGTATGTGTGTGTTTATCCCAAGATGCTAAACATACAAAGTCACGTTTCGAGTGACTTGGTTGCATAATCCCAAAGATATATACAGGCTTTTTAGTAATTCATTATGCAGTGTGACGTCAAAGTGATGATCATTTACATATCAAAGAAATCTTAAGGTAGCAAGATCCCTCTGAATACATTTTTAATACCATACAATATAACAATTAACCCTTACAACCATTTGATAGAACATATGACAAATAATATTTCCACACAAAAAGTTTGCATAAATTATGCTAATTAGCTGACGAAATGGCCGCCGATTGGTCAAAATCGGGATATACTTCAAACAAGATTTCTCATGCAGTTTTAGAGATAAGGTCATGAAAGTTTTTGAGTTTATAGCTTATATACTAAGGCATATTCTGGTGGTAGCATTTTCAATATAAACTTTCAGCTATTTTCTGACATGCTTTTTTTCTTTTTTTTTCAATTTCCACCACCTAAATTATATTAATTATGTCAGATAATTCAACAAGTATGAATCAGATTCAAAATTCCTACCACCATTCCCTAGATATTCCTGTTAGGAGGCTGTGGTGAAAATGTTATTGAAATATATGGGAAAATGAGGGAGAATCAATCGGCGGCCATTTCGTCAGCTAATTAGCATAATTTATGCAAACTTTTTGTGTGGAAATATTATTTGTCATATGTTCTATCAAATGGTTGTAAGGGTTAATTGTTATATTGTATGGTATTAAAAATGTATTCAGAGGGATCTTGCTACCTTAATATCTCCAGAAATTATCAAAATTGGCATTTACAATTCTTCCTTATCTCACTTCGATCTTGGTATATTAAGATTTGTTTGATATGTAAATGTCCTCACTGAGACGTCACATTGCATAATGACTTATTGAATAAACCTGTATATCTTTGGGATTATGTAACAAAATTACGAAACTGTGTATATTCATGTACAGTATGTCATGTGTGTGTCCCATGATACTAAACATACGAAGTTACGTTTCGAGTGATTTGATTGGATAATCCCAAAGATATACAGGCTTTTTAGTAAGTTATTATGCAGTTGACGCGCCAAAGTGAGGATCATTTACATATCAAACAAATCTTAATATCTCCAGAACAAAGTGAGATATGGAAGAGTTGTAAACGCCAATCTTTATTAAATTCTATAGTTCTTTCAAGTAAGATTATTTCGAACTGAATTTTCACTGCATAAGCACTTTAAAAGACATCGTTAAAAATCGTCCCGCGTATACATCGCCTTAATACATTTTCTGTATTTTTTTCCCACCCCAAACTCGACTTGAAGTCATTGTTTCATTGGCAGTCGGTGTCGCGAATATAGGAAAGCTCTATTTGCAGCGCCTTTATTATAGGTTTATTTTGTACTTTGCAACTGGCAACATTTTTTTTATGTCAAGACATGTTTCATGGAAAATATGACGTGTGGCATAGTCGTGTGCAACGATTGCACTTTTTTGCAATTCACGTTGTATTATAACATAATATAACTCAATGTAATTTTAACTTACATGTATTATATTGTAATTTTAACTTATTATAACTCAATGTATTTTTCCCCTCTGCAGGCCAGTATCATAGACAGCCTCGTCTTACCGCATGGTTTGGCGACTTCCCCTATACATATTCTGGGCTAACTCTTCAACCATTTCAGGTTGGTACATCTTCACTCATTGACTCAAAATCATGACTCGGTATATTAAAAATATAACGGTAGTACGTTGTGAATCTTGTCAAAATCTTAAACGTTTTTGATCGTTTTGTTCATATCCACGAGTATTAAAAGAATTGCACTGTTGAACTAAGGTAACAGTGACTGCGAATATATGTTTAGGTTATTCATGTAAGCCTGGTTCACACGAGCGACATAAGCACAAGATCAATACGAAAACAAAGCATGACTTGAACAACGAGAATTGTTCTTTGTTTCGTCTTTTGTCTATTCTTGACTTATGTTTGGTACTTATGACGATCATTATGTTGCAGGATGAGGCTTGACTTCATTCCTTTGTTTTGCCTTTTGTTTTGTCCTTATGCCTATGCTCACGTGTGAACCAGGCTTTAGTCCTTTGTTCTCAAAAATTAAACGAGTTTATACTTTTAGAAAACGTGTTCTGTGTTGTTTTTAGATGCTTGGGATATTTGTATACTTTATTGGTGTCTGTTAAATGGCCCCCTCGCTTCTTATTAATCGTTGCAAAGGAAAATATTAAAGTCCGTATAGGCTAGAACAGTTTTAATCCCCAAATATGATATTACTAATATAAATTTTACATGAAGAGAATAGTTGAATGCCAAAATGTTTTATGATTTGAGCTTTGTGTTGATGTTCTATAAACGTTTATTTGTCCGAAATGCTAGTAAGTGTGACGCAAAATCAGTCTCCATTTCTGCTGCTATTTGATCGAGTATTCAAACGTTGATGATATACATGAATGCTATACACCGAATTCATAAAGATGGCGGCCAACTAATATTCTTTTATGTGCATATAAATTAGCCTTTCGAGCCTCGACAAGGCTCCAAGGCTAATTTATATTTACATAAAAGAATATTAATTGGACGCCATCTTTATGAATTCGGTGTATAGTATCGGTGTAGAGAGATTTTATCAACTTTTTCGGAAACGCATACTATCCTTTTTCTGAAAAAAACACTAAGTTGTTTTTCGGAAAAAGCGTATTACCCTTTTTCGGAAAAAGCGTATTGCCCTTTTTCGGAAAAAGCGTATTACCCTTTTTCGGAAAATGCGTATTACCCTTTTTCGGAAAAAGCGTATTACCCTCGCAGTGTATAGGCTGGGAGTTCCATATCGTAGATTATATACCTCTCGTTAAAGGACATTCGCAACAAAAATTAAGTTTGTCCAATATGAAAGAACTCGTAAAATGATAGTGTGTCACCTTTTACAACTTTTACATCGTTTTTGAAATATTTCAGTTTGTTTGAAATGTAAACGATGGTCTCTGACGTCAGGTGCAGGTTAGAGAATTTTCACTCATTAAAATATTATTACTTGAAAATGTGCGTATAATAACTCCTCATGATAATGAACGTTATAAACTTAGCAATCACTGAGATATAAGACATTTTTTAATGAGTGAAAATTCTCTAACCCTGCTCAAGTTACAAGTGTCATGGCGTCGGATAGTTGTGTCTCGAGTACCTCTGTTGATTTTCTCAATAACCGCTTTGAGAATCTCAATTTGGCATCTTTTGTTTTCGACAATAACGGTAAAGGTTTGTCAAACATGTCTTATGACGGAAAGCGCCTTAAGTGGAGGGATAATCTTGAATCCTTGAAGAAACTCATTCATGAAGTGCTTGGGCTACAAGGAAAATAGTCCTCACAGGGCGGCGGTTCGAGGAAATTCAAACGTGCAAATGCCGACCTTTGTTTAACATGGTATTACGGAAAACAAAACACTCTATTATTTCAAGAGAAAACTTTGTACGTGTCTACCAAACAAGAGTCTCGTCAAGTCTAAAGTCGCTCAACCAATTTGATGATCAACAGAATGAAATTCTTGTTAGCCCGGACAGACCATCGTTTGTACACTGTAAAAAAAGTGCGAGTAAAATTACTCAATGTTTGAGTAAATATGTTGCTCAACTCAGAATATTGAGTAAATATTACTCATAAATTGAGTAAGTTGTTTTCTACTCAAAATTTGAGTAAACAATTACTCAATTTTTGAGTAATTTGTGGGTTGAGTAATTTTACTCAACATGCTGAGTAAACTTTACTCACATGTGAGTAAAACTAGAATTTGGAGTACTCCAACTCATTATTCGGAGTAAAGTCGAAATTTACTCATACTTTGAGTAGGCACATAAATGTACTCAAGACTGAGTAAAATCTACTCATTAATATGAGTAAGTTTAACTCACTAAACTGAGTAAATTCTACTCAAAAGAATATGAGTAAGCAATATGTCATGGTAATATTAAGCTTCTACTTATAATTGAGCAAAATAACTACCATCAATTATACTCAATAATGGTCTGTTCACATGTTCTAATTTGTCAGATCTGATTCTCCTCATGTTGAACTCACGATGATATTGGGTCACTTGCTCACAAATACTCAATTTGTCTCTCATTGGTACTTTTGTGACTATTATATACATGCATGTAGCATTACATCAAAAGGAGAATCGGATCTGACAATTGTATTCATAAGAATATGAGTAAGAATAAAGTTTTACTATGCAGTGATGCTAAAGAAGACTTTTCCACCTCTTGTTCTATCGATAACCATAACTGTTGCAAAAGCTATATATTTTCTCATCTGAAGCCCAATAAACCAGCTTTTACCAATGCTTTTAGATTTTTCAAACAAGACACATTATGTTAATATAAATTAGCATAATTATCATAAATGAGTTTGAAAAACTCCATTTTTCTAGAAAAGGTCATCATGCATATAGCATTATGAAAATTCAAAATGCCACCAATCACAGAGTTGTTTATGAAATCAAATCAAACTTGGTGTGTGAGTGGATCTCATGTGCCTGGTGCTTGTTGAATTTCAATTTTGAATCTTGCGTTACCGTGTACTTCGATTGACAACTTCATGGGTCTTCTATGAACCATTTTGACAGGGCCGGACAGGAATGTGTTATTAATGTTATATAATGGCAAAAGTTCAAAATATTTTTGTCACTCATCTTACAGATCCATAATTAATGAATATCTAGTTTATATTCTGAAAATCATTTTTATTATTATAACTTATCACCTTCAACCCACAATGTGATAGTTGCTACTATAATAATATCATTTGACACATAAGTTCATTTACTTCGATGTCAACCAAAACACAACAACACGGCTCTGCAAGACAGCCGCTGGTCATAATGTTCTAGTTATGAGCCTAGCGCTCACAACAATAACAATATGCTGCACTTACATTTCCACATTAATCTGGAATAATAGATATACTTTTTCACAGCATTAATTCTGAAAGTATCACCAAAATGGCTGCTGAATGTGTGATGAAATCGCTTAGATCTCTGGATAAAGTCGAGGCGAATCTTGACCCCGTAAAGAATAATTCATTATCGGTTACTAATTGTCCATGTTCGTGTGGTATTCTTACTGCAGAACTAGAAGGAGTTAAATTGGACTTGGTCATTTTGGAGAAACGTATTGACTCCATGGTGAATCTAACACCCGATAAGGATTCGAGAGTTAACAATGAAATTGGCCGTCTTCAACGCGAACTTCTGATCGAACAAGAGAAATCTAAGACTGCGTTTACACTAGAGCAAAAGTTTCCGGATTCGTCACAAATCCGGAACGTTTTGGTACCGGATTCGTTTTGCCGTTTACACACAAGAGGATGAATCCGAAATAAAACGTCCCGGTTTGGTCGCGTCTCCGGAGATTTTGAATCCGGAATCTAAAGTGGAAATTTTGTATCTGGATACTTATGAATCCCGAATCTTTTGTAGTGTAAACGGGTATTCCAATGAATCCGAATATTTTTCCGCCCGCGATCACACGAGTTTGCGGTGCAGACAAAATGGCGGATGTTGTTGTTATTGCACTGTTGTCGGTAGTTGGTTGTCTGATTTTGTTGCAGGCACATATGATGCACGAACTACTCCAAGAAGAAGTTATACTTCATAAACACTCTCTGTAACATCCTTTCTAGCCTTCTTTTTGGGCGGCATTTTGGAGTTGTCTTTTCGCGGATTTCATCGCGTGTGTAAACGATATGAATCCGAATACTCCCGGGTTTATGATGAATCCGGAAACTTTTCCTCTAGTGTAAACGTGGTCTAAACAGCTTGAAGCGGATATTCAAGTGGTGATAAGGGGAAGAAACAACGAAGTTGTTAATTTGAATAACATTATAACCTCCCTTGAGATTCAAGCTGTCAAACAGAATACGGAACACTTCAACAAGAACAATAAACCGCGGGGACTATAAATACACGGATATGTATGTCAACAAATCTAATCTCGTGTCTGTGAAGGTCACTGGACCTGGGCCGACCAATCCGAAATGTGTTCCTGTTTGCATGGTTATCAATGCAAGATCGCTAGTCAAGGCTGATGCTGCAGCTGCTCATAGTTAGTAGAGGGGATGGTTTGGAAGGTCCGCAAAATCATTGTTCTATGTTATTGTTCACTTTCACGGTCACTGAACGTATTGTATTTTCTGTATAATGAAGCAGTCATCCAATAACAACGTTCAGATTTAATTAGTGTAGTCCTTCATCGTCACGTGTTGTGAGTCCTTCGTCGTCACGTGTCCATAGAATTTCCTTTCTCCAACCAATAACAAACGCTTTCTCCAAAACAATAACATGATCATTGCGTCATCTTGAAAGACAATGGAGCTTCCAAACCATCCCCCTCTACTAACTATGAGCTGCTCTATATGCAGAACTTAGCCAAAATAATGTTGACATCTGTATTATTTCTGAGACGTGGCTAAATAAAACTGTGGCTGATCATTTAATTTGCCCAAGCGGTTATACCATTATGAGGAAAGATCGCGATGATAGGATTGGAGGTGGTGTAGCTATAATATGCCGGAATGACTGGCAATTATTTCGTTTAGGAGGAATTTTTTATAACTCATTTGAGTGTAAAAAAAACCTAATTCGGTGTATTATGTTGCAGCTGTATACCACCCGCCTGATACCAATAATCAGATATCATCTGATTTTATCAACCATCTTATGGATTCTTGTGAATCGATATTATCCATGGATCCTAACGATAAAATTATAATAGGGGGTGATATCAACCAGCTTGATATCAAACCTCTTTTGGATCAACTTTGTCTTAAACAATTGGTTAAAGCACCCACAAGAGGCCAGCGCATCCTGGACATATTCATTACTCATGCTCCTCATTTGTGGCCCAAGGTGTCTGTTAGCAGTTGTCTTATAAGATCGGATCATTCACCAGGCCTTGTTTTCCCTCGTGTTCCTTCCAAAGCAGTAAGATGGACGCAGTATGAGTTACGTTCTTCAATAAAGACTTTATATATGACGTCAGAGACCATCTCATTTACATATCAAACAAACGGAAATATTTAAAAAACGAAGTAAAATACCGAAAAGTTGTAAAGGTGTTATTCTATCATTTTACGAGTTCTTTCATATTAGACAAACTTAATTAATTTGTTGCCAATGTACTTTAACCAATCAGCGTGCGTTATTTTCCGTGCGGATCTGAAAAGGAGCTGAGCCATATAATAGATAATGTTACAGACCTTCACGTTGTTAATTGGACTATTGTTATTTTTTCCTTATTTAGTGGTCCCCACTTTTAAATGTATTGCGTGAAAGAATTTTAAAAAGAACTGGGCTTTCGTTTAATTCAATGCTGGCAAACCTTTACAGAAACGAAAAGGATAGCGTGGTAATTTTAGTAATTCACTTGTAGAAAGCTTTACCATATGCTTTTAGACATTTATATATTTGTTTTCGTTTAAGGACTGGCACTCGGATGATGAAGTCTCTCTTGGTAGTAAGCCAACGATATGTTCTTTATCTTTTGGCGAAACCAGAAATTTCGAAATGAGGAAAAAACCGGAACAAGTATGCTATGTTCTGTATATTGGCGATTGTGTTAGCGTTATGGTGATATGTTTGTGAATGCGCATGCTCCTCAAGCCTGTTACATTCTGATTGCCGTATGTATGTTGAATACGGAATCGAATCCACAACATATGTTCTTCTTTGGAGCCGTATATGTAATCTAATACATTGAAACAAATTATTACAAATACAGGGTATGTCCAATTACTAACATATTAATTAGCCTGCGTGGCGGCGTTAGGGGGAGGGGAAAAGCGGAAAGGCGAAGTGGCGAGGGGCTGGTGATGGAACGCCTGCACGAAAGACCCATATTTTTGGATTTCCGTCCACATGAAGAACTGTCAAAAACAACCAATCAGCGACTAGCGGGCTTTCCTCAATGATTATAAAACATTTCACTTCAGGCCGAATCGTGAAATATCCATGTCTGAAACTCCGTAAAACGCTTGACTGCATCTGGTGGAAACAAGATTTATTTTGAATATTTATTCAAGCAATCGTGTGGCTTGCGAATCAATCGGCTTTGCATTACTACGCAGTAAAACTTTGTCCGAGCGGGTTTGTAGGACTTGCGGTAGAAAAAATAAGAAATGCTTTTGAACTTTATAACTTTATTAAATCCGTGTATTAACACATGCAAAAGAAGGAGACAGCTTAGTTCCACCAACCGATAACATTAATTGTAGTGAAGCGACATCTGACTGCCAAGAAATTTCGTAGGCAAGACAACGTAAAAACCATCACTTATATACGTCTAGCCGTATGTCTCTATTCTGAAACGTCGAAGGAATTCTGCGAAATCTATCTCGGATGCGTCCGCATGATAGATAGATATAGAAACACCTGAAGACAAGGACAAGGTAGAAATCACAATAATAGCTGCTTCCCCTGCCAATTGATAATCACGCGCTCGCACGAACGTGGCTGCCAAATCCCGTTGGTAATACCATCAAAACACATTTTCCCATCAGCTACCTCGTTGCTACTTTTTGTTCCTGTTTTAATTTAAAGCTACGACCAGCAACGAACTGAAGATCGGTTAAAGCTTTCATCTACCAACACTGGTTTTTTAAATGTTTATTTCCTGACAGCAAACCCTGAATACTAATGAGTTGAGTCAGCCAATCAGAATTTAGCGTCTTCTGGGGACGTCGAAATCTAAAAACATGGGTCTTTCGAGCAGGCGTTCCATCCGCCCTCGCCCCAATCCCCGGCCCGCTACCCAACCCCTAATCTATCTATGAGACGAAAAATTCAACTCTGTTTTCATGACCCACTTTGGTACTTCGTGATGCTTTGGTGCTATCGGTTTTTCAATCACGGTACGGGAAAGTGCTTTTATCGGCGTTCAAACATCGCTATTTTGATAGAGTCTGGAACCGAAACAGCAGCAATAGTGACGTCACACGTTAGAGTCGTCGATAATTTCGATATATTTTATGTGGTGGTTAAATGCTTAGCTGTGGAAATATTACTGATGTTTGAGTTAGAGTCAACTTCTTCCTCTGAAAGCGAGATCAGTAATGATTTTTTCATCTATAAAATCTATGCCAAATCTAACGTGTGACGTTAAGGTGGCCGCGCGATAAGGTGGGACAAAATTGGTGTAATTTTTCCCCTTTTACATAAGAAATAAAGCATTTTGCTTTGTCTGATTGAGAAACCGATACCACCATAAGATTCAACGCATCAAGAAGTACCAAAATGGATCATAAAAACATAGTAGAATTTTTCGTTTCATAGGCACTTTAAGGGACTTTTTTTTTACTTTCATGTCAGGTTGACACAGGTTCTTTTTAAAAATTGTTTAAAAAGGTAGTCTCGGAACATATAGATTATAGAACGTTTTCACTCAATCCCCAGAGCTTCAAATGACAATAGACATGGCAGCCATGTTTTGGTGTACATAAGCGCGAAAGAAGCTACTTAAAAAATCTGTTGTTTATGTACACCAGTATAGCGGCCATGACATCGTAGGAAACAATATTCGTATTGTAGTAGGAAACAATAGACATTGTAGTAGGAAATAATAGATATTGTAGTAGGAAACAATATACGTATTGTAGTGTATTGTGAGGTATGTCCAGTATAGCCATCGGATAGCAGATGGTAACGGACGGTAGCAGGTAGTAACAGATGGTAGCAGATGGAAGCAGATGGTAGCAGACGGTAACAGACGGTAACAGATTGTAACAGATGGTAGGGGACTTAGAATAGACGGAGAGTAGGACGGATGCTACCGATGGTACCGATGGTGCAGATGGTAACAGACGGTAACAGACGGTAGCGGGTAGTAACAGATCGTAGCAGATTGTAGCAGACGGTAACAGACGGTAACAGATTGTAACATATGATAGGGGACTTAGAATAGATGGAGAGTAGGACGGATGCTACCGATGGTACCGATGGTGCAGATGGTAACAGACGGTAACAGACGGTAGCGGGCAGTAACAGATCGTAGCAGATGGTAGCAGACGGTAACAGACGGTAGCAGGTAGTAACAGATCGTAGCAGATTGTAGCAGACGGTAACAGACGGTAACAGATTGTAACAGATGGTAGGGGACTTAGAATAGATGGAGAGTAGGACGGATGCTACCGATGGTATACCGATGGTGCAGATGGTAACAGACGGTAGCGGGTAGTAACAGATCGTAGCAGATGGTAGCAGACGGTAACAGACGGTAACAGATCGTAACAGATGGTAGGGGACTTAGAATAGACGGAGAGTAGGACGGATGCTACCGATGGTGCAGATGATAACAGACGGTAACAGACGGTAGCAGGTAGTAACAGATCGTAGCAGATGGTAGCAGACGGTAACAGACGGTAACAGATTGTAACAGATGGTAGGGGACTTAGAATAGATGGAGAGTAGGACGGATGCTACCGATGGTACCGATGGTGCAGATGGTAACAGACGGTAACATACGGTAGCGGGTAGTAACAGATCGTAGCAGATGGTAGCAGACGGTAACAGACGGTAACAGATTGTAACAGATGGTAGGGGACTTAGAATAGATGGAGAGTAGGACGGATGCTACCGATGGTGCAGATGGTAACAGACGGTAACAGACGGTAGCAGGTAGTAACAGATCGTAGCAGATGGTAGCAGACGGTAACAGACGGTAACAGATTGTAACAGATGGTAGGGGACTTAGAATAGATGGAGAGTAGGACGGATGCTACCGATGGTGCAGATGGTAACAGACGGTAACAGACGGTAACAGACGCTAACAGACGGTAGCAGGTAGTAACAGATCGTAGCAGATGGTAGCAGTCGGTAACAGACGGTAACAGATTGTAACAGATGGTAGGGGACTTAGAATAGATGGAGAGTAGGATGGATGCTACCGATGGTACCGATGGTACCGATGGTACCGATGGTGCAGATGGTAACAGATGGTAACAGACGGTAGCAGGTAGTAACAGATCGTAGCAGATGGTAGCAGACGGTAACAGACGGTAACAAATTGTAACAGATGGTAGGGGACTTAGAATAGATGGAGAGTAGGACGGATGCTACCGATGGTACCGATGGTGCAGATGGTAACAGACGGTAACATACGGTAGCGGGTAGTAACAGATCGTAGCAGATGGTAGCAGATGGTAACAGACGGTAACAGATTGTAACAGATGGTAGGGGACTTAGAATAGATGGAGAGACCGATGGTGCAGATGGTAACAGACGGTAACAGACGGTAGCAGGTAGTAACAAATCGTAGCAGATGGTAGCAGACGGTAACAGACGGTAACAGATTGTAACAGATGGTAGGGGACTTAGAATAGATGGAGAGTAGGACGGATGCTACCGATGGTACCGATGGTGCAGATGGTAACAGACGGTAACAGACGGTAGCGGGTAGTAACAGATCGTAGCAGATGGTAGCAGACGGTAACAGACGGTAACAGATCGTAACAGATGGTAGGGGACTTAGAATAGACGGAGAGTAGGACGGATGCTACCGATGGTGCAGATGATAACAGACGGTAACAGACGGTAGCAGGTAGTAACAGATCGTAGCATATGGTAGCAGACGGTAACAGACGGTAACAGATTGTAACAGATGGTAGGGGACTTAGAATAGATGGAGAGTAGGACGGATGCTACCGATGGTACCGATGGTGCAGATGGTAACAGACGGTAACATACGGTAGCGGGTAGTAACAGATCGTAGCAGATGGTAGCAGACGGTAACAGACGGTAACAGATTGTAACAGATGGTAGGGGACTTAGAATAGATGGAGAGTAGGACGGATGCTACCGATGGTGCAGATGGTAACAGACGGTAACAGACGGTAGCAGGTAGTAACAGATCGTAGCAGATGGTAGCAGACGGTAACAGACGGTAACAGATTGTAACAGATGGTAGGGGACTTAGAATAGATGGAGAGTAGGACGGATGCTACCGATGGTGCAGATGGTAACAGACGGTAACAGACGTTAACAGACGCTAACAGACGGTAGCAGGTAGTAACAGATCGTAGCAGATGGTAGCAGTCGGTAACAGACGGTAACAGATTGTAACAGATGGTAGGGGACTTAGAATAGATGGAGAGTAGGATGGATGCTACCGATGGTACCGATGGTACCGATGGTACCGATGGTAACAGATGGTAACAGACGGTAGCAGGTAGTAACAGATCGTAGCAGATGGTAGCAGACGGTAACAGACGGTAACAAATTGTAACAGATGGTAGGGGACTTAGAATAGATGGAGAGTAGGACGGATGCTACCGATGGTGCAGATGGTAACAGACGGTAACATACGGTAGCGGGTAGTAACAGATCGTAGCAGATGGTAGCAGATGGTAACAGACGGTAACAGATTGTAACAGATGGTAGGGGACTTAGAATAGATGGAGAGACCGATGGTGCAGATGGTAACAGACGGTAACAGACGGTAGCAGGTAGTAACAAATCGTAGCAGATGGTAGCAGACGGTAACAGACGGTAACAGATTGTAACAGATGGTAGGGGACTTAGAATAGATGGAGAGTAGGACGGATGCTACCGATGGTGCAAATGGTAACAGACTGTAACAGACGGTAGCAGGTAGTAACAGATCGTAGCAGATGGTAGCAGACGGTAACAGACGGTAACAGATTGTAACAGATGGTAGGGGACTTAGAATAGATGGAGAGTAGGACGGATGCTACCGATGGTACCGATGGTGCAGATGGTAACAGACGGTAACATACGGTAGCGGGTAGTAACGAGGTATGTCCAGTATAGCCATCGGATAGCAGATGGTAACAGACGGTAGCAGGTAGTAACAGATGGTAGCAGATGGAAGCAGATGGTAACAGACGGTAACAGATGGTAGCAGATGGAAGCAGATGGTAACAGACGGTAACAGATGGTAGCAGACGGTAACAGACGGTAACAGATGGTAACAGACGGTAGCAGATGGTAACAGATCGTAGCAGATGGTAGCAGACGGTAACAGACTGTAGCAGATGGAAGCAGATGGTAACAGACGGTAACAGACGGTAGCAGATGGAAGCAGATGGTAACAGACGGTAACAGATTGTAACAGATGGTAGGGGACTTAGAATAGATGGAGAGTAGGACGGATGCTACCGATGGTACCGATGGTACCGATGGTGCAGATGGTAACAGTCGGTAACAGACGGTAGCAGGTAGTAACAGATCGTAGCAGATGGTAGCAGACGGTAACAGGCGGTAGCAGATGGAAGCAGATGGTAACAGACGGTAACAGACGGTAACATATTGTAACAGATGGTAGGGGACTTAGAATAGATGGAGAGTAGGACGGCTGCTACCGATGGTACCGATGGTGCAGATGGTAACAGTCGGTAACAGACGGTAGCAGGTAGTAACAGATCGTAGCAGATGGTAGCACACGGTAACAGGCGGTAGCAGATGGAAGCAGATGGTAACAGACGGTAACAGACGGTAACAGATGGTAGGGGACTTAGAATAGATGGAGAGTAGGACGGATGCTACCGATGGTACCGATGGTGCAGATGGTAACAGTCGGTAACAGACGGTAGCAGGTAGTAACAGATGGTAGCAGATGGAAGCAGATGGTAACAGACGGTAACAGATGGTAGCAGATGGTAACAGACGGTAACAGACGGTAGCAGATGGTAGCAGACAGTAACAGACGGTAACAGATGGTAACAGACGGTAGCAGATGGTAACAGATCGTAGCAGATGGTAGCAGACGGTAACAGACTGTAGCAGATGGTAACAGACGGTAACAGATTGTAACAGATGGTAGGGGACTTAGAATAGATGGAGAGTAGGACGGATGCTACCGATGGTACCGATGGTGCAGATGGTAACAGTCGGTAACAGACGGTAGCAGGTAGTAACAGATGGTAGCAGATGGAAGCAGATAGTAACAGACGGTAACAGATGGTAGCAGATGGAAGCAGATGGTAACAGACGGTAACAGATGGTAGCAGATGGAAGCAGATGGTAACAGACGGTAACAGACGGTAGCAGATGGTAGCAGACGGTAGCAGATGGTAACAGACGGTAGCAGATGGTAGCAGACGGTAACAGACGGTAACAGATGGTAGGGGACTTAGAATAGATGGAGAGTAGGACGGATGGTACCGATGGTGCAGATGGTAACAGTCGGTAACAGACGGTAGCAGGTAGTAACAGATGGTAGCAGATGGTAGCAGACGGTAACAGGCGGTAGCAGATGGAAGCAGATGGTAACAGACGGTAACAGACGGTAACAGACGGTAACAGATTGTAACAGATGGTAGGGGACTTAGAATAGATGGAGAGTAGGACGGCTGCTACCGATGGTACCGATGGTGCAGATGGTAACAGTCGGTAACAGACGGTAGCAGGTAGTAACAGATCGTAGCAGATGGTAGCAGACGGTAACAGACGGTAGCAGATGGAAGCAGATGGTAACAGACGGTAACAGACGGTAACAGACGGTAACAGATGGTAGGGGACTTAGAATAGATGGAGAGTAGGACGGATGCTACCGATGGTACCGATGGTACCGATGGTGCAGATGGTAACAGTCGGTAACAGACGGTAGCAGGTAGTAACAGATGGTAGCAGATGGAAGCAGATGGTAACAGACGGTAACAGATGGTAGCAGATGGAAGCAGATGGTAACAGATGGTAGCAGATGGTAGCAGACAGTAACAGACGGTAACAGATGGTAACAGACGGTAGCAGATGGTAACAGATCGTAGCAGATGGTAGCAGACGGTAACAGACTGTAGCAGATGGAAGCAGATGGTAACAGACGGTAACAGACGGTAGCAGATGGAAGCAGATGGTAACAGACGGTAACAGATTGTAACAGATGGTAGGGGACTTAGAATAGATGGAGAGTAGGACGGATGCTACCGATGGTACCGATGGTACCGATGGTGCAGATGGTAACAGTCGGTAACAGACGGTAGCAGGTAGTAACAGATCGTAGCAGATGGTAGCAGACGGTAACAGGCGGTAGCAGATGGAAGCAGATGGTAACAGACGGTAACAGACGGTAACAGATTGTAACAGATGGTAGGGGACTTAGAATAGATGGAGAGTAGGACGGCTGCTACCGATGGTACCGATGGTAACAGTCGGTAACAGACGGTAGCAGGTAGTAACAGATCGTAGCAGGTGGTAGCAGACGGTAACAGACGGTAGCAGATGGAAGCAGATGGTAACAGACGGTCACAGACGGTAACAGATTGTAACAGATGGTAGGGGACTTAGAATAGATGGAGAGTAGGACGGATGCTACCGATGGTACCGATGGTACCGATGGTGCAGATGGTAACAGTCGGTAACAGACGGTAGCAGGTAGTAACAGATCGTAGCAGATGGTAGCAGACGGTAACAGACGGTAGCAGATGGAAGCAGACGGTAACAGACGGTAGCAGATGGAAGCAGATGGTAACAGACGGTTACAGATTGTAACAGATGGTAGGGGACTTAGAATAGATGGAGAGTAGGACGGATGCTACCGATGGCACCGATGGTACCGATGGTGCGGATGGTAACAGTCGGTGACAGACGGTAGCAGGTAGTAACAGATGGTAGCAGATGGAAGCATTTGGTAACAGACGGTAACAGATGGTAGCAGATGGAAGCAGATGGTAACAGACGGTAGCAGATGGTAACAGACGGTAACAGACGGTAGCAGATGGAAGCAGATGGTAACAGACGGTAACAGACGGTAGCAGATGGAAGCAGATGGTAACAGACGGTAACAGACGGTAGCAGATGGTAGCAGACGGTAACAGACGGTAACAGACGGTAGCAGATGGTAACAGACGGTAACAGACGGTAACAGATGGTAGCAGATGGAAGCAGATGGTAACAGACGGTTACAGATTGTAACAGATGGTAGGGGACTTAGAATAGATGGAGAGTAGGACGGATGCTACCGATGGCACCGATGGTACCGATGGTGCGGATGGTAACAGTCGGTGACAGACGGTAGCAGGTAGTAACAGATGGTAGCAGATGGAAGCAGATGGTAACAGACGGTAACAGATGGTAGCAGATGGAAGCAGATGGTAACAGACGGTAGCAGACGGTAACAGACGGTAACAGATGGTAACAGACGGTAGCAGACGGTAACAGACGGTAACAGATGGTAGCAGATGGAAGCAGATGGTAACAGACGGTAACAGACGGTAACAGATTGTAACAGATGGTAGGGGACTTAGAATAGATGGAGAGTAGGACGGATGCTACCGATGGTACCGATGGTGCAGATGGTAACAGATGGTAGCAGATGGTAGCAGACGGTAACAGACGGTAACAGTCGGTAACAGACGGTAGCAGGTAGTAACAGATCGTAGCAGATGGTAGCAGACGGTAACAGACGGTAGCAGATGGAAGCAGATGGTAACAGACGGTAACAGATTGTAACAGATGGTAGGGGACTTAGAATAGATGGAGAGTAAGACGGATGCTACCGATGGTACCGATGGTGCAGATGGTAACAGTCGGTAACAGACGGTAGCAGGTAGTAACAGATGGTAGCAGATGGTAGCAGACGGTAACAGACGGTAGCAGATGGAAGCAGACGGTAACAGACGGTAACAGACGGTAGCAGATTGTAACAGATGGTAGGGGACTTGGAATAGATGGAGAGTAGGACGGATGCTACCGATGGTACCGATGGTACCGATGGTGCAGATGGTAACAGACGGTAACAGACGGTAGCAGGTAGTAACAGATCGTAGCAGATGGTAGCAGACGGTAACAGACGGTAACAGATTGTAACAGATGGTAGGGGACTTGGAATAGATGGAGAGTATGACGGATGCTACCGATGGTACCGATGGTACCGATGGTACCGATGGACAGATGGAGGGTTCGGTAATAAAGTACTGGGAAGGAGTGATGCATTAAGCTCGTTTTATCGTTGCAAGAAACATGGCGTCGTTGTCGGAGAGTGCTAGGTATATGTTTAGGTGGCTTTTCTTGTATGAGTTGTTGGGTTTAGTGTTTTTAAAAGTTGATGTGTTTCGCCGTTTTGTATGTGAGTTCATTTTTGGGGAAGATGTTGCAGAAAGTGCGATACAAAGATTTGTTTAGTTTAATGGTTTGACATTTGTTAATTGTAGTTTTTATGAAAATAGTTATTGGTGGAGTATTAGTATTTATATGTAAATAGTTATTAGAACGTTTTGTGTAAGTTAAATAAAGTATGACGTTAATAATTTGTGGAAGGGTTTTTGTTAGAAGGTCAGAGCATGACGGATTAATTATAGAAGGATGTGACAGATTAAGGTGAATATCTATAAGCGAATTAGTATTACAGGATATTGGGGTGTGACGAAGTGGGGAGAAAAGTGATATTTTTAGTTTCTGTGCAGTTTGGTCGTAAATGGTGTAAATAAAGGCGAGAAATTTTGGGAGAAAATGAAGAGACATATTAATAATAAATAGTAGTGATGTGCAGAAATTGTTTGTGTTAAGAAACTTTAACGCTCGCACCTGTTTCCATGCAATCGCTGCGATCGCGGCAAAACAAACATAGTCAGCGGTATTGATAGCGGGGTTTGTCGTGTCACAAGTCGAAGGAAAGAAAGCCCAAGTGTGTTTTAGTATCGCAAGCACAGCTTTTCATTGTAGTTGATCTTATCAGTAAGGGTTATTTGAAACGTCGAATTTCTCATGTGTGGAATATAATGTGTATTAGGTTCGACAAATTGGACGTCGGGTTTCAAACATAGAATTTATCATTTTGTGGAAAGTGATGGACCTGCCGTAAAAAGAAGTGGTTGGGATTGCATTTTAAAAGTAGTAAACTTAAATGTCGTCCCAGTTTGTTTCGACGAACCGTATTACATTGGACACATGATAAATTGGACGTTTGAGACCATCGCACTTTGGTCGTTATATTGCCGTCGCCGGAAGCGGTGCATGGAAGTTAATATTGCAAACAAGTGGAAGTTAATTGTTTCATAGACGTAATCGGCCTTCCGTAAAAAGAAGTCGTTCGGATTGCATTTTAAAAGTAGTAAACTTAAATGTCGTCCAAGTTTATTTTGATGAACTAAAATATCGTCCCAGTTTATTTTGACGAGGCGTATTACACTTGGCACATGATAAATTGTACGTTTGAAACCGTCGCACTTTGCATTGGTCCTCATATCCGTCCGAAGGGGTGGAACTTAATGTTTCGTTCGACCGCAATTACGAACTTATCATGTACATAATGCGATGTATTTGATTGGACACATGAGAAATTGGACGTTTGAAACAGCATAACTGCGCCAAGGATATAAGTGAAAATAAGTGTGTTAAGTTAGTAATCATTAGATAAATTATGTTGAAAGACATTTGTAAATGCATGGAGAAAGTAAAAATATTTTTAATGAAAGTAAGTTTCGTTGAGTGTACTAGCAAGATAATGAGAGTAGTTATATCAAAATAGTTATTAGTGGAGTATTAGTATTTAAGGGGAGATTTATATGTAAATAGTTATTAGCTAGTGTGATTATGTTACTTGGCAGAAGTGACGAAAGGTTTGTTTTTATTAAAGAATTGTTTTGACTTAACAATTAGATGATGGCGAGCAATATTTATAACAACACGTGTTTTGGGTTGTTGTGAACGTTTTGTGTAAGTTAAATAAAGTATGACGTTAATAATTTGTGGAAGGGTTTTTGTTAGAAGGTCAGAGAATGACGGATTAATTATAGAAGGATGTGACAGATTAAGGTGAATATCTATAAGCTAATTAGTATTACAGGATATTGGGGTGTGACGAAGTGGGGAGAAAAGTGATATTTTTAGTTTCTGTGCAGTTTGGTCGTAAATGGATGTAAATAAAGGCGAGAAATTTTGGGAGAAAATGAAGAGACATATCAATAATAAATAGTAGTGATGTGCAGAAATTGTTTGTGTTAAGAAACTTTAACGCTCGCACCTGTTTCCATGCAATCGCTGCGATCGCGGCAAAACAAACATAGTCAGCGGTATTGATAGCGGGGTTTGTCGTGTCACAAGTCGAAGGAAAGAAAGCCCAAGTGTGTTTTAGTATCGCAAGCACAGCTTTTCATTGTAGTTGATGTTATCAGTAAGGGCTATTTGAAACGTCGAATTTATCATGTGTGGAATATAATGTGTATTAGGTTCGACAAATTGGACGTCGGTTTCAAACATAGAATTTATCATTTTGTGGAAAGTGATGGACCTGCCGTAAAAAGAAGTGGTTGGGATTGCATTTTAAAAGTAGTAAACTTAAATGTCGTCCCAGTTTGTTTCCACGAACCGTATTACATTGGACACATGATAAATTGGACGTTTGAGACCATCGCACTTTGGTCGTTATATTGCCGTCGCCGGAAGCGGTGCATGGAAGTTAATATTGCAAACAAGTGGAAGTTAATTGTTTCATAGACGTAATCGGCCTTCCGTAAAAAGAAGTCGTTCGGATTGCATTTTAAAAGTAGTAAACTTAAATGTCGTCCAAGTTTATTTTGATGAACTAAAATGTCGTCCCAGTTTATTTTGACGAGGCGTATTACACTTGGCACATGATAAATTGTACGTTTGAAACCGTCGCACTTTGCATTGGTCCTCATATCCGTCCGAAGGGGTGGAACTTAATATTTCGTTCGACCGCAATTACGAACTTATCATGTGCATAATGAGATGTATTTGATTGGACACATGAGAAATTGGACGTTTGAAACAGCATAACTGCGCCAAGGATATAAGTGAAAATAAGTGTGTTAAGTTAGTAATCATTAGATAAATTATGTTGAAAGACATTTGTAAATGCATGGAGAAAGTAAAAATATTTTTAATGAAAGTAAGTTTCGTTGAGTGTACTAGCAAGATAATGAGAGTAGTTATATCAAAATAGTTATTAGTGGAGTATTAGTATTTAAGGGGAGATTTATATGTAAATAGTTATTAGCTAGTGTGATTATGTTACTTGGCAGAAGTGACGAAAGGTTTGTTTTTATTAAATAATTGTTTTGACTTAACAATTAGATGATGGCGAGCAATATTTATAACAACACGTGTTTTGGGTTGTTGTGAACGTTTTGTGTAAGTTAAATAAAGTATGACGTTAATAATTTTTGGAAGGGTTTTTGTTAGAAGGTCAGAGAATGACGGATTAATTATAGAAGGATGTGACAGACAGGATATTGGGGTGTGACGAAGTGGGGAGAAAAGAAAGGAATGTGGTGTGATATTTTTATTTTGTGCCCAGTTTGGTCGTAAATTGATGTAAATAAAGGCGAGAAATTTTGGGAGAAAATGAAGAGACATGTTAAAACAAATAGTAGTGATGTGCAGAAATTGTTTGTGTTAAGAAACTTTAACGATCGCACCTGTTTCCATATAATCGCTGCGATCGCGGCAAACAAACATAGTCAGCGGTATTGATAGCGGGCTTTGTAAACAAAGAGAAGTGTCTTTACTATCACAAGCACAGCTTTTCATTGTAATCGATCTTATCAGTATTAGGCCTATTTGAAACGTGGAATTTATCATGTGTCGAATATAATGCGTATTAGGTTGGAGAAATTGCACGTCGGTTTGAAACATAGAACTTATCATTTTGTGGAAAGTAATGGAGCTCCCGTAAAAAGAAGTCGTTCGGATTGCATTTTAAAAGTAGTGAACTTAAATGTCGTCCCAGTTTGTTTCGACGAACCGTATTACATCCGACTCATGATAAATTGGACGTTTGAGACCATCGCACTTTGGTCGTTATATTGGACCGTCTACGGAAGCGGTTAATATTGCAAATAAGTGTAAATTAATTGTTTCATAGGTGGAATTTATCATGTGCATAATGCGATGTATTTGATTGGACACATGAAAAATTGGACGTTTGAAACAGGCGTAACTGCGGCAAGTATCGTTTTGGGGTTCAACAGATATTTCGAATGAGCGTTCGGTGTGATGGGCAGGATCGCTGAGCGTGTGGTTTTAATATGATAGGTACGATCGTCGATTTTAAAATTGAGCGATCGCAGCGATGATATGGCAAGCAGGCCATTTGAAGAGTTTGTTTGGGTTAAGAAACATTGATATGTGGTATGAATGAATTGTTGCGTAGGATATTTGTTACAATGTTATTTGAAAACGTAAGATATTTGATTTATAAGTATTTTTAAGAACGAGGTAATACATAAGAGACAAATTATGCATGATCATTAATGAATTGTGGCGTAGGATATTTGTTACATGGTTATTTGAGAACGTGAGATATTTGTTGCAATTTTTTTTAAGAACGAGGTAATACATAGTAGTGATAGATGTGAAGAGTTTGTTTGGGTTAAGAAACATTTATATGTGTTATGAATGAAATTGTAGCGTTGGATATTTGTTACATGGTTATTTTAGAACGTAAGATACAGTTGTTGCAAGTTTTTTTAAGAACGAGATAATACATAACAGATAAATTATGCATGATCATTAAAGGTATCGGTGGCGATGGTGTAACGTAACATATGTGTTTGAAGTTTTTTAAGAAGGAGACATGTCAAGAGTTTGTTTAGGTTAAGAAACACTTATATGTGTTATGAATGAATTGTAGCGCAGGATATTTGTTACATGGTTATTTAAGAACGTAAGATACAGTTGTTGCAAGTTTTTTTAAGAACGAGGTAATAGTACATAACAGATAAAGTATGGATGTGACAATTGAAGTCATCGTAATAATAGTAGTGATATATGTGAAGAGTTTGTTTGGGTTAAGAAACATTTATATGTGTTATGAATGAATTGTAGCGTAGGATATTTGTTACAAGGTTATTTGAGAACGTGAGATACAGTTGTTGCAAGTTTTTATAAGAACGAGATAATACATAACAGATAAATTATGCATGATCATTAAAGCTATCGGTGTCGATGGTGTAACGTAACATATGTGTTTGAAGTTTTTTAAGAACGAGGTAATACATAACACACAAACTATATGGCTGAATTGTTTGGGTTTAGAAACTCTTGTATGTGGTATGAATGAATTGTAGCGTAGGAACAGATAAAGTATCCATTATTATTGAAGCGATCGGAGCCATCGGTGCCATCGGTAGGAAAGTTGGCAGAGGTGTAGGAGCATCAGTTTACAATCGGTGGCGATCGGTAGGCATCTGATGCAGATGCATACCGATGCTTAGTACGCTTAGGAAGGGATCAGTTTACAATCGGTTGCGATCGGTAACCATCTGATGCAGATGCATGACTTAGGAAGGGAAGGGATCAGTTTACAATCGGTCGCGATCGGTAACCATCTGATGCAGATGCATCCCGATGGTTATATTGGACATGTATGGTAGTAACGGATCGTAGCAGATGGTAGCAGACGGTAACAGACGGTAACAGATTGTAACAGATGGCAGGGGACTTAGAATAGATGGAGAGTAGGACGGATGCTACCGATGGTGCAGATGGTAACAGACGGTAACAGACGGTAACAGACGGTAACAGACGGTAACAGACGGTAGCAGGTAGTAACAGATCGTAGCAGATGGTAGCAGTCGGTAACAGACGGTAACAGATTGTAACAGATGGTAGGGGACTTAGAATAGATGGAGAGTAGGATGGATGCTACCGATGGTACCGATGGTGCAGATGGTAACAGACGGTAACAGACGGTAGCAGGTAGCAACAGATCGTAGCAGATGGTAGCAGACGGTAACAGACGGTAACAGATTGTAACAGATGGTAGGGGACTTACAATAGATGGAGAGTAGGCCGGATGCTACCGATGCTACCGATGGTACCGATGGTGCAGATGGTAACAGACGGTAGCAGGTAGTAACAGATCGTAGCAGATGGTAGCAGACGGTAACAGACGGTAACAGATTGTAACAGATGGTAGGGGACTTAGAATAGATGTAGAGTAGGACGGATGCTACCGATGGTACCGATGGTGCAGATGGTAACAGACGGTGACATACGGTAGCGGGTAGTAACAGATCGTAGCAGATGGTAGCAGATGGTAACAGACGGTAACAGATTGTAACAGATGGTAGGGGACTTAGAATAGATGGAGAGTAGGACGGATGCTACCGATGGTACCGATGGTGCAGATGGTAACAGACGGTAACAGACGGTAGCAGGTAGTAACAAATCGTAGCAGATGGTAGCAGACGGTAACAGACGGTAACAGATTGTAACAGATGGTAGGGGACTTAGAATAGACGGAGAGTAGGACGGATGCTACCGATGGTAACAGACGGTAACAGACGGTAGCAGGTAGTAACAGATTGTAGCAGATGGTAGCAGACGGTAACAGACGGTAACAGATTGTAACAGATGGTAGGGGACTTAGAATAGATGGAGAGTAGGACGGATGCTACCGATGGTACCGATGGTACGGATGGTGCAGATGGTAACAGACGGTAACATACGGTAGCGGGTAGTAACAGATCGTAGCAGATGGTAGCAGACGGTAACAGACGGTAACAGATTGTAACAGATGGTAGGGGACTTAGAATAGATGGAGAGTAGGACGGATGCTACCGATGGTGCAGATGGTAACAGACGGTAACAGACGGTAACAGACGGTAGCGGGTAGTAACAGATCGTAGCAGATGGTAGCAGTCGGTAACAGACGGTAACAGATTGTAACAGATGGTAGGGGACTTAGAATAGATGGAGAGTAGGATGGATGCTACCGATGGTGCAGATGGTAACAGACGGTAACAGACGGTAGCAGGTGGTAACAGATCGTAGCAGATGGTAGCAGACGGTAACAGACGGTAACAGATTGTAACAGATGGTAGGGGACTTAGAATAGATGGAGAGTAGGACGGATGCTACCGATGGTGCAGATGGTAACAGACGGTAACAGACGGTAGCGGGTAGTAACAGATCGTAGCAGATGGTAGCAGTCGGTAACAGACGGTAACAGATTGTAACAGATGGTAGGGGACTTAGAATAAATGGAGAGTAGGATGGATGCTACCGATGGTACCGATGGTACCGATGGTGCAGATGGTAACAGACGGTAACAGACGGTAGCAGGTAGCAACAGATCGTAGCAGATGATAGCAGACGGTAACAGATTGTAACAGATGGTAGGGTACTTACAATAGATGGAGAGTAGGACGGATGCTACCGATGGTACCGATGGTGCAGATGGTAACAGACGGTAGCAGGTAGTAACAGATCGTAGCAGATGGTAGCAGACGGTAACAGACGGTAACAGATTGTAACAGATGGTAGGGGACTTAGAATAGATGGAGAGTAGGACGGATGCTACCGATGGTACCGATGGTGCAGATGGTAACCGACGGTAACAGACGGTAGCGGGTAGTAACAGATCGTAACAGATCGTAGCAGACGGTAACAGACGGTAACAGATTGTAACAGATGGTAGGGGACTTAGAATAGATGGAGAGTAGGACGGATGCTACCGATGGTACCGATGGTGCAGATGGTAACAGACGGTAACAGACGGTAGCAGGTAGTAACAGATCGTAGCAGATGGTAGCAGATGGTAACAGACGGTAACAGATTGTAACAGATGGTAGGGGACTTAGAATAGATGGAGAGTAGGATGGATGCTACCGATGGTGCAGATGGTAACAGACGGTAACAGACGGTAGCGGGTAGTAACAGATCGTAGCAGATGGTAACAGACGGTAACAGACGGTAGCAGGTGGTAACAGATCGTAGCAGATGGTAGCAGACGGTAACAGACGGTAACAGATTGTAACAGATGGTAGGGGACTTAGAATAGATGGAGAGTAGGACGGATGCTACCGATGGTGCAGATGGTAACAGACGGTAACAGACGGTAGCGGGTAGTAACAGATCGTAGCAGATGGTAGCAGTCGGTAACAGACGGTAACAGATTGTAACAGATGGTAGGGGACTTAGAATAAATGGAGAGTAGGATGGATGCTACCGATGGTACCGATGGTACCGATGGTGCAGATGGTAACAGACGGTAACAGACGGTAGCAGGTAGCAACAGATCGTAGCAGATGATAGCAGACGGTAACAGATTGTAACAGATGGTAGGGTACTTACAATAGATGGAGAGTAGGACGGATGCTACCGATGGTACCGATGGTGCAGATGGTAACAGACGGTAGCAGGTAGTAACAGATCGTAGCAGATGGTAGCAGACGGTAACAGACGGTAACAGATTGTAACAGATGGTAGGGGACTTAGAATAGATGGACAGTAGGACGGATGCTACCGATGGTACCGATGGTGCAGATGGTAACCGACGGTAACAGACGGTAGCGGGTAGTAACAGATCGTAACAGATCGTAGCAGACGGTAACAGACGGTAACAGATTGTAACAGATGGTAGGGAACTTAGAATAGATGGAGAGTAGGACGGATGCTACCGATGGTACCGATGGTGCAGATGGTAACAGACGGTAACAGACGGTAGCAGGTAGTAACAGATCGTAGCAGATGGTAGCAGATGGTAACAGACGGTAACAGATTGTAACAGATGGTAGGGGACTTAGAATAGATGGTAGGACGGATGCTACCGATGGTACCGATGGTGCAGATGGTAACAGACGGTAACAGACGGTAGCAGGTAGTAACAAATCGTAGCAGATGGTAGCAGACGGTAACAGACGGTAACAGATTGTAACAGATGGTAGGGGACTTAGAATAGATGGAGAGTAGGACGGATGCTACCGATGGTACCGATGGCGCAGACGGTAACAGACGGTAGCAGGTAGTAACAAATCGTAGCAGATCGTAGCAGACGGTAACAGACGGTAACAGATTGTAACAGATGGTAGGGGACTTGGAATAGATGGAGAGTATCACCGATGGTGCAGTTGGTACAGATGGAGGGTTCGGTAATAAAGTACTGGGAAGGAGTGATGGCATTGCGTCGTTTTATCGTCGGAGAGTGCTAGGTGGCTTTTCCTGTAGTATGAGTTGTTGGGTTTAGTGTTTTTAAAAGTTGATGTGTTTCGCCGTTTTGTATGTGACTTCATTTTTGGGGAAGATGTTGCAGAAAGTGCGATTGATTCTGTTTTGAGACAGGTATCAGTCGCTCGTTGTTTGCCGTTTGATGCGTGAATTTCAAAGTTTCCTTCAAGACGCACAGTTTCATGGCAAGATCCTTATATTCCATATATTCTATGAGTAGAGGAACAGATATTGCGCTAGAAACGAACGCTCACTGATGTAAATCATTGCCATTGTATTGGACAAGGCCATCGTAATCGAAGCCGTTGAGAATATTATAGAACACGCTGACAGACGACGGCACGAAGAGTGCGGTTCACAATATTCGACAAACTCTTGAGTCAGACATCACTATACAAATTGATTTAAACGACTTTTGTAAACAGCTTATTATGTCGTAAGAAGATAACCAAACAACAAGAAAACGTAATAAATTGAGGTAGTTAGAAGGTTAGAGGCCAGTTTCACAAATCAAAACAATAACACAAGCGCGCAAAGCATTAGCTGGACACTCTTATATGGAAACAGGTGCGATCGTTAAAGTTTCTTAACACAAACAATTTCTGCACATCACTACTATTTATTATAAATATGTCTCTTCATTTTCTACCAACATTTCTCGCATTTATTTACATCCATTTACGACCAAACTGGGGAGAAAATAAAAATATCACACCACATTCCTTTCTGGCACCCCACTTCGTCACACCCCAATATCCTGTAATAAGCTGCAGCGATCGCGGCAAAACAAACATAGTCAGCGGTATTGATAGCTGGCTATATGGACGAAGGAAACAAAGACAAGTGTCTTTTACTATCGCAAGCACAGCTTTTCATTGCAGTTGATGTTATTAGTAAGGCTTATTTGAAACGTCGAATTTATCATGTGTCGAATGTAATGTGTATTAGGTTCGACAAATTGGACGTCGGTTTCAAACATAGAATTTATGATTTTGTCGAACGTAATGGGCCTCCCGTAAAAATAAGTCGTTCGGATTGCATTTTAAAAGTACTGAACTTAAATATCGTCCCAGTTTATTTTGACGAGCCTTATTACATTTGACACATGATAAACTGGACGTTTGAAAACGTCGCACTTTGGTCGTTATATCCGTCCGAAGGGGTGGAACTTAATATTTCGTTCGACCGCAATTACGAACTTATCATGTGGATAATGCGATGTATTTGATTGGACACATGACGAATTCGACGTTTGAAACAGCTGTAACTGCGCCAAGGATATAAGTGAAAATAAGTGTGTTAAGTTAGTAAGCATTAGATCAATTATGTTGAAAGACATTTGTAATTGTGAAGTAAGAAAACTAAGAGATAGATTAGTATTGATAGATTGGAATATAGCGTATTTTTATTTTGGTTAAATATGGGCGATAGGGCGGACGGGAAAGGAAGTGTGGTGATAAAAGTTATTGGGAGGATGTAGACTTGTAAGAAAATGCATGGAGAAAGTAAAAATATTTTTAATGAAAGTAAGTTTCGTTGAGTGGACGAGCAAGATAATGAGAATAGTTATATGAAAATAGTTATTAGTGGAGTATTAGTATTTAAGGGGAGAGATTTATATGTAAATAGTTATTAGTGTGATTGTGTTACTTAGCGGAAGTGAGGAAACGTTTGTTTTGATTAAAGAATTGTTTTGACTTAAGAATTAGATGATGTGATGATGGCGAGCAATATTTATAACAACACGTGTTTTGGATTGTTGTGAACGTTTTTGTGTAAGTTAAATATGGTATGACGTTAATAATTTTTGGAAGGGTTTTTGTTAGAAGGTCAGAGAATGACGGATTAATTATAGAAGGATGTGACAGATTAAGGTGAATATTTATAAGCTAATTACTATTACAGGATATTGGGGTGTGATGAAGTGGGGAGAAAAGAAAGGAATGTGTTGTGATATTTTTATTTTCTCCCCAGTTTGGTCGTAAATTGATGTAAATAAAGGCGAGAAATTTTGGGAGAAAATGAAGAGACATGTTAATAACAAATAGTAGTGATGTGCATAAATAGTTTGTGTTAAGAAACTTTAACGATCGTACCTGTTTCCATATAATCGCTGCGATTGCGGCAAAACAAACATAGTCAGCCGTATTGATAGCGGGCTTTGTCGTGTCACAGCTAATCAAAGCTATGGCTATGGACGAAGTAAACAAAGACAACTGTCTTTTACTATCGCAAGCACAGCTTTTCATTGTAATTGATGTTATCATTAAGGTCTATTTGAAACGTCGAATTTATCATGTGTCGAATATAATGTGTATTAGGTTCGACACATTGGACGTCGGTTTCAAACATAGAATTTATCATTTTGTGGAAAGTAATGGACCTCCCGTAAAAAGAAGTCGTTTGGATTGCATTTTAAAAGTAGTGAACTTAGATCTCGTCCCAGTGTTTCATAGGTGGAACTTATCATGTGCATAATGCGATGTATTTGATTGGACACATTATCGTTTTGGGGTTCGGCAGATATTTCGAATGAGCGTTCGCTGTGATGGACAGGATCGCTGAGCGTGTGGTTTTCATATGATAGCTACGATCGTCGATTTTAAAATTGAGCGATCGCAACGATGTCAAGAGTTTGTTTGGGCATAGTTTTGGGTTAAGAAACATTTATATGTGGTATGAATGAATTGTTGCGTAGGATTTGTTACAAGGTTATTTGAGAACGTAAGATATTTTTTGCAAGTTTTTTTAAGAACGAGATAATACATAAGAGACAAATTATGTATGGTCATTAAAGCTATGGAGTATCGATAGCGATGGTGTAGCGAAACATATTTGTTTGAAGTTTTTAAGAACGAGGTAATACATAACAGACAAAGTATACATGTGACAATTGAAGTCATCGTAATAAATAGTAGTGATACATGTCAAGAGTTTGTTTGGGTTAAGAAACATTTATATGTGTTATGAATGAATTGTAGCGTAGGATATTTGTTACAAGGTTATTTGAGAACGTAAGATATTTGTTGCAAGATTTTTAAGAACGAGGTAATACATAACAGACAAAGTATGCATGTGACAATTGAAGTCATCGCGGTAATAAATAGTAGTGATACATGTCAAGAGTTTGTTTGGGTTAAGAAACATTTATATGTGTTATGAATGAATTGTAGCGTAGGATATTTGTCACAAGGTTATTTGAGAACGTAAGATATTTGTCGCATGTTTTTTTAAGAACGAGATAATACATAACAGATAAATTATGCATGATCATTAAAGCTATCGGTGGCGATGGTGTAACGTAACATATGTGTTTGAAGTTTTTTAAGAACGAGGTAATACATAACACACAAACTATATAGCTGAATTGTAATACATAACAGACAAAGTATATACATGTGACAATTGAAGTCATCGTAATAAATAGTAGTGATACATGTCAAGAGTTTGATTGGGTTAAGAAACATTTATATGTGTTATGAATGAATTGTAGCGTAGGATATTTGTTACAAGGTTACGTTATTTGAGAACGTAAGATATTTGTTGCAAGATTTTTAAGAACGAGGTAATACATAACAGACAAAGTATGCATGTGACAATTGAAGTCATCGTAAGAGTTTGTTTGGGCGGTTAAGAAACATTTATATGTGTTATGAATGAATTGTAGCGTAGGATATTTGATACATGGTTATTTAAGAACGTAAGATATTTGTTGCAAGTTTTTTTAAGAACGAGGTAATACATAACAGATAAAGTATGGATGTGACAATTGAAGTCATCGCGGTAATAAATAGTAGTGATACATGTCAAGAGTTTGTTTGGGTTAAGAAACATTTATATGTGTTATGAATGAATTGTAGCGTAGGATATTTGTTACATGGTTATTTAAGAACGTAAGATATTTGTTACAAGTTTTTTTAAGAACGAGATAATAACATAACAGATAAATTATGCATGATCATTAAAGCTATCGGTGGCGATGGTGTAACGTAACATATGTGTTTGAAGTTTTTTAAGAACGAGGAAATACATAACACACAAACTATATGGCTGAATTATTTGGGTTTAGAAACACTTGTATGTGGTATGAATGAATTGTAGCGTAGGGACAGATAAAGTATCCACTATTATTGAAGCGATCGGAGCCATCGGTAGCATCGGTGCCATCGGTGCCATCGGTGCCATCGGTAGGAAAGTTGGCAGATGTGTAGGAGCATCAGTTTACAATCGGTCGCGATCGGTAGGCATCTGATGCAGATGCATGCCGATGGTTAGTACGCTTAGGAAGGGATCAGTTTACAATCGGTTGCGATCGGTAACCATCTGATGCAGATGCATACCGATGGTTAGTACACTTAGGATAGGAAGGGAAGGGATCAGTTTACAATCGGTCGCGATCGGTAACCATCTGATGCAGATGCATACCGATGGTTATATTGGACATGTATGTGTATTGTAGTAGAAAACAATATATGTATTATAGTAGGAAACAATATACATTGTAGTAGGATCAAATTAAATAGACATTGTAGTAGGAAAAATAGATATTGTAGTAGGAAACAATATAGATATTGTAATACGAAACAACACGTATTGTAGTAGGAAAGTTTTGGTATTATAGTAGGAAAGAATGTATTGTAGTAGGAAACAATATAGGTCTTATAGTAGGTAACAATAGACATTGTAGTAGGATCAAATTAAATAGACATTGTAGTAGGAAAAATAGATATTGTAGTAGGAAACAAATTGTAGTAGGAAACAATAGGAGGAAGCACTAGATATTGTATTAGGGAGCAATACGTATTGAAGTAGGAAACAATATATAGGTATTGTAGTAGGAAACAATAAGACGTTCTAATAAGAAACAATATAGGTATATTGTAGTAGGAATTCCTGAGAATTATTTCGACCACTGGTCCCAACCCCCAATAATTTCCAGATAGTATACTGCCCGACAATTTAAATATGGCAAAACATGGAAGCACGCGACCCTTCCACTGAGATCGTCAACGAATTTAATCGAGCTTTAGTCTCAATAGTTTAGGTCCCATAAGATCAGTTATTGAGTTCCCTGGATCAACATATGGAAAGAGAGAACTTCAAGTTTCAGGCTGGTGTATAATGACTTTTCATGGCTTGAGTATTCATTGACGAAAGATGCGCCTTTTTGTTTTCATTGTAGGTGCTTCTGGACACTTGGTAAGTTACTACAGTAGGTTTTTGATACGTCACCGTTTATTGAATAAATCGATAAATTATGACTACATTAGCAGCCGATCTTTCTGTGATATACAAACTCGAGCCGAAGGCGACCATTTCAGCGTTTCTGCGTTTGTATCTGCGAAAGTTTTTTCTTACTTTTGAGACATATAAATGTTTAATGTGTGAAGACAAATTTCAAATATATAAGCTGTTTTTGCTGACGAAATCGAACGAAAAGTTTATGAAATCACGATCTTAATTCTGATCGATAAATCGCGCGAAGTTAATTCAGTTACAGGTATCTCTACAAATTAGACTAAAACTAAAAGACTTCTAGGACGTAGGCTTCGTTTATATTTATATATTTTGTTAATGCATTACTATTATGTCTATATCACAAGAATATAAAGAATTTGAGATAAATAGGGATCCTAACCTTACAACGATCACCCCTGATGAAGACACTCTAGATTAGAGTGTTGAAACGTCAACCTCGTCCCAGGGTCTTCTCAGTGCCTGGGGATGGAGCGCCCGGGATAGGAGGGGAGTGGAGCGAGGGAAGAGAAGACCCTTGGTAAAGGCTGGTCACCTGGCTTATTCTCGCTTATATCATCCGGGGGGCCGGATCGCTGTGAAAACATACCACAAACTTCTATAATTGAAAGTATAAACAGTATATGGATAATTTAAAAAGATTACAATTTATTGGAAAGACAGTACGGACTGCAGACAAGTTGAAAGCCTTGAAAGATGGTGGATTACTAATTCGAAAAATACGTTGATTTACTGGACATTTGTTGCTGTCATAAAATAAACATGATTAGTATTTAAAATAATAGTCATAGTCTGACTGTATTAAAATTGTAAATTCGAACTGTTCTGGCGTTGATCAGGGCGGCGACGGCAGTAAAAGCAATACACATTTTAGCATTTGAATGAAACCACGGTCGATTGACTAGCGTAAGACGTGGAAAGTGTTTTCGACTCTGCTAATTTGACACTCCAAGCTTGTTTTATGATATCCAAAACGCTTCAATATTTCTAAAACGATTATAGTGTCTGTGTTTAAGTCAGTCTTAAGTCACATCTCTCCGCGAGTTACCGTCGTCCGAAAGACGTGAAAATGCTCCCAGTGGCGTTGTAAACAGAACGAGAACGGCGTTGAAATTACTCTTGGCAATAAAAATTATTCATTATTGTTTCGCATGAAGATTCTTTTGTTTGAACGACGTCCCCGTCCTAGGTTGCCGTCGTAGACCTTAAAGTCCCTAATGTTTATCTTATAAAAGCAACAAATGTCCGTAAATCAACGTATTTTTCGAAGTAATCCACCATCTTTCAAGGCTTTCAACTTGTCTGCAGTCCATACTGTCTTTCCAATAAATTGTAATCTTTTTAAATTATCCATATACTGTTTATACTTTCAATTATAGAAGTTTGTGGTATGTTTTCACAGCGATCCGGCCCCCCGGATGATATAAGCGAGAATAAGCCAGGTTACAAAATAATCCAATATCCATGGAGTCACGTGACCAGCCTTTACCCTCTTTCTCTTCCCTCGCTCCACTCCCCTCCTATCCCGAGCGCTCTCTCCCCGGGCACTGAGAAGACCCTGGGTACGAGGTTGTTGAAACGTTTGGTCATGGACAGTAACTTTTAAAGTTACGTTAAAAAAACTTTAAGCCAAAGTAGGTCAAACTATGTCTGATTTATCACCTGGTTGCGTTGGAAAATTTGTTGAAAACTAAACTTAAATTTTTAGTTGGAAGCTCAGAAGAAACATTCACAAAGGGAGGCTTTCGGACGTGGAAAATTTACTCTGGGCTCTGGTGGTAGCTAGTAAAACATGAATGCATATTCTGTCGATGGAACGCATGCAAAAGTGCTTGTAAACCCATCGATATATTCAGCTGAGGAAGCGAAGGCAAGAAAAGAGAAGGGGGGAGAAGAGAATCGTCTGATCGCTCATTCCGTGGTTGTGATGAGTCAAGATCTTAGGTTCATTGCTAAGTACCATATATCAATAAGAGTCAATAAAATCAACTCCCCAGCGTATGGCATTGAGGTGAACCAATCAATGCTTAACATTACTCAAGAGTATTCCCTAGAGCAATGTAATAATATGGCAACTCGAAATGATAACATCCTTGACCTGGTTTTCACAACTAATCTATAACTGGTTGAAAACATTAAAGTTTGTGAGGGAATGAGTGATCATCAGGTAGTAGTTACAACTATTTTCACAAAGGCAAAAAACAACAAGAAAAAACCAAGAACTATATACCTATTTAAGAAAGGCAATATCAATGCCATTAAAGCCGAACTTAAAACTTATAACAGCGAATTAGTTGAACTCAGCTCCAAATGAACTGTGGAACGCATCTGGTCTTCTTTTTGTACAAAGCTCGGCGAACTGATTCATAAACACATACCCAAAAAAACTGTAAGTGGTAGATTAGGTGTGCCGTGGATAACAAAACATATTAAACGCTTGCTTCGTCGTAAACAACGTATGTTCAACAAAGCAAAAAGAATAAAGAAGACAAGAAAGCGTTTAAACGAATGAGGAAACAAATTAAAACAGAGCTTCGCAAGTCACATATTGAATATATTAATAACTTATTGGACTTCAGACCAAATGAAGGCGACAATACCCCTAAACCTGTGATTAGCAAACGTTTCTGGTCTTACTTTAAAGGAAGAAAGAGAGATAATATAGGAATCCCTCCTTTGAAGGTGACCAACATAGAATATAGTAGTAGCAGTGACAAGGCAAGAATCCTAAATGACCAATTCCAAAGTGTGTTTACTAGAGAAAACCTTAACAATATTCCCAACAAAGAATCGACCGTATGGTCTTCCGTCGTACAGAATATAATTTTCGATAATCAGGGTATCTTCAAACTTATTAACAATTTAAATCCAAAGAAAGCATGTGGTCCTGATTTATTGCCCACGAGAATCCTTAAACTTGCATCTGATGAACTTCCCACTGACTGGCTAAATACTAATATCACATCTGTTTACAAGAAAGACAACAAGAGCTGTCCATCCAATTACAGACCAATCTCTCTGACTTCAATTCCCTGCAAAATAATGGAACATATTATATATCGTAACATGATTCATCTAGAAACAAATGAAATTTTATCAGGTCGTCAGCATGGTTTTAGGAGTGGAAGGTCATGTGAAACTCAGCTCATTAACACAATAGAAGAATAACAAGGTCTTTGGACAATGGTCAATAAATAGACACCCTGATACTGGACTTTTCGAAAGCCTTTGACACTGTTCCTCACCAAAGACTACATAAATTAGATCATTATGGCATCCAAGGTCCAATCATTGCATGGATAGAACAATGGTTAACTAAAAGAACCCAACGCGTAGTAGTTGACGGTGAAGAGTCCGATAAAGTGCCTGTACTATCTGGGGTTACCACAAGGAACTGTCTTGTGCCCTCTGATGTTCCTCCTATATATAAATGATATAGAGGATGGTATAAACTCCAATATTCGCCTTTTCGCTGGCGACTGCCTATTGTTTAGGGAAATATAGTAACAGAAGAAGATGCGATGGATCTCCAAAGTGATCTGAATTTATTAAACAAGTGGTCTGAAATTTGGCAAATGAACTTCAACCCATGCAAATGCTATACTCTCAGTATACAGCGCAAGTCGAAACCAGTTAAGTATAGGCATAGCTACACAATAAATGAGCAAAGTTTAAAACCTATTAACCATCACCCCTATCTTGGTGTATAGAACTTCAGTCCGACTTAAAATGGAATCATCATATCGACAGCAAAGTTGCTAAAGCACATCGATCTCTTGGTTTCCTGAGAAGAAACTTGAGTATGGTACCTATTAATTAATATTAAACAAAACGCTTATTTTGCATTAGTACGTCCGCATGTTGAATTTGCAAGTGCAGCATGGGACCCCATCTTAAGAAGGATATAGACAAGATAGAAATGGTACAAAGGCAAGCAGCCAGATTTGTAAAGAAAGAATACAAGCGTGAACCCGGTACATGAGTAACACATATTTTGAACGAACTAGAATGGCCATCATTAAAGTCAAGGAGAAAAGTATCGCTCCTAACTTATGTCCACCATGCATTACATGGATCAATGGCCATTGATATACCTAATTATGTCATGCCTCTTAATGTAAAAACCCGTCAGTATCACCCACTACGTATGATTCAGCTACAATCCTCAACTAATACGTATAAGAATGGTTTTTGGCCTCGATCCATAAGAGACTGGAACAGTCTGCCAGACCACGTATTGAACTTGAATGATAGTAAATTATTCAAATCAGCTGTGATTGGTATCACAGATTAGTGATTTTTTTAAAAATTTAAAAATTTAATTTTTAACATTAACATTTTATTATTATTATTATTTTATTTTAATTTGTACTTTATAGTTAAATTTTTTAGTATTTCATAAAACTTATGTATATATATATATACATATTTTTTATCTCTGCGTAGTGCTACCCGGCGTTGCAGAGTATTAACATAGATGTAGATATAAGTCCTTGGAACGTAGGATGGAAAGTCACCCATAGAATTTGTCATATTTTTCTCCTATGGTGCATCAAGCTAGCGCGTGTGACCAGTTTAATACTGAAAAGCCTTGCGGACATTATCATTGCTATACTCACGAATATGGACTTACTGTAACATGTCTGGCAAGGACGTGGCCGCGGTGTTCAACAGCATCTCACTGTAGCTGGTGCAAATAACTCTTTTTCCATGAAACTTTGCTTACAGACTGCATGTAAGTACTGCATGTCTAAACCCTTTTACTACATGTCTATGATATATTTGATGCCATACTGGTTCCATATATCGTTACGAAGAGGCATGTATTGTATGAAGAGAAGCTGCGAGGCCAGCATATTAAAGGAAACCAGGTGTTGCACTCCCTTTCAGTCAAAAGATGGACTGTCCGATCAGATAATTTAGATGTTGTTGTAAACACCTTGCCTGCTATCATATCCATGCTGGAAGAAATGTCAGAAGAGGGGAGTAGCTGCTGATGGCTCATGTGCATACAAAAGTTCAAGTTCTTTGCTTCATGTATATTGTGTTGAAGAAGGGTTTCGCTCGTAGAGATCAATTTCAGAATATCTGCAGCATGAAAACATTGACTTGTTTTCTGCGATATCGGGCGTGCAATCTCTTAAAGCAACGCTATCGTCGTTTAGGAACGAAGGAAAGATGGATGAATTTCTAAAGGAGGCACGACAATACGGCACGGAAAAGTGGTTGGTTGTTACAACCAAGATTTGAATTACCCAAAGCGTCGGCGCACAATTTGCAGGAATTGTCTGCCAAAGACATCTCTTTAAACGAGACTTTTTCTTCCCGTTTTTAGACTGGGTGCAACGAACTTGAGAAGAGATTCTCGTCTAAAGCTTGTGACAATTTTTTCGCTGGCCAACGTCTTCCATCCCAAAATTCTCAACGAAGAAAATTCAGGTAATGCCAAAAAGCTGGCCAAAATCTACGGAATCGAAGCTGAAGTTGTCGCAAATCGGTTCATTTTGCTCTCCAAATCGAGTGAAATTGCAAAAAGAAGTACGAAGAGTTTCTCAAAACGACAGAGAAAGCTGAGTGGAAAAAACCCTTGGCGGAACAAACGCAGCATTGGCTTTATCTACCGACCCTTCTAAAAGTTTTCGGGAAAAATATAATGAGAAGCCTGTATCATCATTTGTTTAACTTGGTGAATGTCGCACTCGCTCCCACTGTTGCCTCTTGTGAACGAGCACATAGCAAAGTGAAGATCATCTTCTTCATATCTTCGAGATGTCAATGTCCAATGAAGCCTTGAGAGGCTGGTTCATATTAGTATAGTTAAGACATATTGCAGATAAGATTGAACTGAATAGCCGTGTCGAAACATTCAAATTACAACAGAAAGTTTCCCTTGTAGAGCACTACAGTACTGCTCAGAAATAACCTAACTAAAAACGCGTACCAGAACGCGTTCCGGTTTTCAGGGTATCGATGTCGTGATCGGTTCGCCCATATCCGGAAGTTTTTGCCATTTTCCGATCCGTAGTGTCATCTTGTTTCATATCGTCGCTCCGCCGTATTTACTGTATACAAGAGATATTTTACGATGGCAAAGGTTTCGCTATATGCAAGAAATAGAGTCATTTCTTTGAGATCTGCTGTAGTAAAGATTCAAAAAATAAGACACTCTAGACGAGGAAGGAATTAAAATCTCAAGATCGGCAATCTGTCTTATCAATTTTATTGACGAAAAGATGAAAGAAAATTACCAACTAACTTCTCGGGAATTAAAAGAAAAGGTTTCCCATTGTTGACCGGGCCGCGATTTGGTTTTCGAGCTCTTGTTTGGTTCACGAGCTCTTGCGCATTGTTGACAGCCACAGAGGGTGATACCTACGGTGGCCCACAAGGGTCACCTCTTCTCCGTACAAACACGTAGCTTCTCCGTAGAAATCGAGCTTCTCCGTGGGAATACGCACATGTTCCGCGGAAACAGACGCTTTCTCCACAAAAACAGACGTCTTACCCGTAGAAATAGACCCCTTCTCCGCTGAAATAGATACCTTCTCCGGGGGAACAGACACCTTCTCCATAGAAGCAGACGCCTTCTCCAGGGAAATAGACGCTTCTCCGTAGAAATGGACCCCTTCTCTGGTGAAATAGACGCCTTCTCTGTAGAAACGGACGCCTTCAACATAAAAATTTAAAAATCTCCCCCGGAATCACCCCCTGAATTGTTTTATTCTCGTGATCCGGGGGTAGATAACGCAAATGCAAATATTTGAAGAATATATAGCTGTATAGCGATTGATGTTTTAGTTAATGGCCGTTAATGTTAATCTAATTCATCAGAAATTGCGGAACGTATTTCTAGTTTAAATATGGCTACGGAGAACCGAGAACCAATATTGTGGCAACTGTCAAAGTGCGCTTCTGGAGAACTGTAACTTTTCAGTGTTGTGGTAATAGATATATATACCAGGTGGAAAACGTAATTTAAAGATAAATATTAGAGCCCAGCAAATGACTTTGAGACAAGACGTAGTAAAAGAGATTTAATTGCTAACGTTTCGTTGCTTGCAGCGCAACATGATCATATATATTATAACATCATCAGTATATATATATTATATAACACGTATCTCAGAGCATATGGGGGTTTCGGCCTTTGACTGGAAAGACTGAGCGCCCTAGTCTGTGTCAACAAGACCAAACATCCTGTCTCGTCTTCTGATTTTAAAATACTCGCCTCATCAACTTCAAAATTTGTACTCTTACTAAAGGAAAGTCTTTCTAAGCTTAACCCCATTCTTAACGCTAATATTTGCTCAGTACTTCTGTACTTGTAGACGTAGTCTTCACTAAACATCTTCAAATAATCTTTCGTTTGACTAGCTGAAACATGATATCTTATTTACCTTTGGGCTTTGACTACTTGTATATTTGAGTGATTTGACTACTTGTACAGTTTAAATTTCAAATTTGTTATCCTACTTTGACCGTTTGTAACTAACACTAAAATTCTAATGATTCTAACACTAGCATCTATGTGTATATATAGCGACGATTTTTAACTTTAGCGAACTTTAGCGATTAAATTATCTCTTTTATTATGTCTTGTCAGTTGTCTCAAAGTCATTTGCTGGGCTCTAATATTTACCTTTAAACTGTGACTTTTGTCAAAATTGCGGGAATGACATTGCGGGTAAGCATCTTTGTCATCATGTGGATATGGTTAATTTGTCTGTAAAAATATTTTCTAAAGAATACTTAGTGGCATTGTTTCAAATTTATTCCTTCTGAAGATGAGTATATACATCTTACAATACATACCGTGGCTGCCAATCAGCCAATGTTATAACCTTTATTTTCTGCCCCCCGGATCACAAGAATGAAAAAAATCAGGGGGTGATTCCGGGGGGAGTTTTTAAAATGTTTATGGAGAAAGCGTCCGTTTCTACAGAGAAGGCGTCTATTTCTACGGAGAAGGGGTCTGTTTCTACGGAGAAGGCATCTGTTTCCGCGGAGAAGGGGTCTATTTCTACGGGTAAGACGTCTGTTTTTGTGGAGAAAGCGTCTGTTTCCGCGGAACATGTGCGTATTCCCACGGAGAAGTGAAGCTACGTGTTTATACCGAGAAGAGGTGACCCTTGTGGGCCACCGTAGGATATCAGTCGTTTTGCTACACTACACTCTACACTAATATGAATTTATATAATCTACGGTTTATGTTTCGATTCATCCAAACATAAGCATGTAAACACGACCTTCGAACATGAAATATAAAACCGGCCGACGATATCATGATAGTATGAACTATAGTTTTTAGTGTCAGTTAATATTTTTTTCCGCGTTGATAATATCGTTTGCTAAAATTTGCTTTGCTCGCTTGCAAAAGATATTGACAACTATTCTATATTGAAAATGGCTTGCAACCGCAACTTACATGACGAGTGGCGGTTGAGTGCTTGAATACAATAAGTGATGATTCATAAAGATGTTGCCGCGTGCTCCATTAGAAACTTTCCCGCAATTTACATGAGTGGCGGTTGGGCGCTTGAAAATAATAAGTGATGATTCATAAAGAGTGAACCAGCGTTAGCCATTAATGATCTATTTAATCTTGGTAGAAACGTACTAATAGTATATTCGCTCTCAATTTTATATATCAGATGATAGATGACTCGATCTTAGACAGATTACGTATTTATCCGAATTCAGAATAATAAAAAGCCAAAACATGAAACCAAAACGAAACATAAACGTAGATATAAACTCATATTAGGCCCGTTTCAAACGCCAACAATTAAGTTCGACTTATTTAATTGTGCAGGTCGACCGCAATATTACGTTCGACCGCTTCGGCCGGGAGCGGGGATATAACGACCAAAGTGCGACGTGGTTTCAGACGTCGAATTTATTATGTGTCGAATGTAATACAAACAAACTGGTCCAAACAAACTGGGACAAGATTTAAGTTCAGTGCGACGTGGTTTCAGATGTCAAATTTATGATGTGTCGAATGTAATACAAACAAACTGGTATAAACAAACTGGGACAAGATTTAAGTTCAGTACTTTTAAAATGCAATCCAAACGAGTTCTTTTTACGGGAGGCCTGCGATACATGATAAATTCGACGTTTGAAACCGACGTCGAATTTTGTCGAACCTATTGTGCATTAGATTGGACAAATGATAAATTCGACGTTTGAACTGATAGGCCTTAGTGCAGGAAACGACTTACCAATAAACCATTAAAACGAAATCGTTTGTTGGCAAGGCGACACAAAGTTGTTACGCTTGTAGCGAAACGACTTCTTGTTGTAGCGACACGACTTAACATATTAAACATGTCATTGCACACATTACAAAGTGCTGCGATTTTTTCCTTGAAGTCACCAAATCATTGCGTGAAACAAGTGCGTTCATTTTATCTGTGCAGTTTAAATTAAAAAGTAGTTTCAAGCCTATAGGAGAAAGCATGGCAGTCACGAATAATTGTTATAGCGGTCGTTTTAATTCACATATGAATAAAATAAAGATTTAATGATTCCACAACTGATGTTTTTAAAAATATATGGCGTGATAATCAAACACGGAGTAAACAAAATAGTTGAAGACAAATTAATCTTTTAAATTAAGTCCGTATCTGAACTGCTCAGTCATTACTTATGCGCTACTCTAATTCACTCTCATCCGTATAAACGTGATTTCTTATACATTGGTTAATCACTCGGAGTTTTCCGAACTCGGTAATAGCTTCCGATAGATATTTCCATCGCAATCGAACGCGTTCCGGAACGCGTTCTGGAACGCTTCCGGAACGCGTTCTGGAACGCGATGGGAACGCGTTCCGGTACGCGTTTTGAAGGAGAACGCAGCGTTAGGTTACTTCTGAGCAGTAATGTAAACTGTTTAGTCGTTTATAATTGAAATAACTGTATGTTAAGGGAATAGACCACAAACACTAGTATAATAGTAATAGAGCACTGAGTTTCGTCGTCGTAATTTATGGAACTTTAAATCTCTTTATAACTCCATTTTGTAAAAAGTGCATTTAGTTTGAATTCTGTTGTGTGATGTTTTCTTTGCCTTTGCGACTGCATTCCCAGCTTTAAAACAACTGGAGCACCTCCAACACATTAGTTGACCAGCGGACTTCTTAACGGATTGGGGAGTCCCAAAGCCAAGGGGCTAGCACGTTCGACAACTGCCTGTTCCGCGGTCTTTGCTTATATGCCATTCAGCAGTCCATGTTGCTCTCAAATCTGTGCTTCACCCTTACCCCACCCAATATCAGGTTAGTATAGATTATATATAGACGAGCGCTATATATACCTTGTACTGTACATATTCCGCTGATTTTTCAGTGTGACAGGTTCCGGGAGGTCTGCCTTAGCATAGTTGTCATGGTGACCTCTTATTGCAGTTCCTATCCCTCAATTGCTGACTCAATTGCCAATGCCGCAATGGCTGCATTGCTTGCTCTATTGCTCAACGCAATTGCTCTATTGCTCAACGCAATTGCCTACGGCTAGATTGCACAAGCTTGGCCGCCTATGCTACTCCAATACAGAGGATATCTAGCAGTTAACCCTTGTTAAATTGCAGTAATTATGTTATGTTATATATTGTTTCCTATTACAATACCTATTGTTTCCCATTACAATATACTTTATTATAACACTTTATTTATTATACTTTTTTCTATAACGGTACACTATTACGTCACCCTATCAGAAATATAAATTGCGCTCATAGCTCTCATTTTCCATCTGACCTGATGAAGAGTACGCCATCCAAAATCTTGTCAAAGGTAGTAAGTAGAGTTACTTTTACCAATTCTTGACTTTCAGTGAAGTTTTCTCATTTTCCGGATTATATTTTCTAACATGTACACTTGACATTTCTATCATTTACCCTTTTATCGTAAGTATACCGAGTCTTCATACCAAATGTCGACTTAAATGTAGATAGAAGAGTATGTAAGCTGTAGTGTATGTTGTCGTAAGTATCGAGTCTTTATACCAAGTGTTGAATTAAATGTAACATGTAGATAGAAGAGTATGTAAGCTGTAGTCGGAAGTACCAACTCTTTATACCAAATGTTGAGTTAAATGTACCAGAGTTAAATGTACCATGTATATATAGCAGAGTATGTGTTTCGTACATATTTTTTCAACATTTTGTGTTCCATCAGTTATATTGTGTATTTAATTTCTAGGGAGACGACTTTTCTTTGGCGGATACTGTAAAAATCCCTCTGCCTAGTGGAAGTTTTCTGATGATGGCTGGGGCGACTCAATGTGATTGGCAGGTAATTGTACACCATAAAGCATCATCTGAAAATAAATTACATATTCCTATTCACTTCCGCATATATGATCATGAAGCATCATCGTTCATCTACCAAGAAATTACATCTTCCTTTCGCTTGCGAAGACATAACTGTGTTCGTCTGTAAAGACATTATATCTTCCCTTCGCTTTCACACAATTACATCTTCCTTCACTTGCGCACAATTACATCTATAGCCTTCACTTGCTCGCAATTACATTTTCGCTTGCGCACAATTACATCTTCGCTTGCACACAATTACATCTTCGCTTGCACACAATTACATCTTCGCTTGCGCACAATTACATCTTCACTTGCGCACAAATACATCTATACCTTTCGCTTGCACACAATTACATCTTCGCTTTCGCACAATTACATCTTCACTTGCGCACAATTACATCTTCCCTTGCGCACAATTACATCTTCCCTTCACTTGCGCACAATTACATCTTCACTTGCGAACAATTACATATTTCTTTCGCTTGCACACAATTACATTCTTCACTTGCGCACAATTACATCTTCACTTGCGCACAATTACATCTTCACTTGCGCACAATTACATCTTCCCTTGCGCACAATTACATCTTCCCTTCCCTTGCGCACAATTACATCTTCACTTGCGAACAATTACATATTTATTTCGCTTGCACACAATTACATTCTTCACTTGCGCACAGTTACATCTTCACTTGCACACAATTACATCTTCCCTTCACTTGCGAACAATTACATATTTCTTTCGCTTGCACACAATTACATTCTTCACTTGCGCACAATTACATCTTCACTTGCGCACAATTACATCTTCCCTTGCGCACAATTACATCTTCCCTTGCGCACAATTACATCTTCCCTTGCGCACAATTACATCTTCCCTTCCCTTGCGCACAATTACATCTTCACTTGCGAACAATTACATATTTATTTCGCTTGCACACAATTACATTCTTCACTTGCGCACAGTTACATCTTCACTTGCACACAATTACATCTTCCCTTCACTTGCGAACAATTACATATTTCTTTCGCTTGCACACAATTACATTCTTCACTTGCGCACAATTACATCTTCACTTGCGCACAATTACATCTTCCCTTGCGCACAATTACATCTTCCCTTGCGCACAATTACATCTTCCCTTGCGAACAATTACATCTTCACTTGCGAACAATTACATATTTCTTTCGCTTGCACACAATTACATTCTTCACTTGCGCACAATTACATCTTCACTTGCGCACAATTACATCTTCCCTTGCGCACAATTACATCTTCACTTGCGCACAATTACATCTTCCCTTGCGCACAATTACATATTCCCTTCCCTTGCGCACAATTACATCTTCACTTGCGAACAATTACATATTTCTTTCGCTTGCACACAATTACATTCTTCACTTGCGCACAATTACATCTTCACTTGCACACAATTACATCTTCCCTTCACTTGCGCACAGTTACATATTCACTTGCACACAATTACATCTTCCCTTCACTTGCGCACAATTACATCTTCACTTGCGAACAATTACATATTTCTATCGCTTGCACACAATTACATTCTTCACTTGCGCACAATTACATCTTCACTTGCGCACAATTACATCTTCCCTTGCGCACAATTACATATTTCCTTCCCTTGCGCACAATTACATCTTCACTTGCGAACAATTACATATTTCTTTCGCTTGCACACAATTACATTCTTCACTTGCGCACAATTACATCTTCACTTGCACACAATTACATCTTCCCTTGCGCACAATTACATCTTCCCTTCCCTTGCGCACAATTACATCTTCACTTGCGAACAATTACATATTTCTTTCGCTTGCACACAATTACATTCTTCACTTGCGCACAATTACATCTTCACTTGCACACAATTACATCTTCCCTTCGCTTGCGCACAGTTACATCTTCACTTGCACACAATTACTTCTTCCCTTCACTTGCGAACAATTACATATTTCTTTCGCTTGCACACAATTACATTCTTCACTTGCGCACAATTACATTCTTCACTTGCGCACAATTACATCTTCACTTGCACACAATTACATCTTCCCTTCACTTGCGCACAGTTACATATTCACTTGCACACAATTACATCTTCCCTTCACTTGCGCACAATTACATCTTCCCTTCACTTGCACACACTTATATCTACGCTTTCGCACAATTACATCTTCACTTGCGCTCAATTACATATTCACTTGCGCACAATTGCATCTTCTCTTCGCTTGCGCAGAGTTGCAAAAAGTTTTAAACCTTCCTCCGGGTAGGATTTCATGTTTTCTCCACCTTCCTCAAAATAGTATAGTGGGAATTTTGGTTTCCGTGACATTCATTAAAAGCGTCATTTTATCTTGGCTTTCCAGTTTTGCCTGGGAAGACTCACTTCGACATCCACCAAAGGTAGTTTTCACAATAAGTGGTCATTGAATCCCTAATCCAAATCGAAATCCTAAACCTAACTTCGGCGATCAGAGAGTAGTTTTCTGAAGACGATTTCCAACGCGTGCTACCTTTCGTGGATGTCGAAGTGCATTCCCCTTTTGCCTGGATAGTCAGGATATTTTTGTATAAAATGCGCAATTATTTTTGAATCTACAATCAAATTTAGTTATATCACAGCAGTTAAGATCATGTTAACATCGATCTCTCCACCTCCGCCTCCACACAAGGCTGAGATTTCTGTAGCCTGCGTAGCGGCCCTCTGGGGAAGGGGCAATCCCAGGCGAAGATTTCTGTTTCTGGCTGGCCAGGTTTGATACTCATCCAGGCTTGAAGGATGATATTACAGATCGTATGCTGCACGAAAACCATGTATTTCAAGGCGTCTGCCATCTGGGAATTGCTAAATGCAATGGGGAACCAATTTAACAATGTGAAAATGCTCTTAAATGTTTCGGAAAACAATGTAACCTTCTTGTACTTTCAGTGACAAAGTTGACAACTAGTAACTCACAAGTAGCCTAAATATGTTGCATATTAATGGTTTACCATGGCAAATCTTGGGAATTCAAGAGTCAGAGTGTTTAGTTAGTTAGTTTATAGCACTTTGCACTATTATATAATGTGTTGGAAGTATCTGCGAGAAGTAATCAAAAATGGTTATTGCATATATTTCTCATTCAAATCTATTTACAGACCATATCTTGAAATATTTTCTTGACCGCCATGCGCTGTCACTGCTGTGATTGCTGTCCTCATTCTTCAATTTCTGTCCACGCTCACTAGCCTCACTGACGAAGTAATATAATTTTCCACATCTCTAAATGAGTAATTCCTTCCTCAACTTAATATTTACTAATCAATGAGGCTGAGACGACAGTGAAATGCTGAATATTATCACAATTGTGTTGTTGACACAATTAACCGTTTTTCGATTTTTCAATTTATTTTTTAATTTTCAGCACAGTATATGATTAACAATAACTATAAATTTGGATTTAAATATTTTAATTATGACTAGAATGGAATAATGGATACCTGGTAATACCGGTATTGACGTTGTGAGCACCTCACAACCTCCTACTTTTTACAGAATGATCATTCCACAGTCATTCACTCATTCTTATTTTCTTCGATTTTCTATTCACTTGGTATAAAGTTAGATAATTGCAATATAATGAATATATAGTCGTAATCGCTATAACATTTGCAATAGTTACCAGTACTAAATAAATATTGAAAATGTTGTCACTATCACCTAGCCCTGATCAATTCTAATCTTCCTAATAACCGAATGACTCCTAATGAGCCAATCATTCAACAGATACCTTATTTTTAATAGGTGCTTATTCACCTTTATTTGTTTGTTTAATGTTTACTTAATGTATTCGTTGATTAACTGGAACTATATATTTGGATAGTTTGCGATGATTCTTTTAATAAAGACTTTTATTATTATTAATTACCTAATCCTCCTCAGCACTTTGACCGATCTTCCTAACCTGCAAATGAATCAATCAATACCTTCCTTCTCACTACACTGCCTTCACTATACTTTTATTATTATTAATTACCTAATCCTCCTCAGCACTTTGACCGATCTTCCTAACCTGCAAATGAACCAATCAATACCTTCCTTCTCACTACACTGCCATAGCAATTATAACTTTTTCAGGCTCTATATTGTTTTACGCGGTGTTTTCACTTTGAACCTTCCTCATCTGGTGCCTCACTAGTAAACCTTCCTCACGGGTGGTACCCGCATACCCGCAGCTTTTTTGTAACTCTGCGCTTGCGCACAATTACATTTTCATTTGTGCACAATTACATCTTCGCTTGCGCACAATCATATCTCCCTTTTACTTGCGCACAATCATATCTTCCCTTTATTTGCGCACAATTACATATTCCCTTTACTTGCGCACAATAGCATCTTCCCTTTACTTGCGCACAATAATGCATCTTCCCTTTACTTGCGCACAATTAATGCATTTTCCCTTTACTTGCGCAAAATTACAAATTCACTTTCGCATAATTACATCTTCTCTTTGCTTGCGCACAATTACATCTTCACTTGTGCACAATTATATCTTCCCTTCGCTTGCGCATCTTCACTTGCACACAATTACATCTTACCTTCGCTTGCGTACAATTACATCTTCACTTGTGCACAATCACATCTTCCCTTCGCACACAATTACATCTTCGCTTGCTCGCAATTACATCTTTACATCTTCGCTTGCTCGCAATTACATCTTCGCTTGCGCACACATCATCATAAAACATAAAATATTATCTGCCAAGGAATTACATCTCCAATTACGATGCATCATCGTTCATCCCTTCGCTTGCGCACACATCATGAAACATCATCTCTGAAGAAATTGCATTTTCCCTTAGCTTGCGGAGGTCCTGGAGCTTTACTGTATTTTTTTTTGTTTTTCAGCATCGTGTGCCAAAAGAATACCACAGCAGAGGTCCGCGAATAAATTTGACTTTCAGAAATATTACACCATGTGATTCGTAATTTAAATCGTGATGTGATGTTGTTGTGACATCTTAGGATATTATTGGATCTCACGCTTGAACATCTAACAACAAATTTACCAAAAAATTACTTTTTTCAAAAAAATACAAAATTACTTTATTTTATCTCACCTATTTATTTCTGTAAACTATTTACTGCATATTTTACAAATTAAAGTTTTTGTAAACTTGCGTGCAATTCATGTTTGATGTCGATCTACCATAACCTAGTTGGAATGGGAATACTATAAAATAATAATATACACGACGTTGAAGTTCCAATATGGCGACCAATGTTGGTTGTCTGGATTAGAATTATCCTGAGTGTACAGGTAAATACAATTTAATAATTTATTTAGTTTATTATATTTTTATTCTAAAGTACTTTTCTATTTCTGTTTCTTAATTCGTTTTATTTATGGTATTATCTGGTAAAGGTACATTTATCTCACTGCGATTAAACGAGCCGATTTCGTATCCTGGTACATGTATCGGATTTACTCATGAGAATATTGGGACATTTGTTCGTGAATATTCCATGTTACATACATATATTCCATGAACGTACCTTACAGTATCTTCATTTTTATGTGTGTTGTGTTATTTAGTATGTAGGCCATGGAATTGGAATCACCTGAGTTACTGGTTGCGGTATGTGACCGTTTTGTTTCTGTAAGTATATTATGGTAGAATCTTCATCAAACGTCAACGTACAGATAAGTTTCGTTTAATTTTTCAATTCTCCAACACACGTTCATACTACGCCGTCAGAGACCATGACGATTCCAGGAGTTATCCGCTGTATTAAGTTTCATAGATAAACATAAAAAATGTTGAATAAGCCATAACTTACAATCAGTTTCGGACGTTAGGCGGAATGGTACAAGAGACGAAACAAATACTTCCACGTAAGCTGATCGTTTAGCAACATAGATGCATGAACGAGGCTTCGCTAGTCGTACACTATGTTGTATTGTATTTTACTTAAACTGACCGATAATTGTATTCAGCAGTGAAAACCATGTAATTAATCAATGTATCTCCAATATAAATGTCTCCTTGAAAAATCGTGAAGATAAATATAATAAATTGCTTGAAAAATACAATTAATATTATACTACAAAGGACAAATTCACAGCACGAAAGAAAACTAGAGTCTTTTTAGAGTCCAATTTTTTCTTGGCTTCAGCAATCAAAATACTTGGTATTTTTGTATATGCGCAAAACTTACCATTTTACCTGTTGAAGATTTGGTATTTGACGATGATCCAACACCTTCAGCATCAACATCAACATCAACAACAGCCTTGGTTTCTGAAGAACTTACATCAGTGGGGAGGATTTCATATTAAAAAGAAAGATTCTTTTAATGAAAATATTATTGGTTCAAGAAAATATAATCTTGCAATAGATCCGAAACCGCAATCTGCTACTACTATACGTAGAGAAAAAAAGAGCGTTGAAGAAAAATAAATCAACCCCAAACAACGAGATCAATGATGAAATTTATAATGATGAAGAAAAAACATTTCATGAGAAATTAAAAACGGAAGATTTTAGTGATGATGAGATTTATAATTTTACTTTATCAAATGATAAAGATTTTTCAAATGAAGCTCTTTCAGAACTTTTTTTATTTGCGTGATAAATTTGGAAAAAATATGAAAGGTACACTATGTTTATATCGGGATAATATATACTATAAATAAAGAATTGATAAATATAAATAAAGAAATGGATTTTGTGAGTATAGTACGTGATAATCAGTATCTTGAAGAACTTAAGAATTTATTTTCTTGTTGTTGTCATTCTATAAATGAATAAAAAATAAAAAGAAGCTCAAGTTTTCTGCTGACTTTATTGAAAAAGCTTCAAGATTCACTCACACGCCAAATTTGATTTGATTTCATAAAAGATCTGCGATTGGTGGCATTTTGAATTTTCATGATTCTACGCGTTCGTGCAAGATGGCCTTTTCTAAAAGTTTTTCAACCTGTTTATGATAGTTAATGCTAATTTATATCAACATAATGTGTCTTGTTCGCGACATTTAAAAGCACTATTAAAAGCCGGTTTATTGGGCTTTCAAAAAATATATAGCTTTTGCAACAGTTATGGTTATTTCCAGAGATATCAATAGAACAAACAGGTGTTCAATTTTGGATGTTTTTCAGCCCGACAGGAAAGAGTTATAATAATAATAATGAACAATTGGAAATTGATTGAGCAGAAAATATAGATTTGCACAATATTAATCAATATCGTTATTGGTTGGTGCGTATTGATATTTTTCAAGATTATGTTGGGTGAAATTAATAAAAAAGAAAACGTCTAATAATGTTAAAAATAAATTTGAAAGTATTCCTATTGATGAAGATACAGAATTTCAAGATATACGTACGAAATTAAGTAAAAAGTATAATTTTGTATTATGTTGAACGTGTTATTGGAAATTTAGAAACAACGTTTTAACAATGATTGGAGGATTTGATTATATACAGTATTTACCCCTAATAGTTAACCGTTATAATAATTCACTGCATAAAGCTTTAGCTGGTGCAACTCTGTTTGAAATAATGCGTAAAGTGAAATATAAATTATTACGTGATCACTTAAATTATCCCATTCGGATAAAAGATCTTTTCCGTATTGTAAGAGCAAAAAATAATATTTTTGAAAAAACAATCTTAAAAGATGGACCAATGAAATTTTTGTTATTAAAAAGTATTCATCACAGGTACTGTCACGTCACCTACCAATTAGAAGACGAACAATGTGAAAAAATTGAACGAATTCTTTATTGTGCTGAATTACAATTTTTTTAAAAAAAATGAACTTACATATTGCTAGTAATTCTGTTTCAAGGGGTTTTAAAGAGAATAATATTAACAAATTTGAAATGAAACTTGCACAACCTATTGATGCTTTGAATGATGATACTTTTTTAGAGGTTTTTCAAGTGTGTTATCCCCAAACAACTAAAAATATTGTAGGTGAAGAATGTTTTTTTCATTTGCTTTGAGCTACTGTATAGCGATTTTATTCAAGGAAACAATAATAATTTTCGAAAAAGCAATCTCGATTTTACATCAGATAAGTTTATTATTCCGAGGGAATATGTGATTTACCTTCTTTACTTAAATTCTTAAACATTTAAATATCACATAAGTCTAAATATCTCAAGAACAAAGTGAAATATGAAAGAACTGTAAATTTATATTCTTCATTATTTTAACGTTTCATAGGCACTTTAAATAATATCTTAGATGTGTTTGATTTTTTTGGCAATTGAATCAAATGGGAAAGTGAAAGTTAATGCTTGTATTGAATACTGGATATACGAGACGGGTGCATCAGGCGTTTCTGTTGATGGGGCTCGTTTAAATGAATTACAAATGTCTAGTGCAAGTACATCTTATCTTAACGATGTTCAATTTAGTTTTCGAAAAAATTAGCTATTATGTTAGGTCTAAAAAATAACGATGAGATACAAAATGAGATAAAAAGAATAATTCATTAGCACATACTTTTATTTCTAAATATTCTGATTACTTGCCTGATATATCCGATGATTTGAATAAAATGTTCATATATTGTGACGAAATAGAATTGGGATTAGTTGGTCATAGTTGTGCAGAGTTGTTAATAGTACCCATTCAATGGTCAAAGCAAGGAAGTGGTAATGGTGAATTAGCTTGTTACACCCCTCCAAAAGCGTTAAGAAAATTAAAAAAGGACTTATAAGTGAAATTCAAATTGTCATCAAAGATGGTGATTACAGGAAAATTAGTTCGTTTTAATTTACCAGACAGTACCATGTTGTCAAGCTTTCCCAGAAGGAGTTTATGATTTATCGAATCGAACGTTTAGTAAACCAGTGACTTTGCCCGTATCCATAGATTCCCAATCCCAATTATTTACATGTCCAATACTGGAATAGCTTGCGTAGTACTGTGTCCAAGCCTAAATCCGTATTGACGAGGATGGAAATAGTTCAATCGAGCAAAGTACTCATTCAGTTGTATATATACAACCCTCTCAAGAACGTTGCTCAACACTTTAGCATCATTTTGATATATAATATTGCTATATTTAATTGATATTTGCATCTTTGGTTTGAAAAATTGTTAGGATTGTCAAAAAACTTTTTTTTGCTAAAAATAAATCTATGCGTTAAATGGTTAATGGCAAAAAACTTAATTGATGGCTTGCACGTGACGTCACGGCGGCCAAGTTGGAAGAACAATAACAAAATAATATAATCAACTTAGTTGGTTTGTGGCTCCAACATGGCCGCCAAAACATTGTCTTCTGAATCTCAAGGGAATGGTTGAAAACCATCAATTCGGTAGACATAATATGTTGAACTTCTTCAGTTCTTGTCTCAGTTGCTTATACTCAACCTCTTGCTTGTTTGGTTATATGACTATGTCACTTCTGTATCTGCAAGCATGCATTCTGAAATAGAATTGATATATTGTATTGGTGTTGCAAATTATAAAAAGTAGACTGTGCTCATGTACAATTAGGTTCGTGATATAGTGTAAGAATTTAGGGGCCTCCACAGACCTAAATCCAGCGCTTTTATCCGATATGACGACACCACGTATTATGGACTGGGTTTAATATTCCGTTAAAAGACAAACTAAAACAAATGCAGAATACAGCTTGAAACGGACTTGAAGATTTAAGTTGTATGTTCGCTCTATCGACCGTGTTCTGATTATGATGTTCTCTACTAGGATCAGGTACGAATCCGCTAGGTTCCAGTAGTTGTCTTTAAGATTGTTGAATGCGAAAACACATGTTGGTTTTCTCTTCTTTTCTGATCGTCGGGCGCTTGATCGCAATCAGGGTCAAAGAACACTTTTCCACGGAAAAGTAAAAAAATGTTAAAATCTACAACTTTTAATGTATTTTCCGTTTTTCGCTGACGAACGTTTTTCCCTTCGCTACTGCGAAGTAGCTGCGACGCTGGAACGTCGGGCAAGGAAATTCGCATGGAGCACGCATGCGCAATGCAGAAAAAATTCCTGTCCGAGGAAAATTTTCCTGAGTGGAAACAGGTCTTTAAAGGTGCCGTCAAGTCCGTTCTGCGCATGTCCACGTTTCTGTTTTCCACGCTTGATCTTTTCCGCCTAAAAAGCGTGTTATAAGAAGCTCCTAAATATGGATAATATATCAAACTACAAGTCGCGCCTTCGCCACCTTTGACGAATACTCGCTTTCGAACTGTCGCAAATCTATTCCGTTAATGTTTTTTTGACATATGGAGCACCCTACATTTGAAATATCACACATGCGCAGAACGGACTTGACAGCACCTTGAAAGGTTAGTAGAACGTATTATAATATAAGCCCAGTATAAAACACGAAGAAAAGGTATAATAAAGTTTTAATAAGATCTAACGTTTCGTTGTATACATCACAACATCTTCAGAGATAATATTTACTTAGTCATGCCTGTTTCTCAAACCGTGTGTTCTTTGTGTGTTTTGCTCATGTATTTTGCTTTCAGTAAGTTCGAATTAGAGTTAATTAATAAGTTCGCACAGTCCTTTGTCCAGTTTCTATGGATTTCATTTCCTTGATTGGTAAATAGTTTCCAGAAAAAGCGCTATGTATATAGTTAATCAAGATGGCCACCTAATTAGCTGCCTTATCACAATGAGTATTTTCTATTGTTTAATGATGGAACTATGCTACCAATTTTAGACCAGTAGCAGTGGAAAGACGCCAAAATTGGATACATTTTATAAAGCGCATGGTGGCAGCCTTCTCACTTCAGTTGCGTATGTTCGAAACATTTTAAGCCCGACGATTTCGTGAGCAGAGTTTGATTGCCTGGACGATAGAAAACTATCCCGCGTGACTTAAAAAAAGATGGCATAGGCGTGATTCTGTATCTATCCGGTATGCAATGAAGAATTAGATGAAGAACTTTCGGGGATAGCGGCAAGAGCGATAGGATGCTAGGTGAGAAAATATCCACAAACCACTATTACTTTACTGCGCAAAAACGGACTCTGTAATTGAAATTACTTTGTTAGTAAAAAAAAAGACTCAAGCGTTGCAGATCCCCAAACTTCAACCATGCAGGTCTCGACATTATAGAACTATGTCGAACCTATATACAGGAATGGAGACAGATGAAGCGCAAGTTGTGCATCTTGACAGCCAACCTTCTTACATTACGCGAACCACCATATGGACTTGTTTTTTAAACATATCTACTACAATTGCACTACGTCTAACCTTATTGTATCTTTCCTTTATAATTTACAAATTATGGGAACACGCGGTTTAATTTTCAGCTGCTTGTTCTCTAAGATTTGTTTCCAGAAATGGAAGAAACGCCACTTTATATTCATCATCTCCATATTGGCTCGATCAATACAGCCACCTTTTATAAGAACTGGCGTAGCATCTGCTGTTGCGAAGAACGGGGTGTCGTTAGAAAACTCTAAATCACGCTGGCAAAAATTATTTAGCGCTGGTAAATGCATGCACTACCGCGCAATTAGGGTTGGGTTCCACCAAAAATCATTTAAGAAAATGACCTCGGCTTGCTCGGCGCCCATTCACGTGAAAGAACCAGTAGCGGGGTTACAGAATCTTAAGTGGGGATAAAATGGATGTTTTACCATTATTGGCTGAGCCGTGGATATAAACATTCTGATATTTCCCCCTTCCTTTCGTGAGTGCGATGTCAAGGCGTAATTAGAGAATGCTGAGACGCATTGCCGCATCCAACCACTTCCCCTGGCATGCCTCGCCGCAAGGGGATTCTTTCGCGTCCTGCAAGAGATGGAGACGCGTCTTCTTCTATCGCGAATAAGCTTTGCTTCTGCTTCGGAAAACTCTTTAGCGACGGAAAACGCCTCGTCCACCGCCTTGTTACCTTTGTTGGCAATGAATTCTGCTAAAGATGTTTTCCCCTCACGTTTCTGAGTAACAGCCATAGCGAGAAGCTCCAATCATTCGTTATCTTCTGAATTATTTGGGACAGTCATAGACAGTTAGCGCTTTATCTCTCTTCCTCTTACCACGACGGTTTCCCTGTTGCCCGGACTTGCTCTTCCTACTGGTTATGGTTTTTTCCGTTTTCGGACTGTTGGTTTTCTGAAAGCAACACTTTCTGATGATCCTTGCAGGTGACATAACTGTATGCACTATAATATGTGTTGTGATTGTCGCTAAAGTTAACGTTAATACAATAGTGTTCATGGAGATAGTTGCCCACCTGTATACCCATCGCCTTTTCTTGGTCAGTTTTAATGCCATATGGTAGTGATAGTGGTTCATTTCGTCATTGCTCCCCGTTCGAGCGTGAATTCTGATTTTTGCTGTATACTATAGCGTACTATGCAATGAATGCAACTGCGGTGGTCCACAATCTGAAAGTAACCTGAAATTTGTAAAGTATGATATAGTATTCAAAAGACGTTTTTGCAACACAATTTGCGCATCTGATCAGTGAATTCTGTGCCGAGGAGTTCGTTGGCAGGCATGGTTTCTTTCTCTGTTCTTGTCTTCTATGACTACATTTCCTTGTCCTTTCCTTCGCTTAGTACCCATTCATGTTACATGATATAAAATGCCAATCCACAAAAACAGAAAAATAGATATGTAAATATAAATATTAGATATACTGGTAGATAAATCATCTTCATAAATTAATAATAGTGTCTTTATGTGCTTCGTTCAACAAGTGGCTAAAACACTAATGCCATTTAACGACTTGCTTTAAAGTCATCCACATTGCCATTTCTGCTACAATACCAAAAATGATTTCGGACAGAGCTTATTCACAAAGAAAAATCTTCATTTCGTTTTACCTTAGCTGTCTAATAATTAAAAGTAAAGATACATGTCAAATACAACACTGCTTTGTATTTCATCCTGTGAAATTGTTAGCTTTTAGCTCATACATGTATATATACAGTATTCAATATCAGGGCTAACCTCAACATGTACTGACTGTGAGTACTTTCTTTCCAACAATTTTCCTACCATCAATTTTCAAACATCCTTTCGATGTAGAATATATTTGTACTTTTTTCTGGATAAAGAAAAATAGGTACGCAATGCATACATGCGTCTGCTGATATTCATTAACGATACATTACTGATGACATTAGAATTATAGCGAATAGGTTCACGGATCGCGCGTACACGTGCTGCAGCAAAAGGGTAGAAGGAATGATTCTGAATATCCAAGTAAATAGAATATCCAAGTATCGACCATTATCAGGTACTGAACGACACAAGAACAGCTTTTTAGCTAGGGCAAAGTTATTTAAATTTTTATCATGTAAATTTGCTGTATATTTTTAATTTCGACATTTGATTGTAAACCCATTGTATTTTTTAATTTAAGATGGATTAAAAAAATATTACCCGATGTTCTGGATGTCGCTCTACGGGATCCATGAATTGTGCTTGCTATCGTAGCCAAGCCATTTGACATGGCCCATCTTTTTTTCCTTTAACAGCTTTATTCGTGTTCTTTGTGTCTTTACGACAGACGTGGATGATATCGGAAACGCTATACGTACTAAGTATCTCAATACATGTCAAGATCCTGTAGTAGCATTTGTTTTTATCTTTATAATTCCCCATATAAATAAAGTGCAATTTCGTATTTTTTCTCCAAGGTAGAGCACGATCGTCTGTCAAAAGTTATGCCACCTGACGATTGGTTATAATGTATGTAGGTGTCCTAAGCCTTAAGCCACTCTTTGGACTAACTTTCTACTAACGCTTTCTGTATAATGAACTGTACTTGTGTGAGATTTGATAGTGCTATATGGCAGAAACTACGACAAGACCCTGATAAATCGCGCCAGAAAGGCTTAGCAGATGGAAATGGATCTAGTTAAGAAGCACCCACTCGCTCAGCTTGATAGGTTTAGATTCGACATAAACTTGACGCATAGTGCACGACAGTTGTGGACTCTCGGGATTTCTTAGGAACCAGCAAGCCAACTTACTAGTCAATATTATAGTTATCTATTACTAATAATATTACTTATGTTATGTTATCTATTACTAATACTTCCACTATGGTAAGATTCCTGACAACCCCCTACACATTCATGCCTGCACTACAGAGGTCTAGTGTTTGTGTCTAGCGGTTACCACACATGTGTATGAGCCTGTGTCGGACCTCCATTGAACTAGCTGCCTTTGCAGTAATACCAGCAAATGGTAAAACTTTCGGGTCTTCTCGGATATCGACCTTAAATCGTATACCCTCAGAACCTCTATCAATTGGGCTTCTAGCCTGTTGGGTATTTCGTTCACCTAAAAGAGTGATAAATCTAATAAACTAAAAATAAACTAAAAGGATATATGCCTGAGGTCTCAAAAACGGCCGGAGGCCGAGGGACGTTTTTGAGTCCGAGGGCAAATATTTCTCAGTCCGGACCGACCAAAAAACGGCAAATAACATTTATTTTTTTATTATACCAGGTAAAAGACTTGAGTTACTTTAATTCGGTAAAACTGCATTATTTGGATAAGGAAAGAAAAACAAACCAAAATACCTTAGTTTTTGTATAATATAGTTATTTCCTGCTTAGTTGAATCAAATTCTATATTAGTTTTCCATTTCCCAGTTAATAATGAAGCAAAAATCACGATAAAATTTTTAGCATTTAGGATTCCATGACCGTGGTTAAAATATCGTAAAATTCCGCCCGTTGCTGCAACCAATCAGGTTGCAGGAAAGGTTAGGATTCCGCCCGCTCACGATACAAAAATAATTCAAGGTTATTTCCGCAATATTAAAAACTAGAAACTATAGGACGAACAGTCCAATGCAAAATTATCATATTTTTGAGCTTTTTCTATTTTTTACGTTTGATTTGGATAGTTTCTGTGCTTTTTACCCTGATACGATTATTTCTGGTAAGAAATCTTTTTCGTCTTTTAGACTGATTATGCTCTCTTAAACCGCACTCGGTCCAAGCTCTTTGGCCCAATTTCAATATGACGAAAATAAACTTCTATTACAAATCGTCTATTACAAATATTTTCTGTAAAAATTCCATTCTATGTTTCTTAATAGAGCTCCGTCGAGATGACGTCAGTACCGATGCTTGTCCGCTTTTACCCATAATTCTTGCGGCCATAACAAAATAAATAGCTCATTTGCAATCATTTGTGAGTCAAATTTGGTTTGTTTGTCCGCTTTTTTAGCTATTAATAGCAGCCAGATTCTACGCTATTCCCATAGCCTAATGAATTAGGCAAACGTGATATTCGCTACTTTGGTAAATTACTTATTATTAAGTGTAAAGGGTAAAGATTAAAGAATAAAAAGTGAAAAGTAAAAAGTATTCATTTCACAGCAGCTCGGTGCATGCAGATTAGTATTGGAAGAGCTATTAACCTCAACCAATATAGTTGCGCGGTGCTTCGAACACCACATATGATGGAGTCACACATATCATGGGGTTGGGATTTCAAATGTATCTGTAGCGATTATTCACGACTCGTTTTGTTAATCCTCTTGTCGACGATATTAACTATGGTGATTTGGAGTCTTTCAACAAACAAACTAAGCCATTATTTGCGATGATTAGAAAATAACCTAAAGAGACTTAATAGACTCATCCAAACAAAGAATAAAAAACTAGCAAACTGAACGAATGAGACACACTAATGAGCTATATAGGAAGCATCGTCAGAAAAATTCGAGGTGGGCCATAAACAATCCAATGTAATATAAGTGCGTAGGTGGGGAATTCAACCATTTAAATTAGTGAATTAAAAGAATAATAATAAGATGACAAAGATGTAAATTCATTTGCTATTGTTATCATCGATTACCAATCTGACATGTGAGGACCGTTCAAGGGTGTATAATTGCAACCAAACAAGGGAATTGCCAACAATACGTTAACGCTGGGTTAGTGCTAATCAGCTTAATAATCTACAGTAAAAATGGCCTAAACTAAGGAAAATATTCAGATTAGTGTATTAGAACTTATTTGGTTTGATCGTTGTCTTTTATGGCCACAGTGACAGAGATTCGAGAAGATCCGTTTGTTGCAATATATACAAGCAAGAATTACAAAAATGTTACGGAATTAACTAGAATAGTTGAAAGAGCATAAATTATATTTCTTATCTGTTGTTACCAACGTTACAACAAATAAATTTAAAACTTATTTTATTACTCAGACAGCCAGGAATCCAACTGGAGATAATTGATGCTAATAAATGTTATTTATAACGAGCACTTAAATTGTCTGTAGTTTGGAATTGTTGTAAATTTTAGTTATAAAATATAAACAAAACAGCCTTTAACTTTTAGACTTTCAATGTAAAAGACGTCTAAAATAAAAGATGGTTTCCCGCAGAATTTGTATATATGTAGCTATAGCTATTATTGGTGTGAGATGTGCCCACCTCTTGCTCATCACACATCATATACATGTATATACAACAGCAGAGTAAGTCGGAGGTTTCTGTAACATGTTTTGAAAATTCAGTATGATTGTGTGCATAGAAGTTCTAACGGAATTAGTCAAACAGACCATATACTAAATATTATATATATATATATATATATATATATATATATATATATATATAATATATATATATATATATATATATATATATATATTATATATATATATATATATATATATATATATTATATATATATATATATGTATATGTATATGTATATGTATATGTATATGTATATATATATATATATATATATATATATATATATATGTATATATATATATATATATATATATATATATATATATATATATATATATATATATATATATATATATATATATATATATATCCCATATATTAAAGCTAGTACATGTCATATAAGCTGAACCGGGATAAAAGTTTCGTATGGTGGAATACAACAATCTATTTATGGAAAACTGATTGATATCTAGCAACGGTTACTTTCTTTCACCGTTGAAATTATTTAAACATTTGAAATTTTAACGACTATTAAAAAATATAAATAACGGTAAATAACGGTAAATTTGTTAAAAATTAATAAATATTCATGAAATATTTAAAAGCAAATGAATAGTATAAAAGTCAATGCGCGAGGCCGTTTGTCATTTACAGTTTGGTTGAATTCAAGAAAATATCTTTGTTTTCACAATGTGTAATCTTGTTTTGTTGACTGTTCTTGGTCTATGTGCTGTGCAAATCCTAGCAACTAATCCTAGAATTGATGCAGGTTTGAATAACTGATAAGATAGTAATGCAAATAAATACTGTAATACTTTCATTTTTCTAATTCTGTGCCGTATAACATTACCTTACTGCATTATATTTCGACATCAAGCTTTCATTTCGCCTTTTGCCTAAGATGTTCGCTCTGTTTAATTTGCAGGATCTGATGATCGATCTTTCGATGCGGTTGGAAGACCATTTACGTCCGCTGGTGAGTTTTTGCCTCAATAGGGTATTTGTTGTGTTTGGGGTTGAAAATTAGTAAATATGGAAAATCGATTGATATGTAGCAACGGTTACTTTCTTTCACCGTTAAAATTGTTTAAACATTTAAAATTTTAACGATTACTAAAAATATTTAAATAACGGTAAATAACAGTAACTCACGGTTGAAAATTAATAAATATTCATGATTTATTTATTTATTTAAGAGCAAAGGAATAGTGTAAAAGATCGATGCAAGCAGTTTGTCTGCAAGTTTGCAGTTTAAATTCAAGAAAATATATTTGTTAATTTTCACAATGTCAATGTCTAATCTTGCTGTATTATTGACTGTTCGGCAAATCCTAGCTAAACCTAGAATCGGTGAAGGTTTATATAGCTGATAAGAAACTGTAATGATAAGAAAAGAAATACTGTGAAACGAAATACTGTAATAATTTCATCATTCTAATTTTGTGCCGTTAGAAAGTTTCCTTCCCGCTTCTTATGCCTAAGATGTTCGCTCCCTTTAATTTGCAGGAGCTGATGATCGGTATTACGACTATGCGGTTGGAAGACCATCTACGCCCACTGGTGAGTGGAATTTTGCATAAGATGAACGTAATTTACAAAGTAGACCTAAATTATTTATATTTTCCGTCAAACGCCGATGCTAATTTGGTGGTAAATAATAAGATCAAGGCCAAAAATATATTACATACAACATGGTATACCTGGAGAGCATTTCGCTCATTTCTTCAGTGAGGGCCACGAGGGTTTTGCTGATTTATCAGTGAATATTATTGATAAGACAGATAGCTTAAATCCTACCAATCGAGAGGCGTTCTGTGCATTTCAAATTAATACGTTTATTCCCAAATGATTAAACGTACGCGATTTTATTTTAACTCTATTTTACATTTTTAATATTCATAATTTTATTTGTCCAAAAAAGCACTCTGGTTTGTACATCTTTCTTGATTCTGAAGAAAGGGCAGCGTCCCGAAGTAATAGATCAAACACGAGTTTGAGTGTTTCATCAGGGGTTCCAAACACGAGAAAACAAATGAAAACCGAGGGGGCCCGAGGTTTTTATTGTTTTCGAGTGTTTGGAGTCCCCTGATGAAACACGACAAACGAGTGTTTGATCTAGCTTCTCAAACGAGTATTCCTATAGCGATTTGCTCCCATAGAGATTTTATTTTAATATGTAGATTAAGAAATGTGATCCAGTTCACTAGGAAATTTCCTACAGGTTTTCATTGGGTATCAAAACTGATGCATGTGATGTGGTATACGTTCATGGATTGGCTATGATAATTCATGAATTATTAATGAGGTTGAGAAACGTAAATAAAAGATGTTTGTATATATACTATATACAGTATATATATATCACTCACGTCAGCTCACGTCAGATCACATCAGCCGATTGCTTTTATCTTTTTTCATGCCCCAGAAATCGCCAAAGAGCTAACTAGCCTTTTGAATGGTTTGTTTTCAATTTTTATTGTATAAAACAAATAGATTCCATTTTGTCGTTGTCTATTCAGATATAGATGCACAGAGGACGTCAGAACGTGATAAGAACATCAGTGACCCACTCGACTATCGTCTTGTGGGCCCCTTTTTTGTTCTTACCACGCTCTGACGTCATCTGTGCATCTATAACTGAACAGACAATGGCAAAATGCGTATGCGTATGTTCATTAATAGAGTTCGGATTATGGATGAACATATGGACTCTGATGCAGCCATGTAACAAGCTAAACGCACTTTCGTCTCGCTGTACAGATCTTGCAAACTCTTAACACCTCTACCCCTTATCTCACGCCTGATATAGCTTCTCATATTAATATTATTATTATTATTATTATTATTATTATTATTATTATTTATTTGTTAATCGCAGTAAACTATCTTAACGCTGGTGTCTTGAATGAGGCATCAAGCTATTTCCCGTGGCCTTAGGTGCCTTGACATAACATGCTTCATTCTTATGTATCTAAAACTTTCCCTAAAATCCTAGCTGATCCCAGTAAACATGCCCTCTGCAACAATTCTAACAAGTTTGACATCTCGATTACCCCAAGCCATTTCTCCAAGCCCTTTGGTAGGGTACCCAACGCACCAATTATGATGGGTACGACTTTTACGGTTTTGCATTCCAAATTCGTGTAATCTCCCGTTTCAGATACTGGTAATTTTCAATTTTCTCCTTTTCCTTGCTGTTTACTCTAGTGTCAAAAGGGCAGGCGATATCCAAAATCAAGCATGTTCTATCTTCTTTGTTCAGCACAACAATATCAGGCTTGTTATGCTCAAGAGGGTGGTCGGTCTGGATCCTAAAGTCCCATAACAATTTCATTTTGTCTGACTCGAGCACTGGTTCTGGTTCATGATTATACCATTTGGTCTCCCTTTCAAAGTCGTATCGCTCGCAGAACTGCCAGTGGATTATTTGCGCAACTTTATCATGTCTCCACAGCCGGTATTGCTTCTGGGCCAGCATCTTACATTCCGCTACAATATGGCTTATTGACTCCTCTCTCACCCCACACATCCTGCACGCAGAAGATATATTTTGCTTATCGATCCGATACTTCATGCTATTTGTCCTTAGGGCTTGATCTTGCGCCGCCATTATCAATCCTTCTGTCTCTTTTTTTTAACCTTCCTCTTTCGAGCCACTCCCATGATGTTTTATCTCTTACTGCTTCAGTATTCTTGAAGAACTGCCCGTGTAGGGGTTTATCCAGATATCTTTGCTTCCTTGCTTCCATGATCGCTGTCTTATCTAGTTATCTTTACCCTCATCTTTCTCTCGTATAACTTTTTCCCGATGAACTGCTTTGAGCATCCTTTCCTTACTACTTTTAATGTATGCATTCAAACTGTTGATCTCAATTGTCACACAGTTCTCAGTACTGATCATCCCTCTTCCGCCCTCAGATCGTCTCCAGTATAACCTGTCTACATCCTCTTGTGGGAGCAAGGAGCGGTAAATTGTAAGTAGTTTTCTCGTTTTTCGGTCCATGGTCTGAAGTTCTTCTTTTGTCCAATTGATAATACCGGAACCATACCGCACGATAGAGACAGCTCTAGTGTTGATCGCTTTAATAATATTTCCTCCATTCAGTTTTGGACTTTGAATTTTCCTCACACGACGGAAATATTCCTTTTGGACTATTTGCTTCATCACAGTGTGTTTAATATCGTCTACTTCAAGGACCCCGAGGTACTTATAGCCATCATCGTCACCATTCAGTGCTCTGATCACCTTGTTATCTGGCATATTTATTCCTTCACAACTAACGAGTTTTCCCCTTTTCATGACCAGGGTTGCACACTTTGATATCCCGAACTCCATTCTCAAGTCTTCACTAACAACTCTAACTGACTGCACAAGTAAGTCTACCTGGTTCTTATTTTTGCCATAGATCTTGAGATCGTCCATGAATAACAAATGGTTGATAACTCCATTTCCCTTTCCTAGATCATAACCGGACTTAATCTTCCTTAGCACTAGTGTTAGTGGGATTAAAGACGTTACAAATAGTTGGGGTGAGAGACTGTCACTTTGGAAGATTCCTCTCTTTATGTTTACTTCACCAAATACTTCATTTCCAGCCGTTAATTCCGTTTTCCATTTTTTCATACTGTTCTGGACGAGCCCAATCATATTCTTAGCAACTCCGAACATACCCATACTCTTGATTATCCACGAATGAGGTACCATGTCAAAGGCCTTCTTGAAGTCTATCCATGCCATTCCGAGGCCTGTTAGCCTTCTTGCAGTTCTTAATTATCATTTTGTCAATCAACAACTGGTCCTTTGTACCTCTAGAGTCCTTTCGGCAACCTTTCTGTTCTTCTGGCAGAAGTTTGCTTCTATCAAGATGTTCGTACATTTCATTAGCTAGCATACCTGTGAGGAGTTTCCACATCATTGGGAGGCATGTAATAGGTCAGAAGTTGGTCACTACAGCCCCCTGTTCTATATCCTTAACAATTAATACAGTTCTCCCTCGTGTCATCCAGTCCGGAACAGAGTTATCTTGGAGGCACCCATTTAATTGCCCTACAATCCGATCTTTCAATGCAGAAAAGTTCTTCATCCAATATCCTTGGAGTCCGTCAGGACCTGGCGATTTCCAATTGGTATTTTCCTAAGTTGTTTCATCATCATCTCGACAGTCACTTCAATCTCGTTTTTCTGCTCCACTCCAACCAGTTCCTCTTCTAATTTTTGCAGCCATTCAGCTTCATGGTTATGCTCTACACTTTTACCCAATATTCCATTCCAAAATTCGTTGCTTTCCTCTTTATCAGGTATGATGTCATTACCTCTTTCGACACCCTCTATTTCCTCAAAGAGTCTTTTCTGGTTTGTCTCAAACAATCTATTCTGCCGGTATTGTGTATTCGTGTCCTCATAACGTCTCAATTTTGCAGCTTGTGCACTTACCCTCTGCTTCAATTCTTCAAGAACAACTCGATATCCCTTCTGACTATGTTGTATTTTCTTTCCAGATGTTGACGAAGTTCTTTCCTTATTATTATTATTATTATTATTATTATTATTATTATTATTATTATTATTATTATTATGAGAAGTTCGCACAGCGTAGATTTTATCGCTGGATACCTCAGAGCGGGACTGTCTCCTTCCTGTAGACTAAGCCCCGTTAAGCATTATTGCAATACCTTTCTTAGAATGTGCGATGTACCAAGTAAGGATGTCTTTTGTCTGTGGTATCTTTAATCGCAAGTCTAGTTTCTCTATCCAATTTCCGAGTCTCTTGCTGACAGATCCAAGTGCTCCTATCAGCACCGGCACAACATCCACCTTTTTTATTTTCCACAACTTTCCAATTTCAATCCTCAACTCCTCATACCTCTCAACCTTCTCATCTTACCTTGTTGCTACTTTACCGTCCTCAGGGACTGCCACATCAACTATCACACACTTATTCTTCTTTTTGTCTATCAACACAATGTCTGGTTTTCTATGCTTGATTTTCTATCACACTGCACCATAAAATCCCACAACAACTTCGCCTCCTCATTCTCCACGACTCCCTCAGCCTCATGTTCGTACCACTTATCAGCTCTTTTCAACCCATATTTTCCACTCATACTCCAGTGCACAATCCTTGCTACTGCATCATGCCTCTTCTTATACTCCGTTTGTGCCAACTTACTACACCCACTCACAATATGCCACACTATCTCCCCTTTCTCACCACACATTCAGCATAATGATCCTCCTCTGTCTTGTCAATCTTGTTCTTCACGTATTTTGTCCTCAACGCTTGCTCCTGTTCTGCACAGAGTAGGGCCTCACATCTCCATTCCGTAACTTGATCGATGCCAGGATTCTCTTTCAGTCCTCTATAGAATTGTCCATACATTGCCTTATTTTCTCATCTCTTTACCTTCTCCTTCTTGCTCTTAACTTTCTCTTACCTGTACTATAAGCATTGGTTCCACACTTTTCTTCACATACCATCCCAGATTGTTTTCCTGCGATCTGATCCTTTGCCTCTAGGTAGATACAGTTTATCAACATCGCTCTTTGGGTGAAACACGCCATACAGTGTAAGAAGCTTTCTAGTCTTTCTATCCAATGTCTGCACTTTTTCCTGACTCCACTTTACTATAACTGCACTATACCTCAACAAAGCAATCGCCCATGTGTTCACAGCCACAATCTTATTCCTTCCACTCAGTTTCGAGCCCAACACTAATCTCAATCTCCTCAAGTACTCCTTCATGAATTTACTTCTCATTTCCTCCTCCAGGATGTTATCCATTTCCAGGATTCCAAGGTACTTGTATCCATCATCCTCAATTTCCTTCATCACTTCTCCACTTGGCAGTTCCCCTCTCTTCATCATCAGTACTCCACATTTTTTCAATCCAAATTCCATGCCAATATCCTCGCTAAATAATTGCACCGTGTTGATCAGTCTGCTTACCTGTTCTTCGCTCTTTCCATACAATTTTAGATCATCCATAAACAACAGATGGTTCACTTTCTTTCCCTTGAACTCGTATCCTGCCTTCACTTTCCTCAACACCAACGACAAAGGTACCATGCATAGTATAAATAAAAGTGGTGATAAACTATCTCCTTGAAAAATCTCTCTTTTTACTCTCACCTCACCAAGGCTCTCTCCGCATGCTGCAAGTTCCGTTCTTCACCTTGTCATACTATCTTTCAGAAACTCTTCGACATTCTTCGCTATACAGAACATCTCAATACATTCGTGGATCCACGAATGGAGAACCATGTCATATGCTTTCTTATAAGCTATCCACGCCATTCCCAAGTTGGTATGCCTTCTCTTACAATCTTTCAGTTACAATCATACTTAATCTCCAACATATCCAAATATTTACGGAGTTTATGTGGCACAGAGCCCAAAGCACCTATGACTATGGGGATCACAATAGTCTCTTTATCCCACATTCGAGATATTTCCAGTCGCAGTTCGCTATAGTTGTTAATCTTCTCGAACTGTTTCTTCTCCAGATTGTAATCTCCAGGGTTTGCTACATCGATGATCATGCATTTGTTAGCTTCCTTTCCTTTTTAACTAGGATAATATCAGGTCTCCTGTGTTCAATTGTTCTATCTGTTTGGGCGTTGAAATCCCACAAGAGTTTCACCTCGTCATTTTCCAATACCTTCTCTGGTTTATGTTGATACCACTTCTCACACACGTTAAACCCATACTTCCTACACAAGTTCCAATGTAGGTTGGAACAAACCTTATATATCATGGCGTCGTTTATATTCCTTTTGTGCCAACATCTTGCACAAGCTGACAATGTGCGTCACATTTTCCACCTTCTCACCACACCCCGGCAGAGAGAAGTTTCTCCGATGTGATACAACTGTTTCTTAACTGAGTTGGTGTTCGGGGCCTGGTCTTGCGCAGCAATAAGGAGACTTTCAGTCTCTCTTTTTAGATCCCCCTTGCTTAGCCAATTCCAGGACTCTTCGGTTTTCTGCTCCTTCGTTTCTCTCACAAACTGGCCATGTAACGGCATAGCTTCCACTTTCTTCTTCTTCTCCGACTCAACCCTCTTGTTGTATTCTTCCTTGCCGTCAATCGCCCGTCCTTGGTTAGCTCAACTTCATCTGCAATGGTCTTCAGCAACATTTCCTCGCTATTGGCTAGATAATAGTGCAAACTGCGCCGTTCGTTCGCAACACACTCTTCGATACTGATGAGACCTCTTCCTCCATTTTTCCGTTTCATGTGCAGTCGGTCAACATTCGATGACCAACTGATCGCCATATTTATATATGAAAAACGTTTATGCATTTCGCATTTAGAAAATGTATTACTTTGTTTACCTCCTAGATCGGTGTAAAAAAGATATTCTGTTAGTTGTGGACACGTCATATAGCATTGGAAAAGTTGCATTTAACAACCAAGTCAAGCCATTCTTAGAGCATCTCGTTAATGACAAAGATTTAAACGTTGGTCGTGACGGCACTCAAATTGCTCTGATTATTTTCAGTGAAACGAGGAAGACAAAATTGATGTTACGATTTGGAGAAATATATGACAAGTATGAATTGGCAAAGTATTTTGACAAAATGCTAGACTGGGAAAAAGTGAAAGGTGATCGAACAAGAACAGATTTGGCGCTGCAAATAGCCAACGATCAGGTACATTAAAATATCGATAATATATATATCTTTTAATTTTCAATTGATTGATTTAGGTGGATTGATTGATTTAGTGTTAAAAATATTTTAATGTATATATATTTATTTATTTATTTATTAACTTTACAACCATACAAGAATGCAAATATACAGTAAATAAAGAGTGCAATACTTGAACATGATTGAAGGAATGATCAACAGGACAGGAGTCCCATGTGAAGACCAACCGAACAAAAAATTACATAATAAACATATTTAAGTAAAAACACAATAAAAAACTAATACACAAATTACATAAGAATAAAGATTTGAGATAAAAGATTTGAATAAAGAGCAACAACTTGGATTGAAAGAACGACATTTAGAACAGAAACTTTTCCAGGTGAGCAGTCTATTAACATAGAAATTGGAGTCTAACTTAGAAGGGTAGTGAATATAAAGTTCATGTTTAGAAATGGAAACAGAAGTACTATTACGAACTATAGGAGAGATATCGTTCTAGAGAAATACAATTCTGTTGAAAAAAGAGATTCTAAAAAGAGAAGTCCTACAACGATTGGCTTCAAGCAAGTTGTTTTGACTTGAACGAGTGCGAGAGGAGCGGATAGAAGAAAAAGTAACAAAACGGGAGATATCTAGATCGTATAGAGACCTTGTTTGCACTTAAAAAAGAAGAGAAGATCCTTTATTTCAAGCCAATATGATATCGGTAATAAGTTAAGCTTTTTAAGACGGTCAGGGTAAGACGATTCATAATCTTGGAGTATGAATTTCGTGGCTCGTCTCTGAACACCCTCAAGAAGTGAAAGGTCACGGACATTTGACATTTGAGTACAGTTCCTGCGAAGAAACCCAAGCATACGATTAGCTTTAGCAACACATTTAGCGATATGGGGGGACCAGTTAAGGTCATTGCTGATGACCACACCCAAATCGGTTTGATTTGTTACACTTTTAACTAATTCGTTGTTGAGTACGTTTTCGGGATATCCTTAGTAAAAGAGTTTTAGACACATTAAATTTCATTTGCCAGGACTGTGACCAGTTGCTCATAGCATCGAGATCAAGCTGTTTTCAGCTTGGATAAGAGTTTACTATGAGAGACAGAGTCAAAAGCTTTAGCAAAATCAAGATATATGAGGTCAATTTCTTTACCAGCATCAAGGGCACTACCAATGTCGTGAAATATATTAAGAAGTTGAGTAACACATGACCAATTACAGCAGAAACCATGCTGGAGATCATATAAAGAGTTCTTAATGAAAAAAGAAACTTGAGTGAAAATCAATCGTTCAAGAACTTTAGAGACTTGGGATTGTAAAGAAATTGGTCTGTAATTAGTAACTTCATGAACGTCACTTTTCTTAGGGACTGGAACTATATTAGCAAGTTTCCATTCTGAGGGAACTACACCCTGTTGGATAGATAACTCGAAACGAGCAGCCAGGGAGGGAGCGATAACTTCAGAACATCGTTTTAAGAGATAAGCAGGTATTCCATCTGGGCCAGTTGCTTCAGAAGGTCATGACAAATTAGATAATAGTGACTGTACTAAGGATTCAGAAACAATTATGGAGTCAAGAGAATTGAGAGTAGAATTTGAAGGAGAAGATAAAGAAGAATAACCAGAGTCAGGATTAAAGACTGACGCAAAAAAGTTGTTAAAAGCGTCAGCCTTTTCTTTTGAAGAAGAGAGTTTAAGATCTCCTAATTTCATCACATCAGGTAATGAGGATTTTGACGATTTAGACTTAAAAAATCTCCAGAAAGGTTTAGAATTAACGTATATTAGATAAATATTCTCTTTTTCTAGCGTTAATCCAACACTTCACATGCTGTCGGCTTTTGCGGAACTTTTCCCATAGTTGAGGCGAGTTCTTAGCCTTTCTTTTCTTCTGAGAGACTCTTTCATTTTTATGGCATGAAGTAGGTCCTTTGTAATATAAGGAGGTGTAAAGGGACACTTTAGTATGGTTTTAGGTATAAAAGAGTCGACAGCAGCGATGAAGGCAGCTTTCCACTTTAACCAGGCAAGATTCACGTTGTCACTCTCACTGAGAACTATATCTAGTAAGGGAGTGTTTTGAAGATAATTAATAAGACCATTGAAGTCACCTTTGGAATAGTTATAGACAATGCGCTTGGTGGATTGTTTGGGCTGTTGGTGAATATATATAAGTCAAACGTTATAGCTTTATGATCCGAGTGCAAAGAGATGGAGTCGTCATCAGCAACTTCAAAGTTGTCCGTCAAATGTTCGTTCGTAGTGAGAACCAATTGATCAGTTGAAAAGTTTCTATTTCAAATATATTTAATGTTATATGTTTACTTTATAACTGTATGTAAACGCGGAAAGATGTTTTCTATATCTTTTATAAAATAACACTGAGGAAATAAGTAATAAGTCTCTTTTATTAAAAATGATGAAATTATACATTCTCCTTACTCACGCTAGATTAGCATCGTTGGCTGCTCAAATGAACATAAACGCTCTTAACTGTGAAGAAAAGCATCCAGTCTTCTCGTCTTTCTTCTTGTTGGCTTTCACAGAACATATTTATCGACATTTTAGCTGTTCGTGAGCAAAGGTTCGTCTTACAGTCCATTTTATAAAAATGGCGGGAAAAATCCATGTTTTCTATCGCGACTTCCGGAAATAACAAATAAAATAATTAAAACATTTCCCCTTACTTTCTTTCAGTTGTTTCTCTCTGATAGTTACCTGTGAATTTCTACTAAAACAATTAGTCACCTCATTCTCGATGCAGATTATCGTTATATTTACCGATAATCACCTCGACTTCAGTGACTAATTGTTAAATAGAAACACGGCTTTCAGTGCGTTTTTAATTTGTTATTTTATAAGTATATAAGTTTGAGAATAAAATGCAAATGTTGCAATAAATATACATAATTTCCTGTTCCAATTTAAAGTGATCAAATATAGTTAGTAGTAATTAAAACTAGTCAAACACAAAAAGGAGAGTACCTGTACAATGCGAAGTTGGTATACCTGTAATTTACAACGAAAACCAGCAGCAGATCGCGATAATTACCGGAACCTTACAAAAACCCAACACTTGTTTCTTTGATACTCTGAGGTCGTCGAAACGTCAGTCACTAATAATAACACTTGTTCATGACTACAACAATCTGGGTGAATCTGTGATCATTGTCTAGTAATTCTCTAATAATATTAAATCTAATAATGGTCAGTAATTACCTTCATTTATTACCTTCATCATCATAAACTTTATTAACATGTCAAGTTTTGTTGATCATACTGATACAAAACAACATCTATATTGGTGTGTACCCAGGCTAATATAACCACAGAAAGAAAAATACAAATATATTTTCGCTATAATAAATACTATTAAATTATAGTTATCTAGGTGTGTATTTATTATGTGTATTTTATTATGTTTATTTTATTATATGTATATTTTATTATGTGTATTTTTGTTAAAATAAATCCAGTTAGCAATAATTGTTTCCCACGACCACTAGCCCCGCATCACACTCGGACCGCGATTTTCTAACTGAGACTTATGTTTGCTATCTTTATTATTTAAATAGGTATTTCCTAAACAAAGTCCACAAAATTACAGACAGAATGCTTATGATGTTGTCATAATCATTACTGATGGTGAACCAATTGGAAAATGGAATACAAGATCTGAAGCGATAAGAAATGCCAAAATTCTAAAAGATAAGGACATCGATATTGTCAGTGCTGCTGTTGGACCAAATAGAAAGAAATTCATACATACATTAGAAGAAATTGCGACTTCTAAGGAATATACATTCGACGCCGATTTCAACAATTTGGAAAAGATTCGCAAAAAGATCATAAAACACTCTTGCAATAAACCAGGTAGATCCTTAATTTCATTTAGATCTATGACACTACAAATATTAAAATTGATGAAATTGAATAATTATGTTGTCTGCTACAACAAATATAAAAAATCGGTACGTAGAACGTACATGTGTCTACTGTAATTTGACTTGTAGCTGCAAATTGACATGCGCCAGGTACAAGTAAAACTAAATGTCCACAATTTTAAAACATGATAAAAGTTTTAAAGGGACACTCCGGCCCAAATACAAATGTAGTTCATATGAAAGATCTTACTGACTTTAGATTATTTCCAAAGTTTCAGCATTCCTATCAATTTAGTTAAGAAGATGTGGCTAGTTGAAGTTGGAGAGTTTGTCCAATTTTGACGCCATTTTGTTTCTCAAATATGACGTCACTGAGTGACGTGATCTCGTATTATGCCTAAGAAGCTCCTCTACTTTCCTGCATGATGAACTAAATAGTTTATTTCGACTAATTTTCGTCCAAAGACCATTCACAATAACTATCACTATGTGATCGCCATCAAAACAACTCCACTGACGATAAAGAATCACTCAATGACGTCATATTTTCAAAACCAATATGGCGTCAAAATCCACAAATTTTCAACTTCAACTAGCAATATCTTCTCAACTAAATTGATAGGAATGCTGAAACTTTGGCAATAAACTAAAGTCAGTAAGATCTTTCATATGAACTGCATTTGTATTTGGGCCGGAGTGTCCCTTTAATCAACTGACTAGAATTATTAAAACTAATAAAATGACACGAAGAAAATTAGTGATTCCGCGAAAGCAGAGGGAGGATCTGTGAATCAGGGACATTTAATCACTATTTTTACGACATGTTATGGTATTAGTTTGTAATACCATAATTACAGAAAAAATATAACTTATATTGTTGAAATTCTTTTGGGAATCAGAGAACATTCTGAATGGATGTTCTCTCATGTATGTTAAGGTGGTCATGGACAAAAATAATAATATTATTTAATGTTTGTATTTTCAAACATATTTTGGATGTAAATGATAGGATATTATATGCTGATACTAAATGAGTCAATTTCATGTGCTTTTACCATGGTAACCTAGAAACGACGGGCAGATTTGTAAAAGTTTGTAAAAGTATCCATGTTGATAAGGGAATTTATAGGGATTAAATCTCCCATTGAGAACAATAGAAATGGAGCTAATTATGGTATTAACTAGTTTGTTTGTAATTTTTTTCAAAATTCTGAAATTTTAATTTTCACATATGAATATGTGAAACTTTTTTTGCATTTTACATATGAAAAAAATTATTTCACATATAAAATAAAAAAGTTCATATGTGAAAATTCCATATTTGAAATTTCATATGTGAAATTAATCATTTCATATATGAAACAAATTACATATGTATGTGAAAGTTTAATATATGAAAATGAAATTTCAAATTTCATATGTGAAATATTTGAATATGTGAAATATTGAATATTTGAAATCCTTCATTTTACATATGAAATTCCAAATTCAAATGTGAAATGACATGAAATTTGCGTAAAGTTCTAATAGAGGTAGGTTTTTCAAAGCCTGGATAACTTCTCGGGTAAATAAGTCATATTTAATTGCTAATTTCACTAGTATAAATTATAGCTATATACACATCCTATGTATGCACCCTATGTTATAAACACATGTTTGACTCAGCCATGCTTGTTCAACAATCGAACCTTAGCCCTCACCCTACATAACAATGCGAACAGATTAATGAACAGATCAATGCTACAGATTAAGAGGGAGTTGAACAGTACGAAAACCCTGGAAACCAACCATTGTATTTCTTTTGTGCAGCTACCAACACGCAGTCGGTCTTCTCCTACAAAAAAACCCAGAAATAAACTCAGCACAAATTATGCAAACTTTTAATGTAAACTTTGCAAAAACTCTCCAATAAATTTTAGAAGCATTCAATACTTGCAGTCAACACTCGGAGGACATATGAAAAGGGCCACCACAATTATCTAAACATTCTATTATAACTTTTAATCTATTGGCACGAAAGGTCCGAAAGCAGTATGACGACTTTTTATCCTCAGATGAAATAAGTGGGAACTTGCCCATGCGACGAAATATCACATTACGTTTCCTGGCATTTTTTTGTTACAGAACATCATTTTATGTTAATAATGTTTGCATTTGCCAAATAATGAACAGAAAACATTCTATCACAAGAAATTTAACCTCCAAAGTCGCCCAAATTTTGTCCGCCATTGCTCAAAACTTGTTCCAGACGAGCCCGCGATTCCACAGCAATGTATGTGATTGTGACGTTAGAAATTCAACACGTGACAAAGCTTTATGGAAATTATACGACAAGTTACAATAGAAAATTAATTTTCGCAAGCAGCTTTATATTCATACAGCTTTATAGCCACGTGTTGAGTCTGACGTCACTGCCTCTAATCGCAACCTAAGCGTCCGGAACATGTTCGAGTAATGGCGGCCGTATAATCTCGTAAAACGAGAATTAAAACACTGTAAATTTTGTATTTAATTTTTCAAAGTAGAAACATTTGCCGCCTTACAATTCGCGAACAGTACTGTTGTAAGTATTGGGTCGCTTCCACGAGAAAGTGGACTCCAGTTAGTCATGCCATCCATTTAAGTCGCTTTTTGGGAAACCCCAATAGAGATCAGTGGGTCTAATCTGTGAATGTTCACTAAAACTTCACATGCCCAACATCCAGATCGCTTCGTAATTCGGTCACGTGACTGTGTCCAAACAAACAAATTCCGCCGTTCAGTATAGTTTATGCTTCCACCAATAACATGTTTCATTAAAACGAACACGTAGGAAGCAATTAGATTATTTTTGCCCAGTCATCACTTAGCCTAATCAACTAATAATGTATCGGTTTATGAAATAGAGAGGTATACGATCAATGTATATGATTATTATTTTGTTTCGTTGCTTTTCAGGCGGTTGCATCTGTAGCATTACTGCTGCTGCTAAACTTTATGTCAAACCTGGTTATTCAAAAGCAATATTTTCATGGACCAAACCTAAGTATGAATGCTCGAAAGGCGCTGAAGCAGAAGAACTAAGCTTCACTGTCAATCCGCCTGTCACTTCGCCCCACTCATTTTCAGTTGGTAAACACAGAATTATCTATACCTATCAACTTAATGGTGATGTGAAGGTCAATTGCAGTATCTCTTTTGAAGTTAAAGGTAAGTACTCTAAAATACTCTACTATAATTTCTCATTATTTTTTATTATATCTTTTCGTGTTTCATACGTAAATACATAATAATTTTCATCCAAAATCCAAATTTATAATTCAATAATTTAATGCAGTGTAAATGTCGAGCATGATTACGTTTAAGAGTTACAGCTTTTATTCACTTAAGTCTACGGTGTCTAGCAGTGGCGTCGCCAGACATTTCAAATTTTGCACACCACTTGTTAGGGAAAAATTGGGGGGGCACCAAGGCCCGGATGTAAATAAACGTAGGCCTACTATACTGGCAGAACAACAAAATGAAATTAACTGTTTATTTATTTATTTACGCTTTAAGAAGATATTCAATATAGTATGACAAGCTCAGTCGTACGGGTATATAGTAAGAAACGAAGAGTGGAGACTGCTCGGGTTGGAATATGTCATAATTTTGAATATCCCAAAACTTATTTGATATCCCAAATCTCATTTGGGGACACAATAAATTTGGGGGGGGGGGCACGTACCCCCCATACCCCCCATAGGGGGGCGACGCCACTGGTGTCTAGGAGCTTTATAGCATGCGTTGTAGGGAATCTATTGGCAGCAGCCGCCGACAATAGAGAGCTTTGAATTTTACTACGGGTTACAACTGCGAGTACAAAATTCGTCATTAATTTGGCGCCGATTGATTGCGTCATCTCTTGCGGACGTTATAAATTTGTAAACGAGTTTTAAGGAAAATCTCGTATTTACTTGTATTATGACTACGACTTTACAGCCTCAATTTCCGAATCCAGCAACGGTAAAGGGGGGGGGGGTGTAGCAGATGTAGTAAAATAATATAGGTGTCCAAACATTTTCTGCATCGATTGTCTGAGTTGCATTGGTGTTTATAAGCTGCATAGTATGGTGTTAACACGGTTCTAGAGACTATTTTCCAAATAAACGCATATCACAACAATTATTCTTCAATTCGCATGTTCCTCATTAGTACAAATTAATCATATGACGTCATAAATAAAGTATAGGCACGTGAGGATTGTGTGATCTTTCAGTAAAGAGACGGCGTTCGAAACAGAGGGTGGGTTAAAAGAAGCGAGCACTAGTTGTATTCGAAAACGGACAAAAATGGTATTCTTTCCGGCCAATAGCTTCGAAAATTGCAATATCAAAGTCCAGCGTCCGTCAAATTATAAAAGAAGGGGAAAACTAAAGTACAACGATTAAAATGAAGCCCAGTATATGAAGCATGGACGTCCTATGTTATTGGCACAAGACACTTTCAGGTATAAGGCCCATATAATCCCATCACCTTATAAAGAAAATGAACAAGCCGATGAAACAAACAATTGCCGATATAAACAAGTAATAATGAGAAAGAGCACAATGAACGCACCAACAATTGATACCAATCAACCCAGGTTTATTGTTGGTTGTTTGGCTGCATACACAGTCTACCACAGTCAACCATGTCAAATTGTGCAAAAGAACTTAGAATTTAATTATTCTAAAGTAGCTGGTTGACTGTGGTTGACTGTGTGTTGATTGTGTGTTGTTAGCTTGCATTCCACTGTGACACACATTGTTTTCTCTTTTTTGGGCTTTTTCCCGTTACTTTATCCTTAATATTATATATAAATCTGGTCTGTTTCACCGACTTGCTCTATTTCTTTGTATGTTGAAAGAATATTATAGGCCATGGGTGTCTTGTGTGTTAGTAACATAGGATGTCTACGCTTCTTATATAATTGCTTCACTATAATGGTTTTGCTTTCATTTATCTCAGTCTTTTATTCTAAAATTCGCTCAACTCTTCATTGCAAGTTTCGTGGCTATATAGCTAGCGAAAATTATACCGGTTTTAATTCAACCCATGATTACTCGATTACCCAAGCGCTGTTTGAATGTCATGTCTTTACTGAAAAATCGTGAAACCTTTCGTGCGTACTGCATCATTTGTGATGTCACATAATTACATATAATTTACGAGGAACTATTGTTTTGACGTGCGTTCAGTTGCGTAAAATTGGCTCTACAATGGTGTTAAATTCATACCAACGTAGCTTATACATACTTTCACACCTCAGACAATCGTTGCAGAAATTAGCTGGGACATTGTCGAGAATTATAAGTTAAGTTAATAATTTGGAGAAACATATGTTAAAAATTGCTTGGTTTGCCTCCTACCCTCAGGCCCATTACAATGTTGGTGTAAGTGTAAAACATGCACACTTCTTGTTGGCACACCCCAGCCTCAATTTCTGAATCTAGCAACGTTGAAAGGGGGAAAGGGGACCGATGTAGTAAAATAATACAGGTGTCCTAATATTTTCTGCAACGATTGTAGTCTAACAACTCGCATACTGTACACTTTAAATCCTGCAGACAGTGCATATTATACAGTATAAGTAAAGCATGGTTTTCATTAAGCTGCTACAATGATTTATTGCTAATCAGCGTTGAATATTACCATTGATAAGTAAACTTTATTACATGTCAATATTAATTACTGTCACTACTGATGATTCTATAGGATAAACATTGGATGCCATTAGATCGTGTGAATAGTTCTAAAACGTAGACGAATGTACGCATTGCGTGCCTATTTTTTCGTGTTTTACCAAGCAAATATCATATGACATTTATAATATAGCGACTCATTCTGCTATTTCCTCACTACTAATATGAGCTGATGGCCTGCTAGTATAAGAACCAATCAGATTGTAGAATAGCTCATATCTAGTGCATGTCTACTGTACCTTGTAAATTGGGAGAGCCTAGGTTTGACCTTTTGCAAGAAGCTATCGCTGTATATCATGGCAAATGTTTTATTCGTTTTTTTCTTGATAATTTTTAAAGGTGAAGTGTGTCGTGGAATAGAGTTCAATCCAAGCACACAAGCTTGCTGTTGCGGTACCATTCACACAAAGCAGCAAGGAAATTATTGCTGTGGACAAGATTACTACGATCCGTTACAACAAATATGCTGCCCTTATTACACTCTTGTTTCTGGCAGGTCGTGTCCGTCATAAATAATTAGAGGAGCTGCAGAAATAATTTTAGAAACATTTTACTGTAATTCAAATAGCTTTGTCTATTTTACTGATTGGTTAAATTTCGTGTTATTTTGATGATGAAGGGATTGATATTGTGCATGAAGATTGATTTATCATTGACATTTTGTTAATATGTCAAACATGTCAAAGGGCGGATGAGCTCTTAGGAGCCAACGGCCATCCAACAAAAACTAATACTAATTGTACAGGGATTTCGACTGTATAGCGGCCAACCTCGGTCTATTTGTGTTATTTTAATAAGATCATTGAGTCTTTATTTCGTTAGATTTTGTTATTTGTACGTAGACAGTTGTTAATGTCTTTTATTAGTATTTAGTATTATCATTGTGAAGCGCCTTGAACAGCTATTGGATATGTGCGCTATATAAATATTATTATTATTTATTATTTATGGTTTCTTTAACGATTAAAACGTTCCATTAATTTAACTGTTAGGGCCGTTTCAAACGTTGAACCTTTCATGTATCGAATGTAATTTAAATGAGTTTGAACTTGATTTTGCTCATTTACATTAGATTCGACACGTGAAAAGTTCCGCATGATCACCGTGGTACCGGTAAACAATGGACACAGACTACGTCATACGCCTCAATCAAAGTTATTTTTTCAGGATTCAGAAGCAGAACAGGATCCAAAAAACTGTAACCATAACCCAAATAAAACTCTAGTACTAACCTTGAAACAAAGAAATATACTAACCCTACTTCTAAACCCGGTACACCGTGAGCTTACCAAACGTTCACGTTCGACGGGTCTTCGTGGTCTATTTTAGACTTTCAAAACTTTATCTCCAAGCGGGCCCTAATCATATGCGACCAAAATATTTGTGGTTTAATTAAATTAATTGAAAAGATTATCCATAAAGGTGTATACATATAATTGGTTTACGAAACTTATAACAGTGTCTACGATAGACTGGGATATTCTATTTAGCTAAATTGAGCGCTTTTTGGCTATTTTAGTCACAATTATCGTGAAATTGAATAACACTAGTTCTTCTATGCAAAAATAGCAATTTTTGCAGAAAAAATTCAAAAATATATCATTGTTGACAAAAAACGAGAAAAATGGTAAATCTATCATGAATTCAATGATCCTAATACACTTGGCGAAATATGTAGCGAATAATGCTTATTTTTGTGTATACATATTTTCCATCAGTTCAAAAACTCTGGACACAGTAAAGATTAGACATGTCAAAAACCAAGTGGTATATTCGACATGTCGAGGACCAAGTGGTATTCGACATGTCGAAGACCAAGTACCAAGTCAAAAAATCATTTGAACGTCCCTATATTCTAACATATTTTTAACGGATAGCCAACCTAATTCTTTAAGACTACGTGTTATGTGGTCAAATTTCCTAATTCCGAGGACCACCCTCGCTGCAAAATTTTGCACTAGTTGTAATTTATTTATGTTCTGTTTGTATGTACCGGTCCACACAGCAGAACAATAGTAAAGTTTACTAAATATTAAGCAATTAACTATTGTAATTAATGTTGATTTGTCAAAAATGTGTTTAACTCTGTTAATCCCATCCCATAAGTTTCGATGTTAAACTGTTCACGTGATCACTAAATGATAAACAGGAGTACCCAGATCTTTTGCAAAAGGAACAGGGGTTAGTTTTTGTCCAAGGAAATGTATTGACGGTACATCCATTTTAGCTAGAGCTTGTCTATAGTATCAAACAACAGGAATTTAGTTTTGTCTAGATTTATTAATAAGCTATTGGAACAACACCAAGCAGCAACTCTTTTTATGTCAGCAGTTAGATTTTCCATGCCTATACTTAGATCTTTGATTGCAAAAGACAAACTCAATTTAGAATCATCTACATATGATTCAATATCGCAGTGAGTACAAGTATTACTGATTTCGTTAATATATAAATTAAAAAGCAGGGGATCCCTGCGGAACACCATGTGTAATTCTTTTGAAATCTGATCGATACTCCCCCATTCGAACAGACTGATAGCGACCATTAAGATAACTCTCGAACCAATTGATTGCAGAAGGACTTGTTCCCAGGAGTACATCATAACTAATACTATCGAAAGCCTTACTTAAATCTAGTAGTATTACTACCGTCACCAATCTATATTGTACATAGTGTATATAGTGGTAATATACAGTATATACAGTTTTGACTATAAACATGTATATTGTGTATATAGTGTATATGTATACACTAGCTATATACATAATATACATATATACTGTAGATCTTATAATATAAATCTTGTAAGTTCTTGTAAGATCTTATGAAATCTTATAAGATCTTATAAGATTTAATATACTTGACAAGATCTTACAAAATATCTTATGAACTGAAAACACTAGAAAACTTAATAATTTGCTGATATAAAATTTTGATATAATGGTATCCGCATATCTAAGCACATGAGCCTATATAAGCCAAAAATCAAGATCATTCAAGATTACAACGAACGTAACTGTTACAACTTCAGTTGCAGATGCTACAATTAATAATAGATTATTACCGTATGTGCGTTATACCGTATTTGTGCTTTATAAAGTATGGTATTCTGCTCGACATATTTATCAAACTCGCGAATTTTGATCGTTTAAAAACGCAATATCCGAATATTCTAAATAAATAAAAAATCCGGTTAAATCTTGTAAGTCTTTCAGGATAATGGTCAAAATCTTGTAAGATTTTATACAAGAAAAATAAATGGTCGAAATCTTGTGAGATCTTGTCAAAATCTTGTAAGATCTTAAGAAAATGGTCAAAATCTTAATAGTCAAAGAAGAATCTTGTTTATGAAAAATTATTTGGTGAAGATTCTTTCAACATAATGATCTAAAGTAAAATAATATAAATACTACAGTTAATAGTTATAGCTACTCTGCTGGCCAGTAGCTTAATTTTAGAACTATATGTATATTGCTGTTCAGGCGTTAGGGGCACTGGTCAGAGCAGGCTTATAGCCAGAAGGGTATCCGGGTGTCGCTGGACGCCCCACAATGAAAAGTGGTCACCAAAAATTTGGGGGAGAAAGAAATTATTCTCAATGATTTGCCTAAAATATATATATATATATATATATTTGAAAAGAAATAGCTTTAATTTTCAATATTATCATACATGTGACATTTTGACCAATTTGACAGTGTACCTAGTTGAGTGAAAATGTCATGACCCAACCCACAGGATATATGTGATAGTTTTAATGAATTTTTCGCACAAATTGGAAACACCATTGCTGATAGTCTTCCTGATTCTCGGAATGAAACCAGTGATGTGCTTGCGGACTTCATAAATAAACACATTAATGTAAATTCAACATTTGATATTCCAGAGGTGTCTATTGGTTTCGTGAGAGAAGAGCTTAGTAAATTGGATGACGCAAAATCTATGGGATTTGATGGAATCTCTCCTAAGTTATTACGTTTAGGTGCGACCGCCATAGCTCCTTCTATTACCTGGATTTTAAATCTGTCAATTACTACTTCTACGTTCCCAGATGACTGGAAATTTGCCAAAGTCGTACCCATCCATAAACAAGGAAGTGTCCAGGATCGAAAAATTTTTAGACCTATTTCAATTTTACCTACACTTTCGAAATTACTTGAACGACATGTGCATCTTTCATTCTACAATTTCTTAAAATCAAACAACTTGTTGTATAAAGCTCAATCTGGTTTTCGAAATCTATTTTCCTGTGAAACAGCTATCAGCTATATGGTTGACAAGTGGGCTAAAGCAATAAATGAAGGATATATGAATGGAGTTATTTTATTAGATCTTCGTAAAGCTTTTGATCTAATTGATCATAGTATTTTGCTAAAAAAGCTACGAATGTATAAATGCAGTAGCAATTCTGTGAATTGGTTTACGTCGTATCTACAAAATAGATATCAAAGTTACAACTGTTAACGGAAAAATGTCTTCCAAATTGCCTATGACGAAAGGAGTTCCTCAGGGATCTATTTTGGGCCCTTTGCTCTTCGTTGTTTTTATCAATGACCTGCCACTGACTATTCCCTATGGTAATATGGATATGTATGCGGACGACTCTACCATTACAACATCTGCGAAAACCGTAAACCAGCTTAATGAAAACTTAAATGAAGTTATGGATAAGGTCTCAAATTGGTGTAATGAAAACAAAATGATGCCAAATACAGACAAAACGAAGTGTATGCTTATAACATCTTGGCAAAAACGGCTCCATCTACCACAAAATGAAGATCTGTGTGTTAGCCTTAATGACATACCATTGGAAAATGTTACTTCAACCAAATTACTTGGCGTCACTCTAAATCATAATATGTCATGGGAGGATCATATAAACACCACTGTCTCAAAAATAAATAGGAATATAGCTCTACTTCGTAGAATTAAACGTTATTTACCATTACAGACAAGGAAACTATTTTTTAATACGCACATTCTTCCACATATGGATTATTGTTCTATTGTTTGGGGTAGTTCACCTCATATTAAGAAGATCGTATTGACTCGAAAGAGAGCAGCACGTGCAATTTTAGATATTACAGACAATCGTTACCCTAGTAAGGACATGTTTTTGACACTAAAATGGATGCCTATTGTGGATCGTATTGATTATCGTAAAGCCATTATGGTCTTTAAAAGTCTTAATAATTTAGGTCCGGAGTATATGACCAATATGTTTAGGTTTGTCAGGCAAGTCCATTCAAGAACAACTAGATCGAGTTCTGCAAATGACCTGTACTTACCTCCAGGGAAACATAAACAAATATATATAAAAACTTTTGGATATAGCAGTGTAAAGTTATGGAACACATTAAGTTCAAACATTAGAGAAAGTGTATCCCTAAATGATTTTAAGAAGAAATACTTAAGAAATTATTTTATAGCTACTAATTAGTATTAGTATATTTTATTTTGTTATTTTTACTACCTTTTGTAAATATTTTCACTTTGTATTTTTAACTTAAATAGCGAGGGCCCTGGGGAAGATAAGTCTTTGACTTACCAGGTATATTGGCTATGCAATATTTTAAACCCTCTTTAAATAAAGTTTATTGTATTGTATTGTATTGTATGGCAGCATTGCCGGTACAAACTTGCAAAACCGTAAAAATCTTGAATGGGTCTGATGCGATCTTTAGTACGTTACACAGATGTTGACATGAAGTAAACTTCTAATTAATAATTCACTGTACAGATTATGAATTTCTTCTCTTGAAGATGTAAATTCTGTTGAACTGTTGAATTACAAATTTAATTTCAAGGGAAAATATATGAATATTATCTGCACTGCATCTTATGGAAATATAACTAATTTACTGCTTCATTATATATTTGATAATGTAAGCATATTTGGACCAAAATATGTATTTAAAATTATGAGATACCCCATTTAAAAATATTGTTTAAGACTGTTATATTTTGCTCAAAAGTGCTCTCAAAATTCAGGAAATGCGGTTTACCCAAAATTCAAATATTTTCCAAGGGCCCCGTAGATGTGTGTGAGCATCACTTTTGTCTGATATGTTCCCAAATTGGACGCCCTATTTCAGAATCCTGGCCACTAACATTTCTTCTTTATTTACCTGTTTCTACCGTTGATGGCTGGCTGTCCATGTTGGAATCACTATTACTTAGTATTTCTAGGCATGCCTGATGCATTTTGGATATGCCGAAACAGCCAAATTTCTTGTTTCCATGCAACTTATTATACTTTACAGCTGCGATTCCTTGGAAAATCCTAGATCTGCCAGCTGTCAAATCACCACTAGAGTGGTTTTCTAGCTAGGCCGGACTTATCCATGCACCCGCATAAACTATCTAGGCTTCGTATAATAACCAGCCCCAGATGTTTTATTTACATGTGAACTTTACATGTTCACTTCAAATGAAATTTGGGTAAGCTCACGGTGTACCGAAACACAGAATATTGCATCATTGAAATGTTGGGTTTAGAAGTAGGGTTAGTATTTCTTTATTTCAAGGTTAGGACTCGAATTTTATTTGGGTTATGGTTAGAGTTTTTTGGATCCTGTTCTGCTTCTGAATCCTGAAAAAATAACTTTGATGAGGCGTATGACGTAGTCTGTGTCCATTGTTTACCGGTACCACGGTGATCATGCCGAAATTTGGGGGCATGTTTATGATGATGCTATATTTTGAAAACAACCCATATAAAAATGTAGGCATAGTATGTGCCATGTTCAATTTAGCAACACATTTATAAAATGATTTATAATAACTATCAATTTCTTGTTTTCATGCATTTTCATGCACTGCTTCTTAAGTCTCGCATTGCGTACCTATTTTTCAATGAGTCATTGGCTTGTTGAAGAGTATATTCATCGCTTCGTAAAACATTGTTTAAAAGGACATTTGTAGTGCAAGGGAAAACAGTTTCGAAACGAACATTGAAACTTTTAAAGCATTCAACAGATTAAAAACTTCATTTAGACGATTTGAAAGGATTCAAGAGGATATATATATATATATATATATATATATATATATATATATATATATATGTGCGCATGACCGCTGTTTATCCCACAAGCGGTTGTCTCTGGCAATCGTTTGTGTATAATTAGTACTCATGTCCATATCTAGATTGTACCAAGCTACATTGATGAGCTGTGGAACAGCGAAACACGTGTCTGTAGATATTGTACTATATATATATATATATATATATATATATATATATATATATATATATATATATATATATATATATATATATATATATATATATATATATATATATATATATATATATATATATATATATATATATATATATATATATATATATATATATATATATATATATATATATATATATATATATATATATATATATATATATATATATATATATATATATATATATATATATATATATATATATATATATATATATATATATATATATATATATATATATATTAATATATATATATATATATATATATAATATATATATATATATATATATATATATATATATATATATATATATATATATATATATATATATATATATATATATATATATATATATATAAATATATATATATATATATATATATATATATATATATATATATATATATATATATATATATATATATATATATATATATATATATATATATATATATATATATATATATATATATATATATATATATATATATATATATATAATATAGGCCCATACGGTACCGTTATAATATAGGCAGAAATAATATAGGCCGAAACGGTACCGTCTGTAGTTAGATATCGTTCGATCTATGACCTTAATTAGGTCATATTGAGCGCTCTACAGGATGAACCATTGTCGCTTACGCATTGTGCGCACGCTCACTGCTTGCAGTTTGAGCGCTCTGGCATGGTTTTTGATGTCCCACATTTTGTGTGGCATCAAGGGTGACTGTTAATAGCAGTTATCTTCATCCTGCTCATCAGCACTACACTGATGAGGCCCAAAAGGCCGAAACGGTACCGTCTGTAGTTATATATAATATATATATATATTAGAATAATGTTGTAATTATATCGGCTATTTCAAGAGTGCTCAATATCTTGAGAGATATAGGCGATAAACAATCTTTAGTTATATATCTATATTAGTTATATATCTTATATAATATATATATATATATATATATTAGTAAACTTACGAATTTAACATGCGAATTCAATGTTATTATGTTACAATTCAGCTCCCATGTTCTCGGACGGTGTTTAGTAGGACAGGGAAAAAGACGCTCGATATACAAATGGTTAAAAAACATTCAGTCTTTGTTTATCAGAAGCTGAAACGCTTTAGCGTTGAATTAAACTCGAGCGTTAACCAGGGCTCAAAATAACGGCCGGTCAACGGACAATGACCGGCCAAAAATGCCTCTTTACCGGTCACTTTTTTACCTCACCGGTCATTTTGCGTACCGGTCGACACATTTGTATGCTTTGTTTTAATGCTTTAACGAAATACTCCTAAATCAGTATTACACTATACTAGATGCCTTCCGATAGAATTTTAAATCGTTTTTTCTCTTCGGCATATCTGCTAAAATCTTGTCAGAGAAAGACTGTATATTTCATGGCGAGTACGCAATTTCACTGTAAGTACGTCAAATTACGTACCACAAAAACATTGTTTGTTCTTGTTCAAAACGTAAATACATGTAGCCTATATGCTGGTTTTTAGGTTTTTTGGTTGTTAGGTTTTTAGGTTGCACTTGAAGGTTTCGATTTTGTTTCGGTGGAAGGAGGTCAGCAGAGTGACGACGAAGAAGCAATGGAGGAGGGTAGTGACGTCGAGGGTAAGAGAGCTGGCTGAGTTGGTTGATGAAGAGTTTGTGTTGCTTTTGACTTAACTTTGAAAGTAAACATGTGCTCAATTTATACACAATTGACAAGAATAACGCTTTGGTTTCTTTTGCGTTTTTATTTTTGGATTTATTAATTGGTAATAATTATTTAGGTAGGCGAGTCGTTTTAGGCTAAATATAGTAAGTGGGATGAAAAATTTAACTACGTCAAAGACTACCTGTATATGAGTAAAGTTTATTCCTCAATATTAAGATTATATCTAGAAAACAATAAAATTTTATTTACTTTAGACAACCACCTAATCAACGATTATAACGTTGCCTGTTCACTTTTACAATGTAATTGCTAACGTCTTGAGCGTTTAAAACATGAAACAATAAAAGCGATGTCTCGAAACAAATTCGTTATTATTTGTTTCACTGCATGTGTATGCGTATTAATGACCGGTCAAAAACAGATTTTGACCGAGCTAAAATCAAGTTGACCGGTCATTTTTATCGGCAACGTTCCGGCCGTTATTTTGAGCCCTGCTAACCGCATTCTTTTATTTCTTTATACTTTATAATTTTCAGCATCTTGAGTACAGATTTCGTGAGAACATCTTAAGCTAATTGACAATGCCAAAACAGCTTATTTTGGGAACTACAGTGTGTTTTGTGGTGCTTAAGCTTGTGCGAGGAGCAAGAGTGGAAGAAGATTTGGAAATGGGCTGAGAGCAATGACTAAATGCCAATGTTTCTATAATTTGGTTATGATGTTTTCACAACGTAATTATATATTATAGATGTTAGAACTTAATTACTAAAAGTTCTTACAAGATTACATGATCTTACAAGATCTTACATGATTTTACAAGATCTTACATGATCTTACAAGATCTTAAAATATCTATAGATGATCTTACAAGATCTTAAGATCTTACAAGATCTTACATGATCTTACAAGATCTTACAATATCTTACAAGATCTTGCATGATCTTACACGATCTTACAAGATCTTACAAGATCTTCATGATCTTACATGATATTACAAGATCTGACAAGATCTTACAAAACCTTACATGATCTTACAAAATCTTACATGATCTTACATAATCTTACAAGATCTTACAAGATCTTACAAGATCTTACAAGATCTTATTTAAGATCTTGCAATATCTAGCAAGATCTTGCAATTTCTTGCAAGATCTTGCCAAGAACTTGCAAGATCTTGGAAGATCTTACATAAGATCTTGTAATATCTTATATAAGATCTTATAAGATCTTATGTAAGATTGTCACCTTACTAAACAATAAAATAGTGCAATAATAAACTATATACATATATACAGACTAGACAGTATATAATAGTGATAATATACAGTATAATATACAGTTTTGACTATAGACATATATTGTGTATATAGTGTATATACACAATATATACAGTATATACACTATATGCACACAGAATAGAGGTCGATAAAGTAAGAATATACAGTTATATACAGTTTTGAGAATAGACCTGTATAATGTGCATAGTAAGTGAGTTCATATAGTTAAGTATATGTATACACAATATACACTGTTTATTGACAGGTGTATATTGTGTATATTCTGCAATACCGCGGCTTGACTTAGTGCGGGCCAGCTGGCTGATTGCCGACTAATTTCTAAGTACATAAACCGTTTTTACGAACGGTATGTACGTAATATAATAGACACGTTTGCTATGTATTTAAACTCGGTAATTCCAAATCTGTTTTCAGAATTGAAATCGAGTCAATATTGGCCGAGATAACGTTCAAAATCCGGCCTTTTAGGATATTTTGTTTGCTATCGACAGACTATAAATACAAATACGCGGTCTGGGCATTGGGGACCATGGATGGGGAAAAGAAACTTTAGCTAGGGGTAGGTGTGGGTGGGGTAGTGGTAGAAAAGGCGAGCGAGGGGATTATTGCGGATTCGTATTTATAGTTTGTATGGTAATGAGGCCTGAGCCTCAATTAATGGACAGTACTTTAATTTAGGTGGGGAGCAGACATTAATATTTAGCAAATTGTCGGCAAATAACGTAGCGTCTGGTTGCTATTAATAGCTCAACATGCGGACAAACAAACCAAATGTGATTTTGGCCGCAAGAATTATGGAGAAATGCGGACAAACATGGATACTGACGTCATCTCGACGGGGTGCTATTGTAGTGTATGTTCGCGGCACGCGAATGCGAACCCTCATAGGAGGAGGGGTCTGGCCGGGTGCTCCACCAGCAAATTTTTAATTTCGCATGGCCCAGTAGTGCATTTCTTGCGATTTATGAGAATCATTTTTGCGAAAGTAGGGCACCAAGCCATTTCAAAAATATTTAAGATTACAAAGGCAGCATGTAGGCAGCATGTGTACATCATTAGTACATAAAAAAGTTGATCAAACACATGAATAACTTTAGCCTTCAGACATAACATTTACCATAACATTTATCATACATAACGTTGATCACGGCAAACGGAGTTTGTGAAGAAAATTGGATAAGCTTGAAAAATTACACACTGCTTAGTTAATCTGTTTTAGTCTTAATCGCCTCATTTTTTACTTGCATGTCTTCCTTATCCTGACGGTAAAAAGTCATCAAACCATTGTACGACCGGAGGGGTGGGGCGGGGCGGACAACGAAACACGCTAACTCGGACGTTATTTTGTACACTACACTTATTAATACAGCAGCATGATAAACGCAAAAAAACCCTAATAATTCAATGATTGTGATTGTTCAGATAGCAGTCGCTTTTAGCTTCAACACCCGGCAGAACAGCGGAAAGAAAGACAGGCCACAAAATCAATCCAAAACTTGATTTAAGTTCAAGTTGAATATGCCAAAAATGTTTGGGTAACTCCCATGATCATGACATCCGGTCTACTAAGACATTCGTTGAATTTTGTCCAGAGTTCCTTTAATTCGTAGTCAAGCAAAGCAGATTTCTCGACTCCGTTTCTCAGGCTCTGTAATGGAGTACCAAGCGAGTGCATCCAAAATTTTAGGGGACACTGCACCATGGTAGTGTTCTGAGTCTTTTATTCCAGTAGATGCTGATGCGGTCAGTGGATACCAGTCCAAAATCTCAATGCCAGCCTTACACATTTCTGATAAGGCGTAAGCAGCGAACAATCGAAGACGCTGTTTAAAAAACGAAACATTTATAAATAGAATACTCTAAAAGGTTAGTGTACTATCGAAATAGTACGTGTGTATAGGAGGGGTAACGTTTTGAGCGCAGGCCCTTCGTCTAAGAGTGAAACACAAAGTAAAGGACTTCGCTTGAAACATTACACATTATACACATCAGGTAAAAACTTAGAAAATGTTCGCCGATTGACGATCTTCAGGCAACTCTAGTAACATTTTCTAAGTGAACATTTTCTAAGTTTTTACCTTAAAGGACAGTGGTTACAAAAATTAAGTTTGTCTAAAATGAAAGAACTCGTAAAATGATAGAGTAACACCTTTTACAACATTTCCGTTTTTTTCTTCGTTTTTGAAATATTTCAGTTTGTTTGATATGTAAATGAGATGGTATCTGACGTGAGGTGTTGGGTAGAGAATTTTCACTCATTAAAATATTAGTTCCATCTTCAAGTTTGTTCCACAAATTTACTTGAAAATATGCGTATAATAACTCCAGGCGCAGCGGAACCGGTACGACTATAGCCAATAATTATTCTAATAAATAATTCTACTCGTTCATTTTAGTTTTAATTTAATCTCTTAGAAAAAGATTTTTGACAGTATCTTAATATGAAACATGAAATAAAAAATAAACGTATTCAAAGTCGCGAAAAGTGTTGTCTTTTGAGTATTTGGATCACAATATTTCTTAAAAATGAAGATATACTGTTAAAAAATGTGATTTAAGACCTTTATAGTTGTTCCAAAGTGCCCCCAAAACGCAGGAAATGCCGTTTTAAAGACCCAAATTTCAAATATTTTCGGGGAAATGCCCCCGGACCTCCTAGATTTGTGTCGTCACAAATGGTGGCACCATTACTAAGATGCTTCCGCCGCGCCTGAACTCCTTATGATAATGAAACTAGGGGTTGTATCCATAAATTACCACAACGTAATTTATGCATGGATACAACCACTAAATATTTATATATATATATATCTACAGACACGTGTTTCGCTGTTCCACAGCTCATCAGTGTAGCTTGGTACAATCTAGATATGGGCATGAGTACTAATTATACACAAACGATTGCCAGCGACAACCGCTTGTGGGATAAACAGCGGTCATGCGCATATATATATCTATATAGGATTCTGGGTATATTACAAGTAATATTTGGCATTTCGCTCGATTAAACTAAATGTTCTAGGGATTTATGGTGAAGGAAAATTTCGAATCTGGGAATATATACATTTTAAGACCAAACCGGGACCAGTTGCGAAAAATGCAACTTCAAGGCCTTCCGGCTGGAATTGAACCAGCGACCCTGCGATACTAGTGCAGTGCTCTGACCACTGAGCTATACGGAAGCCGTTGCTGAGAGCCTAGTCACGAGTTCTGTATATATAGTGGTGGTAATGCCGGGATAAGATTCTAGTCTCTCTCTCTCTCTCTCTCAAGTTCCGCGACCGAATTCCGATTATTTAAAGCGCAGTTTATCGTATGATGGTGCTCTCCTATGGAACAGCCTACCTTCAGCAATTAGGAAAACAAATAATCTTAATAATTTTATTAATTGTATCAATACATATAATTTTTGATAATTGTAACTAGACTAAATTAAATTTTCTTTTATATATATATATATATATATATATATATATATATATATATATATATATATATATATATATATATATATATATATATATATATATATATATATATATATATATATATATATATATATATATATATATATATATATATATATATATATATATTAGTTACGGCTTTCATGAAAAACAATATCTTTGTATTGATGAAATTACCGTGTTGAAATAAAGTAGTGTCTCCGGGCACACTACAAGTAACATTTGGCATTTCACTCGATCAAACTACAGGTTCTAAGGATTTATGGTGAAGGAAACCCCGAGTGCCGGAACACATACATTTATGTATATATTTATAAAATAAGGTGTCCTCTACGCACGCTCTGATTGGCTGGGCTCCGTGTCTTTATAAGAGGACAGAGATCATGAATGACGTCATGATTTCTGTGTTTTTTAACTTGTATTTTTCCTTCTTATTTTATAAAGCAAATAAAACATACCGCTCCTGTGCATATGTACTCTTATAAAGACACGTTTGACGTCATTTGAACACCAAAGAAGTGTAAATACATTGATAAAACAAAGAAGTGTATAATATATACAATGATAAATCACTCTGACTCGGTTTTTAAATAGTACATATATATATATATATATATATATATATATATATATATATATATATATATATATATATATATATATATATATATATATATATATATATATATATATATATATATATATATACATATATATAAATATATATATATATATATACAAATCACCAATTAATAACAAACCGCCTATTTATTCACTTATATGCTTTTGTTTAATTATTCTACTTTTTAATTAACGATGGGTTTTTTAATTCCAATACTTACAGGGCTCGTAAGAAACCGTCGTTGCTTTGCCTTCTCATTGTAATGTGTAGCGATTGTTGTCCTCCAGACTACTCTTGTATCACTCCCAAATAATCTCTTTCTATTCTTCAGCAGTTTTATAACGTTTTGGATCATGCGTTGATACTCAGGAAAGGTCATCATACGAGCGTTACTGGTAGCAAAGTTAATCATTAGCAAACTGTTGTTGTTCTTCATTCCAGGTTGTCGAAATATGTCTCCCAGAGAAACAAGAAACATTTCGTGGCTAAAATGTACTGAGAAATCTCCATATGTCATCCCTTTACCGTATAAATTCGCTCTTTGGTGGTATATACCATTAGTAGCATATATTTTATAAATATCAGGGTAACACCTATATATGCAAGAAATGTTGTCACAATTAATATTCCACTCTTATCATAATCTTCATTCTCATCCTCCGCACCTTTACCATCACACCATCCTCACTTTCATCATCAGCTTTACCTTCTCCTTCATCTATCCCCGCCTCAAGCTCATCCTGAACTTCGTCTTTTACCATCACCTTACTTTAACTCTCATCTTTACCTTAAATCAACCTCACTTTCATCTTGGCGCTCACTTTCATCCTCATATTAACCATTTCTTTCATCCTCATCTTCATACTCATCTTCACTTCATCTTCGCCATCACCTAGCTCACTCTCATTTTCATCTTCATGTTTTGCATCACTTCATCTAACTCATCATCGAAAAGCTCATCATCACCCTCATCGTAATCCTCACCTTTACGCTCATCTTTCCACTTTTCCCTTCCTCGACTTTAATTTTCACTTGCACCTTCACCCCCACATTTATCGACAACCTCATCATACTAATTTTTAGCCTCATAATCATAAATTTAACTACCTCTGGAAGACAACCTTACAGGCATCGAATGAGTCGGTATAATCGAAATAGAATGCTGAAGTCGCGCTATCACCAACCATATATAAAGTGTCTTCAGTATTTCTTCGTTTTTTTAAGAGGGCCTTTGCATCATGATTATCTATAGAATTACAAACAACAACAAACAAATTACTACAAATGGCATGCTATCTCAATGTAGATCAATGCATGGCTAGATCATCTTACCGGTTGCATCATAATTAATTGAAGGTATATAGTTACATTCACATCCAAGACTCTGAAACTTGACACCATATTTCTCTTTTTACCACCAAACCGCGATTTGGCGTTACATCTTTCAAACACCAAAGCGAGGCTTAATTAATAAGATTAAAGCCTGGTTCACACGCGACATAAGCATAAGCAACGAAAACAAAGCACGAGTTTTCCTCTGGGACGTACGAAGACAAAACAACGAGAATTTTTCTTTGTTTCCTCTTTTGTTTGCTCTTGCCTTTTGCTTCTTATGCTTGGCTTATGCTTCTTATGATTGTGATTATGTCCATCTTTATGTCGCAGGCTTGACTTCATTCCTTTGTTTTGCCTTTTGTTTTGTCCTTATGATTATGATTATGCTCTTGTATGAACCAGGCTTTACATGACGTTATTTTACATATTGTTCAAACCTGAGGGCAGGAAAGGTACCCAGTTGCCATCAACCCATCTTCCATAACCATTCCAGACCATGCGGCAATTTGTTGAACATAGTAGTTTTGAAAACGCTGAAAAAAGTTATTGCCGCCAATTTAATATTATTTGATATGCCTTTGAATTCGTTCATCGAGCCTCGGTCCTGTGTAAAAATTATTTAAAATTATATACACGATATCAAGACTCTAAAAGCTAATCCAAATACACATCAAAGAATATTAAAACGGCGGCCATTTATGAATACGATCTATAAGTTGACAATAAACGATCATTGAATGAGGCTGAGCATGATATCAAGAATTGTCCAGACCGAATTATCTCAGCCTTGGACTTCGGCAGATAACATTGATCCGTCTGGATAATTCTTGATATCATATGCCAGTCGAATCCAATAATTGTTTTATTAGACAATTATAAATGTAGTAGCCTTTAGATAGTTTAGGAAGTACAGTAAGCCACGCAAAGATAGCTTTTGATATTTTGCAGGTGGAAAGACATAAATAATTGTCTGTAGGTTTTTCAGCCAATCACAATCGAGATTGTATGAGTATTGTATAATAATTAAGTTTAATTGATTCATGAGTAGAAGAACTGATCGCAAAGAATGATGATGGAAACAACAACAATAACGATGATGACAACTATGATGATTTCGATGGTCATATTGACGATAACGATGACGATGAAGAATAACGACGATGACGATGACCATGATAATAACGATAATGATCGATGATGATAAAGATGGTCATCATGATGATGATGACGATGAAATTGATCATAATGATGATGATGTCATAATAAAGATGTCATAATAAAGATGTCATAATGACGAGGTGACGATTAAGATGATGACGATGATGATAACGATAATGATGATGATGATGGTGATGATGATGATGATGATTACTACGATGACGATAATGATAATGATAACGACAATGATGAAATCGATAATTATGATGTCAATAATGATGATGATGATAGTAACGATGATCATGATGCGGACGATAATGATGATGATAACGATGATGATGATGATAATAACGGTAATGATGATCAGAACGATGATGATCATAACGATGATGACAATAACGATAACGATGACAATGAGGACGATGATGATGAAAACGATATAGTTATATTTTTGTCGTAATGATGATGATGACGATGGAGATGATGATGATTATATCATAATGATAATGATAATGATTATGATTATGATAACGATAATAATGATAATGATGATAACGATGGTGATGATAACAATAATGATGATAACATTGATGAGAGCGATAATTATGATGACGATAATAATTAATATGATAGCGATGATGATAATGATGATGATGATAACCGTAGTGATGATGATAACGATGATAATTATAACGATAATTATGATGGTGATGATGGTGATGATGATGATAGTGATGATAACGATGATGATAACGATAACGATGATGATAATGATGATGATAACAATGATGATCATGATCATGATTATGATGACCATGATGATAATGATAACGATATAAAGATGATGAGGATAATGATGATGAGAACAATGATAATAATAATAATAATAATAATAATAATAATAATAATAAATAAATAACCTTTATTTCACGAGGGTTAATTATACATTACCGTAATATATTCTACTTAATGGTCCTCAATAATACAAAATAAAATGCATATAATTAAAAATTAGTAAATGTAGCAATGACACATAACTAAAATGCTTACATGAGTTACAAGAGAATTTATTTACATTGTCAAACTGGTGGTTTAATTAAAGAAAGAATTTTTTAGTTTTATTGTAAATAAAGAGAGTAGATAGTGTGTAAAGAGCGCAACGAGGAGTCACCGCAAACAGAAATGGACAACATTTCACTAAACTCAATGCATATGGAAAATCATTAATAAAAAATAAATAATAATGGTTCAAGAATGTAGCCTTACGTTCCACCAGAAATCTATTATTGCAGTATAACCAGTTGAACTAGAGAAAGTAAAACGGACAGGCCTCCAGAAAATTGTAGATAAGTTAAAATTAAAGTTACGGGAAAACGTTCACGGCCCTTGCTTGCAATAATTTCATGTCGAAAAGTACGGAGCCCCATTAATAACTGGAAACCAAAGATATTCACATTTGTTCTTGTGACCCTATTTATGACAAATATGTAACTCATCTTGGTCGCATCTTATCTTTAAAGTGCCCATAACCTCAAAATGTTTTATTGTCCTGTTTGGAAGAACTTTTAAAATGATAAAGTAACTTCTTTTGAAGATTTTCGTTTCTTTGCTTTCTTTTTTAGATATATAAGTTTGTTTGATATGCAAATGTCTGGAATTTCGTCACACATGCATAATGACTTATTGGAGAAGTGTGTATATCTCTTTCATTCTCGAGCGAAATCCTTTAAAATCAAGAAGTTTGGTGTTGTGGAGAATCGCACACACGTGTTATTCACACTTTAGTGTTTTTATTTCATGAACGCAAAGATATATAACATTCTCTGATAACTCATTATGCGTGTGTGACGAAATTCCAGATATTTGCATATCAAACAAACTATATATCTCAAAAAGAAAGCGAAGAAGTGAAAATCTTCAAAAGAAGTTACTTTATCATTTTAAAAGTTCTTCCAAATAAGACAATAAAATTTTTTGAGGTTATGGGCACTTTAAGCAGAGTAACAATATATACCATGTCCTATACGTTAATCGTTACAGATTACGGATGTAATGTCAATCTGAGATTACAGTAATAATCTTTTGACAACAAACAGCGGTGGACACATGGGCCGGCCCTATGTTTTTAAATTGCAGTACTTATCTCGTAATGATTACAGTAAAGAAGATTATGTTCATAATTTGACATTAATTTCATTAATTTCGTCAGAAAGGGATTTAAAATTATTTCGTAAATGATAATACAGTTTTTCAGACGGTTATTTTTGGGTGGATTAGAGCTGTTTGTCGGTATAATTTCACAGTATAATTTTTCGTTTCCACAATCAATCTTAAATAGAAGTTGAGATTTTAATTCATTGATTTAGCTTTCTCACTTTTCAAAGTTAGCGAGCCATTATTCATTAAGTACCAATTAAAGTGCCAATTATAGTCTCCTTCATCGCTTTCGAACATCCAATGGAATAGCTTCCCATGTAAATTAAGATATAAAGAGTCATTGCACTATTTTAATAAATTTCTTCAACTGGCAAGCTCTGAGTTATTTTATGGCTTGAGGTATTTATTAAGTTTTAATTATCCTTTATTATTATATATATTGCAGATATATTTGTTGTTAAATTATTTCATGAACTGTAGTTAGTTTATTTTGGTTTAATATGGGTTAGTTTAGTTTACTTTGTATTGATATTTCGGTAAATAATTATTAAATTTTGCAATATTTTTGTAAGTGCGCGCCCCCCTTGGAAACCAGCATATTACTGAAGGCGTTAGCGTATAGTAAAATAAAGTTTTACTTACTTGATAACTATGACGAATACAACAATAACTCAGGGGTATTAAGGCATGGCTCTTGACGTACCGTAAATTAGTTCCTACTGTATGATAAACTGTATATTTTATAAGTATGACTTCGTTGGGACAAAATCTATGGAAAATTTTCAGTGTCGAAGTCAAGAGCCATGCATGCTTTAATACCCCCGAGAATGACGATAACGATAATGATCATGATAACGATGATGATAACGAGAATGATGATGATAACGAAAATGATGATGACGATTAGAATGATGATGACGATAATGATGATGAGAGTTAACGATGATGATGATAACGATATTATTATTGACATAATGACGATGATCATAATTGTTAAATGTTAATAGAAAATCTAACCTTTCAGTCGTTTACTGTCTACATCGGCATTCGTTGGTGGTACGTAGACCTTTATTTCTTTACTTCCTTGCAATCTTTCAAAGATACCTAGACCCGTGTTTAATACAGAAAGCTTTCCAGCATATTTACGTCTATCCGCATCCATCATCAAGGCGAAAGCTAATAAAAATACAAATAAACTTGTTATGAAGGAATAGATTCTCATGCAGTCAGTAATTCAGAAACTCTTCAAACGATATCCTAGCACATTTGTGTTTTTTACAGAGCTACTACAGAGGAACAGAGGAACAGGGCCGAAGGGGCGTGGTGCTAATCCCGACTAGCGTAAGCGGGTAGCAACTCAGAAGTATAATTATATATATTATATATATATATATATATATATATATATATATATATATATATATATATATATATATATATATATATATATATATATATATATATATATATATATATATCCACCCCTACCGAAAACCCAACAACGAGCCACTTTATGTCCACAGCCATTCTAACCACCCACCAACGATTACAAAGAAAATTCCATCAATGATCAACAAGCGAATCTCCCAACTTTCCTCCGACCAATCATCTTTTCAGTCAGCTGCGCCAATCTACGAAGAAGCACTTAAACGAAGCAAATACCAACCAAACTTCCAATACCTCGCCAACGATCATCCAACACAATCATCAAACCAAAGAAAACGGCAAAGAAACATAATCTGGTTCAACCCCCCCATTCAGTAGAAACGTGAAGACAAACGTAGGTCGCACTTTTCTTAACCTTCTGGACAAGCATTTTCCTGTTTCGAGCAAATTGCGCAGAATATTCAACCGAAACACCGTAAATGTCAGCTACAGCTGCATGCCGAACATGAAATCTGCAATATCAAAGCACAACGCGCACATCCTCTCCAAAGAGAAGAAACAGCCAATTCCGACCAGAGGTTCTAATTGCAACTGTAGGAACAAAAACGAATGTCAACTTCCAGGAAACTGTTTAACAACGAACGTAATCTATAAAGCCGTAATAACAACCACCGACAACGCACAATCTAAAGAATACATTGGAATGACCGCAAATGAATTTAAACAACGCTACAGGAATCAAAATACGTCTGGAGCCTGAAAAAGAACGAACGTAATTTCTATTTGTGCTGGTCAATATTGGGTCATGCTGCAGCATACCAAAGTGGGGCAATACAATGCAACCTTTGTCTCGAAGAAAAGCTTCACTTAGTAAAAGCCGACAAAGAAATTATTTTAAACAAAAGAGCCGAGATAGTGTCAAAATGCCGCCACGAAAATACATTTTATTCGAACAGCCAAAACCGCGGGAAGAACAAAGGGACACGTCATCAACATTCTCTACCATGACGTTCATACTGTATAAAAGGAATATTCGAATCGTGATCTAATTAGTTGCCTGATGATCGTGTAAAACGTGAAACTCCGAGTAGCGACAATAAAGTTTTTAAGTTTACTATATATATATATATATATATATATATATATATATATATATATATATATATATATATATATATATATATATATATATATATATATATATATATATATATATATATATATATATTATATATATATATATATATATATATATCGCAGGGTCGCGGGTTCAATTCCAGCCGGAAGGCCTTGAAGTTGCATTTTTCGCAACTGTTTCCGGTTTGGTCTTAAAAGGTCTTTAAATAAATCCTTTCAACATGTAGTTTGATCGAGAGAAATGCCAAATATTACCTTTAATATACCCAAGGCCTTCCGGCCGTAACCGACCCAGCGCAGTGTCCCGACCACTGAGAGCCTAGTTACGAGTTCTTTATATACAGTACCAGGATAAGATTCTGGGTATATTATTACAAATAATATTTTGCATTTCACTATATATTAAAAAGGGTATTATATAAAAAGGATATTATATTATTATTCTAAGGATATATATATATATATATATATTAAACAAATAGATTGCCACAACTAAAGCGAACTTAAAACTTTATTGACAAATTTTCGGCTGCATGTCACAGCCTTCCTCAGATCAACAATAAAATAACCTAATAATTATTCTAATATATAGTATATTATAATATGGTAATTAAAATACTAAGAATAAAAATATACTAATAAGTTAAAACGGAAGTTAAATGACAGTTAAAAACAATCATTGTTGTACGAAGTCATGACTCGAATTCAATCCTTTTAAATTTGTTAATAATGTACCTATCAAAGTGAACCTCAGATTCTTACGGAAAGCGTTATTGTTTCATATACGAAATTGTCGGACAGAAGTCGGAAAGACTCGGGATCGAACGATAGTTTACATGCGGTTTTAGCTGTTGGTCTTTCACTCGCTAACCCTTTTCTGACGTGAATCTAAGTTATTTTCTTAGCCGTGATTTCAAACCAAAGGAACTACCGGGTAAATATTTGTTTATGTAACCTTGTCCTTTGTTTGCATGTGTGTATTTCTGTTTGAGTAATCTTATTTATATACCTGTACTGTTATTCAGATTTCGAAATTATTATCATATTGCCATATGTGGATTGTGAGTGGGAAGCGATGCTTGGATCGAGGATCTACACGAAGCCTTCGCCAACGCCATGGAGAAAGAGGTAAGATATGAACAAAGTAAATAAATGGCGGATAAGAAAGCTGAACAAGATAAGAAGCAGCGAGAATTAGACAAGATAGAACAAGAGAGGAGACAGAGAATGGTGGAGCAAGCTGTGATAAAAAGGAAAACTGCGGAGACTGTTTCAGCAGTTAACATGAGAAGATGTCAAAACCCTCCTTGAAAACGACTGTGTAACTCTTGCCCTCAAAAAAGCCCATGAAGGACTAGACGCTGCTTTGCTTGACTGTAAACAAGCAAATGAAAATTACCTCGAGCTTCTCATAAAGGATAAAGCAGATGCTGAGATTGGTTGGACTGGAGACGTACAGAAACAATACAACATCATGATATCTAGGATTGCAATAGCTATTACTTAAATTCAAGAGACCAGTCAAAAGCAAGAGCCTGGTCATCAAGCCACTAAGCTGGGTAACCTTCGTTTGGAAAAGGTAAAGATGCCCAGCATATGGTGAGCTGAGACAATATATCCCAGGTTCAAAAAAATTTCAAAACAAGTATTACCAAGCTTACACAAAGAGTCTGCATCATACACTCTGAGATCATGTCTTGGAAAGGAACCCCTACACTCTAAAAAATAGTGTGTAATTTTACACACCTTAGGTGTGTAAAATTACACAACTTGGTCACTTAAGGCGTGTAAAATTGCACACCTTTTCCGAATTACACACCTTGGTGTGTAGTTCTACACACCTTGGTGTGTAAGTTTACACACCTTGGTGTGTTATTTTACACACCTCGGTAAACGGTAGCGTGTAAAATTACACATCTTAGGTTTGCAAAATTACACACCATTTTTTACACACCTTTGAATTCGCAAAGGTGTGTTATTTTACACACATTTTAGCCAAAAACACACCTTTGCCATTTTCATTTTACACAACCTGCTTGATTTTCACACCTTTTAATTTTACATACCTTTCAATTTTACATACCTTGCTTGATTTTACACATCTTAATTTTACACATCTTTTAATTTCACACATCTTTTATTCAACAGACATCTTTACTGTAAGCATCATGCATGCTCGTTTTTTTTATATGCAACAGCATTGATTTCTTTGCAGTTATACCGACATATTTTTAACACGTGAATGACAACCTGTCGGCAAATTTAAATCAGCACTATATATATCCGTCGCGTTGTATTCTTTTGTCAAAATTTCTCGACAAGACTGCAGATCTCGACCACTAATGATTTAATTATCTGTACTCGAAGGGCTTCTTTCAAAGTCGAAGCTTTTGCCTATAAGCTACATATAGATCGAGGAAAATAAAAGATGCTCGGCGATAGACCGGCGAAGTTGAATGACCGGCGATAGACCGGCCATTCAACGTCGACAACTCGACGTCGCTTCAACGTCAAACATCCGCCGTCGATTCGAATTATTATGGATATTCTTTGGCAATGTTGTAACCGGCTGTCAACGACCGTAAGAGCCGTCGTTCCTTGCTCAGTTGCTCGAAATTGTGGCTAACATTTCCAAATTCAACTTTCACGCGATCGAGAGCGAGTCCGTTCGGAGCAATTATAGAATACCCTGCAATTGAAATTTCCCCTGTCAACCGCTACGTGGCTATACGTTTCCTACTTCGCGCCTAGGCACATTCGCGGCTACGCGCCTACACGGCTACGTGGCTACGTGGCTACGTGGCTACGTGGCTACGTGGCTACGCTCCTACGTGGCTACGCAGCTACGTGCCTACGTGCCTACGCGCCTACGTGGCTACGTGGCTACGTGGCTACGCGCCTACGTGCCTACGTGCCTACGTGGCTACTTAACTTTACTTTAACACTAACCATAACCTAATTAACCCTAACAATAACCCAAATATTCACACAGACACGCATTGTTCAAACAATGTATAAATTTTGTATAATATTCATTTCGTTTTAATACAGATGATTACAAAACGTCCGCACATTCTACAAAAATTGCGTCACAATTACAAAGTACTATAAGTCATCAATAGGTCAGTAAACATTGCGGACGTTTTGACCTCTGTGCACACTCCGCTATGAGGCGCCGTGTGTTGCATAATTCAAACCTTTTTCTTCGCTCAACTGAAAAGCTCACAACACATACCATGCATTTCACCATGTGAAATACACACAACACAATCATGTTGAATAGCGAAATTAATGCTAAAAATGATTATTTTACTCAATTTTTGCGTGAATTTCAGTCTATTTTTGTGCAGATTTCAGTCACTCTATTCTTGTGCCAATTTCAGTCTATTTTTTTACTGATAAAACTCTGATGATTGGGGTGACTGTAAGCGCCCTCATGTAACATACCGACTAGCTAGGAATGCAGTCTGTTTTTTTGTAAATCTCAGTGTGTTTTTGTGCGAATTTCAGTTTGTTTTTTTGTAAATCTCAGTCCGGTGTTCGAACAGTGTGCCAATTGGCACAAAAATAGACTGAAATTCGCACAAAAATAGACTGAAATTCGCACAAAAACACACTGAGATTTACAAAAAAACAGACTGAATTCCTAGCTAGTCGGTATGTTACATGAGGGCGCTTACAGTCATCCCAATCATCAGAGTTTTATCAGTTAAAAAATAGACTGAAATTGGCACAAGAATAGACTGAAATCTGCACAAAAATAGACTGAAATTCACGCAAAAATTGAGTAAAATAATCATTTTTAGCATTAATTTCGCTATTCAACATGTGTTGTGTGTATTTCACATGGTGAAATGCATGGTTTTGGCATTTCAAATGTGTTGTGAGATTTTCAGTTGAGCGAAGAAAAAGGTTTGAATTATGCAACACACGGCGCCTCATACTTCGCTACATGGCTACATAACAACACTTGTTCTCATAATTTATTAAATCTCATTCAACACTGTGGAGAAGTGTTGCTTCTTAATTACACACTAATAATATTAAAAAAGTCCTTTTCAACATGGCCTTTCTCAATCAAGACACGCTTCATCCCATCCGTAATACTAGAGTGAACTTCAATAGCATAACGTTTGCGATATTCTTCCAAAGGAATGAGACTTTCCGGAAGCAGTACCTCCGGGCTAGACTTGATAAATATCGTGCTTTCTTTAGCACTTCTCGGCGCACGAATTTTCACCACACGACCATACCCCTGACTCTTCAATTGTTCAATCGCTTCGTCGAACTCAGACATCGTAGTTGTACGAACCTTGCGAGATGACGCCTGCTTGTAACCCCTTAGCGTGACGATTCGTCCAGGAAATCTAAGAACACACATCTTTCTTTCCATTGTTGATGGCTGCTTTTTTTCCGTTTCCACGAGATTACCAGACAAGCTTCCTACACACTAAAATAAACACAAAATAACCTATAGCAACCATCACAAAATAGTGAAAATACGTTTCAGAAATAGTATTGAAATATCTAACATGCAAACTACCTTAAGAGTTAAGTCTTAACTCCAAATAACATCCGCTATACCCTGATATTACGGGTGATGATAATATTATATAATGAATACTTACATCGACTATCACTTCTTTCTGCGCTAATGAATACTCCAAGTAACACAAAGCTTTTTTGACGGTCTCGATACCAACATCTTTAGGCGGCTCGCCTGGCTTACGACAGCGGAGAAGCTTCGAAGCTATGTAATTAAACACGTGCAAACTCACCGCCAAACGCTGAAGCAGGTCAACTTTTTTCGACTTCGGCCCCGCGATTCCCTCTGTCAAAGAGTCATTCAACTCTTGAATGAATTCACCCTCTAATGTCATCAGCATCTGCTTTGCGCTGTCGGTGAATGCATACTCCACTTTACTCAAGTGCTCCTCGTGCATTGCCCAAAATATCTCACTGAAAGACTTCACATTTACATCACAAAGTCTTGATTTAGCAACTAACGTTTGCTCTGGAGTAGGCCTTAAGCAAGATGGAACGAAGAACAAGAAGCGATCAAGGAGACCATGACCTTGGTCTAGCCTACTTATTATCTGGGCTGCAAATGGTAGCTGTGTAGTTCCAAGTATAACAAATGGAATGTTCGCCGGAATTTCCCTGGTAGACTCAGAAGCAAATCTATACGACGTTCGCTCTCCCGAAAATAACTCGCACAACATCTGTACTTCACCAGACCCATTTTCCTCATCATTTTTCAGTATTTTGTTAAGGACGTCAAATAGTTCGGGTGAAAGAACAATGGCTTTTTTTTGTTCTGCGAGTGTCTTAACAAGCCCCGAAGAAGTACAACCGCTCAATTAGAAAGTTTCCAATATCACAGTTATCTCTTAAGGTTATAACAGGGTCTACAGCACAATTCTTCATCGCTTGAGACTTCCCGGTTGTCGGAGGGCCGATGACCATGACATATAAGTTACATGGAAAACACCGGCTTTCGTTGGAAATTAAGGAGTTCAAGCCCATGACGAACGCCGTTGTACTCAATAAACACGGCACCAAATATCCAACACACGAACTCATAGAAAGGGCACTCTGTTCAATAAATTCAAATACGTTTTCAGGGAATAGTCTACCATAATCAAAGGGCATAGACATCAAACGACGGTGCAAGTCCGCCCATGTATTTTCGTGTTGCCTTCTTAATCTGCTGATCTTCGAACACGCCATTTGTGTTCACTAGGCTGTACACTAAAAGCGAATCCAAATTTGTTCAAATATTGTAAACAGGCTTAAATATTATAAGACCACAACATTTTCGACATACATGTAATCTCGTGGGAACTTCCCAACTACACCATAATTATTCACTCTACACCAAATTAGCGCTCTATTCAAATAATTGGGAATTTCAACTCTATAAAAGGTGATGTTACACAGGACAATTTTTAATGCAAATAAGCTTGCACAAAAGGTTGACACGTTTTGTGCAAGCTTATTTGCATTAAAAATTGTCGTTAAAAATTGTCCTGTGTAACATCACCTTTACACAATAGCAATTCAAGATGTACAAAGTGAAGATCACCCGAAACATAGCCATCCAAGTTGGTACGCCTTTCTCAAGCCTTAAAGCACAACAAACTCAAGTCCCGGTCAACCATTTAAGCAGCTACCACAGAGATTCGTTCTGCGCAAGTAAACAACTCACATACGATGAACTTAATGAAAACTTCCTTGCTAACAAGGAAACTTTAATAGAGTGGGCCAAAAATATTGGTCTTTTGCCAAAGCAAGTTGTTTGCCCTCACTGCAAAGAAATGATGCGATGCGTGCGATGTGATGACAGATCCGATGGCTTTAAATACGAGTGTCGCGGTAAACCAGTTAAGCGACATAGGGTCGAAATAAGCATTCGTCAAGGTACATGGTTCGAGAAAAGTAATCTGACACTAGAAGAAATACTAAAAATCACTTACTGGTGGACTATTGGCCTAAAACAGTCCCAAATTACCCAGCAACTTCGACTAAGTCCAAATACAGCAGTAGATTGGTGCATGTTTTGCAGAGAAGTCTGCGAAATTTCAATAGCCGAAAAATCCGAAAAACTCGGAGGAATAGGTAAAAGAGTCCAGATCGATGAATCCAAAATAGGCAAACGCAAGTACCATCGGGGTCACTTCGTCGAGGGACAATGGGTATTCGGAGGTATCGAAGAGGACAGCAGAAAATCATTTATAATAGCCGTTGAAGACAGATCCGAAAAAACTTTACTACCCCTCATACAAAAGTGGATAGAACCCGGTTCTATTATTATATCGGATTGTTGGAAAGCCTACATCAACCTGGAGAAACATGGCTACACTCACGAAACTGTAAATCATTCCCAAGAATTTGTCAACGATGAAGGTGCACATACGAACAAGATCGAAGGCCATTGGCGGCAACTTAAAGCCAGTTTACCAACCCATGGCAGAAGAAAACATCACTATTCTTCGTATTTAGCCGAATTCATCTGGAGATATACTCATAGCGGAGACGATTTATTTTGGACTTTTCTAGAAGATATAAAATACTTATACCCCTTTGAAAATTAGGATCTTTAAAAAGAAATAAACCCAACTAATATTCCCAACTATACTTCCTTCTAAGAAACAAACTTCAAATTCAACCAATATATTCACAATAAAGCAGCAGCAACTACCTATACCCCTGTGTGTGCACCCGTATCGCATAGTCTTAATGGGTTGTAAGTCTAAGTCCTAGCGGGGGCTGCAAGATATTCTAAGCCTTCTGGGAGTACTTTACGGAAGTAATACCATGATGACCTCGGGTTCTTTTGTTCTCGCCGGGTGGTTTAATCACGATATTCCCGGCTTTAGCGGGGAGATCTCTAAATCTCCCGGCAAAGCCGGGCAGATTTCTAATTTCTCCCTGATTAAAATTCATGAGCCAAAATTCAAAGACACGACAAAGAGTTTTCTTAATACGTTTTACATGCATGCACACGCGTCAGAATTGCTTATTCCCAAACAAATTTCCTACAATGGAAAATTGTTGAATACATCACTGATCATGCATTGTATTACACAATACTCCTACTATCAATTAGTTTTGTACAATGAAAACACTAGTTTCACCTCGGTCATCATGGTATTACAAAGTAATACAATGGTTTTTAAGAATATAGTGATCAAATCTCCCGCAAACCGCGGAATGTTTGTGAAAGTCCCTCGGGACGCCTTCGGGCTTCGCCCTCATGCTTTCCCTCGGGACTTTCACAAACATTCCTCGGTTTGCGGGAGATTTAATCACTATATTCTTAAAAACCATTGTATTACTTATAATAATCCCCAAAACAGCAAATGTCCTAACCCTAACCCCCCGCCTAACTAGTTTTCTAACCCTAACCCCCGCCTAATTAGTTTTCTAACCCCCTGCTTAACAACGTTTAAGACACTTGCCCATACTTGTCAACGTATCCCATACTTGTGGTCCTTAATAAATAGACTCACGAGAGAAACATACCGTTGTACCTATAGCTATACAGTAGCTACCGCGTATCCGCGTAGCCACGTAGCCAGTCTGCATACCATTTTCACATGCGGGGTATTCTATAATTGTACCGTCCGTTCAAACAAACGATCCTGGCATGAATTTTTCAAAATAGAAATATGCCGAAGAATGTAGGATACATATTAGCTATTCAACAATAAGATATTATGCTATTTAGGCATGACTAGCCAGAAGTATGTTATGTTAAAATGTCCTGATTACTCGCAATATTTGGTAAGCAACCCGTGTTTAACAATTATTTACCACACTTTAACCTTTGATTTGAGTAGGATCAAATTCTAAGTATTTTTAACCAATCAGGTGTGGATCGATGACGCTTCGCTTAATTTAGCAACGGCATACAGTACAGGGTGTATAAAAAAAGCGCAACCTCGGAATTTCCCAAGAAATCCACTGTGTTCTTAAACACAAAAGATTTTCGCCCCTGGGAATTTAAAATAGCTTGTAATCGTATTCCAGGGGCATAACTGTCTAATTACTACAAACTCGAGCACGTAAAGCAGAATTGAAACGAAATTTATGCATTTATTTAATGGAAAGTGGTTTAGTTTACAAGTATCAACAACAGTTAAATTCCCAGAGGCCTAAAATCTTTTGTGCTAATTAAAACAAAGTGGATACTTGGGAAATTCCGAGGTTGCGCTTTGTTTGATACACCCTGTATATCAGCACGGTCTTCGCAGAGGTCCGCATGTAATTCAACCAATCAGAAACCGTCAAATTTTGATCCGGTGCTCTGTTAAGCTATGCTTGATCATAAACCGTATCGAGCTTGAAGGCAAGCGTCAACAAAGGGACAAAGCTATTAGGAAAAAGCTTTAACAATAATTTTCGCAAAGGATGACTACATATTCTTTGGCCAAATTCTTGGGTTAATAAGGATATTACTATTTATGCATTCAAAGAGGAATATGGATACAACGCGCCTCATAATTGACTATATACATTATATTATTGCTGTGATCGCATATGCTACGGAGTACTGATCTTCAAATAAATACCAGGACTACCGAATTCCTAAAAGAACTTCACATGTTATTATTACTGGTCAAGAAACGAGGACTAATTCGTATTACCTGTACCGTATGCTTGTATGGACGAGGCAGTTGGGAGAGTGAGTGACTTAATATATCTGTTCCAAATTTTAAAATTGTATAAAAATTGTAGAGATGCCGATAATTTTCATTTTACCATGAATAATAAAGTGTTTCTAGAAAGATGTCCGTGTTATTCCAATGCATGTTTATACATATACGGAAAATCACTGCGCGAAATATATTGCGTTTAGAAATGCATGTTCAGAATGATTTCGCCAATACTAACGATTTTTGTTGCGATTTGCGATGCGAACTGACGTGACTGCGATATGGTATATCGCTGGTGTAAACTACCGCCGCGACTTCACTGCGATATGGATTTTCAAGTCGCCGCTAATGTGAACATGCATTGCTCGAATTGTGATGCAACTCGCTGCGATTTTCTGAGGAAATCTGAACAAAGTTTACCTTTCTTGATAACAAGCCCGCAACAAAATAACCGGTTTTACACAAGCGATATTATATCGCAGTATGATATATACGCTCCCAGCAACGGCCTTCGTGGCTCAGCGGTTGGAAGAGCGCAGCGCCGCAGTAGATTCGCGGTGTCGTGAGTTTGCATTTTTCGTAACTGGTCTCGTTTGAGTCCACACTCGCAAAATATCCTTATAACATTGATGTCCTTTACAGTTATCGTGTAAACGCCATTGTTATTCTTTATGATATACACATAATTTCTCAGCATATTATATGTATATTTACAGCTTTTAGTATAGTCTATGGAATAACGTGAATTATAATTTTTCCTTGAACTATCTGCCAGTTCCTGCAGGTTAAGTTATTTCAATTTTAAATCTTGCTGTAATATAGCGATCTTTATACGCATCACAAGTTGTGTAAAAATCATGCAATCATCACAAGTTGTGTAAAAATGTATAAAAATCATACGCATCACAAGGTGTGTAAAAAAACACGCATAGGTGTGTAAAAAACACACCTTTTTTAAAAACACGGCAAAAGGTGTGTGATTTCGGCGACAAGAAAATTACACACCTTATCATGTGTAAAATTACACACCTTTTTCAAATTACACACCTTTTTCAAATTACACCCGTTTTTCAAATTACACATCTTTTCCAAATTACACACCTTAAGCTGTGTAAATAAACACGGCTGACAGTGTGTTAATTCGGCGACAAAAAAGGTGTGTAAAAATTACACACCATTTTTTAGAATGTAGCGGTGGTAAAGAGCATAGACGATGACATAGACAAAATGTGGGAAAGATTGGACGAGAAGTATGGGGATCCAGCAAAAGTCGTAGATGTCATTATTGATAGCATCAAAAGTGTGAAAACAATTAAAGATGGTGAGCACAAGAGGTTTATCGAGTTTGTCAACATTGTTGAAGATGGGTATCAAAACCTAGAAAGACTCGGCCTTGAAAAATAAATTACCACAACCTGCAGTTCAGTAAGCATCGTAGAAAAAACATTGCCACCAGAGATCAGGAAAAAGTGGAACAAGCTGGTAAGCTTTGATGCTAGTGAAGTTGACAAGAAAGACAAATTTCCAAGCCTATTGACATTCCTCCTTAATTACAAGAGAGCCATCGCATATGATTCAGTTTTCCTGCGATCCAGTGGGATGTCGTCAATTGGAGGAACAGCCAACCATGTAGATGGAGAGGTTGAAGAGAAAGATGATAAAAATGAAAAGGCAAATGAGCAGACTAGCAAATGTTTATTCCACAAAGAAAGTGACCACTGTACTAGTAACTGCAAATTTTATCTTTCCAAGTCATCTCAAGAGAGGTTTGATATGCTTAAAGAAAAGGCTGCCTGCTGGTCGTGTCTTCGAATTGGTCATCGCTTACCTGAATGTCAGAGAAAAAGAACCTGCGGTGAAAACGGATGCAAAAGAAGACATCACAGAAGTTACAGCACAATTCACACGCTGAAGAAAAGGAAGCCCAAATTTCTGCTTGTGACAAGGCAGAAAACCATACATGCCTCCTGCAATGCCAGAAATCAAATCCATGAGGGCTGGGCAAATGTCCTGTGGGACAACGCAGCATCTCTTTGTTTTGTTACCTATAACAAAGCAAAGGCTGAGAAATTTCATGGTACAAGAGTAGAACTAACCATTGCCAAGGTTGGAGGAAAGAACGAAAAACTTATAACCCACAAGTACCAGTTCAACTTGATAGACAACCAAGGCCATACCACTCTCATTGATACTTATGGCATTGAGATGATAACATCTGACATCCAAAGAGTAAATCTGGACGGAGTGCTCCACCTGACATGTTCAAGGGAATCCAAGGAATGGAAACCACAAGACCGACCGGACGGCTACGAATATGCTGGATTTCACCCACAGCTATAGAGGAGAAAGAGGGACACCTATACTACTTCTAAAAAACAAGTTTGGAAGATGCTTTGGAGGAAAACACCTTGCCATCAAAGAAACCAGAACGAAAAATTAATTGATACAAGCCCAAGTCAGCCATGTTGCCGCAGTGAAAGAGAAGATTTCTACGAAATCGAAAGCCTAGGCATTGCTTGTTCTCCACGATGTGGAAATTGCAAATGTGGCAAATGTCCAGTCGGAACGAAAGGTTATACCTTGAAAGAAGAAAGAGAGTTGAAGTTAATTGAAATTAACGATCTACACGGTTCTCAACTACATGACCCAACATAATAATACGCCCACTACCTACGATGGCAGAGCGCAGTTCGGAGGGATGGAGGTAGCTAATATGCCGGCTGCGACAAGCAATGATGCGACAATAACAAGGGACCTGCGGATCCCCCCGACCAACGGTACCTCCTCCATCCCCATATCTACAAGTCACCCGTCTAGACGGGGAAAAATTAAAATTAAACTACAAGAATTCTTAGGTACTTACGGTTTCGGTGATGGAGACGAAGCTAGATAAGGGACAGTAGATACTCACCACAGTAGAAGAACCTTCCGCCACTAGGAAGGACTGGGTGTGACAAATAAACAAACAAACCAGGAACGAGCAGGTACAAACAGCCCTGCTGGCCGAGACAACTCATAAGAGCAGTGCTGAAAAAGAACAATTAACGCAAACTATAGGCGCCGAGGGAAGCGGGCAGCTAAACCGCCCCAGGGAAGACGAAACTAAACAGAGGGTGGGGTGAAGAAGACCGCAAGACAGGGAGGGAGAGCAAACGAGACACAAGTAAGACGAACATGATTAAGCTAGCCCTTTATATAACTCTGTATGTGGGGTAAACATTCCGGGGGCCCCGGCACTGAAGGCCCCCGACCGAACTGACACCGCTTATTGTTAAGTTCTTTTATTAATGCTTAATAACATACATTTAACGATCTACACGGTTCTCAACTACATGACCCAACATGATAATACGCCCACTACCTACGATGGCAGAGCGCAGATCGGAGGGATGGAGTCAGTAGCTAATATGCCGGTTGCGACAAGCAATGATGCGACAATAATAATGGACCTGCTGATCCCCTCGACCAACGGTACCTCCTCCAAAAAACATGCTCCAACTACAAGGGGGTTGGAGAAAGTTTACCATTGGAACCTCAGCCCCCCAAAAAAAGACTCCAACCCTCATAGCAGCGACGAGATGCGGATAATCGTGTCCGGCGAAGTGCAAATGTAGCGAAGATAGGCCGAACTGGACCAACGACCTAAAGTCTGAATAAGCTGCGCGGGTATGCCAGCCGCCGCGGCGGCGGTAGCAGCGCCGATGCGGAAGCTATGACTAGAATAATAGCAAAATCCACTCAACCACGGCCACAGTGTCAAAGATAAACGGGGCTGACCGCAAACCAAACGGCAACGTCAAGTCAACGTAGAAGTGCTCACGCCAACGCATGCCTAACAGATAGTGGTCGTCCGGATGAACAGGAATGTTACGGTAGGCAGCCTCTACATCGAACGTGGCCAAGAGGGCCCCAGGGTTGTATCCACGGAGATGTAATGGAGGGATGCGTGAATTAACGCTGTGATCTTCGGGCGACGAGAGGTCGAGAATGAGACGCCACTTACCGGGCGATGATGCTTCTTGGGAATAACCCCAAAGGGGCTGCACTGCAAGCCAGGAAGGGGAGGCGCAGCGAATGGGCCGGCTATGCGGAGCCGCGATATTTCGTTTTAGAGGTAGGCATCGATGACCGCCGGATGAGCAGACGCGTACTTCATGTTCCTTTCGGCAGACCTTAAAACGACGGCGTCAGGGACAAACGTCAGGGACAAAACCAGTACGAAAACCAAAACGAATGCCATCGAGCACATATTGGGAGCGCTCGCGATCCGGGTGCTGGGCCAACTTCCACGCGAAATGTGAAAACTGCAAAGGAGTAACTAGCTGAACACGTGGAATGGGACGAGAATGAAACGGTGACGCTAAAGAACAAGAAACTAGCAAACGAGGAGTAACGGGCTCTGGGGAAGAGCGGGGGAACGGACCCGGGCACGAGCCAGAACGAGGAGACCCCGAGGGCGTCACAGCTGCAACTGCACAAAAATCAAACCGACCCGAAGGGGTCGCGGGAATGGAGAAAAAAACAATATCAAGCGACAGGTGATAAGCCAGGTTCCAGCCAGGTCCGAACAACGGAGCCGAGTGGTACGCGACTGTCAAGCCCCAACGAACGGGGTCGAATGTAAGGCGAACCGCGATAATCGGACCCCAACAGATGGGATCAAGCGTAAGCGATATCGAGCCCCAACCGATGGGATCGAGCGTATAAAGGCGAAATCGAACCCCCACCGAAGGGGAGCGAGCGTAAAGTGATATCGAACCCCAGCCGATGGGATCGAGCGTAAGGCGGTATCGTACCCCAATCGATGGGATCGAGCGTGTAAGGCGGAATCGAGCCCCAACCGATGGGATCGAGCGTAAGGCGATATCGAACCCCAACCGAATGGGAGCGAGCGTGAAGCGATATCGAATCCCAACCGATGGGGTCGAGCGTAAGGCGGTATCGAACCTCGCCCGATGGGGTCGAGCGTAAGGCGATATCGTACCCCAACCGATGGGATCGAGCGTAAGGCGGTATCGAACCCCAACCGATGGCCCTCCCACTAGGGGATCGAGCGTAAGCGATATCGTACCCCAACCGATGGGAACGAGCGTATAACGGCGATATCCAACCCCACGGAGGGGATCGAGCGTAAGCGATATCGAGCCCCAAGCCGATGGGAGCGAGCGTATAAAGGCGAAATCGAACCCCCACGGAGGGGATCGAGCGTAAGGCGATATCGAGCCCCAACCGATGGTATCGAGCGTGTAAAGGCGAAATCGGACCCCCACGGAGGGGATCGAGCTTAAGGCGGTATCGACCCCCAACCGATGGGATCGAGCGTGTAAAGACGATATCGAACCCCCAATCGATGGGATCCAGCGTAAGGCGACCGCCGAAATAGGACCTCAACCGACGGGTCGAGCGAACACAGACTAGAGCACACGAACCCCCCCCCCAAAAAAAAAAAATAATCCAAAAAGAACAAGCCAAAGCGAAAATGAAATATATATTACAAAATAGAAAAACTAGGGGGAAAAAAACCCCTAAAAGGCGTTCCGAAAACGAGAGCTGTGGGGTAAGGGAGCTGGAAAAACGCAGCCTAATAAAACAGCGAAAAGTAGCACGCAGCCGCCCGAAAGGACGGGGGACTAATTGGTCGCCACGCGAGAACACTAGTGAGAACAAAAAACCAAGAAGGCCAATACACCACCGTCCGATGAAGTCGCGAGGGAAAGTTTCCAGAAGCGCGAGGGCGCTTACGAGGAGCCAGGGAATGAAACTGACCGCTCCGGTGGCCTTGATTACAAACGTCACACGTATGACGAAACCGACAGCGACCGAACGCACTGGAGCAGTGACCAGCATTCCACGACCGGCACACGATGGCCGACCGAGGGGACCCCATGGATTCCCAAGGGGATTGTGCAGACTGGGAGGGGATTCCGAGTGAAGAAGAGGAAGGGGCAACCGTGTGGAATTGGAACAACTCCGGGTTCATATGGGACCAGTCGGTGAGTTGACGGGCGGCCGCATCTCGACGAAATGCCTCATCGTATTTGAGCCAACGGAACCGGGAAACTGTTGTGACGTACGCAAAATGAGAAGCTTGTACCGAAGAAGGTCAGCCGAACGGTTGATGGTGAAGGAATGCACCCAAGAAATGATGTTAGAGATCGGCTTCTTCTTGCGATGCGGACGTAAGATAAGCCAGTTGTCCACGACGGAAAGAGAGGGTATCTAAGTCCGAAGGCTGCTCCAACAATGTAGCAAGATCCACGAACTCCCCCGACACAATTGCGGCGACAAATTTTGACGGCACCGGTGGAAACCCGGGGCCTACGACAAAGGCTGGGTATGGTTAGCCGGCGGGGCTAAAAACCCGGTGGGAAGGATGTGACTTCCGGTGCCGAGCCCCCGGCAAAAGAAGGCAGAAGAAATGGCGGCCTACCTGAAGGGTTTCCAACTATCGGTTGAGCAGAGAAAAAACCTGCGTGAGGACCAAACGACGGTGGACCAGCTGGAGCAACAGAAGGAAAACCAGGCATCATGTGCGACGGCACGCGAAACGGACGGAAAAACCTGCGACAACAGGTTCGAGAACCCGAGCTGTACTGGCGGTGGCTGCGACGATGGAGCGGCTGGTGCTAACAGGGAAGCCACATTAAAGGATTATCGAGGACGGTGGGATGACGAGGATAACGGCTGGCTACGCGCGAGCAAACTTGGCGACGAGTGGGCGATAGTCGAAATGGAGTGGGCCGACAACAAAGCGGACGAAGTAGGCGGTATATTGTTGTCTTCGTGAGAGGAGTCCGACAGAACCGACTGAGTGGTTTGCTCAGCGAGAGACATAATATCCTGAGGCGTGAGCGTTGATTGACTATTTCGAGATAAACGTGGCATCGAGAGAGCAAACGAGACACAAGTAAGCCGAACATGATTAAGCTAGCCCTTTATATAACTCTGTAAGTGGGGTAAACATTCCGTGGGCCCCGGCACTGAAGGCCCCCGACCGAACGAGAACTGACAACAGTAGCCTTGAGGAAGACAGCAGAGATGAGCCAGGAGCAGTATCCAGAAGCAAAGTTGGTGAATGACAATATCTATATGGACGATATTATAGACAGTGTGTGCACGAAGGAGAAAGTCCGTCAAGTGACAAGAGAAGTGGACGAGGTGGTTGGCAAAGGAGGGTTTGAAATGAAAGGTTGGGTTTTCTCCAGCGATCCTGCTGACAGGAGAGATATCCATAATGAGCAAACAGCAAGCAAAGAGAGGTACTCGGTATCGCTTGGAACCCATCTGAAGATTGTTTCCACTATGAAGTTAAACTTAACTTTTCCCAAAAGAAGAAAAAGCTACGATCTGGACCTGACCTCGATACACAACAGATCCCTGAAAAAATCCCGACGATCCTCACCAAGCGAATGATCCTGTCTCAAGTCAACAGTCTCTATGACCCTTTAGGATTGGCAGGACCATTCACAGTCCGAGCTAAAATAATGATGCGACAACTGTGGGGAAGCGAGAAGAAGCTGGATTGGGATGATCCTGTTCCAGAAGAGTGTAGAAAGAAGTGGATAGAGTTCTTCAGGGACCTTTTCGGAATGGAGGGAATCGTGTTCAAGAGATGCCTCAAACCACCAGATGGAATCGGTAAACCAGCTCTGATTATCTTCAGTGACGGATCAGACAACGCATATGGAGCATATGTGCCTATGCCAGATGGGAAACTAAGAATGGACGATATCAGCGCAGCCTTATAGCATCCAAGAACCGCCTCGCCCCAATCAAGAAGACATCGATCGACCGAATCGAACTGTGTGCAGCAGTCCTCAACAAACGATTGAAGGTGTTTATTGAAAAGGAATCAAGATACCACTTCACAGAACAGTACCACATCGTTGATTCCCAGATTGTCCGTGCAATGATCCAGAAAGAAACATATGGATTCAACACTTTCGCTGCTACTCGCATAGGTGAAATTCAAGATGGAACAAAGCCTGCAGACTGGTATTGGATAGACGGGGTATCCAACATCGCTGATTGGATAACAAGAGGGAAAAAACCAGACGAGATCGGCCACATGGGATACATAATAAGTTTGTGGCAAAATGGCCCAAAATTCCTGGAGCTTCCTGTGTCTAAGTGGCCAGTAATGCAGACCTTCAACGAAGGAGAATTACCCGAAAGAATAAAAGTCGTAATGGCAATTAACGCAAAGACCAACGACACCCATTCATCAAAGATAGATATCGCTCGATTCCGCACGTAAAAAAGGATGATAAGAGTAACCGCGAGAATCTTAGCCGTGTTCCAGAAGGATCCGTACCGAGCCTGAAGAATGCAGCTAAAACATTAACAGCAGCAGATATAGCAAAAGCTGAACAATTCTGGATAAAAGATGCTCAAGCGTCGATAAAACAAGATCTCGACGAAGGAAAACTCAGACGTCTGTGTCCAAGAATTCGTGAGTGTCGAGTAACGGTTGTCGGTGGTCGCGCAGAAAAGTGGATGCAAATGAGCTATAACAAATCTCTACCTTACAAGCATCGCTTTTCTCGATTGTATGCAGAGAAAATCCACTGCCAAGGGCACCAAGGTGTAGCAGCCACCACGAGCAAGATCTTGAAGCACTGGAAATTCCAAGGGAGGATCGGAATTCCAGTCGCATCGGAATGAAGCATAACGAGTCGATGAATTTTATGTTCATTTCGGGTACGGTGAGGGAAAGGATTTTGGCGCCGCGAGTAATCACTTCAGGTGTTATACCGTTTTTGTAGATATCGAAGAACTGTTAGCATCATCATTTTTAAGTGCCCTTTCAAATATAGCATTATCAATTTTTGTCGGCAGATCTTCTGCGGCGGACTAAGCAAAATCAAGTGAAAAAATGACTGTAATGGCGGATTTACGAACAGACGTGCTTTCAATGCTCCTCGTGCTTTTGATAATATGTTTAAGTATATGTGTTCGCAAGAAGGAATATGTTGAACCGGATGGAATCAGTATAACATTCATGAAAGAAGATATTGGAGAAATGAGAGAAACCTTTACATTCTCGGCGATTTGGAGCTATAAACGAAGCAATGGTGTGTTCATTTATCGATCGTCAAAGAAAACTATGTATATGGTTCTGCTGTTGTTGTGTGGCGACATCGAATCCTGTCCAGGACCGTTACAAGAACAGTTAGACGAGTTTATGAAAAACAGAGGTATGAAAATGTTTCACCATAATATTCGTGGTTTGTTTGCGAACTTCCTCAGCTTACAAGAGCTTTTCGACCGCCATAAGAATATTGATATAATGACACTCTCAGAAACACATATAATTGATGAGCAGTACGACGACAATGAGAACTTGTTTAAAATCCCTGGATATGTATTTATAAAACGCAATCGAAAAGCTGGAAAGGGTGGTGGGGTAGCCATGTTTATTAGAGAAAGCGTTAAATGGGAAAGGCGACAAGACTTAGAAAATGATAATATAGAAAGTATCTGGATTGAAGTCTTCATTATGAATTCAAAAAGTTTACTCGTTGCAGCATACTATAGACCCCCAGAGGGATCGACTTATTTACCGGCGAATTTTAATGACAACTTTAATGACATGCTACGAGACAGTATAAAAGAAGAGAAAGAAATTATCATCTTGGGAGACTTTAACGTGAACTATTTAAAAGCAAATGAGCATAAGGACTTTAAGGCGTTATTTCGACTTTATGGTTTTCGTCAAATGGTCAAGAAACCTACTCGTATCACGAGAGAATCGTCTACATTGATTGATTTAATAGCAACTAACAACGCATCGGCAATATCAAAGTGTAGTGTATTTCCAACTAGTCTGAGCGATCATGATATGGTTGGTTGCATACGTAAAATACATCACATTAAGTATGCCCCAAAGGTTATTACGTGCCGGAATTATTCCAGATATGATCCAAATGCCATGAAAGAGGATTTGAAAAGTGTGAATTGGCAGCCAATTTATGATACGAGTAATGTAAATGTGGCGTTAAAGTATTTTAATGAATCTGTGAAAGCTATTTTCGACAACCATGCTCCGCAAATAGTTAAGAAAGTGAAGGGAAAACCATGTCCTTGGTTGAATTCTGACATAAGAAAAAGTATGATCAGCCGTGACCGAATGTTAAGAAAAGCTCGTAAAACTAAGAAGGATGATCATTGGAACGTATACAAGAAGTTGAGAAATGCGTGTAATAATAAGCTGAGGTATGCAAAAAGTACATATCAAAAAGAGTTAATTGAAAAGAATGCGACCAATCCTAGGAAATTTTGGAACACAATTAAGGACATCTTCCCGAATAAAACTAAAGGAATGTCAGGAAGTGCAAATATTTATAATGATCAAAATCAACCGAGTATTTTCAGTAATTATTTTGCCAACGCTGTTCAGTGCCTTAAAGAAAATTCAATACCATTTGTGAATTTTATATGGAAACGACCAGTAGAAATGGTATTGCGAACACGACAAGTTTTTAAAATGCAATATATATCAAACGTATTCATTCTCAATGAACTGAAACAATTTAAAAGAAATAAAGCTACTGGAATAGATGAACTACCACCGGGTTTGCTGAAAGACAGTCGAGAATATATTTGTCATCCGTTGTGCCACATCCTGAATTTATCGGTTGAAACTTCTATGGTACCAGCAATTTGGAAAACAGCCAAGATAATACCGATACATAAATCTGGATCATATGATCAGCCAGAAAATTATCGACCTATATCAGTGCTGCCGGTTTTGTCGAAATTATTGGAGAAAGCTATTCATAGACAGTTTATAAATTTTCTCGAGGAAGAAAACTTAATATCAAAATATCAGTTTGGCTATCGGTCTAAGAGATCTACAAATTTAGCTGCCACCTTGTTAATAGATGATATAAGAAGAGAAGTCGATCGGGGGAACCTTGTTGGAGCTGTTTTTATAGATCTAAGCAAGGCCTTCGATACCATAAGTCATAGTGGCCTTCTTAGTAAATTACAAGCGTATGGTGTGAAAGATAATGAGTTACTTTGGTTTACTGATTACCTGTTTGGTCGACAACAGTATGTTCAACTAGGTGTAAATACGTCATCCACTCAACCGGTTTTTGGTGGGGTGCCTCAAGGCTCTATATTGGGACCTTTGTTATTCGTTGTATTTTACAATGATTTTGCAGATCAACTGACTAATTCGAGTGTTTTAAAATATGCTGACGACACTGTAATTTATTTTTCTGGAAAAGATGTAGAAGTCATAGAAAGAGCACTGTCACAGGATATAGAATCAATAGCAGAGTATTTCGATCAAAACGAGTTAGTGATAAATCTTAAGAAGGGTAAAACCGAAATAATGCTGTTCGGTACAGGAAAGAGGCTGTCAACACAACCACGTGGTTTGGAAGTAAAATACAGAGGACAGGCCCTAAATCTAACAAATTCATATAAATATCTTGGATATATACTAGATTCATGTCTAACACTAAATGAAAATTTCAATGCAGCCTACAAAAAGGCAACTAATCGTCTACGACTGTTATCCAAACTACGTGAACATGTAACGTCTGAAGCTGCATTCAAGATATTCCAAACGATGATACTCCCAATAATAACGTACAGTGGAATGATTAAACTGTTATTATCAAGAACACAACTTGCCAAGTATACTTCTATCGAAAATCGAGCTAGAGATATTGTTGGAAAAGAAATACATATTCCTCATTTGGAAAAGCTGTTGAAAAAGAAGGCATGTTTAACTGTGAGAAAGTGCTTGGATAATGAAGTATGTAGCAACTTTCAAGGATATTTCGAGATTAATGTTCACCAACAACATACAAGAAATAATTCTATTCTTGTGAAACTACCAAAAGTAAAACTTGAATATGCCAGACAGTCATTCTATTATGCCGCCGCAAAGATATATAATGACCTTCCAATTAGCATAAGAAACGAAAAAGATACTAAACGTTTTATGAGTCTGTTGGACACACATTTTGTGTGATCTTGGCTCTGGTTGACATTTATTTAATTAATTAATTAATTAATTTTATTTACTTTTTATTTATTTATTTTTGAGTTATTATGTTATAGTAATTTATCTGTTTATTTATTTCATTATGTATGTTGTATTTTTTACTCTCTATTACTATATATTATGTACTAGGTATATCTAGAAAGAGGACGCATAGTGATAACAGTATGTTAAATACTGAAATGTTTATCCTCTGTAAAAATTCGATAATAATAATAATAATAATAATCCGATCGAGATTCTGGATCTACAAAAGATGGTAAAGTCGATCAAATTTAACTGTATACGATGTAAGAAGATCGAAAAGAAGCCTGCCGGTCAAATGATAGGGAAAATCCCAGAATATCGTCTAAAGCCATCGCCACCTTGGACCTGCACTGGAATCGACCTGTTTGGACCCTTTAAAATCAGAGACGAAGTGAAGAAAAGGACCATCGGGAAAGCATACGGTGTCCTATTCAATTGACTTGCGACTCGAGCCGTTCACGTCGATTTAGCACCGGATTATAGCGCAGAGAAGTTCCTGATGGTACTGAGGAGATTTGTATCCACGAGGGCTATCCTGCCAAGCTACGATCAGACATGGTACGCAGCTTACCGCAGCCAACGAAGAACTCCATATTATCGCTAAAGCATGGAATTGGGATGAACTCAAGGACTTTGGAGCAGAAAATGGAATGCAATGGGACTTCACGTCGGCTGACGCACCTTGGCAAAACGGATGTTCAGAAGCCTTGATAAAATCCGTAAAGAAAGCACTTGCCGTTGCAATTGGTGACAGTGTCTTGATATTTTCAGAGCTACAAACGGTCTGTTTCGAGGCAGCTAACCTGGTGAATGAAAGACCAATTGGAAGACATCCAACGTCACCAAAAGACGGAACTTACCTCTGCCCCAACGATTTATTATTGGGTCGGGCTACTTCCAGAGTACCGAGTGGAACGTTTAGGGAAACAACCAATCCAAACCACGAGTTCGTTCAACAAATTGTGGATGCCTTTTGGAAAAAGTGGACCAGAGACTTTTCCCCCAAGCCTAATCGTTCAACAAAAGTGGCACACGGCTCGAAGGGACATGATGGTGGGTGATTTGCAGTGGTTTATATTGTGTCTTGATTGATTTGTAATATATTTAGGGGTTAACACACATAAATTGTGATTAAGTTACATATCTACTCTTGAGGCGGGGAGTGTTTCATATACGAAATTGTCGGACAGAAGTCGGAAAGACTCAGGATCGAACGATAGTTTACATGCGGTTTTAGCTGTTGGTCTTTCACTCGCTAACCCTTTTCGTGAATCTAAGTTATTTTCCTAGCCGTGATTTCAAACCAAGGGACAACCGGATATTCGGGTAAATATTTGTTTATGTAACCTTGTCCTTTGTTTGCATGTGTGTATTTCTGTATGAGTAATCTTATTTATATACCTGTACTGTTATTCAGATTTCGAAATTATTATCATATTGCCATATGTCAGTTGGATTGTGAGTGCATTTGATGTGTTTCTGGAATGGTAGCAGTAATAAAAGTTATCCATTTTAAAGATAAACCCAAAGGCTTCCACTTCTCAACCAATTTCTCGATATCAGAACAGGTCTCAGACGAATGATCAAAATCTAACTTATCAAACGAACCACGTTCCATCTGCTCTTTTACTTTGTTCGAATCTGAATCATTGTATGTATTATTGGATTATTAACAAATTTAAAAGGATTGAATTCGAGTCATGACTTTGTACAACAATGATTGTTTTTAACTGTCATTTAACTTCCGTTTTAACTCATTAGTATTCTTAGTATTTTAATTACCATATTATAATATACTATATATTAGAGTAATTATTAGGTTATTTTATTGTTGATCTGAGGAAGGCTGTGACATGCAGCCGAAAATTTGTCAATAAAGTTTTAAGTTTAGTAGTGGCAATATATTTGTTTAATATTTATGTTATTGATTTGCCGAGTTGTGTAGTCTTAATTGTTGTATATATATATATGAACAGTTCTTGATATCCTGAATGTTTTACTATGCATGACGAACAGAAGTTTTTATTTATGCCATTCATGCCATACATGCCATAATTGTGATTTTACTTACAGTATCCATACCAGTATTCCGGTGGTTCCTTGATTCCTTCACACAGGCTGTGCTGTAGAACTGCATCGACACTGTAGTGTCCAGGATCCATAAGCAGCACTAATGCTTCATATGTACCATCACGGTGGTCAATAACTGTCGCTGAGATTCTAGCAGGACCCGACAGGGTTACATTCCAGAAATCACCACCGATAGTTTTATTTCTACCATCATTGGTTATCGTCTGAATGAAAATTCTTGAAAATTGACCGGCTGGTCGGATATCCATAAATTTGACAAAACTTTTTTCGCTGGAGGTTTCATTAACTTTTCCAAATCCGGGCATTGTGTGATCCAACTCCGTCTGCCCAACACACGGCGCTAAAATTCCTTGCCAGTCCACACGCACATTAAGCATTCTGGACCATTGTTTTCTGAACTCGATTTCTGTGTCTTTTATTGAATCGAAAGGGTCAATACACGTTGATTTTCGTGGTATAAAATTAATACGAGGAAGAACTTTTGGTTTGAGAATAAAAATTCCCAAAACTGCTAGGATTAAACAGAAAAACGGCACGATGACTGTGTAACGACAATAGCCTTTGCAATGAACAATCATCTCCAGCTGGCTATTCACTTTGTTTTGTTTTGAAAACAGTTGATTGGTTCGCGGTGATTAGCAGGATCTGTTATTAGTTATAAACGAAGATATTATGTTAATATAAATAAGGCATGCTAAGAATTACTGTTACTAGAAATACGTGTACGCAACAACCCTTGCTCGATGTATGGTAAATACTGCTACAATGCACGTAATTTGATGCTGAAATTAATTGAAATTAATTGGGCCGAGGTAGGAACTGAGAAAGGTTCAAAATAATTTAGTTAGTTTTGATAATAAATAATAGGTTTTTTTTTCAGTCAAAAGAAAAGAAAAGAAAAAACTCGACATTTGTAAAAAGAAGAAAAATTTGAGAAAAACCATAGCCGCTCTAACACGCGGGTCTTAGTAGACACAATGTTTTCGTACATTTTATAAATAAACACTGAACTAACGACTTTAGCTTTTCCTGTGATCAATTATTTACACTTTATCTTCATATATATATACGCCTTCGAAGGGACAAAGCGTCGCCAGTTCGGAACGTTTCTACGATAAAATTCGTTTAAATTACTTCCATTCGACTTGCCAATGTAATGAAAAAAATTATTTTTAATTAAGTTAACTTTGTAAATAGCAAAATAAATATCAATCTTTTGAAGTCCGAAAGTGAAAACGAGTAGATGTTTCCGATCTTCATGATCAACCTTGTTAAACATAAAACATTTAAAGTATGAAATGCGACATGCGGGTGTGGCAGAGCATTCGACCGTAAAAACATGATACCTATATTATCCCAGTTAAGTCGGCAAAGGTAAAGTCCAGTTGCCAGCCACCCAGGGGTTGTTGCATACACGTATTTATAGTTTCTTGTTAACATATTTACAACAGACACAAAATAAGTTGCATTGAGAAAAAACATTTTTGTACTTATTTCGTTATTTCGCATTATAGTAACACCCGTTTCTTATGATATCTTGCATAATTAATTTTTTCGCTTTTTTATCGCTTTCGACTTTTCGTTCGAGATATATTTAGCGAAGAAATGACGAAATTATTACCGTGGCAACTAACTGATTTTCATATACCGGCTGGGAGGTCCGGTTTGGAGAAATATTTCCCCGAGGTCTCAAAAGCGGTCCGAGACCACAGGCTGAGGGACGTTTTTGAGACCAAGGGAAATATTTCTCAATACGGACCGACCAAAACGGTAAATAATTTATTTCTTTTTTCCTTAATACCCAGGCTTGTTTTTTTGGTTATCATCAGTATTTCTAGTCAGTGGACAAAAAAGTAAAGTCTGTGCTTTTTCCTTCGTCAAAGGAAATCGAGAGATAAGTCTCTCTTCGGGTAAAAAAACCTTACTTATATGTCTTTCAATATGTTCAATCTCGTTTGAGAGCAATATTAAGTTAATTAAGCTGTGTACACATGTTTACTGCACTACCGTAAAGAATTGAAAAAAATAATTGTCAATTCTTCCATTTTCTCCAAAATGTCCATCATGTCGAAATTTGCTTCGTGCTGCCATTTTCTGCTGTTATAAATATTAAACATATATACCGAAACTGCCGCAAAACGTTATAGTTCGTAAAACGTTCGTAAAACGACACTTTACACGCCTGCTTACGAGTAGCCTGTGCACAGCCGGGAACCTCCCGGATTCCCGTCTGTGAACAATCGACGGATTGCTTGCCGGCGTTAGCGGAGATTTTGATAACAGACTGTTATTGGTTCGTTTAATATCAGGTGTTTTGATTGGCCCATGTACCTGTAATTAAAATTAATTATGCGATAACATGCTAGTACAGTAGCTACGAGAAAAACGCAAAATGGCGGATGCAAGGAGTGAAGGAAATACTCTTTGGAATAAAGCAGTTAAACAGGTCTTAAACGTGTTCGGGATATCTTCTTTGTATGAAGAACAAAGAGGCATTAAGTCAGTTCTTTTCAAAGCGAGATGTTTTTGTTAATTTTCCGACTTGCTACGGAAAATCCCTCATATTTCAAGCTACACCAAGTATTGTAAATGAAGTACGAGAACTAGCATCGTGGTTGTTATTTCTCCGCTAAAAGTTGTCATGGAGGACCAAGTTCGCTACCTAAAGAAGATAAATCTATCGGCAGTCTGTGTAACAGATGAACATAACGATGAACTTGTTCGAGATATAATTAATGGAGATTACACTTTATGGTTCCCCTGAATATTTTCGAGAAGAATATTTTCGAGCAAGCAATTTAGAGCGTCTTTGGTCTGCGTTGCTGTGGTTGAAGCGCATTACAATAGTTAATGGTAAGTGTGGATTGATGTTATTTTTCTTTGTATCTGAAATATCTAACTGTAGGGGATTGCCTCAGCAGACCATAGCCTTTATTTAATATAGAATCAAAAGTGTCCTTTAATATCATAGAAATATTGTTATTTTGAGTCGATATCAATATGTAATTAGATTTTGTAAGGTAACCTACTCTTCTGCAATAACAATTTAGCTTTAATATGTAGCTCTTACATCTGTTTCTCAAGGGTCATGCCTGGTGCTAGAAGAGGTTAACTTCCATTCCGTCAGATCTCTTGTTCCTGATGATGATGGTTAAAGTTTTGTGAAACTCCACAAAAAGACAAAGACAAAGCCTGGTCATGTTAGACTAGAGTTATTGATCTCAACTATCGCATTTGGATTGGGCATAGATTGCAAGAAAGTGAACAAAATCATTCACTTTGAACCAACCAAGAATATTGAGTGTTACATTCCAGAGCGTGATCATACAGGAAGGGATGGGTCACCAAGCAAGTATATCTTATTACTTGGGCTACCTGTGGTAGCACCAAGTCTTAAAAAGGGCTCTGTTTTCCGTGTTATTTATGTCGAGAATCTGCAATACGTCTCCCGATAGGCTTTGCGAAACATGCAAGAAATGCAGTCACCCGCGATAGGCCGGCATTGCAAAACGTCAATGAATCGCAGTCGGAAAAGCATTTACGAGACCTATAAACCCGCAAACTATAAATGCAAAGATTCTCTCCAGGATAGCAGGACGAGAGAAACACAGATGAGAGATTAAAGAAAGAACTCGCAGAACCGTGGACGAAATGTAGTCGTTGCAAGGCAATGCGAGCGAAGATCTGAAGCGAGTTCCAACTTTCGTTTTATTGGCAATGAATCGCAGTTGGAAAAGTTTACCGAGACCTGTAAACCCGCAAACGCTTAACCATTGCAAAGATTCTCTCCAAGACGAGAGAAACACAATGATGAGAGATCAATCATGAAGACGGAATGGACAGCCGAAGGACAGGGAAATAATATTATATCATGTGTTGACATTTATCCCCTGAAACTTTGTAATATTAATCAGAATGAAACGTAACGTTTGTTTTTGTCCGATTTAAATCAATTTTATATCGAAATCATCACTTGAATCTGGCGAATCGAACGCTGTAGGTTTCGTCTACTTAAAATGCGAAGATCAGATGTTATATGAGAAAATGCGTAAGCGATTAAAGCGAGACTCGTCTTTAAAATCAAAGGACATAATATGGCTTCAAGATCTATTCGTCGTTTTAATACCCGATGATTTCATGCTTTTATGTCCATTAAACCGATGTAATTTCGTAACAGATATGTTTCGTATACCTTGCCGTTGATTTTTATATGAATTTTGACACACGGAGACCTTCAATCGAACAGATATTAGAAAAATAGCATTGCCGTGTTTAGTGTTTTCGTCTGCGTGTCAGGCGTTCTGCATTCATGGGGAGGATAGCCTGCGTGTAGACGCCTGATTTTTCTTCGTTATTTCTAGCCAAGCGCTGCACAATGCCTTCAGTGGCCTGATGACAGAAATCAATGCATTAAATATTATCCTTGGTAATATAAGACAAGTGAGCGAGTTTTCTAATTCCAACTGTCTAACATGCCACCAATGCATACCCATCTCCGCAGGCAATATGCGCGCCATGTCCCTAAAATTAGTAGCCCAAGTTAACGCCTAGCGGGCGTCTTGTTATTTAATGGTCTGCTCTCTATACTCATTGTTCTCAAGACATAAAAGAACTTCTTCAAGCTGAAACCATGCAGATGCAGAACTGCTTATGAAAGCCTTTGGATTCACCCATGTTACAGCAAACAATGAACACAGTTGTTGTGAATGTTGGTCTTAATGTTCCCAAGACAACAAACTGTACTGTGTATAATTATACTGATTGGTTAACTAATCCCTGCCTAGATGGGCTTTTATAAGTTTACTATTGCTAACACCAGACAAATTTACCCATGAAAGGAGAGCTGTATGGGGGGAAATGGGTTACTGTAATAGTTTACTTGGTCAGCCAACAAGACTTCTGAACCATGCAGAGGACATATGTACCATGCAGTGTATTTTACCCACACGGTTCATACTTTCTGGTACACAGTGCTTGTTAGCCAATCAGAAACCATGATTTGGTAGAATTTACACATTATTGACAATAGTTATATAATAACATTATATGATACCACATCTGAAGGCTGATTGTGATAACACAAGATATCATACGAAAACCTAATTCAATAATTATTTTATTATACAATATTATAAATGTAGAAGCCTTTAAGCTAATGAAAGCTTGTAAAAATTATAAACTCGGATAATTAATAATCACGTCACATACAGACAATTTCTGATATTTAGTAGGTGGCAAGACATCACGAATTGTCTGTAGATTTTTTAGCCAATCAAAATCGAGATTGTATGGGTATTGTATAATAATGTTGCTTTATAAAAATCAGTCAGTTTAATTTTATAAATAACTATCACATAACTGAAAATATACGTACCGACCAACTTGAATGGTACAGAAGCATTAATTGTACTGCATTCAAACGAGATGACCTATTCCTTAGGATTACAGCTGTATAGCCATGCCAAGAGATGGCACCCACTCATTTCTTTTATTTTCTTTTGTTGACACAAGCTGTACGTAAAATGGCTTGGGTAAACGCTGCTCTATTCTTTAGCTCATTCTCAAACCTTTCAAAGGAAAAGCTTGCTAGCAGTTGATCTTTATGGAGACCGCTGACAACTTGGTTGTTTCTTTGAGCATACTCACAATCTATCTGCTTCAGTGCAGTTGCCAAGAATCTGCAGTTGCTTGCGAAGGATAGCATTTGGTATCTGTTTATAAGTTCCACGTACAAGCATTTTACCTAGATATTGTAATTCAGGAGCAATTATAGAATACCCGTCCACTTTTGAAACCGCGTTTAAAGCCAGAAATACAAGCCAGGTTGCTCTAAAATCTCTTTCAATATAATGTCAAAGGTTTATATTATGTGTACTTGTTGATTGTTATCAAATTAAATGGGGTTTTAACTATAGAACGAAGCAATGAGGATTTGCTCGTTGGTTGTTGTTTTTTCGGTGTAGAGTGGCCAACATGCCTCGCCGGTACTGAAACAGGGGTATCTAGACTATCCTGCCGCACAGAAGCTGTTGACGAACAGCTGGTTTTCTCTGGTGATACACTGTTATTTTCAGGGAGTTATTTTAACTCCAAAATTCGGGTCCAAAAAAAAGGTTCAAAATAAGCCGTTTTGTGTAGTTAAATTAACTCCCGTTTTTGGAGTTATAAAAACCAACCCGTGTTTCGGAGTTAAAAATTAACTCGCGTCCCTGGGGGTCTGGGGATTAATTTTCACTTTCGGAAGACCAACGTGTGATTCGAACTCGACCTGTCGTGTTTGCGACTTAAACTTAACTTAATTAACCTATGTTCCGCGACTCGCCACCCGATCACTGATATAAGTTATAGTAATATTTATCGTATATAATGAATTATTAAAAGCACTTACGAATCTTATTTTCGTTTCAAATTTTTGACCTACTTTAATAACTTGTATACATTTTAAACAATCTATTAAATTTCGAAGATTTTGTTGAGCATGCAGACTGCAGTATTACAAGTTAAGAACAGAACAAAACTTTTCTCAACTAGACATAAAATATATGTTTAATAACTTGGACAGTACTCGACGATTCACAAAGCCCACAAAGAAAGTAAAAAAGGCAATAATATACGATTCACAAAGAAGGTAAAAAAAGCCAATAAGTACGGCATTCAGACTTAAAAGCGACGGCTGTACTCGACAGCAGCATGAACGTAAATCTTAGGCCAAACATTGTTGTTGACAGGAAGACAGGTTTCTTCAAAAACAAATGGGTTTTTGAAGCATAGTCCTTGTCCCTGATCGCCGACAAAGCCGTCTTCGAACCGAAGGACACTTCAAATCCAACTGCAGTTACAGTAGTCTACAGATAACCTGAATATCTTTCCGTGTTTAGTACTGGCTTTTCCCTGTCGCTGCATCGTATGTCCGAGTTGATATAAAGTAAGAAACTATAGCATTTTGACTCGTCTGGGACTATTTTTAACAAATCTTCTCAGACAACGATATCCCAAAAGGGAGTATATATTTGTGTTATAATTAACAAATAGCTCCACTATTGGGAGTTATTTTAACTCCCAATAGTGGAGTTATTTTTTAACTCCACCTAAATGGGGTAACATGAGAGTTATTTTAACTCTCAAAAAAAAATAACTCCACTATTGGGAGTTATTTGAACTCCCAATAGTTGAGTTATTTTTTAACTCCACCTAAATGGGGTAACAGGGGAGTTATTTTAACTCCTTGAAAATAACAGTGTACAGATGATGTGAACAGAGGATCCAAGCGCGGTCTTTTCCCACTTTCACGAGTATCCGCGACGCGTTCACAAGAAATAGATAGCTTCTCTAGTGTACCAAGAAGTTGTTGTTCCTGCCTTTTAAGATTATCGAGCTTCCTAAGCTTATCCAAACAAGATTTACATATGTAAACAGAGTTAATCTCTACGCAGCCTGCGTGCAGATGTAGTGTCTGCACGCAGGCTAATCTCTACGCTGAAGGGCAGTTTGGATAGAGAAGTACACACAGTAAACTTTGCCTTCTATCGACCAAAAGAAGAAAATAAATGTTAGGAATGTGCAGCAGGCCAGAATTCAAAAGATTTCAGAATTCAGAATCACGCTCGCTTCGGTCGGTCGCTTCGCGACCTTGCTTGCGTGGGAATATATACTTTAATATGCAAATGTTGACTAAAATACTGCGTAATAAACATCCAAATGAGTATACTATCTATTTGCCATCTCCAGGCGAGTAGTTCACACTATTCAATCTTTAGAGTAGTAGTTTCAGTTTTGTAGATTTGACAAAGAGATTATTTTCTTTGTCCTATTTGAAATATTTGTGGTTAATGCGAGTCCTTGCTACTGTTATAGTCTCCTTCGCAGCCGTCAGTTAGAGTTCGTTCTCACTCCTCTCATGATCTACCGGCTGCTTACCCTTTCCAATTGTTGACCAATCAGAGTCAGACTTCCAATATCTGGAAACCTGACCTTCGACCTTGAGCTGACCGTTTGAAAATAAGTAGTTCAGTAAACATTTTGCGTAAATAGAATCAATATAAAGATGATGTTGTATCATCTGTGAATCACAATATGAATACATGTACATGAAATAAAGTTAAAAGCGCCACTACCTGGAATATGAAACTGAATAACATCGAGGTTGCTAGCCAGACATGGCCAGACATCCCGTATTAAAGATGTATTATCCGCTAGATACATGTCGCCGACGCTTAAATCTTTTCACACAATTCTTCGTAAACTTTGTAAAGCTCTGAGCTATAGTAACCGAAATATTTTTCAAGTAAACAGGCAACACTCTCTGACATTCACGCTTATTTTATTCATTGCATAGGCCGCAGCAAGAATATTGTCAAAACAATATTCTTCGTAAATTTCGTGAAGTTCTAGGCTAAACTTTTCAAAATATTTATATTTAGCAACACCATGCAGCCAGGATGGCTTTATTTAGCACGACAATGGTGTAATTTCATTGGTCCATGTACACAAAGGGAATGGAATGTAGCTCTCGGGTGAGCAGACGTTAGTACATGGCGAGGTATCAAGCGAGCCATTATAGAACGTCTGCGAAGGAGGCTATGCTACTGTAAGCTGTCAATAAATCGTGCAAACGGGGTCTTCATGTTACCCACAAGACAATGAATTCTGAAATAGAATTGAAGCACTCGTGCACACTGCATGTGGCCTCGCAATAAATTTGTCGCGAAAATATATTGTGCTAAGAATGGATTAAATATACCGTAAACATCCGAATATAAGCCCCCCCCCGAATATAAGCCCCCCTGTATAAGCCCACCAATTTACTAACACTCTCACCATTTCGAATATAAGCTCACCCGTATATAAACCCATGCATGGGCTTATACATGGACAAGAAAAATGTCCTGTTTATTACTGTTTTCTATAAAAAATAAAATAGTGATTTCGTAGTGGTTATACGAATTTAAAAGTTGTTTTGAAAACCCCTATACCATGTGGTGAATGGCAATATTGGAGACTTCTTAAAAATAACTTTAAAACAAAGTTTTACAAAAAGCTTAATAGCATGTCATGCTTGTTTATATGTTAACCTTGTGTTATATTGAAATAAAGTCAATAAATGTTGTTACTAACAAAATCTTGTCCGTATAACCCCCCCCCCCCCCCCCCCCCATGTATAAGCCCACCAAAAAGAACGAATATAAGCCCAGAGCTTATATTCGGAGGGTACGGTATGTCGAGCACACTGTTCGCAGTTGACGCCGCTGTCTAGCTCAACTGCAGGTATAGAGCGCCGGACAGGAATCCAAACGTGGGAGTTAAACGCCATTGACTCAATAGTTTAGGTTAATCATGACGATATATTTAAAATTACAGCAAAGTGAAAAGTTGGTGAACTGCCAAGATTTTTAGTAACGAAATACTGACGTTTCGAGCGGAGCCCTTATGCCTGGTTTCCATTTGGTTGCCACGATCGTAACGGTGAACGGTGTCATATAGTGGTCGCTGTAATAGAGTGTCTATATCTATCTTGTCTTTTGTCTGCTGTATGCAAAGTAGTCTTTACTGATTGCAGATATATAGATGGACACTCTATTACATCGTCCACTATAACACCGTTGCGATCGTGGCGACCAAATGGCAACCAGGCTTTACTCTGATGAAGGGCTCCGCTCGAAACGTCAGTATTTCGTTACTAAAGATCTTGGCAGTTCACCGCTTTTTCACTGAGCTATATATCCAAAACACTGTCTACGCAGCACTCTACTATAAATTACATGTTCCTAAGAATGATTTTTGAAATATTTGGGCTAAGATACGATTTTAAATGTTATAAAAGCCCGCTAAAAGAAGCATTTCAAGCAATGTATTTCTTCTGTAATAATCACACAATATATAGCTATAGAAGAGAAGTACCTGTGTTTTGTGTTGGTTTAATGGCTTCCTTGACTGAAGACAGCCAGATGTATTTGGTAACAACGCTGAATCGTTGAATCTTCTGAGAACAGAAACACATACATGTATATTACATAAATCCAAATTGAGATTTCTAAAAAATGGCACTATAAACGTGTCAAGATCGGTCTCTAAACCATTGAACACTGCGGGAGAATTTGGGTTCGCATACGTTGAATAATATCAGTATCACACAGCGAAGCGCGATAATGACGTGTATGTTTTATTCTTGTTTATTCTTGCATTCCCAACAATAGAAAATGGCTATTTAGGACCCTTGAGATTCAATTTTGGTTTTGGTTCTATAAATAGCATTAACACGCTCGGCTATTGCTGGATGAAGATACTTTATTCCGATCGTTCAGTGATCCACTCGTTTATAATACATTAATAAATAGCACAATTAAAGCTAGCATGATTATTATAGTTAATGTTAGTATGGTATAGGGTTAGTATTAGGCTTATTATTATGATAAGTTGGTATATAAGGGTTAGCTTCCGCTATTTATCACCATAATTCTCGCTTAATATACTTTGTGTGTGGCCTATATTCAGACTATAACCGCTAACATCGCTCACGGATGCATGTTGACACTGAAAGCCCGGAATAAATTGGCTACCATTCCTAGATTGAGAGGCTTCAAATGCCTATAGAACCAAAATACGATTACTTATTCTATACATGAATGAAGTTCTATAGAGGTTTGTAAATAAATTAACAGTGTAGAAAATAAACTTCTACCCACAAACAGGTACAATATACATTGTCACGAGCGAGTTGTTAAACCTACTGTAATAGCAAGTTTACCTCAAAAGCAGTTGAAAAGTTACTCATATATTAATCTAATTTACGCGATCTTCAGGATGTACTAATAAAATATGATGTTTATAAAGAATTTACGGTCGCCTATTGTTATAGTTCATTGTATAAAGTTCCTCAGTTGGTATTCCGGTCGTTATGATTGATGTTTGCTTAAGTTACTTCATTCTTATAGTTCCCTATATAAAACTTGTTCTCGTGACGACATTTTGAAATTAATTCGGCTTTTTTGATCATGAGAATTGGACCTGTCAGCTTTTATAACACAAAGCTTCTCTGTTAGGCAAAGTTACATTGTTTGGATCCGTGATAATTGACCAATTGATGCTGTATATTCTTTGTTTTCGTTCTTTATTTTTATATATACAAAAGAGTTAAAGCCTATACATTGACTTATAGTACGTATTCCATATCAGGTCATATGGGAAGAGCAAATACATTGCCCTAACGAGCAAATACATTGCCCTGACGAGCAAATACATTGCCCTGACGAGAAAATACATTGCCCTATAACATTTTAAATGTTCTGCAGTTGGATACGGTTTAAGTTTAGGATTAAGGTGATTTGGGGTTTACGTTTAGTACGTTTTGTCTTTGGTGACTAGGGAAATGTATAGTTATTGTATTAGTCAGGGGATTGAATATCCAAGCGAAGAGGGGCTGAATTAACTGCACAATAGAACGATAGGTGAGTAAACATACAGAATACACGGTGCTGTAACCTGCATATAGCACGGTGCTATTAGCTACCTGTATACAGCACTGTTTCCAGTTATCGCACAAAATGCACAACCTAAATTAAAAATAAAATACTCGTTTCGTGACGAAATAAACACACGACTATAACTAATTTATTCACTCAAACTTATAATTGTCTCCAAAATGGAAATTATACAGCAATTAAACACGCACTGTTACCACCAATGTGTTTGCCACACTGTTCGTTACGGAAATGGCTAAAACGGATAACACAAAAGGTCTATTTTTCATTTTTGGTTAGGTTTGGGTTAGCTACGGTTATGGTTAAGTTTCAGGTTAGGATCAAGGTTAGGGTTAGGATTGAAATTAGGATTAAGACGACAAATGTCCTTTTTGTCGTCTGTGGCAATAGCGAGTCTCGAAATAGACAATTTCATCAATACATTTTTATAATACTTTTGCTTCGTGTTTCTCTAAGGATGATTCTGAATCATAGCTGCATGGAATTGCTTCGCAAGAACGGAACCCCACGCGCGAGTAAGGTAAGGTAAGGTAAGGTAAGGTAAGGTAAGGTAAGGTAAGGTAAGGTAAGGTAAGGTAAGGTAAGATAAGATTAGATAAGATAAGATTAGATAATATAAGATAAGATAAGGTAAGGTAAGGTAAGGTAAGGTAAGGTAAACTTTATTTAAAATCACACGCTAGCCCCGTCAACTATAAAAGCTTGTTTCCACAAGGGGCGTGTGGATCACATTATTTGTTCAAATATATATATTTACTAGTTAAAAAATATTATTTACTAATTAAAAAAAAACGAAAACTAATTAAAACTAGTTCTACATATACATATCGATAATAATATATTAAATTAAATGGTCTGTACCATAGTATTAAAAATTGTGAGCGTCGATTCCATTTTTGAATATTGGTAATGATTTTCAGTTCTATAGGTAAAGGTAGCGGCAGAGAGGTAGAGGAGCCACAAAGGTCATGATCTGTGATGTTTCTTTTACATATAAAAAGATCAGAAATCCCACTCGGAGCCAAATTATTTAGAACTTTATACATTTATTTTGCTTTTGATTTGGCTCGTTGAATTTCAACAGTTTCCCACCCTACGGCGTTTATCGCTTCTATACCAGGCATCATTACTCATATTCATGACTACCCGTGTAACTCTATTCTGAAGTTTTTGCAATCTATTTAAAAGACCCGCACCAAGGGTATCCCGTACCTCACTATACAGTCGTTAAAGTGGGATCGAATTAAAGCATTATAGATATAGAGATCAAAGTTTCCTTATCAACGAAATCACGGATTCTTCGTATACAGTAGCTCCTATTCCTGAAGTAACTTTTTTTAGCTACATTCTCAATTTGTGTTTCTTCCAAGATAAATTCTCATCAATTTCAAACCCAAAGACTCTGCTATAGCAAACTTGTTTGATAATGTCTTGATCGATTTTGATAGATGGTTGAGTAACAAGGCTATTTAATTTATAATGTGATCCAATGAGAAGAAAGTTTTGGCAACATTAAGACTCAATTTATTAGCCAAAAGCAATTATTTTACATGCACATAAGATCACCATGGCCGACTCGACTTCCTCTATAGTTTCACCAGCTGCAGTAAGATTAGTATCATCGGCAAATAACCGAGGAGTCACTGAATTAACTTGTTTAAGACATTCCGGTAAATCATTTATTTACCAGCTATTTGTACTATCTAAGATAGCCGAAATAGTGGAGTGAAATTTACGAAAGCCAAATTGGTGGTCAGAAAGTATCGTATTCTCGATAAGATATTCATAAATCTGATAATACGTAATTCTTTCCGTTATTTTACTTATTGCTGACAAAATGGAAATTGGTCTATAGTTTTCTGATAGATTTCGTGGGCCCTTTTTATAAAGCGGCAGAAGTCTAGCCATTTTCCAATCATATGGAAAATAACTTGAAATGATAGCATGATTGAAAATATGTGTAAGCAATACAGAAGCTGCGGCTTTTAAAAGCTTTCCAGATATTTTGTCAAGGCCTGTTGCTTTAGAATTATAGACAAACCGTTCAAGAGTTTGAGTATACTTTGTTATTTGATGCCAACCTAAAACGTAACATTTTAGATTGGGAAGGTTTTTACAAATTATTGCTCAAAAGTGGCACCAGAGTCAGCCATAGAGTTGGCTAGACTGGGGCCAATATTAGAAAAATATGTATTAAACGCTTCAGCTATTTCTTCAGATGAAGTACTATTGACATAATTTATCTTTAGTTCATTCACAACAGTGCCACTAGAGGATCGTCCAAGAATGAAACTATTAATTGTTTTCCATGCCTCTTTTGGATTTATTATTTCGGTTAGCTATTTTTTACGATAGTAATTAACTTTGGCCTGTCGTAAAGCAACATTGACCTTGTTTCTGGATGACTTATAATCATCCCAATCCGCGCATAGTTTTGTCACCATCGCGCTATACGCTCTTTCTTATCTCTATCAAATATTAATTATTTTATCTCCCCGGTTGACCATAGGATACTAGACGATCTCTTCCTTATATGCTGTACTGGAGCATGCTTGTCAAGGACTTCCAAAAATAATTATTTCCAAAGAGCCCACATGGAATTAAAATCTTGCTGGTTAAACCTTTTCATATTTCTTACTTCAATTATTTTGGCCTTCGTGCGTGTATTTATGATACGGTTTATTTTTCTTATTCTGTAAATTAAACTATGATCACTAATTCCCGTATGTACAAAATCTGGAACAACTTAAAGTGCACATTACACCTGACAAATTGATTTATAGACGTTACATAATGATCAATAAGAGTACAATATATACTTGTTATTCTTGTGCCCTCAGTGATCATTTGAGATAATTGGTAATGTCTCATAGAGTTGATCAGGCTTATCTTTAACATATCACAATTTAAGTCCCCTAGGATATGAAGCTCTTTATTTTCATCATCGATCAACCCAATCATCTTTTCGAAAGCAACAAAGAATTTGCAGGAGGAATCAGGTGCCGAGGTCGGTTTGGATTGTCAATTTTCATGTGCATGCAATAAATTATTTAAAATTATTTTGTAACAGCAGACTACCAGATGGATTTAAATGTAATCCTCTGGAGTTCAAATGAGAAGCCCCTATATAACTATATTGCCATTCTGATTGCATGAGAAATTCATTAAACTATTTGTCTCGCTTACCCTATCTGAAATAACCTTGCCATCATACACTACGTATAGTCATTGGTTACTGCAGTATGTGCAACACGAGCTTCTCTGTTCTTTTTACGGAGTATATTGGCTTGATAAAGTCATTCATATCTCCAACACTAGCGCCAGAGAATGATTTAACCGTAACGCGCTGGGTAGCATTTGACATTTCCCAGCCTTTTACGCACTTGTTGATGGAATCTCCGACAATAACGGTATTACGCTTCATCCTATAGTGTTGCGCTTCCCTGTAGTTTTACTTGTGCTCGAAAATGTTGTAGGAGAAGCGCTGGGCTACATGGATGATGGTAAATTTCGTGTTGTACTTCCACTGGTATACTCGAAGATGCTATAGGAAAAATGCTGGGACTTGATACTTTGTTCTGACGTTTCTTCAATTGTCTACCACATCTTCGTCACTATCGTCTTCGATATTTAACGTTCAGAACTTGTTGTGGTCATGATTTTCTATTCTCTTGTGTGTTGACCTTCTGTATCCACCATTATTGAATGTATATCCACATCACCATTTGTAACATTTGAGTTAATTAATTATGCATGTTCATGTTAATTATGTGCAGCATTATAATAAGATATAATGCTAGTGACGCACTCAATAAAAGTCACTTGTCATTGCATGTCGTTGAGTACATATACTACATGGTGTCAGAATGCGGAACCTCAAACGGATAGGACCGCTGAAGCTCGAGGGGAATATATCAGATAACTGGCGACGATGGCAGCAAAAATGGAAACTCTACGCCAAAGCAAGCGGCGCGGAGAAAAAAGACGAAGCCACAGTGTACTATCTTTCTACACGTCATTGGCGACGAAGCTCTCAAAGTGTACGACACTTTCACTTTCACTGAAAATGAAAATGGCAAGATTTCTCCGCTAATAGCAAAATTCGAAGCTTATTGTTCACCTAAAAAGAATACTACTTACGAAAGGTACGTCTTTAATACATGTAAACAAGACGGCAGACCATTCGACGCGTTTGTTGTTGATCTACGCACTAAAGCGAAAACATGCGAATTTGGCACCCTTCAAGACACGCTTATTCGCGACCGAATAATCTGTGGCATCGACTCGGACACTGTTCGTGAACGACTCCTACGAAACACCGATCTTAACCTACAAGACGCTATCACTGCCGTGCGTGCCGCCGAATCAAGCAAAATTCAACTTCGCAACTTGAATCAGAATGGCGCGAAAAACAACAATGTCAACGCTCAAGCCGACGCGCTGAGAAAAGGACAACACAGCCACAAGACAAATAGCCACACAAGACCACAAGAATCGTGCCGCCGATGTGGCAAGAAACACAACAACGATAAATGTCCCGCGTATGGACAGACCTGCCACAAGTGCAACGGAGTCAACCACTTCGCAAAAATGTGTTTCACCAAAGACGCCAAGTTCAACAAACCCAAAGGCAAAGGTCACACTCACAGACAAGTCAACGCCATCGAACCGGAAACAGAATCCGAAGACGAGTTGAGCGCCAACGAACTGTTTATAAGTGCAATCAACACGATCACGTCAAATAACAACGAAATCGTAAAAAATCTGGAATTGAACGGTGAATCAATCTCCTTCAAGTTGGACACTGGTGCGCAATGCAACATAATACCGGAACACATGTACAACAATATGCAAAACAAAGGTAAACTCGTCGCTACGAAAACGAAAATAACAGCCTACGGTGGAGGAAAAGTCCCCATCAAAGGACGGTGTCGCATGAAAATTTCTAGCTCTTCGAAACAAGTTCACACCGATTTCTACGTAGCATCCCTCAAACATGCCAAACCACTTCTAGGATTAAAATCCTGCCAAGAGCTAAAATTAATTACCATCAACGAGCTTGAGAAAAGCCAACAAGCTGATCACCTCCTTGAAGAATGCAATGATGTCTTCACAGGACTAGGACTGGTCGCTGGAGAATATCACATTGAACTCAGCAAGATGCACAACCAAAAATCCACCCACCAAGGAAAGTACCACTTAGCCTTATTCCGAAACTAAAAAAAACACTTGCAAAAATGGAAAAAGAAGGAGTCATCAGCAAATCGGACAAACCGTCAACCGTCAACAGCCTTGTGATCGTCGAAAAAAAAGATGGGTCCTTACGACTTTGCCTAGATCCAAAGGATCCAAACAAAGCTATCAAAAGAGAATACTTCAAGCCCCCATCGATAGAGACCATATCCAGCGAGCTGAGTGGCAAGAAAATCTTCACAGTAATCGACATGACAAACTGTTATTGGCATACTAAGAAGCTTGACGATGAATCAACAGAGCTGTGCACCTTCAACACGCCTTTCGGAAGGTACAAATTTAACAGAATGCCATTTGGTATTTGCTCCGCTTCCGACATTGCACAGAAGATGGTCGAAGAACATTTTGGCAATATCGAAGGTGTATTGGCAGTACATGATGACATCACCATTGCTGGGAAAGACAATGAAGAGCATGATGCCATATTGAAGAAAGTCCTTGACCGTGCCAGAGAGAGCAACATAAAGTTTAACAAGGACAAAGTCCAACTCAGAGTAAAAGAGGTAAAATACCTTGGTGGTATTGTTGGTGCTGATGGATTTAAACCTGACGAAAGCAAAGTAATAGCCATTGAAAACATGCCACTTCCAGAAAGCAAGCAAGACCTGCAACGTCTCCTGGGCATGGTCAATTATCTATCATCCTTCATTCCCAACATGTCGGAGATCACGGCACCACTAAGAGCTCACTAAAGAAGGATGCACAGTGGGTATGGTATGATGAACACAATAAGAGCCTAGAGAGAATCAAGAAAATACTAACAAGCAAACCAGTTCTATGCTTTTATGATGTCGACAAACCTACCACACTACAAGTGGATGCATCTTAACACGGGTTGGGAGCATGCTTATTACAGGAAGGACATCCTGTAGCCTACGCATCATGATCCCTCAGCCAAGCTGAAGAACACTATGCGCAAATAGAAAAGGATTTACTAGCGATAGTGTTTGGATGTGAAAGATTCCACTGTTATACCTTTAAAGAAATAGATGTTCAAAGTGACCACAAGCCACTGGAGCCAATAATGAAGAGAACACTCTCCCAAGCACCGCCTAGAATACAACGCCTACTAATTCGCCTCCAGAAATACCAACTTACAGTCCGATATGTGCCAGGAAAATACCTCTACATTGCTGACACACTATCAAGAGCATTCCACCATGAAGACAGCGAAGAATCTGAGCTCCACGAAGACAGTGAGATCATGATACACAGCCTTGTAAGCAACCTGCCAATATCAGATAAAAAACTGCTTCAGTTAAATACAGCAACAGCTGCTGATGAATCCCTGCAACTACTTGCCAAGACCATCAAATCTGGTTGGCCAAACAACAAAAACCATATTCCAAGACAAATTGCACAATATTGGCAATACAAAGATGAACTGAGGGAAGCAAAAGGACTGCTCTTTAAAGAATGAGTATCAACCGTTATGCATTGCGCGCTTGGTGGCCATTTTAGGGCAACCCGAAAATGGCGACTTTCTTTAATAAAGTGGGAATGCGAAGTCATCCGTAAATATTCAAGTCATCGTCTATGTGAATTATTACATTTTTATTTTTTCTGCAAATTGAGTAATTGAATATGTAATTATTGCCATATTAGCAACATCGTTGGCTGTACGCCGTTAAAATTTCCCATTACCTGGCGCGTCGCCTCCAAAGCGTGGTAGGCCGAAAAGGAATGAAGGAATTAAATAAATTAAGCTAAGAGATCACGTATATTACATGTGCAGTACCAAAAGAGATCGACTTGGGTTTTCCACCATGACCACAGTGAATTTGCTGAATATTTATTAAATAATCACGAAGAACGACATAAGGATGGAAAGGTTATATAATCTAGGTGCACTCAATGGGTGTTTGAAGTGATAACGTGTCTATAATTTATATCCGCAAATTAGCAAATACAACTATAAAATAGACATACGGTAGAATGTAAACCATTGAATGTTTACTTGAAATAAACGTGTATTTATTGTAATCTATTGCCTTGCTTCGCCAACAGCGATTTGATGCCGTTCAAAAGCATTTCTTCCAGCAATTGCATCTCCGCTGGTTGCCTGTTCTTCTTGGGTCCTGTTTTTACACGCTACTTTTTTAGATCCGCATGAACATCTCGATTGGGATTCGACTGCGCCGACAACTGTTTCTTCTTGAGGTGCCGCACCGACAACTGTTTCTGCTTGAGGTGCCGCGGGCCCGCGCCGACAACTGTTTCTTCTTGCGGTGCCGGTGGTTGTTGGCAAACTGGTGATCCGTAAACGTTTAGATTTTCTTCTGGGCCATAGCGCAACACAGTCAAATCTGTGTCCGAATCAGACATAGTGAAAATTTTAAAGCTAAATACTATAATTATGTTTGAATGAGTTTGGTTGAAATGAAACCAAGGTGAAACATGCGTAGAATTCCCGTATGTAAACATAAACACAAGCGCGCAATGCATAACGGTTGATACTCATTCTTTAAAGGCCACAAATTGATCATCCCAACTTCCATGAGGAAAGAAATGCTGAACATAATCCACGAGAGTCACCTTGGCATAAAAAAATGCAAGGCCCGCGCACGATCCGTCATCTATTGGCCTGGAATGTCAACCGACATAGAAAGCCTCATCAGCAAGTGCAATGTTTGTCTCACACACAGATCCCAAAACCACAAGGAACATATGGAACCTCACCCCATCCCTACAAGACCCTGGCAGAAACTAGGATCTGACATCCTGGAATACAAAGGAAAGAACTACCTTGCTCGTCATGGCATCCCAGAAGAGCTTGTTGCAGACAACATGCCATACAACAGAACAGAATTCCACAAGTTTTCCAATGACTGGGGATTCAAAGTCACAACAACAAGTCCAACATATGCCCAAGCCAATGGTATGAGCAAGAAGGCAGTTCAGACTGTCAAGAAAATCCTCAAGAAAGTAGTAATATATATATATATATATATATCAATGTGTTTGGGATTGGAACCGAGCTCTAAGCCAATCAGAATCAAGAATGATTTGAATGGACCAATCAGAGCACAGCACAATCCCAAATTTCCAGGGGGGTTGAAACATTTTAAGGTGTGGTCACCCTGTTAAGAACGACCAGTGATCAAATCAGGGGGGGATATGAAGCTGGTCGTATACAAGAGGTTTTTTGTATTAAAATTAGTCAAAAAGTGGTCGCGGTCAAGAGTATATATATCACTTGGGTCGTGTTGTTGTACGACCAGTTTTTTGATAATCCTGAACGACCAGAGAGTTTGAAGGTCATTCAAGGTGAATAGTGTTAAGCAAGTACTGACGTCATTTGCTATATGGAGGGTGAAAGCTGTGATGAACAGGAACAGGATGTTTAAGTCGTAGAATTTAGTGTTCTGAACAACTGATGATTAGTGTGGAAAAGTTCACCGAGAAACCAAACATGTCTAAGGTGAAACAGTGTGGAGAACGAGAGACGCGGAATATATCCAGAACTATGCAGTACTGAATAGTTCTGGATATATTCCGCGTCTCTCGTTCTCCACACTGTTTCACCTTAGACATGTTTGGGTTCTCGGTGAGCTTTCCCCACTGATTATCAATTATTCGGAACACGAAATTCTACGACTAAACTTCCTATTCCTGGTCCATCACAGCTTTCACCACTGCATATAGCATCCGTGCCAGCACTTAGTCAAATCATCATCCACACTGTGATATATATACTGACACCCACGTTTTGAAAAAAAATACAAAAAATTCTATTATACATAACCATCATACCTCACCCGATGTGATGTTATACTTACGTACCATCCAAAAAAATGCCATATTTTTATTTGAAGACTTGTAATGATGTTTGAAAATAAAAATAAACAGTTTTGAACTGTCCTTATTTTTATTTGGAAGAGTAGTCATATGTATTGAAATAAAAATAATCATTTTGAATTAATCATAGAAATTTCCGCCATGTAGCTCTTACCTCGACGCCATCTTATGGCCGAATGACTGATATTCCTTAGTAAGGGTATTTTTAAAAAGGATCTCAAAATATTATAAGGGGATATATCTCATAAAAATTATTTCGGATTCCCAAAAAAGTTTTTGAGAGAGATAGAGTTTGGAGAAACCTCAAAATAATTTTAGATGAATTATCCAATAAAAATATTAGAGGTGTAAAAGTGTTTTATTAAATTTGGAGAAAAATCAAAATAAATTTTAAGATAAAAATTATTTCGGAGTGTTGCTTCCCAAAAAATTTTGAGAGAGATAGAGTTTTGAAAAAACCTCAAAATAATTTTAGATGAAATATCCCCCAATAAAAATATTAGAGGTGTAAAAGTGTTTTATTAAATTTGGAGAAAAACCTAAATAAATTTTAAGAGATTTGTTTAGTATATAAGCAGATGTTATTTCATATTTTATCAGTTGTGTGTGTTTTGCTCGCTTGTAAGTTGTGCTTCGGTACAAGACTCTGAATTCTTCCGATGTTCTGTTTATTATTAAACTGCATCGGTGCGCGATCAACCCGTAGTCGAATTTGCGATTCGAATGAGATTGGCTCAGGTCCATAGCGACAATCTGGTCATCCCTTGTTCAATGAATTGCTTATTTTACGCAAGGGTTGTTCGTTAGCATATGATGAAAGAGTTAGCTATAGTAAAAACACACACACGATGGAGAAGTTTGGATGAATATATATTTTTACAAGGAAACAATAAAAAACTACACAAATAAATTCGTAATGTCTTTGAGGGGTTTCCTTGTGGGGTATAAAACCCCTCTATACACCACTCCTACAAATTAAACAATATAAAATTCATTGGCTCATTTTTTCCAAATGTTGAATACCTATTAAAATATAAATATTTACGTTTTCATTTTGACCATCTTTTGAGTGCTTTCAAAAAACATGAAGGCCTCACCCCGTGTATCGACGTATCCCCATACGCGAGAGTCATCGTCTTCGTCTTCTGACGGGGGATTGTACGAGTCGAATGAGTATTCCGACTCCGCAGGGACACGGAATGCCCATTCGCTCTCCCCGTCCTGCAGTAACAGCACCCCAGGTATGGAGGCAGGATCCTCGTCCTCGATCGGGGGTGGAGGGATGGTTTCTTTCTAAGAGAAATATAAAAACATAAATACATGTCGCTTGTATAGTAAAAACATTTTAGCGCTATCTTACATCACATATAAAAACATAATAAATACATATCGCTTGTATAGTAAAAACATTTTAGCGCTATCTTACCTCACATTTGTCCGCGTAAAGCGGGATAGCTTCCACGCTGGGGTCTTCGTCTTCAAGCGGGGGTGGAGGGATGGTTTCGTTCTAAGAGAAAATATAAAAAACATAATAATTACATTTCGCTTGTATACAGGCAGTAAAAATATTTTAGCGCTATCTTACATTGACTTCGGTCTGGATCTTCGCGTCTGACTGGGTTTGGTTTGACATCTTCGCGTGTTTTTTTCTTTTCCTCGTTGTCTACAGCTTGAATTCGTTTTGGTATGAGACGTGCTTACGTGATTATTTTTATAATGACGCTCTACGGTCTATTACAATGGTTTGCGTTTTTAACCAATCAGAGTTTCTATAATCAAACCTCCCCCGTATCTAACCAATCAGAGCTTGTTCATTAACCCCCTCATGTCAAAACAAGTGAATTATTATAGGTGGGGAACAATACGGGTTGTTAAACGCTTAAGGACGCCGTATATATAATACGCGTCGTGTTCTATTCACACCCCTTATGTCAAAACAGTATGATTAATAATAGGGTCGGAACAATGAAGCTTAAGGACGCGAAGCGTTTTGTTCTGATTCCTCCCCTTATGTCAAAACAGTTTGATATATTATAGGGTAGTGAACAATGAATTTACTTGTGGGGATTAGCGGCCATTTTGTTTGTGTACTTTGGGTAGCTACGATTTTTTAATTAGTTTTAACCTTAATTACTTGTAGGGATTAGCGGCCATTTTGAGGGATTAGTCCCTGTGAAATATATATTTCCCGTGTTTAAATACGTCTATTTCTAGATATTTAAGCATTTTTATACTTATTTAAGCATATTTTTATGCTTTTTGATACTTTATTTTACACTTTTCACACATTTTAGTATATATTTTAAGATACCCGTGAGCGCGATAAGGAGAGCGTGTTAATTAATTCACACATGTCAAAATAGATGATAATGGTTTTTTATTGTTTAACGTAATACTTCGGGGTTACAATTCATCGTGTAAGAGTTTACAAAGAAGATATGTCTGCCCAAGAGATCTTCTTGATTTTCCTGGCGATGAATCATAGCAACAATAATTCCAGCTTCGACTCCCATTCGGGTATTAAGAACAGAGGTGAGGTTAAAATCTTTCAGTATTATCCCGCGCCGGTTGTCTAACCAAATTTTATCTTCTTTCATGAAGTCAACCACATAAAAATCAGAGTCTTTGCATATTGTATATAGAAATTCAGAACTGTATAACTTCACGTTAACAAGTTTAATTTCATTTATATCTATGCTTGTTGCCATCGTATCTAATACTAAAATGTTTTTGGAGATGTCTATATATACAAAGGGATTAGTCTTTTACGATAAAAATATATTGATTGGTAAGATACACGCTTTTCCCAATCTTATCGTGTTCGGATGAATCGAATTCGATTTTAAAATAATTGTTATCTTCATCTTTAAAGAAAAGTTCATACATCTGTTTCGGGGCTGCAGGTTTGGGTCTTGAACCCATTAACTGTAGATTTCGTTCACGAGATAGATCTCTCAAGCTCCTCATAGATATAATTTTTGCTTGATTCATGGCTGATAGGGTGGAGGATCATCGCATGTTACATGCACAAATAGTCCGATCAATGGTGTAAAATCCTCTGATGAGTAGGTATATATATATTCATCACCTAACAATAGCAACTTATATATTATTCTATCACGTGCATTGTTGGGTAACGGTAACATTTCCATTTTATGACATTCAACCACTTTATATTCATTGTGTGAAAAATACTTTGCTAAATCGGTAATTATTACCAACAGAGGATTTTCTTTAGTCCCTGCAATCATGTTGAAAGTGTTTTAATAAAATATGACTTCGTTTTTATATCTTTCCTAGCAACGTTTTTACCGATAAATATTTGGGGGAATATGTACTGCATTAAGTCAACAAAAAGATTAAAAAATATTTACATGTATTAGTAATCTTATAATATTGATTTTATCATTCGACCAATGAGAATACCCCGATATTTTATTGGGGAATTAAGTTCAACCAATCAGGTTACGCTATTTTTTTTTACGTGTTTTTTTATAAACGTTTGTTTCCAAAATTTTTAGACACAATCTCAGCATGGCCCGTGTGAAACAGACACATAGAAATTTGGAAAGTGGAAAAACCATTGCACGGATTGAAAGTAGGGGAAAAGATATTCCCAAAATGTTAAAACAACGCCGTCATCAGCAACAAGAATATCGTCAAATGGGACGGAATATTTCAGATGATGAACAAGCATACAGCCAAGAAATCACAAGAAAAAAGAACATCAAAATAACTAAAGACATTGCACAGTCGCCATTAAATTTTGCTCTACCGATAACACCGTCCAGTCACGTGCCCCCTCGGCAAGCGAAGTCGTCACCACGGCAAGCAAAGCTACCCCCCCTGCAAGTAAATTCATCGCCTCAAGAACAGGAGGGTTACATACACCCTCTACTCCTGCAAGCGAAGTATAACACGTCGCCACGGCAAGTACCGCCTCTATTATCGCAAGAACAGTATAATATACCGCTTCAAACACCGCAAGCAAAGTATAATGCATCTCCTATTCCCCCGCAAACGATCTCACCGCCCGAAGATGAATTAGATAATTACATATACGATATGCCCATTGATTTCTTCGGTCAAATCCCTATTCCTTCTCCTGCGAATTTAATACGAATGTGTGATGAAATGGTACCCGTTCAACAAGGAAAACAATTATTACAAATTGTGGATGAATTAGCAAATGCTCTTTCCCCCACATTATCTCCTATTCCTCTTTCACCACCACCACCACAATTACCACCCCCACCTAATTCACCCCAGCCATTATTTCCAGTATGTGAAGAAGAGGAAGAAGAAGAAGAGGAAGACGACCGAGAAGTATTGAACGATCCGCCATTGAAGAAAAGATGTTATAAACGTTCGTTAATATATATGAAACGTGAAAAAAAAGGCGATGAACATCATGAAGAAAAACGAATGACAATCTATTCGAATTATGATCAAGATATTATTTGTACACAACGCGATAAATATCGTGAGTTAGAGGGTCTTTATATTGAGAAACTATATATAAATAAACAATATATGCAATGGCGTTCTAGAAAATTTACGAGTGACCTTATGGAAAAACGATATATAATGGATAATAATAAGGATTTGAAACGAAAGACTGATTTGAAAAAAAGAAAACCGAAATGTATAAAATGATATTGTTCTAAATAAAAATATCAGTAATGTGAAAGTATGGAGGTGTGGAATGTCATGGTAAAAGAACTGGCACGTTTTGAAATAAAAATCAATAAAAATATGGAACAAAGTGTGTGGAAATGTCTTGACGACCATGAGAATTTATTTAAAAATATTATTGCCCATTTAAGGGTGTTCGGACGTATTTCGTTGCTAGACAACCGGTTGCTAAGGACATTAGGTTCTCCGCGGGAAAATTACTTCCGGTCGGGAAAGTTTTTTAAAAACATATTTTTGTAGTATATATATTAATTAAAAAAACCATGAAATAAAAACAAAAAATGAAAAGGAACGACCAAAGTTGTGGAAAGAAAGTACATAAAAGGAGAAAGCAAACTTCGTCTGCAGCAGAATGTCGCTGGCATGCAATTGATGCAAAAGACTTGAAGGACGTCGAGACACAGACGGAAAAACAAACAAAGGACGTAGATACTCAAACTGAAAAAGAAACGAAGGACATACAAACTCAAACTGAAAAGGCCGAAGTAAAAGACGTTGAAATACAGACTAATTTTTTGGAAGAATATGAGCCCCGAAAAATTGAGAGCAACGAGACAGGACGACGAAAAACATCGACATTGTGCAGCGACGGTAGTGAACCTGAAAACATCAACACCGAGTTTTTCCAAGCATTCAACAATGCCAAAAATTAAAAAGATGTGTTTAGTGAAGTTGGCTTGAATCCTCTCTCTGTCTCAGGAGAGTGAAAAAACTGAAAGCGAATGCATGCTTCAGGAACTAAGCGAAAGTGTCAAACTTGAGGGTGAAATGAACAAAATATTTATGGTTACAAAACATAACCAAAACGAACTTTCTGATCATAATTTCTGCTAAAATGTTGATGGAATTAAGTAAGATTAAACAGTGCGAACAGTGTGGCAGCTCGAACAATGATATCGACAAACTAACCTCTCGAGTTCGTACACGTAGTGATTTGAAGTGTTCCCTAAAGGTACGTTTACACACTTTGTTTTCTTCCTCCGATGAGGCAATTCAATGTGGTAAAACCAAAGCAAAAAACTACATGCCAAATTACATCCTTCTTTGTTTTTTACTCAAAGGTTTGAACGCCAGAATTCAGAAATCGGCAGAGCTTATCAACGAGCGAAGAACCGCTTCGAACTCCATCCGATCAGGCGGGAAGAGGACCCTCGCCTGATATTCGCAGGCTAGGTTGAATGTATTCCCGGCAAAAACAAGATTCCTATAATTTCCGCGAGTATTCATAAAATAGCTACTTTTTATTCGTTTACACATAGGGCTAATACGTCTCCCAAAAAGTACGCATGGGTTTTATGAATCAACCAAAAATGACAAAGATATTCCATTTTTTATTGAAAATATCCAACTAAAACGGCCATAAAATCATTAAAATTTGCTCAATTGAGAAATGCATGCGTACTTTTTTGCACATAACAGTTTTCGTTTAGGTGAAACTTGTTTTGTTCACAAAACTTAAAAATTGGCAGAAATTATAGGATTTTCCTGATCTCGATGACGTCACGATGACGTCATCGTATGACGTCACCGAACAAAAGATCTTCGTTCATATACACCACGTGCAGGATATCTCGCATGGGGATCAAATTTGTAAAGCTCCAGAAGCCCTGTGGTCAAATCAAGTTTTCCCTAGCAACAGGCCAAAATAAATATGTCTGAACACCCTTAAAATGTCCACGTGAACTTTTAGATGCCTATAATCGTATGGAGCGTCATGAAATTGGACAAATAATAGCATTTTTTGCTTTAATCCTGTGTTTTTTTAGATATAAACACATTGATAATGAGGAATATTATATCAAACTATTTGTACGTCAAACAATTTTAGATTTTAGAAATTCACATCTTAAATTCATTTTATTCCCTCATGATAAAAAACACACGTCGTGGTTTGGGTTGTGGAATATATTCTTTGAATTTTTTAAATTAGTCTAAATACAATTTTTCAATACTCTGTATTATAATGTCAGGATCTTCAAAGTTAATATTATATGATTCTATAATACTCTTAATAATAAAAGTAGTTGATGTACTGGTATTAGATGTAATCCTTACCCTTATAGAAAAATTATATATTATATCCATATGCGGGGGGTAATATTGTAAACTAAGCGGGCTATTATTTTGTATAATACTATTATTTTTAACTTGATCTGAAAATAAACTGACTTTAAACTTATAGGGTTTACTTGTTTTATAGAATAATTTAAACCAATAAGAGTATTTCTGACAATTTTTATAACAACAGGTACAGGGGGGGGGTTTTCATATGCATCAGCTTAACAATCTTATCGAGATTAAAAGTATAAACCCTATCGTTACTAGTTTTAAGTTTTGATATAGGGTTATGATTTTCGCAAAAGAAAATAAAACAGCATACAAGTTGATACACTATTTTCTCAAAATTATCTAAATTATGTAGATAATAAAAAGTAGCCTTTAAATAAAACGGATCTATAAAATATAAATAAATACAGCAATATGTAAATTCATGACTAAAACAACGATTAAGTCTATGTAATGTATTACAAAGATAAGACCCTCCATACCCTATGGGTTTAGGAATTGTAGTTTGCTCATCATTAATAGTAATAGAAATAAAGTGGTAAATATCATTTCTTGGGTAATAACTGTTTTGAATTTCAATAAAAAAATTATCAGAATGATTATCATTCAAATGAAAAATAGATTTCATTAATGTTTGAGCGGGTATTAATAGTAATTTGTGATAACGCTCACAGAGTTTTTCACCATAAATATAATATTTTCGTTGTGTATGAACAACGGGTATTATATAGTGTTGTTTATCTGTTAAGATTCGCCAATCCATGCATTCATCTTGATACATTTCAGGTTTCATTTTTTCAATATAGGCGTAGTCTTTATATCCACGACCAAGTTGTCTCGATTCAAATTCCATACATTCGATAATTCCCCCATAGTAATAGTCACATAAGTCACAGACGGCAAATAATAATCCAATGTATCGGTTACGAAAATGTTGTATATAATACACAATTTTCAATATCGTCTTAATATTGATTTCTTGAGCTTGCGCATAGGTTCTTTTACCCCCAATGTTTAATGACATTCTCAAAAGCGATAACGTTTTTTAAAAAATCGCCTTGTATATATACTATTTTCTCAATCTTTAAATATATATTTCTACATACAGATTTTAACACGATAAAAATTTGAAAAAAGTATTATTGTAACTACAATGTATAATATATCAACTGATTTGACGTGTATGTGTTTTAGAACAACATTAGGGATTCGTTTTAATCCACAACACAGCATTTGGTGCAACTAATCCCCGTGTATTTGTTTAGAAGAAAATCGCTAATTAGGGATTCGCGTCTCTAATTCCCCAAACACACATTCATTGTATACGAGTATCACAAATCATCAGGATGACATGAAAGCTTTAATCAACGAACTCTGATTGGTCAAACTAATCTGGGCCCAGTTACACATAGTAACGCGGGATGCAATTATAAAAGCCGATGTAGGGTTGAAAATAATTAATATCAGTCTGAGTGTAGGAGAGTGAGAGATGGCAAAAATATTTGAGAACGTGAACAGCGAAATTAAAGAAGACTTCATCCCGTTAGAGACAACTGAGAAGAATGAAGAGACTATCGAAGAGTTGTATGCGGGTAAATATAATTGTGCATTAAACAAATGTAAAGAAGAAATATCCCAAGAACGACAGAAATGATTTTTATCGCGTATCACACATATAATGGATTGTGAATGTTACCAGTTTAAGGGAGAGAGAGCCAGTTATCGTGAAGTAACTCTTCTTGAACTTCAAACGAAGAAGTATTTTATTTATCATTGTTATGATAGCAAGTTAAAACCCTACAAAGAACTAACTCGAAGGGAACGGTCTACCGTTTACTATCAATATCGATGTCATGGCCTAGACTATTTATCTGAAAAAAAATCAAGAGATTATTTTAGTCAAAGTGAACTTATAAATAGATTAAGTTATTTATTTCGTAATGTTTTTCCCCCGAATGCTATTATTGGGTATAAAGGTGGTGATAAAGAATCGTCGTTAGTTAAAACACTTCAAGAAAAAACTATTTTACATTGTGTGAATCTTGAATATTTTGGAATTGAGAAGTACGATTATTTACTTTCGTTTTATAATCTTAAACCAAGAAATTGTTGGTATCATACTAGTGAACCCACATGTTTATTGTATCATTGTAGTTTGTTTGAATGTCTTTTATTTGCTGCATGTTTGTTTCGTAAATTAGAAGATGTGGATAATGAACGATCTGTACTCTCTATGTATGATAAGGAATTTAATTTTTAAAAATTATTCTCTCCTGAACATTTTACCTAAATAAAAAAATACACTTTTTGATTTTAAAAAAAATATTGAATGTATTTTCCTTTTATTTTTAGAAACACAAAGATTGTTTAAAAAATTATCAAAAGCACATTTAAGAAATGTTTATATTTTAAAAATAAAACGTACATTAGAACGTTATTATTTTGTTAAAGATGTACATGTTATCAAAAATACTATTTTTGTTAAAATAGGAGAGAGAAGTTTTAAAAAAAATAAGATGATCATAGAAACTCTTTGTACATTTAAATATATAAAAAATGATATCATTGTACGTATAGTATAAATAAAACGTTCTTAATTTTTTTTCTCTTATTGGAATTAAAATGAGTCAGAAAAAAATCATCCATTATAATGAACGTTTTTGGCTTTTGAATCCAAGAAAAGTCGCGACAGTTGCTTTAAAATCAGCAGCAAATTTATATGAGTTTCAAGAAGTTCCTTGGCAACGGGGTGTAATACCAACGAGTTTTCTTGACGGTTTTAAAATTAAAACAAATAATCGAGCTACAGGTCCATTTAGTGATTTTTCATTGACATTTAGTGACCATAGAAAATTTCAAACAGATACACAGAATTATCGTACGGGAGAATTAGAAGCAAGAAAAAAAAATTGGTATAAACGAAAAATAATTCATAGTATTGATGTAAAATTTAAAAATATTAGAGAAAAATATAACGATGCAATAGGATGGAGTATTGTTCAAGTTAAAAAAGAGATATTCACAGACGGTGAAATGGGATCAATGATTGGTCAAGCCAGTAAATATTATTTTGCCTCTAATCAATTGTTTATTGATCCTGAGAAAAATTTCTTTAACGATGATCAACGTTTTGTAGATTTAGCTTATAATTTACCTGCTGACGAAGATTTTATTTTGATTCAAAACATTCAATTTATAGATGATCATTTTTTTATAAAATATGGTATTAAAATTGGTGAGGCGGATAAACCCTATAATGAATACGATATTTCTATTGTTTATTCCGATGGATATACGTAGATAGGGGTATATATAAAGATCGTTTTATCAAAGAGAGGCACGTGTCATGGCTATTTTTCAACGAGTACTAAATCAAGAGGGATATAAGATTTATCACGATTTAACACAATACAGTTATGTGGAATCCGTTTTTTTTTGGCATTTAGTAGGAAGTGTGGAAGTTGGGAAATCAAGATATCATCTACTAATATCTATAGCTGATTATGAAACATATTTACGGTATAAATTTATACTGGAAGTAGAATGTTCAAAAAATCCCAAAATGTATGTTTTACATCAAGAGGAACACGACATTCCAGAAGAATGTTATGAATTTCTTCGTAAAATATGTGAAGCATGGAATGATGACCTATCCCCACGTATCAACGACAAAAGAATTGGAGAATATTTAAAGATACTAGATTATGATAGAAAACATTGTTTTACTTATGAGTGTTTTAGGAGTATTATAGCATTATATTATGATTTTTGGATTTATAATAAAACTATAAAATACACTTGTAAAAAATGTAAAGGGGAATGTGAATGTAATGTGGATTACCCTAATTTCATCAGTGTAAATTTTAATGAAATAAGAGGTTGTAATGTAGAAAAATATTCAATGGACAATAACATCTTATGTAACGAAATAATACACTGAATGTATTTTTTTTATTTGAAAATTAATACATTAAAAACTTTTCAACATGGTTTCTGGGTTTATGATATACAATTCCTCCTTTTTGAAATTGTCTTTTGATTTTTTTCGTTCCTAGTTTTGCAATAATTTTTACTACTTTAGCTTTTTTTTTAAGCTCTTTTTTAAAATCGTTTATAAAAAGTTTGCCGTATTTATTGACTGTTTTATTTCCTCCACGTTGCCTTTTTTTCCCTTTAAAAATACCCCCACGTTGCCTTTTTTTCCCCTTAAAATCACCACCCCGTAATTCTCTTATTCTTCCTACCATTGTTATGAAGGTTGTTTTCTCTCCCAATAGTTATCACCATAGTCTGCAAAAATTTCTTCATGGGCTTTTATATGTTTTATACTTTCTAAATACATTTTTTTATTATTGGGGTCATAAACAAAATCGGAATTATTTTTATATATAGAACCGGTTTTCCCATTATTCGCATACCGTGCTGCAGCGTGAGTTGTCAAATAAGCATCGATACACGTGTTTGCATCGTTACAAATACTATATACAGCATTTGTGTTTTTACCATATTTACGATCCAATTTGGACTGTGTTGTTTTTTGACCCGTATAATAAGAAATATTACGATCGGGTTTAAAAGGTTTTTTCCAAGCAAATAATCCTTCACCCGCATTTGGGATCGTTGATTTCTTGATACGTAAGTTATTTTGTTTTTTTTGGTTTAAATGTAGCTTATTGGAACCATGCTGGTGTTGTATATGCATAGTATGGATATTATGGGGTGAAAGTGAGTAATTTGAATAACATGCGTGTTTAGCCAACGGCTATAACACGTGTCAAATGGCAGTTCACGGCGCGGTTGGACATGCAGTGTAAAATTGAATAACAGAGTATGAATATAAAATAAGAAGAAAGACATTTAAAAGATGCGTAAAATAGTATGTGCTTTCATTCATCGGGATAACCCTGAACGATCGTTTCGACCTTACGGTCTCATCAGCAGGGTTTCGGGTTGGCAGTCAATGTTGGCAAGTTGGAAGATAAATAACATTTCTATAGACATAATATAGTTAAGAAGAATAAAGTGATTGCTTACCAAATGTGTTGTTTGATTTCTGTAATCCAACGCGTCTTGCCATTGTGGTATAGTAAGGTTAACGTTTAACCGGTTTAACGTTTTTGCGTCTCAGCGTTTGTCTGGGTGTATCGCGGAGTTCGTCTGACACAAAGTGAGGGCGTTTGTATGTCATTGACCTCATTTAAAGTATTGTTGAGATTCGTTACCAGGTTAGTTGTGTTCACATTGTTAAGGTGTGATTGTATAGGTGTGTGTGGGTTATGTCGTGTTGTAGATGGATATGAAGGGATAATAATCGTTTTGTGGGAGTATGAATGATAAGTTTGAGTAAAAGTCGAGGAAGATGTCAATAAACGAAGACTATTTTATATTGTTATTTACAAAGATGCCATATGTGGTCTAAGGAATATTTACAGGTAATAAAAATCCATAATGTCTTAACCTAAGTATATACATTTGTGTTGTTGATTTCCATGGTTGTTAGGTATTATATACACGAGTGTAGGCATTGAGCATTAGTGATTGGTAATCATGTGACGTGGTAGATTTTATGAAAGTGTACATATTATATTAGCCACATAGTCAGTAGTCATGCCAGGATAGTGATGGCTACATATATTGTTGTGGATATTTGGTAGGTGGTTGTGTCATGTACAGCATGTACAGTACATAGAAATATATCCACAAACACAAGCAATGGTTATATGTATTAACATATATAATCCATGCATATGACACTACATAAAGTATTTTATAGTTGTAGGTTGTTTTAGTTAATAGTAATGATAATTTGGGTATTATCATTATTGAATATTGATTGATAGAAATAAGTGTATATAGTACAATTGTTTTGATTATTCTTGTTTATGGTTTATATATGGTAATAATGAGTGTTTATAGTTCAATTTGGAAGTTGATAGCAGTGTCCTCTTGGGAATTATTCTGGTAGAAGATTTTCATAACAGGATCTTCTTGGGGATTTTCTGTTTCTTGGAGATTTTCTGTTTCTTCTGCGAGTAATGAGTTATTCAGTCTTGCGATGTTGAGTATTGTAATGTGCAACCAGTAGTTCATCATTGACAGGTTTCTTTGATAGTTGGCAGTGTCCCGACAGAATTGGTAGAGCTTTCAAGGATATGGACTAAAGTTACTGTATATGTGTGTAATTGATTGTACTCAGTTTTGTGTTGTGTTGTTAGTCTGTAATTTTGGCAGATACAAGTGAATCTTTTAGGTTTTTGTTTCTTTGGTACGCTACTACGGGAGCTTCTGGCCAGAGAATGCTCAATGTAGGGTCCTTTTCAATTAGGTGCCAGTGTTTGCGTAGTATTTGTCCAACGTGTGTTGTGTTGTCATTGTATGTGACAGCAAAAATGGGGCTATTTATGTTATTTGGTGTTTTTTCCTTGTATAGTAGTTCAAGTTGAGAGTGTTTCATTGCTTGTTGGAATGCTTCAGTTATGGTATTGTGTGTATATCCTCGGTTTATTAGTATGACTAAGAGATTGTTAAGTCTCTGTTGTAGCAGTTTGTCGTCTGTGATGATGCGTCTGTATCGTAGTGCTTGGCTAAATATAATGCCTTTTTTGCAGGAGTGCGGGTGAAAGGAGTTATTATGTAACAGTAGGGTTCGGTCAGTAGGTTTGATGTACAGATCTGATTCCAATTTGTTGTTATTGTTGAGGTAAATGGTTGTGTCAAGGAAGTTAACTGTTTTATGTGAGAGTGTGTAATCAAATTTAATTGTCGGATGTAGTTCATTAATGTAGTCCAGGAACTTGTTAAGGGTTTCTATTCCATGGGTCCAGATTGCAAAAATGTCATCAATGAACCTTATCCATTCTAATGGTATAAGTCCACTTGGTGCATTTAGAAGCAATTCTTTTTCTAGGACTGCCATGAATATGTTGGCATAAGTTGGTGCCATTGGAGTTCCCATTGCTGTTCCGTGAATTTGTAAAAAGTATTCGTTATTAAAAGTAAAGAAGTTTTGGTTGAGAATGATAGAAAGTATTTCAGTTATGTGTTCTGTTTGTGTGTCATGGTGGTTGTAATCCTTCAACATACCAATGCAAGCTTTGATTCCTTTTTTGGTTTAAATGTAGCTTATTGGAACCATGCTGGTGTTGTATATGCATAGTATGGATATTATGGGGTGAAAGTGAGTAATTTGAATAACATGCGTGTTTAGCCAACGGCTATAACACGTGTCAAATGGCAGTTCACGGCGCGGTTGGACATGCAGTGTAAAATTGAATAACAGAGTATGAATATAAAATAAGAAGAAAGACATTTAAAAGATGCGTAAAATAGTATGTGCTTTCATTCATCGGGATAACCCTGAACGATCGTTTCGACCTTACGGTCTCATCAGCAGGGTTTCGGGTTGGCAGTCAATGTTGGCAAGTTGGAAGATAAATAACATTTCTATAGACATAATATAGTTAAGAATAAAGTGATTGCTTACCAAATGTGTTGTTTGATTTCTGTAATCCAACGCGTCTTGCCATTGTGGATAGTAACTAAGTTTAACCGGTTTAACGTTTTTGCGTCTCAGCGTTTGTCTGGGTGTATCGCGGAGTTCGTCTGATACAAAGTGAGGGCGTTTGTGTGTCATTGACCTCATTTAAAGTATTGTTGAGATTCGTTACCAGGTTAGTTGTGTTCACATTGTTAAGGTGTGATTGTAGGTGTGTGTGGGTTATGTCGTGTTGTAGATGGATATGAAAGGATAATAATCGTTTTGTGGGAGTATGAATGATAAGTTTGAGTAAAAGTCGAGGAAGATGTCAATAAACGAAGACTATTTTATATTGTTATTTACAAAGATGCCATATGTGGTCTAAGGAATATTTACAGGTAATAAAAATTCATAATGTCTTAACCTAAGTATATACATTTGTGTTGTTGATTTCCATGGTTGTTAGGTATTATATACACGAGTGTAGGCATTGAGCATTAGTGATTGGTAATCATGTGACGTGGTAGATTTTATGAAAGTGTACATATTATATTAGCCACATAGTCAGTAGTCATGCCAGGATGGTGATGGCTACACATATTGTTGTGGATATTTGGTAGGTACACAAGCAATGGTCATATGTATTAACATATATAATCCATGCATATGACACTACATAAAGTATTTTATAGTTGTAGGTTGTTTTAGTTAATAGTAATGATAATTTGGGTATTATCATTATTGAATATTGATTGATAGAAATAAGTGTATATAGTACAATTGTTTTGATTATTCTTGTTTATGGTTTATATATGGTAATAATGAGTGTTTATAGTTCAATTTGGAAGTTGATAGCAGTGTCCTCTTGGGAATTATTCTGGTAGAAGATTTTCATAACAGGATCTTCTTGGGGATTTTCTGTTTCTTGGAGATTTTCTGTTTCTTCTGCGAGTAATGAGTTATTCAGTCTTGCGATGTTGAGTATTGTAATGTGCAACCAGTAGTTCATCATTGACAGGTTTCTTTGATAGTTGGCATTTTTTGGTTTAAATGTAGCTTATTGGAACCATGCTGGTGTTGTATATGCATAGTATGGATATTATGGGGTGAAAGTGAGTAATTTGAATAACATGCGTGTTTAGCCAACGGCTATAACACGTGTCAAATGGCAGTTCACGGCGCGGTTGGACATGCAGTGTAAAATTGAATAACAGAGTATGAATATAAAATAAGAAGAAAGACATTTAAAAGATGCGTAAAATAGTATGTGCTTTCATTCATCGGGATAACCCTGAACGATCGTTTCGACCTTACGGTCTCATCAGCAGGGTTTCGGGTTGGCAGTCAATGTTGGCAAGTTGGAAGATAAATAACATTTCTATAGACATAATATAGTTAAGAATAAAGTGATTGCTTACCAAATGTGTTGTTTGATTTCTGTAATCCAACGCGTCTTGCCATTGTGGATAGTAACTAAGTTTAACCGGTTTAACGTTTTTGCGTCTCAGCGTTTGTCTGGGTGTATCGCGGAGTTCGTCTGATACAAAGTGAGGGCGTTTGTGTGTCATTGACCTCATTTAAAGTATTGTTGAGATTCGTTACCAGGTTAGTTGTGTTCACATTGTTAAGGTGTGATTGTAGGTGTGTGTGGGTTATGTCGTGTTGTAGATGGATATGAAAGGATAATAATCGTTTTGTGGGAGTATGAATGATAAGTTTGAGTAAAAGTCGAGGAAGATGTCAATAAACGAAGACTATTTTATATTGTTATTTACAAAGATGCCATATGTGGTCTAAGGAATATTTACAGGTAATAAAAATTCATAATGTCTTAACCTAAGTATATACATTTGTGTTGTTGATTTCCATGGTTGTTAGGTATTATATACACGAGTGTAGGCATTGAGCATTAGTGATTGGTAATCATGTGACGTGGTAGATTTTATGAAAGTGTACATATTATATTAGCCACATAGTCAGTAGTCATGCCAGGATGGTGATGGCTACACATATTGTTGTGGATATTTGGTAGGTACACAAGCAATGGTCATATGTATTAACATATATAATCCATGCATATGACACTACATAAAGTATTTTATAGTTGTAGGTTGTTTTAGTTAATAGTAATGATAATTTGGGTATTATCATTATTGAATATTGATTGATAGAAATAAGTGTATATAGTACAATTGTTTTGATTAATAATCACGGTCGTGTTAAACTATAGAAACTGAGACAGAGGCATTGGTTGTAATGAATTGTGGCAAAAAGAGATAGCAAGAAAGTAGTTGGACCGGGAGGAGGGTGTCCTATCCGGCGGCCTGAAATGGGGATCGCCCATTTCAGAGAGACATTGACGAAGTCTGAGGGGTGCTCAGCCCTTGTAGGTCAAAAAATGCCTTAGCCCATCCAAATCCTTCACGTGGGTGAAGTGTGTGAGGCACAGCACTTCTGTGAAGTGATAAGGATGTCACCACTTCCTGCCACTCATTAAGTTATAATTAAATCTTAAACTTGTTTAAAGTTATTTACAACAATTACTTCTATGATATTTAAATATGTGAATTGTTATTACAAAAGGGATGTGGTGGGTGGGAGAAAAACTCCTGCTTATAGAACGCTTTTCTTGTGAACTCTTGCTCTGGTTGTGACAGAATGATCACCGCCTCTTTTGCCGAATTCACTTATACCGTTGCCTCAAGGCGGAATGTTTTGGTAGGTATTATATTTTGATAAGAGTTTAGGTTTGGTTTAATCTATTTCTTAATCTGAGTACTAAAGTGGTTTTCATTGCTTATCTTGCTTTTGCACCTGAGAGTAATTTTATGTTTGCCATGTGGGAAACAGCGGCTGCTCCAGGCTAAGAGATTGTATTATCTCTCACTCCCTTTTATTAACCTTAATTTGTTCAATAACAAATTTATAATTAATAATCACGGTCGTGTTAAACTATAGAAACTGAGACAGAGGCATTGGTTGTAATGAATTGTGGCAAAAAGAGATAGCAAGAAAGTAGTTGGACCGGGAGGAGGGTGTCCTATCCGGCGGCCTGAAATGGGGATCGCCCATTTCAGAGAGACATTGACGAAGTCTGAGGGGTGCTCAGCCCTTGTAGGTCAAAAATGCCTTAGCCCATCCAAATCCTTCACGTGGGTGAAGTGTGTGAGGCACAGCACTTCTGTGAAGTGATAAGGATGTCACCACTTCCTGCCACGAATTAAACGCAGTGATAATTCCCCCACTGAAGATTTAGGATGTATTACTTAAGTTATAACATAAATTTATTTAGAGGTTAAACCGAAGAATGGTGTAACACCGAACTAGATATTCTAAATATTCTTTTGAACAGAACTAGATATTCTAATTAATATTATTCCTAATTTCCTAAATATGTTTTTTCAGAAAAATATTTATGTAGCATTGTAGCCTAAATTCTAAAATTATTTTAAATTACTGAATCACGGCCCTTGTGAGTTGATCAGGAATAGTCAGGAGAACTTCTTTTGGAGTATGGATATACGTCTCGAAACAGTCAGAAGACCAACGTCCAAGGGTTTTTATCAGCCATGTTGGGACACCAACGGCACCAGCGGTAGTAGCAGCTCCAATTCTGAAGCTGTGACTTGCGTATTCGGTTGAATTGCGGCCACAGATTGATAGAAGACGCCGTAGGTGCGTGGTCAGGGATGTACGAGTCAGAGGCAGGTTGTTCTTGAAACGGAAGAGCGATTCCTGGTGGTTGTGATGCGGATGTTGCAAAAGATAGTTGCGCATTGCCCGGACTGGGCAGAGATTGTTCTTAGTTGTTGCAATTAACAAACGACATCCCACGCGAAAAGGATCGGTCTTTGACTGTTTAATGAGGACTTCGTAGTAGGTTGGTGAGGTGATGCTTGGGTAGAAGGTTATGTCGTTAGCTGTAAGGTGAACGGATGCGTCGAAAGGGCCATTGGTGGTAAACTCGCTACAGCGAAGAAAGGCGAAGAATGCCAAGGTGAATGCTGCCCACAGCATGACGTAGTCAGTGTCAAAAGTTAGCTGAGGTTGAAGTACATTATAGAGACAGTACAGTATTTCAATAGTGATAGGACGGCGAATTCGCGTCGTTTGGCCTCGAGAACGTTTGACCGCTTTTAAAATTTGAGTGAGATATGGCATTTTGTGCATTTTAACTGGGGATTGGAAGAGGATATGAAGGTGCGCTACACCTGCGAGATAATTTTTGATTGTCGCGTAAGACAATGTAGTGGACATTTGAGCAACAAAATACACAAGTGTATTTTCTAAAGCTGGTACTAGTGGTGTATGAGGTGTTACAATTCCTTGAGATAGACAGAACTTAATAAATTGTTTAATCCCTGTAGCATACGTGCGGTGGGTCGCGGCCGACCAGGAATGTTTAAAGAGCGTTTGAACACGAAATGTTAAAACGGGGTCGTGAATTCCGGGATGATACAAGGCAGAGTGGAGGCGTTCGGAGCCAGTGTTCTGAATCGATCCATCTGAAATCGAGACAAAGCATCGGCTATACCATTGTTTACACCGGGAACATGTCGGGCTTGGAAAAAAAAGTTGTAATTAAGGGTGTGTAATGTAATGGCCCTGACCAAGGTCATGATCTTATCTGATTTTGATCTCTTCGAGTTTAAGATTTCGACAACAGATTGATTGTCGGACCAGAAAACTATCCGTTTGTTAGCCCACTTGTGACCCCATAGTTTGCAAGCTACGTAAATCGGGAAAAGCTCTTGCCATTCTATAGATATTCCTAGCTCCTTTGAAGTTGTTTGGTGGGGGAGCCACTTTCCTTGGAACCATTCGTTAGCTAGGAACCCCCCGTAGCCTATCGAACCAGATGCGTCTGTGAAAAGCTCAAGATCGGGGGACTGGGTTTTGGATTGCTCGAGAAAAAGGGGAGACCCCATTCCAAAATTTCAAGAAAAGCTTCCACACTAACAAATCTTTTTGGAAACCACCAGAGCCCGGTAACCTAATGCGATGGCCAGGTTGGGTGACACCTCGCGTGAGATTTATCATCCGTTGGAGAAAGACCCGGCCGGGAGCAACGACCCGACACGCGAACTGAAGATGACCGATTAAGGACTGCAGTTCGCGCAACGTGCATGATGTTTTAGCCTCCCAGGAGCATACGGCTGTTTTGAGGCGCGCAAGCTTATCTTCAGGAAGACGAGCTTCCATTTTGGTTGAATCTAGGGTTATTCCTAAGAATTCGAGTACCGGAGATGGGGCAAAGGTCTTCCCCGGGGCAATAGGGATGTTTAGCTCAGTAAAGAGAGTAAGTAATTTACACAAAGTGGTGAGACAGTGTGACCTAGGCGCAGGTTCCACGAGAAAGAAATCATCCAACATGTGTAGTACGTTTTGAACTTGAAGGGTGTTGTTAAGTAGCCATTCGACTGCGTCTGAGATAAGGTTAAAAAGAAAAGGTGCGCTACGAAGGCCAAAAGGGAGAACTTTGTCGAAATAGTAAAGATTCTTCCAACACATCCCAAGAAGTTCCCAGTCATCTGGGTGCACTGGGATATTACGAAAAGCCGACTGTATATCGGTTTTAGCCATGAGACAGTTTCGTCCTGACTTGATTACGAGGGAGATGGCGTCGTCTAGTTTGACATATTGTAGCGAGTAATCTTCCGGTGAAATATGATCGTTAACACTTGTTCCGGCACCTTTTGGGTGGGAAAGATGGAATATCGTGCGCCACTTATTTGTATGTTTCTTAGGAACCAAGCCAATCGGATAAACTTGAAAACAAGGAAACGGGATCTCTTTGAAAGGTCCAGCTGTGCGACCCAATTTGACCTCGTTAAGTAGATTGTCTTCGACAATTTCCGGGTGAATATAAGCAGATTTTAGATTTTTGGCAAAATATGACTGCCGTGCTCCTTCGTAACCAATTTGAAAGCCATTACGCAAACCAGTGCACACAAAAGACACAAATGAAGGATCAGGGTGATTAGTTAGTAGGGATTCCAAATGATCAACGTTAATGGGAGTGGATGGCTTGAGAGACTGAATATATGTTTTACTTTCTTTTGCGCTTATGGCTCTGTTCTTCAGTTGAACGTCGGCAGTGGGTGTCGTATTCGCTGTGGAATTCGCCGCAGTTGCTGCAGCGGTGTTGGAAAGGGCATGGCTGTGTGGCGCATGGTTTTCCCCTGTTGAAATTGGCACAGAGTTGTTCTGATCGTGCATGGGTGGGATTACTGGGCGACCTAGAGAGAGACATTGGGCATGATTCAGCTAGGTGATCAGCACTACCACAAGAGAAACAAACAGTGCGGGCTAGACCAGTAAATTTATCGAGATAGAGCTGAAGGTCCCGCTCCCCCCAGTTAAGGGAAGGGTTTTTGGCAGCTTTTCGCCGAAAATCTATGTCGTACGAATACCATGCAAGACCTCGAAATTTTCGGGCGGTAGAACGGATAATCTGCTGATAAGACAATAGATGTGATGCCTTAAGGGGAAAACGAGAAACAACTACCGACGAGTAAATTGAAAAAGCAGTGAGCCATTTGTCCAAGGAATCAATTTTTAGAAAGGAGTTGTAGATTTGGCTGTAGTGTGTTGGTTTAGGTGTTGGTATGAACTTAAGTCCTTTGGAGAGAAGATTAGTGGTTGATTTGGTTAGTGGGGTATTGGATAAGTTGACAATACTGTTGTTTGTAAGTTGGTTGTGTACTTTTTGGTGTAGTTGTATTTTGTTATGATGTCTATTGTTGTTGTTGTTTCGTTTTTGTTTCATGTATGTCATAAGTGTTTTTTTGTTGTATGTTGTAGTGAACGTTGTTGGTGTGGATGTTGTTGACGTACAGTACCGCTCAGAAGTAACCTAACACTGCGGTTGCGGTGAGGTTGCGGTGAGGTAGCGGTGGAGATGCGGTGAGGTTGCGGTGAGGTTGCGGTGAGGTTGCGGTGAGGTAGCGGTGAGGAAGCGGTGAGGTAGCGGTTAGGTTGCGGTCTACACATCTAACCGCAACGGTCGACTAAACGCTTCGGGTTCCGAGTTCATCCGACCAAAAGCCGGCAGCAGAAAGACATGACGCGGACGTCAAATAACTTGCCGTATCAAGTTCAAAACAAATGGAATTATTAACTGGTAATCATTGGAGCAGTTTTGAAGTCATTCTTATATTAGTCTCTATATTCTGCATACAATGTATAACGATTTCGTGGTTGAACTCCTAACAACGACGACGACGTTGGTACGAATGCACAAACTGAAAGCCTGTTATGTTGGAATTTATCAAATAACGTTAACAATAATATCTCCCGAAATAGTCTTACCAAATAACTATTATTGCGTGAAAGCATTTTAGGAGAAGAAAATTTAACGGGCATCTTGATACGATTTACGATTATGTTATAACTGTTGTGTTTCGAGCCGTTTATTGACCCAACGGCATTGTTTTGCTGTCGCATGTTTCTTAAACTCATCGGGTATATTATATTATACTCATCCCGTTTCAAACGTCGAACTTATCATGTGTCGAACTTATCATGTGTCGAACCTAGATAAGTGACAAATTCGACGTTTGAATAAGCATATATCCGACCAAAGCGGTCGTACTTAATAATATTGCGGTCGATCTTATCACGTGCATATAATACGGTCCATTGACAAGTTTCAAAACTCCAAATCCGTACTACGTTAAAAAATATTGTTTGATGAACTACTGTATATCATTGGCATTGCTATCCGACATGCTTCTCATGTATGTAACTGATTGCTCTTATGTGAACTATAAGATAACGTAAAAAAACCTCAAGTTAAGCCAGAGCTTTTGACATGTGTATTGTCAATTTCCGTTTAATTCGGCACGTGGCGCTTTCGCCACGGTGAGAAGAGCATGCCTGGAGACTGGCAGGCGCTCTCATTGTAAAGACTTAAAACTGTGAGTAATTCTCTAATAACTAATACCTCCATGCAATTATATACTATAAAATCATGAGGAGTACAACTTTTCAAAGAGAGTACCACCGGACTGACCCGTGAGTGTGACGGACAAGTAAACAAATCAACGAGCGTCCGATTTATTTTGTCAGGCTAAACTGCTATAGTACTGCTAGAAGATGGTAACCATTAACAACTTCATTAACCACTTTTGCATTCTGCGTCGACATATAGCCCAACTTTATCACTTTACCTGAAAATTGATATTGAGCAATCGAAGCGCGCGGTCACTCAAAGTGCTTCAGTTTTGTTTTCAAGCGTGGCAAACCAGGCTACGTGTCAACAGTGCCAGTGGCAAAAGCAGGCCAAATGCATGATGGCAGAAGCATGTCAACAGTGCCAGTAGCGAAGCAGGCAAGTGTCCTTTTTTTGTCGTCTGTGGCAATAGCGAGTCTCGGAATAGAAAATTTCATGAATACATTTTTATCAAAACATTTCTCTTCATGTTTCCCTGAGAGTTGATTGTCAAACAGAGCTTGGAATGCTTCGCATGAACGGACCCACAGACGGAGTCACGGCGTTTATATCACCATCTAGTAATATAATTTATCCGCGGCACAAGCTTCACATATTTAGACAAAAATATGTTTGTCGCGAATGGTGGTATTTCTAGAGTATGACTGTATGACTTTTTTTATCTCATTCTTATCGGGAAAGAAACAAGTTTAAAGCAGATCTCGAAGTTTTAATTCCTTCCTGTTGAAGCAGATCTGTAATTTTAGTGACCTGCACTCCAGAAGAAGAAAGTGAAATTATTCGTTCCCTCGCGTATCGAGATAGCTTTCCCATTGTTGCTAGATATTAAAGCTTGAAACTGTCGATTGTCGAACACACATAACTGCTTATAACGATTAACACAACGCGCAAAGGAAAAGGATGCTAAACTTCGGAAATAAGTTTTTAAATTTACCCAAGAGGACGACAGTGAGACGATTCTTTCCCTCACGTATCGAGATAGCTTTCCCATTATCAATTTAAACACGGCAACGGTATTTGAAAACGAACTTGCCAAGCTACGACAAACGCCAATCGAAGAAGTGCAGACAACGTGCGAAGGAAGGACGCTAAACTTTGGAAATAACCGACTTCTTCCGACACTACACTCGTGAAATGACGCCATACGAACCGCGCAGCAGCGGTTGAGGTCGAACCTAGGATGATCCGCGGATGGTCCTCGGTCGATCCTCGGGTCAACCTAGGATGATCCGCGGATGACCAGCGGTTCAACCGCGGATGACCCGAGGATCGTCCGCGGATCATCCTAGGTTAACCGCGGATTTTGTTAGGTTACTTCTGAGCGGTACTGTATATGGCTGTGGAGAAAATCCTGTATTCCCTGTTCAATGTGTTGAGTAATTGTTGGTTTTATAGCGTTGGGTCTTGTTATAGTGTGTGTTGGTGGCTTGTGTTGATATGTATGGTTTGGTAGAGAGCGTCTTGGTGTTGGAGGTGCAAAGTGAGGAGTGTATTGTCTGTGTTGTATTGGTGGTAGTGTTTGTGGGGAATGTGTCATGTTGGTGGGATGATTCTGGAGGTTTAGTTGGCTTGAAGTGTGGTTGGTGTTATGTAGGTTGTTCATTGATGGGTTGGGTTGTTTTGGAGTGATAGAAGGTATTGTAGAATTCTGATTGTGGGGTTGTTGTTTGTCATTTGGGTTAACGTTGGTCCAATTGTGTTTGTTCTGGTGGCGTTTTGGTGTTCTTGTGTTTTCTTCTAGTCGTTTGGTTTTTTTAGTGGATTTAATCATGGATGTAATTGCACGTTTTGTGTATTTGTCTCCTATTTCCTTTGTTTTGTTGATAATTATATTGGCTAGTTGTTTGTCATTGGTGTGGTTGAGTAAGTGTTGTGTACGGTGTTGTATTTTCATGTTAGTGTCGTTGAGTGTCCACTGTTGGTAGTCTCGCACAATATTTAGTAGTTCATTGGAGGCATTATCTAATGTCCTTTCCCAACGTTCTCTGAATTGTGGTGGTAAGTGTATTGTACTGGTGTGTTTGACTTTGAGTCCAATGGGAGTTGTGTTCATCATGTTGTGTTCATTCAAGTTGTCAATTGTGGCTTGTTGTTTGTCACGTTTGTGTTTGAGAGTGTAAAGGACTCTAAAGGTTTCACGGAGGTTTGAGGGGATATCATGAATGTTAGGTAGTGTTTCATTTTCGGTCGTTTGGTCGTTTGAGTCATTAGTGAGTGTTGGGGCTGATGTATTTTCTAGGTCATTATCATTAGTGTCAACTGCTGGTACTTGGATGTTTGTATTGTCTATGTCATTTGTATTTGGGTGGGTTGTTGTTGTCTCTGTTCCGTTTCGTTCTTGGTGATTTGTTAAGTCCTGTGAGTGTGTTTCGCTGTTGTCTGTTGTGTTCTGTCCGGTTGTATTTTCGTTGGTTGTTGGTTCTTGTTGAGTGTTCAAATTGTGTGATTCAAGTATGCTGTCATTGAGGTTTGTCATGTCAAAAAATATGTTGTCATCATGTCCATGTCTGATCTCGTTGTCGTTAGGTGGTCTTGATATTGTGTGTTGTTCTATGTTGGCATTACTAATGTTGGTTTCGTTAGTTTCTGTGTAGTCCATTCTTAAAAGTTCGGCCTCATCTATCGGTTCAAAATCAACGTTCATATTAAACGGGTCATCCTCGCGCAGCAGATTTTCTTCGGCGGTTATCGAAGGGTCCTTCTCGATCATTCCACGGTTCAGGTTCGATTTGTATGGCACGACTATATATTAAATTATTGTATAAGTAACGTTACGTTTACGAATATAAAGGTTGGCACACTGTATAAACCATTGGTACCAATTGGCAAAAAGTTGCTCTTTGGACCTGGTTTTATGCGCGGGATGTTGCGGAATGTGCGTCTTGTCAGAGGTGTGAAAACAACTACACAGCATGGCGAGCTTGGATGCGCTCTACCCTTCCGCTACGATATATATCGCATTTTTTGGTTTAAATGTAGCTTATTGGAACCATGCTGGTGTTGTATATGCATAGTATGGATATTATGGGGTGAAAGTGAGTAATTTGAATAACATGCGTGTTTAGCCAACGGCTATAACACGTGTCAAATGGCAGTTCACGGCGCGGTTGGACATGCAGTGTAAAATTGAATAACAGAGTATGAATATAAAATAAGAAGAAAGACATTTAAAAGATGCGTAAAATAGTATGTGCTTTCATTCATCGGGATAACCCTGAACGATCGTTTCGACCTTACGGTCTCATCAGCAGGGTTTCGGGTTGGCAGTCAATGTTGGCAAGTTGGAAGATAAATAACATTTCTATAGACATAATATAGTTAAGAATAAAGTGATTGCTTACCAAATGTGTTGTTTGATTTCTGTAATCCAACGCGTCTTGCCATTGTGGATAGTAACTAAGTTTAACCGGTTTAACGTTTTTGCGTCTCAGCGTTTGTCTGGGTGTATCGCGGAGTTCGTCTGATACAAAGTGAGGGCGTTTGTGTGTCATTGACCTCATTTAAAGTATTGTTGAGATTCGTTACCAGGTTAGTTGTGTTCACATTGTTAAGGTGTGATTGTAGGTGTGTGTGGGTTATGTCGTGTTGTAGATGGATATGAAAGGATAATAATCGTTTTGTGGGAGTATGAATGATAAGTTTGAGTAAAAGTCGAGGAAGATGTCAATAAACGAAGACTATTTTATATTGTTATTTACAAAGATGCCATATGTGGTCTAAGGAATATTTACAGGTAATAAAAATTCATAATGTCTTAACCTAAGTATATACATTTGTGTTGTTGATTTCCATGGTTGTTAGGTATTATATACACGAGTGTAGGCATTGAGCATTAGTGATTGGTAATCATGTGACGTGGTAGATTTTATGAAAGTGTACATATTATATTAGCCACATAGTCAGTAGTCATGCCAGGATGGTGATGGCTACACATATTGTTGTGGATATTTGGTAGGTACACAAGCAATGGTCATATGTATTAACACATATAATCCATGCATATGACACTACATAAAGTATTTTATAGTTGTAGGTTGTTTTAGTTAATAGTAATGATAATTTGGGTATTATCATTATTGAATATTGATTGATAGAAATAAGTGTATATAGTACAATTGTTTTGATTATTCTTGTTTATGGTTTATATATGGTAATAATGAGTGTTTATAGTTCAATTTGGAAGTTGATAGCAGTGTCCTCTTGGGAATTATTCTGGTAGAAGATTTTCATAACAGGATCTTCTTGGGGATTTTCTGTTTCTTGGAGATTTTCTGTTTCTTCTGCGAGTAATGAGTTATTCAGTCTTGCGATGTTGAGTATTGTAATGTGCAACCAGTAGTTCATCATTGACAGGTTTCTTTGATAGTTGGCAGTGTCCCGACAGAATTGGTAGAGCTTTCAAGGATATGGACTAAAGTTACTGTATATGTGTGTAAGTGATTGTACTCAGTTTTGTGTTGTGTTGTTAGTCTGTAATTTTGGCAGATACAAGTGAATCTTTTAGGTTTTTGTTTCTTTGGTACGCTACTACGGGAGCTTCTGGCCAGAGAATGCTCAATGTAGGGTCCTTTTCAATTAGGTGCCAGTGTTTGCGTAGTATTTGTCCAACGTGTGTTGTGTTGTCATTGTATGTGACAGCAAAAATGGGGCTATTTATGTTATTTGGTGTTTTTTCCTTGTATAGTAGTTCAAGTTGAGAGTGTTTCATTGCTTGTTGGAATGCTTCAGTTATGGTATTGTGTGTATATCCTCGGTTTATTAGTATGACTAAGAGATTGTTAAGTCTCTGTTGTAGCAGTTTGTCGTCTGTGATGATGCGTCTGTATCGTAGTGCTTGGCTAAATATAATGCCTTTTTTGCAGGAGTGCGGGTGAAAGGAGTTATTATGTAACAGTAGGGTTCGGTCAGTAGGTTTGATGTACAGATCTGATTCCAATTTGTTGTTATTGTTGAGGTAAATGGTTGTGTCAAGGAAGTTAACTGTTTTATGTGAGAGTGTGTATTCAAATTTAATTGTCGGATGTAGTTCATTAATGTAGTCCAGGAACTTGTTAAGGGTTTCTATTCCATGGGTCCAGATTGCAAAAATGTCATCAATGAACCTTATCCATTCTAATGGTATAAGTCCACTTGGTGCATTTAGAAGCAATTCTTTTTCTAGGACTGCCATGAATATGTTGGCATAAGTTGGTGCCATTGGAGTTCCCATTGCTGTTCCGTGAATTTGTAAAAAGTATTCGTTATTAAAAGTAAAGAAGTTTTGGTCGAGAATAATAGAAAGTATTTCAGTTATGTGTTCTGTTTGTGTGTCATGGTGGTTGTAATCCTTCAACATACCAATGCAAGCTTTGATTCCTTCGTCATTTGGTATGTTGGTATAGAGGCTTTTGACGTCTATTGTAATAAGGATTATGTCTGTTGGTAAGTTATTGTTTAATGAGAATATGCGTTTGAGGAAGTCTGTTGTGTCCTTAATATAAGATGGTATGTTGTGTAATAAGGGTTTAAGTAATGAGTCAGCGTATTGCGAGAGTTGTACTGTGGGGCCTCCACAGCCTGATATTATTGGTCGTCCAGGTATGATGGGTTTGTGTATTTTGGGGAGGAGGTATAGTGTTGGTGTTTTTGTTGTGGTTTGTGGGCATAGGAATTTGTATGTTGTGTTGTCAATCAGTTTGTCATCATGTAGTTGTTTTACAAGTCTGCTAATTTGTTGTTGTATTTGTTGTGTTGGGTCATTGGTGATTCGTTGGTAGTGATTCGTATTGTTAAGTTGTTTATAAGCTTCAGTCAGATAATCTTCTTTAGGCCAAATCACGATGGCTCCACCTTTATCTGCTTGTTTGATGATTATATTGTTGTTGTTTTTTATTTCATTAATGTTGTGGAGTTCAGTTGGTGATATGTTGTGTCTGTTATTTGTTTGTAATGTGTGTTGTGTCTTCAAGTCGTGGTGTATGTTTGAAATATATTCAATGAGATTAGAGTTATCCGGTGGTGGTGGTGTAAATTTGCTAGGGGTTTTGAAGGGGTGTGTTGTAGAGTTAAGGTTCCTGAAGTGGTATTTGTTGTACATGTTGCGTCTATATTTTAGAAAGGAGTTGTAGATTTGGCTGTAGTGTGTTGGTTTAGGTGTTGGTATGAACTTAAGTCCTTTGGAGAGAAGATTAGTGGTTGATTTGGTTAGTGGGGTATTGGATAAGTTGACAATACTGTTGTTTGTAAGTTGGTTGTGTACTTTTTGGTGTAGTTGTATTTTGTTATGATGTCTATTGTTGTTGTTGTTTCGTTTTTGTTTCATGTATGTCATAAGTGTTTTTTTGTTGTATGTTGTAGTGAACGTTGTTGGTGTGGATGTTGTTGACGTATATGGCTGTGGAGAAAATCCTGTATTCCCTGTTCAATGTGTTGAGTAATTGTTGGTTTTATAGCGTTGGGTCTTGTTATAGTGTGTGTTGGTGGCTTGTGTTGATATGTATGGTTTGGTAGAGAGCGTCTTGGTGTTGGAGGTGCAAAGTGAGGAGTGTATTGTCTGTGTTGTATTGGTGGTAGTGTTTGTGGGGAATGTGTCATGTTGGTGGGATGATTCTGGAGGTTTAGTTGGCTTGAAGTGTGGTTGGTGTTATGTAGGTTGTTCATTGATGGGTTGGGTTGTTTTGGAGTGATAGAAGGTATTGTAGAATTCTGATTGTGGGGTTGTTGTTTGTCATTTGGGTTAACGTTGGTCCAATTGTGTTTGTTCTGGTGGCGTTTTGGTGTTCTTGTGTTTTCTTCTAGTCGTTTGGTTTTTTTAGTGGATTTAATCATGGATGTAATTGCACGTTTTGTGTATTTGTCTCCTATTTCCTTTGTTTTGTTGATAATTATATTGGCTAGTTGTTTGTCATTGGTGGTTGAGTAAGTGTTGTGTACGGTGTTGTATTTTCATGTTAGTGTCGTTGAGTGTCCACTGTTGGTAGTCTCGCACAATATTTAGTAGTTCATTGGAGGCATTATCTAATGTCCTTTCCCAACGTTCTCTGAATTGTGGTGGTAAGTGTATTGTACTGGTGTGTTTGACTTTGAGTCCAATGGGAGTTGTGTTCATCATGTTGTGTTCATTCAAGTTGTCAATTGTGGCTTGTTGTTTGTCACGTTTGTGTTTGAGAGTGTAAAGGACTCTAAAGGTTTCACGGAGGTTTGAGGGGATATCATGAATGTTAGGTAGTGTTTCATTTTCGGTCGTTTGGTCGTTTGAGTCATTAGTGAGTGTTGGGGCTGATGTATTTTCTAGGTCATTATCATTAGTGTCAACTGCTGGTACTTGGATGTTTGTATTGTCTATGTCATTTGTATTTGGGTGGGTTGTTGTTGTCTCTGTTCCGTTTCGTTCTTGGTGATTTGTTAAGTCCTGTGAGTGTGTTTCGCTGTTGTCTGTTGTGTTCTGTCCGGTTGTATTTTCGTTGGTTGTTGGTTCTTGTTGAGTGTTCAAATTGTGTGATTCAAGTATGCTGTCATTGAGGTTTGTCATGTCAAAAAATATGTTGTCATCATGTCCATGTCTGATCTCGTTGTCGTTAGGTGGTCTTGATATTGTGTGTTGTTCTATGTTGGCATTACTTATGTTGGTTTCGTTAGTTTCTGTGTAGTCCATTCTTAAAAGTTCGGCCTCATCTATCGGTTCAAAATCAACGTTCATATTAAACGGGTCATCCTCGCGCAGCAGATTTTCTTCGGCGGTTATCGAAGGGTCCTTCTCGATCATTCCACGGTTCAGGTTCGATTTGTATGGCACGACTATATATTAAATTATTGTATAAGTAACGTTACGTTTACGAATATAAAGGTTGGCACACTGTATAAACCATTGGTACCAATTGGCAAAAAGTTGCTCTTTGGACCTGGTTTTATGCGCGGGATGTTGCGGAATGTGCGTCTTGTCAGAGGTGTGAAAACAACTACACAGCATGGCGAGCTTGGATGCGCTCTACCCTTCCGCTACGATATATATCGCATTTTTTGGTTTAAATGTAGCTTATTGGAACCATGCTGGTGTTGTATATGCATAGTATGGATATTATGGGGTGAAAGTGAGTAATTTGAATAACATGCGTGTTTAGCCAACGGCTATAACACGTGTCAAATGGCAGTTCACGGCGCGGTTGGACATGCAGTATAAAATTGAATAACAGAGTATGAATATAAAATAAGAAGAAAGACATTTAAAAGATGCGTAAAATAGTATGTGCTTTCATTCATCGGGATAACCCTGAACGATCGTTTCGACCTTACGGTCTCATCAGCAGGGTTTCGGGTTGGCAGTCAATGTTGGCAAGTTGGAAGATAAATAACATTTCTATAGACATAATATAGTTAAGAATAAAGTGATTGCTTACCAAATGTGTTGTTTGATTTCTGTAATCCAACGCGTCTTGCCATTGTGGTATAGTAAGGTTAACGTTTAACCGGTTTAACGTTTTTGCGTCTCAGCGTTTGTCTGGGTGTATCGCGGAGTTCGTCTGACACAAATACTACGTTGGACAAATACTACGCAAACACTGGCACCTAATTGAAAAGGACCCTACATTGAGCATTCTCTGGCCAGAAGCTCCCGTAGTAGCGTACCAAAGAAACAAAAACCTAAAAGATTCACTTGTATCTGCCAAAATTACAGACTAACAACACAACACAAAACTGAGTACAATCAATTACACACATATACAGTAACTTTAGTCCATATCCTTGAAAGCTCTACCAATTCTGTCGGGACACTGCCAACTATCAAAGAAACCTGTCAATGATGAACTACTGGTTGCACATTACAATACTCAACATCGCAAGACTGAATAACTCATTACTCGCAGAAGAAACAGAAAATCTCCAAGAAACAGAAAATCCCCAAGAAGATCCTGTTATGAAAATCTTCTACCAGAATAATTCCCAAGAGGACACTGCTATCAACTTCCAAATTGAACTATAAACACTCATTATTACCATATATAAACCATAAACAAGAATAATCAAAACAATTGTACTATATACACTTATTTCTATCAATCAATATTCAATAATGATAATACCCAAATTATCATTACTATTAACTAAAACAACCTACAACTATAAAATACTTTATGTAGTGTCATATGCATGGATTATATATGTTAATACATATAACCATTGCTTGTGTTTGTGGATATATTTCTATGTACTGTACATGCTGTACATGACACAACCACCTACCAAATATCCACAACAATATATGTAGCCATCACTATCCTGGCATGACTACTGACTATGTGGCTAATATAATATGTACACTTTCATAAAATCTACCACGTCACATGATTACCAATCACTAATGCTCAATGCCTACACTCGTGTATATAATACCTAACAACCATGGAAATCAACAACACAAATGTATATACTTAGGTTAAGACATTATGGATTTTTTATTACCTGTAAATATTCCTTAGACCACATATGGCATCTTTGTAAATAACAATATAAAATAGTCTTCGTTTATTGACATCTTCCTCGACTTTTACTCAAACTTATCATTCATACTCCCACAAAACGATTATTATCCCTTCATATCCATCTACAACACGACATAACCCACACACACCTATACAATCACACCTTAACAATGTGAACACAACTAACCTGGTAACGAATCTCAACAATACTTTAAATGAGGTCAATGACATACAAACGCCCTCACTTTGTGTCAGACGAACTCCGCGATACACCCAGACAAACGCTGAGACGCAAAAACGTTAAACCGGTTAAACGTTAACCTTACTATACCACAATGGCAAGACGCGTTGGATTACAGAAATCAAACAACACATTTGGTAAGCAATCACTTTATTCTTCTTAACTATATTATGTCTATAGAAATGTTATTTATCTTCCAACTTGCCAACATTGACTGCCAACCCGAAACCCTGCTGATGAGACCGTAAGGTCGAAACGATCGTTCAGGGTTATCCCGATGAATGAAAGCACATACTATTTTACGCATCTTTTAAATGTCTTTCTTCTTATTTTATATTCATACTCTGTTATTCAATTTTACACTGCATGTCCAACCGCGCCGTGAACTGCCATTTGACACGTGTTATAGCCGTTGGCTAAACACGCATGTTATTCAAATTACTCACTTTCACCCCATAATATCCATACTATGCATATACAACACCAGCATGGTTCCAATAAGCTACATTTAAACCAAAAAATGCGATATATATCGTAGCGGAAGGGTAGAGCGCATCCAAGCTCGCCATGCTGTGTAGTTGTTTTCACACCTCTGACAAGACGCACATTCCGCAACATCCCGCGCATAAAACCAGGTCCAAAGAGCAACTTTTTGCCAATTGGTACCAATGGTTTATACAGTGTGCCAACCTTTATATTCGTAAACGTAACGTTACTTATACAATAATTTAATATATAGTCGTGCCATACAAATCGAACCTGAACCGTGGAATGATCGAGAAGGACCCTTCGATAACCGCCGAAGAAAATCTGCTGCGCGAGGATGACCCGTTTAATATGAACGTTGATTTTGAACCGATAGATGAGGCCGAACTTTTAAGAATGGACTACACAGAAACTAACGAAACCAACATAAGTAATGCCAACATAGAACAACACACAATATCAAGACCACCTAACGACAACGAGATCAGACATGGACATGATGACAACATATTTTTCGACATGACAAACCTCAATGACAGCATACTTGAATCACACAATTTGAACACTCAACAAGAACCAACAACCAACGAAAATACAACCGGACAGAACACAACAGACAACAGCGAAACACACTCACAGGACTTAACAAATGACCAAGAACGAAACGGATCAGAGACAACAACAACCCACCCAAATACAAATGACATAGACAATACAAACATCCAAATACCAGCAGTTGACACTAATGATAATGACCTAGAAAATACATCAGCCCCAACACTCACTAATGACTCAAACGACCAAACGACCGAAAATGAAACACTACCTAACATTCATGATATCCCCTCAAACCTCCGTGAAACCTTTAGAGTCCTTTACACTCTTAAACACAAACGTGACAAACAACAAGCCACAATTGACACCTTGAATGAACACAACATGATGAACACAACTCCCATTGGACTCAAAGTCAAACACACCAGCACAATACACTTACCACCACAATTCAGAGAACGTTGGGAAAGGACATTAGATAATGCCTCCAATGAACTACTAAATATTGTGCGAGACTACCAACAGTGGACACTCAACGACACTAACATGAAAATACAACACCGTACACAACACTTACTCAACCACACCAATGACAAACAACTAGCCAATATAATTATCAACAAAACAAAGGAAATAGGAGACAAATACACAAAACGTGCAATTACATCCATGATTAAATCCACTAAAAAAACCAAACGACTACAACACAACACAAGAACACCAAAACGCCACCAGAACAAACACAATTGGACCAACGTTAACCCAAATGACAAACAACAACCCCACAATCAGAATTCTACAATACCTTCTATCACTCCAAAACAACCCAACCCATCAATGAACAACCTACATAACACCAACCACACTTCAAGCCAACTAAACCTCCAGAATAACCATCCCACCAACATGACACATTCCCCACAAACACTACCACCAATACAACACAGACAATACACTCCTCACTTTGCACCTCCAACACCAAGACGCTCTCTACCAAACCATACATATCAACACAAGCCACCAACACACACTATAACAAGACCCAACGCTATAAAACCAACAATTACTCAACACATTGAACAGGGAATACAGGATTTTCTCCACAGCCATATACGTCAACAACATCCACACCAACAACGTTCACTACAACATACAACAAAAAAACACTTATGACATACATGAAACAAAAACGAAACAACAACAACAATAGACATCATAACAAAATACAACTACACCAAAAAGTACACAACCAACTTACAAACAACAGTATTGTCAACTTATCCAATACCCCACTAACCAAATCAACCACTAATCTTCTCTCCAAAGGACTTAAGTTCATACCAACACCTAAACCAACACACTACAGCCAAATCTACAACTCCTTTCTAAAATATAGACGCAACATGTACAACAAATACCACTTCAGGAACCTTAACTCTACAACACACCCCTTCAAAACCCCTAGCAAATTTACACCACCACCACCGGATAACTCTAATCTCATTGAATATATTTCAAACATACACCACGACTTGAAGACACAACACACATTACAAACAAATAACAGACACAACATATCACCAACTGAACTCCACAACATTAATGAAATAAAAAACAACAACAATATAATAATCAAACAAGCAGATAAAGGTGGAGCCATCGTGATTTGGCCCAAAGAAGATTATCTGACTGAAGCTTATAAACAACTTAACAATACGAATCACTACCAACGAATCACCAATGACCCAACACAACAAATACAACAACAAATTAGCAGACTTGTAAAACAACTACATGATGACAAACTGATTGACAACACAACATACAAATTCCTATGCCCACAAACCACAACAAAAACACCAACACTATACCTCCTCCCCAAAATACACAAACCCAACATACCTGGACGACCAATAATATCAGGCTGTGGAGGCCCCACAGTACAACTCTCGCAATACGCTGACTCATTACTTAAACCCTTATTACACAACATACCATCTTATATTAAGGACACAACAGACTTCCTCAAACGCATATTCTCATTAAACAATAACTTACCAACAGACATAATCCTTATTACAATAGACGTCAAAAGCCTCTATACCAACATACCAAATGACGAAGGAATCAAAGCTTGCATTGGTATGTTGAAGGATTACAACCACCATGACACACAAACAGAACACATAACTGAAATACTTTCTATCATTCTCAACCAAAACTTCTTTACTTTTAATAACGAATACTTTTTACAAATTCACGGAACAGCAATGGGAACTCCAATGGCACCAACTTATGCCAACATATTCATGGCAGTCCTAGAAAAAGAATTGCTTCTAAATGCACCAAGTGGACTTATACCATTAGAATGGATAAGGTTCATTGATGACATTTTTGCAATCTGGACCCATGGAATAGAAATCCTTAACAAGTTCCTGGACTACATTAATGAACTACATCCGACAATTAAATTTGATTACACACTCTCACATAAAACAGTTAACTTCCTTGACACAACCATTTACCTCAACAATAACAACAAATTGGAATCAGATCTGTACATCAAACCTACTGACCGAACCCTACTGTTACATAATAACTCCTTTCACCCGCACTCCTGCAAAAAAGGCATTATATTTAGCCAAGCACTACGATACAGACGCATCATCACAGACGACAAACTGCTACAACAGAGACTTAACAATCTCTTAGTCATACTAATAAACCGAGGATATACACACAATACCATAACTGAAGCATTCCAACAAGCAATGAAACACTCTCAACTTGAACTACTATACAAGGAAAAAACACCAAATAACATAAATAGCCCCATTTTTGCTGTCACATACAATGACAACACAACACACGTTGGACAAATACTACGCAAACACTGGCACCTAATTGAAAAGGACCCTACATTGAGCATTCTCTGGCCAGAAGCTCCCGTAGTAGCGTACCAAAGAAACAAAAACCTAAAAGATTCACTTGTATCTGCCAAAATTACAGACTAACAACACAACACAAAACTGAGTACAATCAATTACACACATATACAGTAACTTTAGTCCATATCCTTGAAAGCTCTACCAATTCTGTCGGGACACTGCCAACTATCAAAGAAACCTGTCAATGATGAACTACTGGTTGCACATTACAATACTCAACATCGCAAGACTGAATAACTCATTACTCGCAGAAGAAACAGAAAATCTCCAAGAAACAGAAAATCCCCAAGAAGATCCTGTTATGAAAATCTTCTACCAGAATAATTCCCAAGAGGACACTGCTATCAACTTCCAAATTGAACTATAAACACTCATTATTACCATATATAAACCATAAACAAGAATAATCAAAACAATTGTACTATATACACTTATTTCTATCAATCAATATTCAATAATGATAATACCCAAATTATCATTACTATTAACTAAAACAACCTACAACTATAAAATACTTTATGTAGTGTCATATGCATGGATTATATATGTTAATACATATAACCATTGCTTGTGTTTGTGGATATATTTCTATGTACTGTACATGCTGTACATGACACAACCACCTACCAAATATCCACAACAATATATGTAGCCATCACTATCCTGGCATGACTACTGACTATGTGGCTAATATAATATGTACACTTTCATAAAATCTACCACGTCACATGATTACCAATCACTAATGCTCAATGCCTACACTCGTGTATATAATACCTAACAACCATGGAAATCAACAACACAAATGTATATACTTAGGTTAAGACATTATGGATTTTTATTACCTGTAAATATTCCTTAGACCACATATGGCATCTTTGTAAATAACAATATAAAATAGTCTTCGTTTATTGACATCTTCCTCGACTTTTACTCAAACTTATCATTCATACTCCCACAAAACGATTATTATCCCTTCATATCCATCTACAACACGACATAACCCACACACACCTATACAATCACACCTTAACAATGTGAACACAACTAACCTGGTAACGAATCTCAACAATACTTTAAATGAGGTCAATGACATACAAACGCCCTCACTTTGTGTCAGACGAACTCCGCGATACACCCAGACAAACGCTGAGACGCAAAAACGTTAAACCGGTTAAACGTTAACCTTACTATACCACAATGGCAAGACGCGTTGGATTACAGAAATCAAACAACACATTTGGTAAGCAATCACTTTATTCTTCTTAACTATATTATGTCTATAGAAATGTTATTTATCTTCCAACTTGCCAACATTGACTGCCAACCCGAAACCCTGCTGATGAGACCGTAAGGTCGAAACGATCGTTCAGGGTTATCCCGATGAATGAAAGCACATACTATTTTACGCATCTTTTAAATGTCTTTCTTCTTATTTTATATTCATACTCTGTTATTCAATTTTACACTGCATGTCCAACCGCGCCGTGAACTGCCATTTGACACGTGTTATAGCCGTTGGCTAAACACGCATGTTATTCAAATTACTCACTTTCACCCCATAATATCCATACTATGCATATACAACACCAGCATGGTTCCAATAAGCTACATTTAAACCAAAAAATGGCACCAACTTATGCCAACATATTCATGGCAGTCCTAGAAAAAGAATTGCTTCTAAATGCACCAAGTGGACTTATACCATTAGAATGGATAAGGTTCATTGATGACATTTTTGCAATCTGGACCCATGGAATAGAAACCCTTAACAAGTTCCTGGACTACATTAATGAACTACATCCGACAATTAAATTTGATTACACACTCTCACATAAAACAGTTAACTTCCTTGACACAACCATTTACCTCAACAATAACAACAAATTGGAATCAGATCTGTACATCAAACCTACTGACCGAACCCTACTGTTACATAATAACTCCTTTCACCCGCACTCCTGCAAAAAAGGCATTATATTTAGCCAAGCACTACGATACAGACGCATCATCACAGACGACAAACTGCTACAACAGAGACTTAACAATCTCTTAGTCATACTAATAAACCGAGGATATACACACAATACCATAACTGAAGCATTCCAACAAGCAATGAAACACTCTCAACTTGAACTACTATACAAGGAAAAAACACCAAATAACATAAATAGCCCCATTTTTGCTGTCACATACAATGACAACACAACACACGTTGGACAAATACTACGCAAACACTGGCACCTAATTGAAAAGGACCCTACATTGAGCATTCTCTGGCCAGAAGCTCCCGTAGTAGCGTACCAAAGAAACAAAAACCTAAAAGATTCACTTGTATCTGCCAAAATTACAGACTAACAACACAACACAAAACTGAGTACAATCAATTACACACATATACAGTAACTTTAGTCCATATCCTTGAAAGCTCTACCAATTCTGTCGGGACACTGCCAACTATCAAAGAAACCTGTCAATGATGAACTACTGGTTGCACATTACAATACTCAACATCGCAAGACTGAATAACTCATTACTCGCAGAAGAAACAGAAAATCTCCAAGAAACAGAAAATCCCCAAGAAGATCCTGTTATGAAAATCTTCTACCAGAATAATTCCCAAGAGGACACTGCTATCAACTTCCAAATTGAACTATAAACACTCATTATTACCATATATAAACCATAAACAAGAATAATCAAAACAATTGTACTATATACACTTATTTCTATCAATCAATATTCAATAATGATAATACCCAAATTATCATTACTATTAACTAAAACAACCTACAACTATAAAATACTTTATGTAGTGTCATATGCATGGATTATATATGTTAATACATATAACCATTGCTTGTGTTTGTGGATATATTTCTATGTACTGTACATGCTGTACATGACACAACCACCTACCAAATATCCACAACAATATATGTAGCCATCACTATCCTGGCATGACTACTGACTATGTGGCTAATATAATATGTACACTTTCATAAAATCTACCACGTCACATGATTACCAATCACTAATGCTCAATGCCTACACTCGTGTATATAATACCTAACAACCATGGAAATCAACAACACAAATGTATATACTTAGGTTAAGACATTATGGATTTTTATTACCTGTAAATATTCCTTAGACCACATATGGCATCTTTGTAAATAACAATATAAAATAGTCTTCGTTTATTGACATCTTCCTCGACTTTTACTCAAACTTATCATTCATACTCCCACAAAACGATTATTATCCCTTCATATCCATCTACAACACGACATAACCCACACACACCTATACAATCACACCTTAACAATGTGAACACAACTAACCTGGTAACGAATCTCAACAATACTTTAAATGAGGTCAATGACATACAAACGCCCTCACTTTGTGTCAGACGAACTCCGCGATACACCCAGACAAACGCTGAGACGCAAAAACGTTAAACCGGTTAAACGTTAACCTTACTATACCACAATGGCAAGACGCGTTGGATTACAGAAATCAAACAACACATTTGGTAAGCAATCACTTTATTCTTCTTAACTATATTATGTCTATAGAAATGTTATTTATCTTCCAACTTGCCAACATTGACTGCCAACCCGAAACCCTGCTGATGAGACCGTAAGGTCGAAACGATCGTTCAGGGTTATCCCGATGAATGAAAGCACATACTATTTTACGCATCTTTTAAATGTCTTTCTTCTTATTTTATATTCATACTCTGTTATTCAATTTTACACTGCATGTCCAACCGCGCCGTGAACTGCCATTTGACACGTGTTATAGCCGTTGGCTAAACACGCATGTTATTCAAATTACTCACTTTCACCCCATAATATCCATACTATGCATATACAACACCAGCATGGTTCCAATAAGCTACATTTAAACCAAAAAATGGCACCAACTTATGCCAACATATTCATGGCAGTCCTAGAAAAAGAATTGCTTCTAAATGCACCAAGTGGACTTATACCATTAGAATGGATAAGGTTCATTGATGACATTTTTGCAATCTGGACCCATGGAATAGAAACCCTTAACAAGTTCCTGGACTACATTAATGAACTACATCCGACAATTAAATTTGATTACACACTCTCACATAAAACAGTTAACTTCCTTGACACAACCATTTACCTCAACAATAACAACAAATTGGAATCAGATCTGTACATCAAACCTACTGACCGAACCCTACTGTTACATAATAACTCCTTTCACCCGCACTCCTGCAAAAAAAGGCATTATATTTAGCCAAGCACTACGATACAGACGCATCATCACAGACGACAAACTGCTACAACAGAGACTTAACAATCTCTTAGTCATACTAATAAACCGAGGATATACACACAATACCATAACTGAAGCATTCCAACAAGCAATGAAACACTCTCAACTTGAACTACTATACAAGGAAAAAACACCAAATAACATAAATAGCCCCATTTTTGCTGTCACATACAATGACAACACAACACACGTTGGACAAATACTACGCAAACACTGGCACCTAATTGAAAAGGACCCTACATTGAGCATTCCCTGGCCAGAAGCTCCCGTAGTAGCGTACCAAAGAAACAAAAACCTAAAAGATTCACTTGTATCTGCCAAAATTACAGACTAACAACACAACACAAAACTGAGTACAATCAATTACACACATATACAGTAACTTTAGTCCATATCCTTGAAAGCTCTACCAATTCTGTCGGGACACTGCCAACTATCAAAGAAACCTGTCAATGATGAACTACTGGTTGCACATTACAATACTCAACATCGCAAGACTGAATAACTCATTACTCGCAGAAGAAACAGAAAATCTCCAAGAAACAGAAAATCCCCAAGAAGATCCTGTTATGAAAATCTTCTACCAGAATAATTCCCAAGAGGACACTGCTATCAACTTCCAAATTGAACTATAAACACTCATTATTACCATATATAAACCATAAACAAGAATAATCAAAACAATTGTACTATATACACTTATTTCTATCAATCAATATTCAATAATGATAATACCCAAATTATCATTACTATTAACTAAAACAACCTACAACTATAAAATACTTTATGTAGTGTCATATGCATGGATTATATATGTTAATACATATAACCATTGCTTGTGTTTGTGGATATATTTCTATGTACTGTACATGCTGTACATGACACAACCACCTACCAAATATCCACAACAATATATGTAGCCATCACTATCCTGGCATGACTACTGACTATGTGGCTAATATAATATGTACACTTTCATAAAATCTACCACGTCACATGATTACCAATCACTAATGCTCAATGCCTACACTCGTGTATATAATACCTAACAACCATGGAAATCAACAACACAAATGTATATACTTAGGTTAAGACATTATGGATTTTTATTACCTGTAAATATTCCTTAGACCACATATGGCATCTTTGTAAATAACAATATAAAATAGTCTTCGTTTATTGACATCTTCCTCGACTTTTACTCAAACTTATCATTCATACTCCCACAAAACGATTATTATCCCTTCATATCCATCTACAACACGACATAACCCACACACACCTATACAATCACACCTTAACAATGTGAACACAACTAACCTGGTAACGAATCTCAACAATACTTTAAATGAGGTCAATGACATACAAACGCCCTCACTTTGTGTCAGACGAACTCCGCGATACACCCAGACAAACGCTGAGACGCAAAAACGTTAAACCGGTTAAACGTTAACCTTACTATACCACAATGGCAAGACGCGTTGGATTACAGAAATCAAACAACACATTTGGTAAGCAATCACTTTATTCTTCTTAACTATATTATGTCTATAGAAATGTTATTTATCTTCCAACTTGCCAACATTGACTGCCAACCCGAAACCCTGCTGATGAGACCGTAAGGTCGAAACGATCGTTCAGGGTTATCCCGATGAATGAAAGCACATACTATTTTACGCATCTTTTAAATGTCTTTCTTCTTATTTTATATTCATACTCTGTTATTCAATTTTACACTGCATGTCCAACCGCGCCGTGAACTGCCATTTGACACGTGTTATAGCCGTTGGCTAAACACGCATGTTATTCAAATTACTCACTTTCACCCCATAATATCCATACTATGCATATACAACACCAGCATGGTTCCAATAAGCTACATTTAAACCAAAAAAAATATTGAATGTATTTTCCTTTTATTTTTAGAAACACAAAGATTGTTTAAAAAATTATCAAAAGCACATTTAAGAAATGTTTATATTTTAAAAATAAAACGTACATTAGAACGTTATTATTTTGTTAAAGATGTACATGTTATCAAAAATACTATTTTTGTTAAAATAGAAGGAGAGAGAAGTTTTAAAAAAAATAAGATGATCATAGAAACTCTTTGTACATTTAAATATATAAAAAATGATATCATTGTACGTATAGTATAAATAAAACGTTCTTAATTTTTTTTCTCTTATTGGAATTAAAATGAGTCAGAAAAAAATCATCCATTATAATGAACGTTTTTGGCTTTTGAATCCAAGAAAAGTCGCGACAGTTGCTTTAAAATCAGCAGCAAATTTATATGAGTTTCAAGAAGTTCCTTGGCAACGGGGTGTAATACCAACGAGTTTTCTTGACGGTTTTAAAATTAAAACAAATAATCGAGCTACAGGTCCATTTAGTGATTTTTCATTGACATTTAGTGACCATAGAAAATTTCAAACAGATACACAGAATTATCGTACGGGAGAATTAGAAGCAAGAAAAAAAAATTGGTATAAACGAAAAATAATTCATAGTATTGATGTAAAATTTAAAAATAATATTAGAGAAAAATATAACGATGCAATAGGATGGAGTATTGTTCAAGTTAAAAAAGAGATATTCACAGACGGTGAAATGGGATCAATGATTGGTCAAGCCAGTAAATATTATTTTGCCTCTAATCAATTGTTTATTGATCCTGAGAAAAATTTCTTTAACGATGATCAACGTTTTGTAGATTTAGCTTATAATTTACCTGCTGACGAAGATTTTATTTTGATTCAAAACATTCAATTTATAGATGATCATTTTTTTATAAAATATGGTATTAAAATTGGTGAGGCGGATAAACCCTATAATGAATACGATATTTCTATTGTTTATTCCGATGGATATACGTAGATAGGGGTATATATAAAGATCGTTTTATCAAAGAGAGGCACGTGTCATGGCTATTTTTCAACGAGTACTAAATCAAGAGGGATATAAGATTTATCACGATTTAACACAATACAGTTATGTGGAATCCGTTTTTTTTTGGCATTTAGTAGGAAGTGTGGAAGTTGGGAAATCAAGATATCATCTACTAATATCTATAGCTGATTATGAAACATATTTACGGTATAAATTTATACTGGAAGTAGAATGTTCAAAAAATCCCAAAATGTATGTTTTACATCAAGAGGAACACGACATTCCAGAAGAATGTTATGAATTTCTTCGTAAAATATGTGAAGCATGGAATGATGACCTATCCCCACGTATCAACGACAAAAGAATTGGAGAATATTTAAAGATACTAGATTATGATAGAAAACATTGTTTTACTTATGAGTGTTTTAGGAGTATTATAGCATTATATTATGATTTTTGGATTTATAATAAAACTATAAAATACACTTGTAAAAAATGTAAAGGGGAATGTGAATGTAATGTGGATTACCCTAATTTCATCAGTGTAAATTTTAATGAAATAAGAGGTTGTAATGTAGAAAAATATTCAATGGACAATAACATCTTATGTAACGAAATAATACACTGAATGTATTTTTTTTATTTGAAAATTAATACATTAAAAACTTTTCAACATGGTTTCTGGGTTTATGATATACAATTCCTCCTTTTTGAAATTGTCTTTTGATTTTTTTCGTTCCTAGTTTTGCAATAATTTTTACTACTTTAGCTTTTTTTTTAAGCTCTTTTTTAAAATCGTTTATAAAAAGTTTGCCGTATTTATTGACTGTTTTATTTCCTCCACGTTGCCTTTTTTTCCCTTTAAAAATACCCCCACGTTGCCTTTTTTTCCCCTTAAAATCACCACCCCGTAATTCTCTTATTCTTCCTACCATTGTTATGAAGGTTGTTTTCTCTCCCAATAGTTATCACCATAGTCTGCAAAAATTTCTTCATGGGCTTTTATATGTTTTATACTTTCTAAATACATTTTTTTATTATTGGGGTCATAAACAAAATCGGAATTATTTTTATATATAGAACCGGTTTTCCCATTATTCGCATACCGTGCTGCAGCGTGAGTTGTCAAATAAGCATCGATACACGTGTTTGCATCGTTACAAATACTATATACAGCATTTGTGTTTTTACCATATTTACGATCCAATTTGGACTGTGTTGTTTTTTGACCCGTATAATAAGAAATATTACGATCGGGTTTAAAAGGTTTTTTCCAAGCAAATAATCCTTCACCCGCATTTGGGATCGTTGATTTCTTGATACGTAAGTTATTTTGTTTTGCTAAATGAATCCAACATTTTTTTGTTTTTGCTGTTCGTTTACGACATCTTATTTTTTTTAAGGTTTTACTTCTACATTGAAGAACGTGACGTATACTTTGAGATTTATCATTGCGTCTTTTTTTTCGGGGTAACTTAACTCTTACCATTTTGTTTTAAAATATAGTTTTTATTCCTAAATAATCATTATTTTTTTCATGTGTCTGAATAAAATTTACCATACATTCAACTTTATAGATAATATCTTCGGGGCAGTTGTATATTTCTTTTTTTAATTTTGTTATTCTTTGTTTTAAAATCTTTGATGAAATGGGTATTATCTTTTCTTTATCTTCTGTAAAATTTAGTAAACATTCCCTTAAAAGATACGGCGTAAATAATATTGAAGGATCATTATCTTGAATTTCATACCCGATATAAGGTGAGTTAGATGATTGTAAATAAATTTCAATATACACAATTTCACTCATATTTTTTTTTACTCTCTTTTTTTTGTTTTAGTTTTTTTTTAAATGGGTTCTTTATTCTCAAAAAAAATCCCTCCTATACTTACGTTGACATGTATTAATATACAGGATTCATACGATGTTACTATTGATCGTGTTGATGGTGAAGACGAAAACATAAATAAAAATAAAACGGCATGTTTTTCTTGTTTTAGAAAAAAAAAAGAAGATGAATGATGATCAGAAAAAATTAAAATATAGTCAAAAAGATATAGATAAAATTGTAAGTTTATTTAATAAGAAAAAAGAAAGTAAGAAAAATGAAAAAATAGACGATTATTTTTCTGTTAATCATATCGAAACTATTAGTAGAGAAAAATTTAAAGTCACTGAACAACATTTTTCTTTGGATGTTTCACGGGAAAAAACGGTTAATTTTATTAGTTTTATTCAATCGTTATCGTTGGTTTTTTCTTATTTAATTAACATTGCACGGGCAAATGTAAAAAGTGATGATGATTATGTTAGATTTATCTTTAGTAATGCGCCAAAAAGTTTTTTCTCTACAGCCGTTTTACCCGTGAAAGACTTTGACGTTAAATATTTCTTAAATATTATGGAAAAATTTATGCAGAGTAATAAAGAAATAATAGCTAATGGTTGGAATAGTAAAGTAATTGTTCAAACTTTTCCCGCAGGAATAAGTACAAATAAAAAAAAAAATAGTGTATTAAGGAAAAAAAGTATTTACAATAGTTTGAATAAGGGAAATGCTACAGATAAAGGTGGTGTGAAAAGTAATGTAAAAAAATATGGCCGTAAATTTCGCACGGGTGTATTTTATATTCTTAGCCATGTATTATTTCGTACAGTGAAAGATTGCTGTTTTGCTTTAGCAATATTAGTGGGTTTATCATTTTTAAAACAAGACTATAAATATTTTATAATGAAAAGAAAACCCAATAAACCTGTGGATGATTTATTTACGTGTGAAGAAATTCGAAATGTATATCGGGAATGTGGGATACCCGAGGGTAATGTTGATGCTACACAGTTTAATTTTGTATATAATAATTATTTAAAAAAACAGGGTGTTGATTTGTTAGTGTATGCTGACACTCATTCCGATAATATAATTTATGATTCACGAACTGATAGTGCAGGTAATCTTATTAAATTGACTAATGAAATTGTATGTTTATGGTTAAATAATAATCATTACGATGTAGTCTTAAGCATAAAGGAATTTTCTAAACTCAGTACCAGTTCTTTTTGTGTTAAATGTATGAGTTATTTTACACGTCATGAATACGTCGATAATCACCTATGTACTACAAATAACTTAACTTGTTTACGATGTTATAAATATCCGAATAAGTGTAAAGATAAAAATAATAAACTTATTTGTAGCAGTTGTGATATAATTTTTTATGATGAAAATTGTTTTACAAATCATTTAACAAATAAAATTTTTAAACCTTCTCATAGTAATTATGATCGTTTAACACCGTGTCAATATTTTTTTTATTGTAAAACCTGTAACAAAATTTGTCCTCGATTCTTTTTCATTTTTTCTAATAAAACAGTTAAACATGATTGTAGCAAACGATTTTGTTTTCATTGTGATAAATACATGAAACAACCTCATTGTTGTTACGTGAAACCCCTTTCACTTGAATATAACAAGGGGAAAGAAAGTGAACCCACTTTATTTTTTTTTGATTTTGAAACAAAAGTAACCGAAACTAAATTGCTCGTACCGTTTTATTGTATCGTCCAAAAGGTATGTAAAAAATGTCAACATATTGAATTTAAAAAAACAAAAATATTTGAAAAAAAGGATCAAGAAATTATCGATAATACTATTGAAAAAGTTAGTTGTTGTGGGAATAGACAATTTATTTTTGATAACAATGTTATTGAAACATTATGTGAATTTATGTTTGAACAAACAAATTCCGTTTGGATAGCTCATAACGGGGGTAGATTTGATACTATTTTTATTTTAAAATATCTTTTAGAAATAAAACAGATAATGCCGAATACTATAATGAACGGTACTAAAATAATGAGTTTAATAATTAAAGAACAAAATATTAGAATCCTCGATAGTTATTTGTTTTTTAGTATGAAATTAGCCGATATTCCAAAAGCAATGGATCTTCAAGGGGAATGTAAGGGATTTCATCCTTATGAATTTTACGATTTAACTTATGAGGGTGACATTGTAGATCGGAAATTTTTTGATACGAAACATATGAATACAGCAACACTTAATGAATTTGAAAAATGGTATTTAGAAAAAAAGAAAGAGAAATATATATTTCGTAAAGAGATTTATTATTATTGTTGTAGTGATGTAGATATTTTAAGAAAAGGATGTGTTAAATTTTCTACAATGATAGGGATCATAGGTCATATCACCCCCTTTTATGCAAAAAATTGTATTACGATTGCTAGTTTAGCTTTGAAAGTGTATAGACTTAATTTTTTTAAAAAAAATTGTGTAGGAATTATTCCTGCTTCGGGGTATAGGGGGGGTGTAAAACAGAGTTTAATTGCTATTGATTGGTTAGATGAAATTAATCGAGAAATAGGAGGAAATTTAGAATATATCTGTTCACAAAATGGGGAGAAAAACATTCTAGGCCGTTTTGTCGATGGTTTTTATATTGATACGATATATCAATTTCATGGTTGTTTTTATCACGGATGTCCCAAATGTTTCGATCCCTATGCATTAAACGTTCTTACAAACGAAAAATTTAGTAATTTATATGCAAATACGCAACGTTTTTCTTGGACAATAAAAAATGCCGGTTACAAATTAATCGAGATGTGGGAATGTGATTATTTAGAAGAAAAAAAATATACACAGAAACAATTAATTGAAAAGAAAAGAAAATTTTATCCGTTTACTCCTTTAACACCACGTGACGCATTATATGGGGGGCGAACTTCCCCCGTATGTTTATTTAAAGAAACAAAACCCAACGAACGAATAAGTTACGTAGATTTTACATCGCTATACCCTGATGTACAAAAAAATTATGATTTTCCTGTGGGTCATCCTACTATTTTACTGGGCGAGGATTGTAATAAAATAAAAATCAAGGACATATTTGGTTTAGTAAAATGTTGTATTTCACCTCCTCGAAATATTTACTTTCCTGTTTTACCTGTTAGAATAGATGGGAAATTATTATTTCCATTATGTTATAAATGTGCTGTGGATAAATGTAATAAATGTGAACATAATGAAAGCGATCGATACTTGACGGGTACTTGGACTAGTGTTGAGATTAATGTTGCTATAGATAAGGGATATAAAATAATTGCTCTTTACGAAATATATCATTTTGAACGCAAAGAAAAAATCTTTTCACAATACGTAAATCAATTTTTAAAAATCAAACAAGAATCTTCAGGAATTCCTACGGATTGTTTGAACGCAGATGGAAGTAAAAATGATGATAAAATTAAACAGTATTGTAATGATTATTTAAAAAATGAAAATGTTTTTTTAGATAAAGACAAAATAGAGAAAAATCCCGGATTAAGAACTATTGCAAAAACATTTTTAAATTCGTTGTGGGGAAAATTTGCTCAAAACGAAAATAATACACAAGTGTGTTTTTTAAACGATTATGAAGAATTATTAAATATTGCCAATGATAAAAGTAAAAAATTAACATCGATGGAATTTATAAACGAAACATTATTACGTTGTACGTATGAAAAAATTGATGATGCAACAACCCCTCTAAAAACGGGAAATGTAATCATTGCGTGTTTTGTTACTGCATATGCACGTTTGAAATTATACGAGTTACTCGTTAAATTAGACGATCGCGTTTTATATTTTGATACAGATTCTGTTATTTATATATCTGATGAAAATAATTATACTGATGTTAAAACGGGAAAATATTTAGGAGATTTAACGAATGAATTAAATGAAAATGAATGGATAACAAATTTTTGTTCAACGGGTCCAAAATGTTACGCGTATATAACTAATTTAAATCAGGAATGTATTCATGTGAAAGGTTTTACTTTAAAAAATGAAACAATAAAAGAAAAATTGAATTTTTTATCCTTGACACAATGTGTTAAAAATCAAGATCAGATCATCGAAATTAAATATCACAATAAAATATGTAAAGATAAACTGAATCATATTTTTATTGATGAAATAAAAAAATTTTCATTTACATTTAATAAACGTGTTGTTAAAAATAATTTTAATACGATTCCGTTTGGATTTTTAGATAACTGAAATGAACAATGTTTCATTACCATTTCAACACCCTTTTATGTTAACGTTATGCGGTCCTAGTCAAAGTGGGAAAACATATTGGATATTACAATTATTGAAAAATATTAACATTATGATTACACCCGCAATTGTTAAAATTGTTTATTTATATTCAATTTATCAACCTCTGTACGCTGAAATGGAAAAAGTTCTTGCGGAAAAAACAGATATTAGTGTTGAATTTATCGATTGTCAAAAGGGTATTCCCCGCATTACCGATATACAAACGAATACCCGTGAAAATACGTTAATAATATTAGATGATCTCATGTTAGTTGCAACATCATCAAAGGAAAATCTTGAAAGAATAGATAATATTGCAACTCAAGATGTCCATCATCGTAATGTTAGTGTTATTTTTACATGTCAAAATTTAACATATGGTAATGGTAAATTGCGAAATTTACGTGTCAATAGTCAATATTATGTTATGTTTAAAAATTTAAGCGATTATAATAATATGTATACGATATGTGATAATAAAAAAATTAATAGAAATAGATTTAATAAAGTATTAAGTGAAATTAATGAGAAACCCTATGGTTATTTGGTATTTGATAATTGTAGAAAAGGGTATGAAAATTGTAGAATTAGAACCAATGTATTTCCACATGAATCAACGATAATCTATGATTTGTAAATAAATGTAAAAAGAAAAATAAATGTTTGTTAAAAAATAAAAAGAGTTGTTGAAATTTTTTAAAAAAGTATATATAGTATGGGGTGTGTATATTGTGTATGAACTTTTTTTAAAAACATGGCAAGAAGAAGATATAGAAGCAGGAGGGGAATTATCCTTAGAAAAAAGAAACAAAAAGGGGGTAGTGCTCTAGATATTTTTGGACCTTTGGGGTCGTTAGTTGGAAATCAATTGGGATTTGGTATTCGAAAAAGAAAAAGAAAACAAAAAGGGGGTCGAGGTTCTATTCTGGCCGAATTGTTGGGGTTAAACTAAAAATCCATAAATCACTGTAAATAATTAATTTTTTTGTTTAATTAAAAATTGGCATTATTAAAACTACAACATGACTGATTGTTATTACTCTTACAATTTTTTTTACATTTTTTATTATATATTCCTACGAGTACACTACCTAAAATTGTTTCTATTTTTTTTTTTAATTTAATATCGTTTTTTAATTTAATACGTTCATTTTTAAATATTTTTTGTTTATTATTATTTTCGAATTCATTACGACATTGATTGTATAAATATAATAAACTCCAATTTCCACACACTGCAGTATTTTTGGATTGTAATTGTTTACTTTGAATATATTGAAATGTTAGTCCTTTTTTTACACTATAATCATTCCAATATTCACGTTTATAAAACGAGACATCTTTTGCAAAACTATCAAAAAAATTCATATGTTTTTCTTTATCCACCCATATAGCAATCCAATGTTGACCGTTTTGATCTGCTTCATCCGTATTCCAAATCCAACACGAGGGATAATAAATTTTTTTAGGAAAAATATTTGCAGGAAATGTACCCAAATAATATTTATTTAAAAACTTATTTATTTTTGAAATTTTATTAATCTCGTTCGTAAATAAAAATTGGGTTAAAAAACAATGTAAATTCATTGCTTTTTGCGTCGCCATTTTCTTTGTGTTGTATAGGGCTGCGTTGAGGGTATAGGAATGTGGGTGGTGAGTGATGTAGAGGGTTCTTCGTGACTCGCAAGACCCGGTTTTCCCAAATTTATATAACGTTGTCGTAATTTTATATTTCGTATATAATGGGCGGGCATATGTAATTTTTTCAATTCTTTTAAAGCAGCCGCCTGCTTTTGTTGTGTAAGATTGAACATGTTTTGTTTGCTGACATTATGCGTTAAATCGTATAATAAATCATGATGGTTTATTGCAACACCGTTTATTTTTATTATATCTGTACCACCAATTTTTTTCCTTTCAAGAAATTCTTTTATTTGTTGACCACTTGTCACAGTCGGTGTTTTCCTTACCTCGGGTGATTCATCATTGGTCACCTCATTTTCAAGTTCATTACTTTTTCTTTTCATATTTTGTTGTCTTTTTAAAAAACTAACCATACTCTCTGCGACACGTTGATCATTATTAACTTTTTTCATTTCGTCTTTCATTTTATTTTTACTTTCAATAAGTTCGAAATTATTTTTGTTGTTAATTCCCTGCAATAATTTTTCGTTTTCATGATCAGTTTTGATTAAATCTAAAATTTCATTTAATTTACTCGGATTAATTAATTGCATTTTATTTACTTCGGTCATTTTTTTTTATTTGTTGGTTAAGTAATTTGTATGCTTTTTGATATATGTTGATTATACGAAAATCCTCAGATAATAATATTTTTAAATCTTTTTCTTTTATTTTGTTCTTTGAAAACTTATTCAAAATATATTTATTATCACTGGAAAGTTGGATAGAAATTTTTTTATTTAAAATATTTTTAGCAATGTATTGTAATTTATTAATTAATTGAGAATCTAACAACGTATTTTTTTTATCAATATCTGCTTTAAGATATTTTTTTAACGAGGGTAAAAAATCCTTTTTTTTTTTTCAAAAGCTTTTTTCTTTATTTTATTTAATTGAACTAATGTTTCTAAAAATTTTAAATCATCTTCGCAACTTGATGAAGAAGAAGTAACGGAACTTTCACTATCCATTTCATCACTAACATCATCGCTAACAACATCGCTATCATTTTCACTATCATCCTCCTCTTCATCACCATCATCTCTTGAATTATCATTTTTTTCGTCTTTTTTTACCTCTTCTTTATTTAATTCATCATTTTTTTCTTCATTCATTTTTTTTTATGCGTAAACTGAAAACGGTGGAAATACAAGAATATGTTCACGATTTAGTGGTATTTTGTTAATAACTGGTTTTTTTATTTTTGGTTTTTTTATTCTATTCTTTGTTGTAATGGGTTTTGTGTTCTTCATTTTTTTTGTACATCCCCTTACAAATGTTGATAATTAAATGCTGTGTAATAATCTTGCAGGGGTATTTAATCCCACTCTAATTTCATTTCGAAATTCACCAACAAATATTAACGCCCCTTGAACTGTATTTTGAGAAAAATGAAAATCCACATTAACATTTCCCGACGGTCTTATGGGTAATACTGCAAGATGAGAGTCTCTATTATCTGTTAAATCAAATGCTAATATAGAATACCCGTTTATAAAGTCATTATAAGTTATTGGCATTTCTGAATAGTTGCGATTTAATACCGCGCGTAATTTTGAGTAAGCTTCAGCATGATTTTCAATTCTCCCGACAACAGCGTTATTTACGGAAACTTCAACATTATCATAATTAGGCCAGTTAAATTCAAAAATATTATGAGTATATGATCCGTTCCAATTTGCTAATGGAGAAAATACAATATATAAACGTGTAGGAACGCTACCATTAAACACATCGATTACTTGATGCGAATTTCGTCCTGCAGCTACTGATTCAGTAATACAACGATAATTGGTTGTATAATATAATGTTTCTTTATTATGGGTCACCATCCCTATATTAAGAGCATTTGATAATTGTTTTTTTGGTTTAAATACAGGAATTTTTATTTTAAAATCGTCTAGGGTAATTATAGTATCAGCAACGGGCATATTCGCATGATTGGCACCCATCATTACAATTGTATTTAATGCACGCGTTAAACGTAATTCAACTTTATACGCTGTGGGAATATATATTTCAGTACCCCCTTCGCTAAATAATGAACAATCAATCTCATCTATCAAATTCTGCGATTGATTTTGAAATGCAATTGTTTTTTGTCTCCCTCCTGCATTTACGACATTAGTTCCATTCGTGAAACCCACGATATCGCTCATATGTTCGGCTGTATCTAAATATGCTAAATTAAGCTCTTTAGAATCTTTATATCCCGACGGTATTTGACGCGTTATAAATTCTATCCATGATGCAAAATGTGCAAAATTATCTGATGGTGTAATTAAATTTTCATTTATTTTTAATTCTTTTGTTTTCCACATTGTGCGAAGGGGTAATGTAATCATCGCAAACCCCGATGCTGCAGGTGCTATAAGTCCAGCAGCATTTCTAATCGATACTCTAGCCATTATTTTAGCATCGCTTGTTTTCATTAATCCCACGGCGTTCCCATGTCTTGTAAACGTGTATACTGACGATTGATTATCTACAGGCGTTGCGATAATTTCCGTTTCACGACATTCCGTAAACGTATCATTATAGGGTGATGACGTAAAAAATTGTAAAGGCTCGCTGAATAATATATCATTTTTTTCCACATCTTCAATTTTTTTACTCATTTTATTTTTTTTTAAACGTTAATTTTAAGAATATTTGAAAGTGTTCCCAACACTTGAGGAAGAACCATACCCAGTGCCAATGCTCCACCAAACCCTCCTTTTTGTATTTTTCTTCTACGTTTTCTTATTCCTCTTTTGTTTTTTCTTTTTTTGATATATTTTTTACGCGTCATTTATTTTATTTTTAAAAAACAACAATAACCACAACAACAATAAAAATAATAATAATATACACAACATTATGATTTTTTTATATAACTTTTTTTTATTTATACTTTTTTTTACACAATCTATCTATTTTGTAAAAAACGTATTACATTTGGATCTATTTTTTTTCTCTTTTTTTTATTATCACTTGTATAATAAGTATCTAAATTTAAATTTGAGGGTAATCCCACACCCTCATTTAATAAAATTTCTTTCTTAGTTGGATTTTCTTTATTTTTTCTTTTCACAACAAAATATGATGAGGAATAATTTTTTCCACGATTTCTACCGTTTAACAATTCAGTATAATCTTCTACGGATAGTTCATTTATTTTTTCAGTCATTATTTTTTTCTTCAAATAAATTTATATATATCTTAATTTCTTCACCTTTTAACGACACGTTATTCTCATAGTTAATAAAGAACTGTAGTGATTGTTTAGCCTCTTTATCACTCATAAATAAAAAATAGGGAATTTTTTTTTTTCATCATTTAATGATGTATAGGGATTTTTTTCGTCAATATAAAATAATTCTTTTATAGTATATATAAAACGTTGTGTTGCATTGGAAATAATAGTAGATGAAGAAACTGAAATCGTTCCATTATTTATTTTTTTTGATTGTGTTATTGCACTGAAATCCATTTTGTTTGCACACGTAATTCGAAATGAATTTTTGATATTTTTATATTCAATCGAATTTAAATTCCATAAAAAATTTTTCCCACTATTTACTAACACGTAAAGAGAAAAAGGATAAAATATTTTATATTCTTTAATTATCATTTCCCCATTTTTTTCTTCAAGAACAATCAAAAGCATTATGTTGAATGTATTAAACAATCAATACTAAGCGTTCCCGAATCAAAAGGAACTAATTTTCCTGTAGTATCTTTAACTTTAATATGAATTTCTCTTATAATGTCTTTTTTTAATTTTCTCAATGATTTTGGGGGACTATAATAAACTAATTGTCCATCCCCCCCACCACCTTGTCGATGCCATTGAATGGGTACTGTTGTTAACAATTCGGAACAACTATCACCAACTAAACCCAGTTCTATTTCATCACAATATATAAACATTTTATTTAATCCGTCGGATACATCAGGTAAGTAATCAAAATGTTTAGAAAAAAGGGTTCGAGGTGTAGGGTTATCTTTTTTTATTTCAAACAAGAGAGGTACGATTTCAAGACCTTTTTCATTTTTTAAACCTAGCATAAAAGCTAATTTTTTTGAAAATAATATATTAATCTTTTGATTAAAAGAAGCATATTGAATACCCTTTTTTTCTACCGTAGTCTTGTTAGATAATCGAAATTCATTTACCTGTAACCCATCGACTGCTTTACTCGCATTTTCATATACCCAATACTCAATCTCAACATTAACATTAATAATTACTTTCCCATTTGACCCGATGGTAAAAAAAATTTCAAATCCTTCTAAGATATTATTTAAAAATATAATTAATGAAGATAAACCATAAATTCCGTCGGGTATAATAAATTTATCCGATGTAAAAACGAACTCACTGTTGGCGTATACCGAATTATTATTTTCTTCGGGTATAAAATTCTTATAGGTTATGATAAATGAAAAAAAACATTCATCACCTACAATATTTTTAGTTGTTTGAGGATAACAAACTTGTAAAACTTCTAAAAAACATTCATTGTTCAAAGCATCAATGGGTTGTGCAATTTTCATTTCAAAATCATTAATCAAATTCTTTTGAAGTCCTCTTGATATTGAATTACTAGCAATGTGTAAATTCTTTTTTTTTTTAAAACTTGTAATTCAGCACGATAAAAAATTCCTTTAATTTCTTCACGTTGTTCGTCTTCTAATTGATATGTAACGGGATCAGTGATAAATACTTTTTTAATAAAAAATATCTCATTTGTCCATCGTCGAAGACTGCTTTTTTCAAAAATATTATTTTTTACTCTCGCAATACGTACACGCGTACCTTCTCGTATCAGATCTTCAGTGGGAATAGGATAATTTAAATGATCACGTACTATTTTATTTTTTACTTTACGTATTTTTCCTTTTTTTTCTTCGCGATAAATTTCAAAAGGTGTTGCACCAGCTAATGCTTTATGTGGGGAATTATTATAACGCTTAACAATAAGGGGTAAATACTGAATATAGTCAAATTCTCCAGTCATTGTTAAAACACGACGAACCATTGTTTTTAAAGTTCCAATTACACGTTCCACATGGGATGCTTTTATTTCTCTATTATACGTATGAAATACTTCAAAATTATATTTTTTACTTAATTTCGTACGTATATCTTGAAATTCTGTTCCTTCATCACTTTGAATTTTAAGAGGGGCTATTCCTTCTTCAATAAGAATACTTTCAAATTTATTTTTAACATTATTAGACGTTTTCTTTTTTATTAATTTCACCCAACAAAATCTTGAAAAAATATCAATACACACCAACCAATAACGATATTGATTATTATATCGGGCTAAATCTTTATTTTCAGCTAAATCAATTTCCCATTGTTCATTATTTTTATTAACAGCATATTTCAATCGTCTATATTTTTTTTTACTACTACTATGTAATCTATAATTAGAATAATCCTCATCAGTTAATGTCTCTCCTTTTAATAATCTTGAAGCTTTTTCAATAAAGTCAGCAGAAAATTTAGTTTTTTTCTTTTTACTCATTTCTATAATAAAGAAATAAAATTAATATAATATTCTTCAAGTTCATCAACGAGTTCTTTGTCGCGTAATATCCTCATAAAATCAACTTTTATATTTTTACATGCTAACTCTTTATTTATAGTATCACCGTACAAACATAATGTATCTTGTATATTTTTACAACATCTAAAACGATAATAAAAAATTTCTGAAATTACTGATGGACTTAAACGGTGACAAACCTCATCATCATCACTTTCTACTTTTATTTTCTTAATCTTTTCGTTGTCGTCGTCATCGTCGACGTCGTCGTCAAAATTGAGAGTGGGTTTCTTTTTCTTCAATACTCGTTTTTTGACGGGGGTAGGTTGGGATTTATGACCTGTTGCATGATTATACTTTCTTAGGGCAATAATATATTCATCCAAGGAATCTTTCTTTTTTATATGAAAACTACCCCAATCATCAGACCATACGATTTCACTTGGCGTTGCGTTGTTGTGGTTGTTGCTGGTTGTTGGTGTTGGATCATCGTCAAATTCCATTGCATCGGCTAATTCGTTATCTTGATGCTGATAACAAATTTCCAAACCACCCCACGCATCTGTACGAACAACCAAACGGCATGTTTGCTTTTTCCAATTTTCAAATTTTACCACTTCAAAAAATATCTGCGTCGATTTCTCTTGAATGCTAATCTTATTAAGAACATTCAACAATGGCGGAATATGATCATTTTTCACTTCAACAGCGCAATTGTATGTGTACTTGTCACATCTTTTATTTGTCGGATATACTTTGGCGAGAATAGCATTACCGTTGATTTTTTTTTGTGCAATTATTTTTGCAGACAAATCTGTATACGATTGCATTTTATAAAAATGATCATATTGTTGTCGTGCATAAAGTTCCACCATCTTTGAATCCGAGTGAAGGGTAAATGATGAATCACTGTAGGGACAGTGGTTATTTTATACCCTCTGCACAATTTAAAAAAAAAAATTGTATTCCATCACAATGAAAAAATTTTTATTATATTAATAACCAACGTTTTATATCAAATAAACTATTGTGTTTGCGCTGCATAACTCCTAAAATTTTACATAACTTTCTATGTTGTTTTTTTGTTTTTATTTTACATTCTATTTTATTTTCTAGAAATGCAACAAGTGCTTTCCCTATTCTTCCATTTCCATCGGAAAAAGGATGAATGGTTTCAAAAATATAATAAATCAAAACTGATATATTTTTTCTTTGATAGTTTTTTACGTAAAATTCATCTAAATGTTCCATATATTGTTGAATATCTAGGGGGTCAACCCCCTCATGAATTCCAACAAATCTTTTGTTTTGACTGTAATGTCCAGCATTCGTTAAATGACTCATAGATATTTCATGAATAGTTTTACAACATTCACTTATTTTCCATTTTTCATTTTTTTCCATATAAAATTTTCGAAGGGCAAAACAAAATCTCCCACATCTCATCCAAAATTCTTTTTCATTTTCTTCGTCTTCTTCCATTCGTATAACATCATACGCAAACACTTTAAATTTTATACAGTCTTTTAATTCCATTTTTTCTACATACACGTTTGTTCACTAATACTTTTATAAAAAATATCCCAATTCACATTCGATTCAGTCATTTCATACATAGGATTGTATGCTGCTAAATCATAATTCAATGTTGTTTTTATATACTTTTTTATCATAGTAAATAATTCTATTACATCTTCCTCAAGTATTATTACATATGCAAATATTTTCTCTTTACACTTAAATTCTCCTATACTTCCTCCATAATCTTGCTTAACACCCACACAATGATTAACTAGGGTGTGATTTTCATTTAAAACATAATTACTTTTGTTTAAAATACTTAATTTCAAAGGATCAAACTCAAAAAAATAACTTTTACGCTTACAATTTTTATACCGACATTTATCAAAGGATACTTTACCCTTTTTTATATCATGTATAAAATCCCAAAAAATATATCTAATATTTTTTTCAGAAAGACCTTTTTTTTGGCTATTGAAAAAACTTCCTATAGGGTTATGTTCACGACAATAAAAAATAAAACATGAAGTGAACATGATAAGATTTTTAATTGAACTACAATAAGTATAAGAATTGAAAATACTAGGTGATACCATTAACAAATAAATATTTAAAAAAAGAGCAAAATCACCTTTCTGACTATTAATGTGCTTAAATTTGCTTACTAAACTTTCTTTTCCATAACCCAGGGTATAAGATATGTATTTTCTTTCAAACGTTAGATTTTGTAGAAAATATGTATAATGGTACTTATCTTTGGATCTTAAACATTGAAATAAATCTGAGGGGCCTTCAAGGGGTAATACAATAAATAATTCGTTAAAACAATCGGGAAATGAAAAAAAACTACAGCATAACGTGTCTGATGATTCAACTAGTAAAGTACGTTGAAAGAGTGTTCTCTTCAAGGAATATTTTCTTTGACTTGCTTGTAAATTCGGGATCATATAAGAGAAACGATCTTCTAGGATAAAATAGGATTCCATTCCACGGGTGATTTTTTTCATATTGACTATATAACTTACTTCGTCGCGGGGTCGAATGTTGTTTTTACATTTCATCATAGGACATGTGATATATTTTCCCCGATAATAATCAAATAATCCACATAACCAAAATAAATATCCAATTTCTCCTTGGTTAAAATATTGAAAATAAAGAACAACTCTTAAAATTGTTTCAATCATAATGCTGTGATTTTGAAAGATTTTTTACTCTTTATATATCTTTTCAAATTCATTAAGCTAAATAAACATTAATCTAAATAAAATAAAAAAACATTGTGTTTTCTGGTTCATTCTTCAGTTGAATCTCATGCAAGCAATATGTCAAAACCCAAACAGTATGATCTTCACTATCTTAAAGAAAATTGTCGAAATCAAAAATTTATTGTACGTAAATGTGAACAAATCCTAAATCCATGCTTTCCTATGAATCGATTAAATATAAATTTGGAAGTTATGGAGTATGTAAAAAATAAAAAGCTTAATTATAAACAATATATAACAACACATGTGGAAGGAGATTGTGGTATACATAATTTCATAGATCAAGAAGTGTATATAAATTCTTTTTTTTAAATAAAAAACACTTTTCTCGATTTATTTTGAACTGTTTTATTTCAAATATTTAATTCATTAAAATTATTACATAATTTCCCACAACAATCTAAATATACATGTTGTTGCAACATAGATTTATCAAAATGTATTTTAGTTATTACTGTTACAATATAATTTCCATTACTGCTACCATAAATCACATTAAGTATAGATAATATATTTTCATCTTTAATAAGCACTAAATAAAGCTCTTCACCATCGAAATTTTCACGTAACTGATATTTTACTAATCTAAATCTTGAATCCTTACATTTACCATATAAAAACGTTTTTGAATAACATGGGATATTATTTATCTCAAAACAATCAAGGGTCGAAATTAACGTAGGTAATCTCGGTTCTCTATCAATAAATACTACATGTTTTCCTACTAACTGATCATAAAATGACATAGTCCAGCTAAAACCTGTTATTAAAAATCTATAATATCTTTTTCCACCATATCGTTTCCGAAATATAGATTGTTCATTTTTATCTTCCACATAAATGTTAAAATATTTATAATCATAATCAGCACATCTAAACTGATAGGGATGTTCTCTCCATTCCAAAAAATAAAACGTTGAATCGCGTGTTTTTTCTATCTCAAACAATTCAGCATGTAATAAATATTGAATGTCGGGATAAAGAATTTCATCAAAATCACGCTCAGCCATTTAAATCTTTTTAAAAAAACGTCTTTTCTTCTATTCGTCGTAACCTATTTCCACTGAAACATTCACTGTATATTTCCACCGTATATTTAACTTGTTTAACACCCAACGTTTGAAACTGTTTAGTCTTGAAAGTTTTAATTCATCGGGATGAATCGGACACGGGTGTTTGTTAATACATCTTCCACAAGGATGTTTGTTATAATATAATCGGTTGAATCGTTCATCTGTTGTTTCTTTACGTTCCATTGTCTAACAAATATAAAAACCATTATTTTTTTTACTCTTATTTATACTGTTTTTTTTTTTTAAATTTCTGTTTTCTTCTTTAAATCTTTTAACAACGTATCTTCTTTAACAACCATCTCTTTAATCTACAACAACGTTTTTTTTTTGGATCTTTCCACGGTATATAATTCGCACACACTTCCCCACACATATTTCCGTTAAGACATTGTCCACAGGGATATTTTGAATAGAATAATCTATTATATCGTACATCCACGGTTTCCATGATATTTTTGTAAAAACCATTTTATTACATTTTTATTTATATCCTACTAAAATTTATTTTTTATTTTAGAATATCTGTCTTTTTTAATTTTGATTTTTCTTTTTATATTTTTTTTTTATAAAAAATTATATATAAACGCGTCACCCACCATGTGATACGTTATTTGTGAATGATGTCGAATTCACATGTACAGTATCGTGATTGTGATGAACATACCGGTAGACGTTATCAAAGAATAATTGCTGATGACTTTAACCCCTACAAAATTGAAGATGAAAGTAACTATTATCCCTGTCGTTTTCTAGCCAAAGAATTACACCACTTTACCTATGTTGTAAAGAAATGTCAACCCACGGTATTATGCGAATGTATTGAAGATATACCCTATGAAGATATACCCTCAACGCCTCAAACATATTACCTAGCTCTGGCAGTTAAAAAGAAACATGAATATGAAAATGATGAATGGAATTGTTCATGTCTGGGTGAAAACATAACAACAATTGTTGACTATGATGCTTCTGATCTTTTACAAAAAGAAATTACACTAATAATAGATTCTAATAATTTCATGAAAGCTGTAGCATATACTCAATAAAAAACTTTTTTTAAAAAAAAATTCGTGTTTTTTATTTATATATAAGATTACATATTTGATTTAATCATAGTGATAACAAGATGAATCAAGAACAAGATCTCGTGACCTGTATCAATTATAGGGGTGTAGCATATAATGACAATACTCCTCGTTATTATTCATGTCATTTTCTTCAAAAACATTTTCCTAACTATACATATTTGGTAGAGGATTGTAAACCTGCTATACTATGTAAAGTATGTAATCCCCCATTTTGTTCTCCACCTCAAGTTTACGAACTAACTCTGAAAATTATTATACAGGGAGAAGAGAAGGGAATAACCCTAAAAACAATTCTTGAGACTAAAAGTGATCATCTCTTGAATAAAACAATTAAACTAATAAATGGAAACTCAATAATTCCACAACAAATTAATTTGTAAACATATTTATTTTTCTTGTAATAAAATTTTTACACAAAAATAAAAACATTCTGTTTCTAAAAGGTTTTTTTTTTTAAAAACATTACAAAGATAAATATATTTGTTTCCCTCTACCCCTATGGTTAATGAAATTGTAGGGTTTAATATTTAATATAGGTGTTTGAGTTTTTGCTAATTTTACATTATCATTATCAATATTTATATATTTTCCCTTCAATGATAATAAGAGGTTCTGTAAATTTTCCTCCGGAGCTCCAAACGCGTCTACTATCATCAATTTGAAATATCGAGGTCCTTGCCAATCTTTCAGATATAAATAATATCCATATCTTAACAACGAGGGAATCACAGGTTCATAATTTACTAATTGTATGGGTTGTGCATGATAATAAAATGTAAGATAAGCATGAGAGTCACAGTCTCCAAAATCAATCATTGAACGCAACCACATGATTGAAAAAATATATTTGATACCCTGTTTATATAGTTTTGCAAAAAATCTATAAAAGTAGGTTGTCAAACTATAAAATTTTCACAAAAACGTTCAAAAAATATTGTCAAGATGGTCTATTGCAGTTTCTGTTGTTGTGAAGTGAATTCCTTCTATCATTTTTTCATGCATTACAGATGTAAAGAATGTTTTGTAAACCATCATTATTGTTATCCTTGTAAACAGAATTACTCACGACTTATCTATAGTAGAATAGTTGAACTATGCGAATGTGATGATAGAATACAAAGATGGAAAAAAACTTATTTGGATTAATAAAATTTTTTTTAAAATACATTGTCTACCATTTCCAAAATTCATAAAACTCATGATCTTTTTCGGTGATATTCCCTCCTTTTTGAATTTTTTTTTTAGAACGTCGTCGTTTTCGTATTCGTTTTTTTATTTTCGCTTTTTTTATACATCTCCTACTCCTACACTTCATTTTTTTTATGTTAACTGAAGTACGACAAGCAATGCAATATAAAAAAAAGAAAAAAACCATCTATTTATACTGTTCTGTTTTTTGATTTTTTTTAATATCTTTTTCTGAGACATATAAGAGGAAGACATAATAATTCCTTCTCTTGTATAAATTTATTTAATAAAACATTTTTTTTTTTATTACATGAATTTCTTTCTTTACTCTAAAAGTTTTTTTCTTTTTTGTCGATGCTTGTTCTTATAATCAGCTAATTTACGGATTCTTTCACTATTCCATAATTTCCCCATTTTACCCTGACGTTTTCCATATTGATATAACGTGGACGGATCATATAGTCTATCTTTAAAATGGTAGAAATCATCAGCATAAGAACGAATGATTTCTCCCCCATATGGAAGCCAATCAAAAATATCAATTCTTGCTTCTTTGAGATAAACAACCCCTTGAAGAAATCCCAATTCTTTATCTTTTACAATTTCACGACTACATTCAAAAAACGATATTTCGTTTAATTTAAGACAATTCTGTGCAGCAGTTGAGTAATTGATTAATTTCGCTGCCTCTATCATTTTTTCAGCATTTTCTTGATTACGCATTTGAAATGACCAAATCTTTCGTGGGGGTATATACCCTGCCATCTTCAACAAAATAACTGACCATTTTTTATGATATCGTTTTTTATACCCCAGGTTTTGTAGAAATGAAAAAAAATTTTTCTCAAAAAACTTTCATATAAATAAGCTGAAACTTTTCTTTTTCATTTATACGTAATTGTCCCTCTACAAACTTAGTTTAAGAAAAAATGGCGACGAAAGAAGAAGCTTCCGATGGAGAACCCATACCCTTGAATGGTTCCCCTCTCATATGGGATTACAACGATAAAGGAGAAGGATACGCGTACGGTGTACGTGTACGGGATACGTATACGTCGAAAGTGTTTAATTTCGAAGACTTTAAACCCGTCAAACCTATTCAGGATAATGGTGATTCTGATAGTGATGATAGTTTGAAAGCATTTTTGGGGATTGACGATGTAAAGGAGGAACAAGTATTTAATAGAAACAACATTAAAAAAAAAGTATATACCCGTTGTGATATTAATTCTCTTCGACAGAATTTTCCAAATCAAAAATATATTTTACAACACTGTATATACTTTCCCTCGGGTAATCTATCCAGGTATAAATTATATTTAGAAGTGGTAGATGAGGGAATTCTTTGTCAGCATAAATATCTAACAACAATTATGATAAGTGATGATTCCATACTTAGTTCCATTAATAAAGAAATGTATTTAGATTAAATAAAAACAATAAAAAGATTTGTTTTTTCAAAAAAAAGTTATTTTATTGTGTGTTAAAGTACATTTTATTTTTTTAAAAATATATCTATTTGAAAAACACCAAATATCCTTCGATCATCTTGTTTGTTTTTTTTTTTCAAACGTTCATGGAGATGTTGTGTAATGTAAAAGTTGAATCAAAATATACTTGTTCTTGCAAATTGATTGCGGTATTTCGATCAACTATTGCAAGCAAATAATTTGAAGATACGCCCAGTTCCGTATTGAGATATGATTCTGGATTGAGATATTTTACTACTAACGCTCGACGATCGTTACCAAAATGAATAACATCCTCTTTCATATAAACCACAGCATAAAACTTAGAATCCTTGCAATCACGAAATAAATCAGCATCCTTATATATTTTAAGATGTAAAAGATTTATTACTTCTTCCTCTGAGTCTGCCATGATTTTAATCATGATTTTTATAATATCTGTTTTTATACTTTTTTTTTGGGATATATTTCATCTATTTAAAAACACGAAATAATTATTTGAGACATATCATCTAAAAATATTTTGAGAAATATCCTTTTTAAAAATACCGTAACTAAGGAATATCAGTCATTCGGCCATAAGATGGCGTCGAGGTAAGAGCTCCGTGGCGGAAATTTCTATGATTAATTCTATCAAAATTTTGATTATTTTTATTTCAAACTACATTACAAGGTGCACGTAAGTATACATCACATCGGGTGAGGTATGATGGTTATGTATAATAGAATTTTTTGTATTTTTTTTTTTCAAAAACGCGGTGTGTGTGTCAGAGTCTATATATATCAGATGCTTAACACTATTCACCTTGAATGACCTTCAAACTCTCTGGTCGTTCAGGATTATCAAAAAACTGGTCGTACAACAACACGACCCAAGTGATATATATACTCTTGACCGCGACCACTTTTTGACTAATTTTAATACAAAAAACCTCTTGTATACGACCAGCTGCATATCCCCCCTGATTTGATCACTGGTCGTTCTATACAGGGTGACCACACCTTAAAATGTTTCAACCCCCCTGGAAATTTGGGATTGTGCTGTGCTCTGATTGGTCCATTCAAATCATTCTTGATTCTGATTGGCTTAGAGCTCGGTTCCAATCCCAAACACATTGATATATATATATATATATATATTACTACTAAGAAAGCCACTGAGCCCTACATAGGTCTTCTAGAATACAGAAACACACCAGTAACTGGCATGAGCTACACACCAACACAGCTGTTAATGAGTAGAATCGCCCGAACGAAGATTCCCACAGCACCAGAGTTACTGTAGCCAAAAGTTGCCACCAAAGTCAACCATCAACTACGAAAGAACAAAGAAAAGCAGAAGCACTATTATGATAGAGGAGCACGAACACTCCCTCCATTAAAGCTGCAAGAAGGTGTCCGAATGCGCCAAGGAAAACAATGGATACCAGCCGTAGTCACAGCAAAAGCAGCAACTCCACGTTCGTATGTTGTCACAACACAAGATGGTCAGACTTACCGCCGGAACAGGAGAGATCTACTGAAAATAAATGAACGACCACCCAAGATAACCAATCTCACAGAAGATGACATTCAATCCAGACAACCAATCCAAACATCAACCAACCCTCAACCAAATCCACCTCGAAGATCATCAAGAGTGAGAACCCAACCAAACAGATACATTGACTGTTAAATATAGCTAGCAAACTGTCCTGAACTAATAGAACAACTTCCTTAAGTTTTAGAAGGGAGATGTAACATTTGAGTTAATTATGCATGTTCATGTTAATTATATGCAGCATTATAATAAGATACAATGCTAGTGAGTCGTTGAGTACATATACTACACCATTATTTTACAAATCGCTCACAATCACTATCAATCGTCACAACCAATGCTTACAACAATTTGCACTCACACCCAAACCCTTCAAAAATCCCCCCTGAAGAAGACTGTTAGGTCGAAATTCGTCGAGGGTTGCCAATATACGAACAACCACAACTACACGCGTTTCTATTCAAACATCGCAGTTTCTCCATTCGCAAACACACCACCGCCCTTCGACTCCATTTTCACCTACACATGGTTCATGTCAATCATCAGTGTTATCCACATAATATAATTATTTTGGTATGCGTTAATATGCTCAAATGTACTGTTTGCCCACTATTTGCAAAATTCAACACCGATGTAGGTCTCATTACCCACCCATATATTACACAAAATCTCGCACTATTCACAATCGCTATCTACTCCTACTGTCGGTACACGCCACATACGTGTATTTCGTATCCAAATGGGAACACCCGTTTTTAAGTGTCAAATTTACGTCACCCGTTTTAAATGTAAAATTACGTCATCCAACTCAGAGCCCCATGCCGTATCTGAATTTACTCCTGTCGATTGTCAAAACATCCTACTTATTACCATATTTAACACCGGTGCATGCAGGTCCCATCACCAATCTTTTTATGAAAATGATGTTATTATTTCGTTCTCGAAGCTCTTGGGTCTCCTCTTTAAATTTCTGGTTTTCTTTCTTTAGCGCCTGTATCAAGTCTTGGGAGCATTGACATGCCTCCTTGTTCTTTATATCATTGATATCCTTTCGATGTTCTGCAGACTCACTTTTAAGACTTGTTAACTGCGTTAAGATGTCTTCAATAACATCTTAAAAGGCATTTTCTACGTTCTCTTGAGAATAGAGATGCTCTTACTTAGTATTCATCGCCGAAGGTTTGGTTTGTCGTTCATCGGTTTCATCGGATTAAATTTGCAGCTTAGTCCCATTCATATTTGCTAATGACTCCAAGGTTTGTTTTATTATATCAGCTTTTGAGTCATTTATCGTCAGCGATCACCATAGTCACGGCGTTTATATCACCATGATACTTGGTGTTTTTTAATCTTCAAGTTGCGATTTTGTAAACCCTATACCCATCGTGTTTCCGATATAAAAATTTTGAATTTATGAGTAACACAGCGTATCACGAAATAGCTAGCGCGAGAGATTTATGTTGAGCAATCCAAACGAACTGGTATAAAAAGCGTGTAAAAATGTTTAAAGGGGATAAAATCTTTCTGAGTGCGAATATCCAAATATAACTCAAACCAGTTGTAAGCAATACCCTGTATTCATAAGCATTCAATTTAGATAATAGAATCTCATGGATGAATAGGGCAAATGCCTTCTTTAGATCTAAAAATAATAGGGAACATGAAGATAAAATTTAGATGTTTCTGAAATATGATCGTCTAGGTTAGTGTAGTCTTGAGAAAGACTGTTGGTGATGGTTGACGTTTCGACTGCCTCAGCGGCGTTCATGTCGAGTCATGACCCGTGGTTGATCCGCGGTTTTCGTTAGGTTACTTCTGAGCGGTACTATATATTATATAGTTGCTAGGAGTAATCAAATATTATGTAAGTGTTTTCGACTCATATGGACGAGAATGGTGAATGAAGATTGGTTTATAAACATAAAATTATGCTGTAACGAATTATGAAAATAAATAAAACGAATAAATATATTACAGCGTATTATTTATTTATTTATTTAAGACATTTGTGACAAAAAAGGCCAACAGGAAACGAAATACTTGTCTCCAAATAAAAACACAAAATATAAATACAAAAAACTTACAAACATAAAGTACGAACTAATATTAATTTACATAGATCTAACAGTAGTTGTTAAAATTAGCAACTACAGGCGGAAGCCACAGGGCTTCTGCAGATACGACAGATAATGCACCATGAACGGATGGCAACAATATATGCCTGGTCAAATACTACAAAACATTTCAAAGCCACCGACCAGTAGAGATGAACCAGCAAGATTCTCCATTCTATTTAGCAGTCAAACACCAACGGTGTTATAGTTACATTAGTGACATTGTTTGGTACAAGAAAAGTCCTCTGGGGAAGAACGAAATTGGCAAACTTCTTTCAAAAGCTTCTCAAAACGCTGGTCTGCATGAGGGGAGAGTTACCAACCATTCCGTTCGAAAAACTTGTATTTCGCGGTTTCTTGATCGAGATGTACCTGCCAACTATGTGGCTCAGCTTAGTGGTCATCATAACCTGAACCATACAAAGCTGCATCCACCAAGCATCAGCGAAGTATGTCGTTCACTCTCAGTCGCTCTGCCTCAGCGAATTGTGAAGCAACAAGCTCGCAAACATCCGTAGATGTTACTCAGCATGAAAAACAACATAACTTCTCTGCAAAAAGTTTGAACGCTGTTTATTTGGAATTCAACTTATAAACGGTCCAGTCATTCACATGCCCTCAAAAAGTAAAACCATGCAGTCGCAACACAGCAGCCCAAGCTCATGCGCCAATTTGTGTTTATATTGGAATTTATTCGATTTGTCAAAATTAGAGGATATTTTCATCTATTATTTGCAGTTTATTGTTACAATATATAAATGAAATAATGTGTATTTATATCTACCATGAGGTGTGTGTCTTTTCATTGTAAGTTTGGTGAGATTTAGGACAGTTGCAGTGCGGGCGGAATTGGGGGCGCGGCGAGTTGCAGTGCGACATGGCGACATTAATTCAATATATTATGGCCACATTGTTTATATCAAACATTATACCTATGAATACTCAACAAAATAAACATTTATAAACCTGGTTGTTCCACTTACATGTTTATTGTGTAGTAATATTCTTCCTTGTGAAACTTGGCGCCATTCTGCCGCATTATACTTCGAACCCGTTTTCTGTATACTAATAATAGACGAAGGTAGGAAACCTTCGCTCTCCGATCGACACAAATTCACCACGATAATGGCCATAAAATCATTCCAAATGCTTCCATCGGCGCCAAACTCGGGCAGCACCATGTCCAATAGTTCCTTCAACTAAAAATTTCACCTTTCCACTCAACTTTTGAATAAAGCGAAGAAGTTTCAAACCACTTTCATGTCTACATATGCGTGTGCCAGTTCGTCGCAACACCAACTGTCACGCGTGACGTATTTCCGATTTATCCCGACCCTCCCCATCCAAGGCAACGTAACAAAAAAACTACTGTTGCAATCAGGTTTTTGTTACGTGCCTTGGAGGGGAGGGTCGGGATGTAGACATGAAAGTGGTTTGAAACTTCTTCGCTTTATTCAAAAGTTGAGTGGAAAGGTGGAAATTTGTTGTAACCAACTAATTCGTTGGTTAGTTGAAGGAACTATCTGACATGGTGCTGCCCGAGTTTGGCGCCGATGGAAGCATTTGGAATGATTTTATGGCCATTATCGTGGTGAATTTGTGTCGATCGGAGAGCGAAGGTTTCCTACCTTCCTCTATTATTAGTATAGGACAAACGGGTTTGAAGTATTAGTGAACAGAATGGTGCTAAGTTTCACAAGGAAGAATATTTTACGACACAATAAACATGTAAGTGGAACAATAAGGTTTATAAATGTTTATTTTGTTGAGTATTCATAGGTATAATGTTTGATATAAACAATGTGTCAAATAATATATTGAATTAATGTCGCCATGTCGCACTGCAACTCGCCACGCAGGCTACACTGCAACTGTTCTAAATCTCACCAAACTTACAATGAAAGCCACATACACCTTATGGTAGATTTAAATACACATTATATTGTATATATTGTAACAATAAACTGCAAATAATAGATGAAAATATCCTCTAATTTTGACAAATCGAATAAATTCCAATATAAACACAAATTGGCGTATGAGCTTGGGCCACTTGTGGTCGCAAGCGTCGACTAATCTTTAGTGATGGCGTGGTCTTGTTATTTTTATCAGCCAATGAAATTTAGAGAACATTTTTATAAAGACTTCCGTCTTCAACCATTTACTAGCTTCCTTGTTCTGATTTTGTGGACAATGATTAAATTTTAATAAAGAAACTTTATTTTTGCATCTTAACTTCTCTACACAAAACAAGTGGTCTAATTTCGAGCCGTATAATAAATAATCCGGACAGGCTCACGGCGCTCGGTCAATAACACTGTATATAGTAGCTCTAATACTAACCTTAATGTATCTTCATATGCTTCATAACATAACATATGCTAATCCAACAATTATCACAGTGCTCAATGGTTTGAGACAACTTGACACGTTGTCATTTTGAGCAATCTCATTTTGCATTTCTAATGACGTATCTTTTCTGAGACGAATCAACGACACATTTTTTACGGCGCTGTTAACATCATCCACACGTTTCCTCGAAACAACACTGCTGTAAAAGTATACAGAAAATTAGGACTATATCAGTGAAGCCAGCCAGTCATTAAAACTCAAGCACAAAACTATACAGTTAAGTATTAATGTATGATTATTAGTGCTTCTTTTACATGGCTCTTTATAATAATTCAATATAATAATATCAGAACAATTACGGTAAGGTATAACATATCAAGGTTTTGTATTTTATTATTGTATTATTGTATTTTATTATTGGTGTACTGCGGAAATGGTGTGTAATGGCCTAACATTCAAGCGATAACTACAGTATTCCATCACAAAATACAGGTATTGTTATAATCGTTAATACCTCACATGTATGGTGTATGATAATGTATTAACAATACATTATCATACACCATACAGGTGAGGTATTAACGATTATAATCAGAGGAATCACAGACACAGTGATTGGAATGGTTCCTTTAGCAGGCTCTTTCTGACATTTTAAATCGTAAAATATACATAAAATACACTTTACGTTTCAGTATTCCACATTTCTTCACGCGAAACGTAAGCATTCGATTTTCTTTTCTATGCAAACACAAACAAACAAACACGCGAGGTTCACTCGGTAAGTAAAGTACTCAATACAGAAGTAGAGTATATAATAGTTAAAAAATTAAAATGGATTAAACAGTTAAAATCAGTTACTCGGAGTTTCACGCACTATAAAGCGATCATCACACTGATGATCGCTTCACTTAATGTATATATATATATATATAATATATATATATATATATATATATATATATATATTATATATATATATATATATATATATATATATATATATATATATATATATATATACATGTATATATATATATACTATATATATATATATATATATATATATATATATATATATATATATATATATATATATATATATAATATATATATATATATATATATATTATATATATATATATATATATATATATATATATATATATATATATATATTTATTATATGTCTTGCGAGTCCGAACTGGCGTATTTGAACGCTGATTGGCTAACGTGCGGGTCCGTACTTTACCGTACGGACTCGGTGTACGGACCCGCACAAAAACAACAAACTACAGCAAAATTAAACGAAATAACAAAAAATGCACGGCCAACTCTATTATCCGGAGGAACTAACCGACGAAGATGATATCTTAAATGCTACGGAGACAGAGTACACTTGAGAAAAAAGCAAGCCATTTTAAATAATGTTTTCTCTAAATTATTTCTCGTTGTAGTCGAGACATATAATAAATTCCTTATTAACCTCACAAGCTCGGTCCGTACGGGAAAATATTTTGCTTTCGATCTTTTGAGTACAGACCTCGCCCTTCGGGCTCGGTCTGTACTCAAAAGATCTCAAGCAAAATATTTTCCCGTACGGACCTCGCGCTCGGTTAATAAGTACTTAATATATATATATATATATATATATATATATATATATATATATATATATATATATATATATATATATATATATATATATATATATATATATATATATATATATATATATATATATATATATATTAATATATATATATATATATATATATATATTAAATGAAGAGAGGATTTATAATATCACAACAAAGACATGAGAATAATATAAACGAAGAACCCAAACTCCATCTGACCTTGTTTTCAGTGATGAAGTGTCGAAGCACCGAGTCGCTCAAAGCTCAAAACATTTAAAAACTTAAATCGAACCAGAGAACACAAATGCGAACACATTATGCCTTTCATGGGTTATAAATCTCTAAGTTATATACACACACACACACATATATATATATATATATATATATATATTGATGATATATATATGACACTAGCTGATGAGCTGTTGAGCTGTTCCCGGTTTGGTCTTGAGCTGTTGTACAGCGAAACACGTGTCTGTAGATTGAATTATATATATATATATATATATATATATATATATATATATATATATATATATATATATATATATATATATATATATATATATATATATATATATATATATATATATATATATATATATATATATATATATATATATATATATATATATATATATATATATATATATATATATATATATATATATATATATATATATATATATATATATATATATATATATATATATATTGAAAGGATTTGTGGTGAAGGAAAATTTCGAGTGTTGGAATACATACATTTTAAGACCAAACCGGGACCAGTTGCGAAAAATGCAACTTCAAGGCCTTCCGGCTGGAATTGAACCCGCGATGCTAGTGCAGTGCTTTGACCACTGAGCTACGGAAGCCGTTGCCGAGAGCCTAGTCACGAGTTCTGTATATATGGTGGTAATGCCGGGATAAGATTCTGGGTATATTATAGGTAATATTTGGCATTTCACTCGATCAAACTACATGTTGAAAGGATTTGTGGTGAAGGAAAATTTCGAGTGTTGTAGACTTGAGGGGGGACTTTTTGAGAGAGGAATAATAGGTCTCTTAAAATTTAAACACATAACAACACATATTTTTTCCAAGGAAAGTCCTAAAGTAAGCTATCGGCACTCTGAGCGTTACTTGAGAATCACTTTGGTGAAATTTTGTCATACTGTACACTATATGGCTTTTACCCATGTTTTGTGGTGGGCACTAATATTTATGATAATCTGATTGCATTTTCTGCTTAGTGAATCAATTTTCAATCTTTTGCTGATGTTAGCAACACAATTTAAAAGTAATGTAATTATAACCAATTTCAATTTTTTATTTATAACCAATTTCTGACCTATTATTAGTTTGACCTTCACATGGTCCAGAGCAGTATGGCCTTCCTTGCTTTTCCCTGTGACTGATGACTGGGCCAGAATATATTTCCAAATAAGGCTGACAATAAATTGGAAGTCATCATGAATTACAGTAATAGATTTCTATGTGCAAATAGCACAATCATTGTATCGGTCACAAGAAACTACATATTCAATATGCCATGCAAAAACTTGACATATACTGTATAATGTAAAATCTCACTCTCTAAATTATGGTACAGGGGGAAATACAAATATTTCCCCAACTACAGTAATTCAAACACTGTAGAAAATACTGGGAATTGAACCCTGCGACCCTGGCAATATACAGTACACTAACCGACTTGGCTACAAGTTCAGTATATACCTGCACGACCATGGTGGAAATGCCAATGAAGTGAATGGGTTTATTACTGAGAATATTTGGCACTCAATTAAGGTGGCTCGTGATGGTTTTAAACATAAGTGCATAACTATATTAGACTAAGGTACTTAAGGAAGCCTAGTTAGTAAGTACTCGTACTTACTCGTACCGAGACGAGTCAGGGGTGTGACACAGGCTAGTCTTGTAGTTGCATTTTTCGCAACTGGTTCCAGTCGGTTTATCACACTTACAATTTTCCTTCACTATAACTTTAATATGTCATCCAATTAATGTAGTGTAAATGCCAAATATTCTCAGTAAATTATCCATTCACTTCATAATGGCATAATACCACCATCATATAATACTGAACTTGTTGCTTTGCCTTGAATTTATATTTTTCACAACCCATCTCAGTTGGATCTTCACACTCAAAGTTTTCCTTCACTAGCTATAACTTCAACATTGTCATAACTAAGTTCCAACCAGCAACCAGTTTCTCTTAGAATTAAATCAGTTTATAAATTGCTTTCATGAAGAGCAAGATTTAATATAACAAGACGCCCGCTAGGCGTTAACTCGGGCTACTTGAGATTCAGTGATTTCAATTCAATATACACAAATCTATAGTTGTAGGTACATGTAATGATACGGCTGTCAGTGCAGGGGTGGTTAAATTTTCCATCATTGCAAACCCATAAGATAGTGTTGGCCAACGGCTTTGATTATACGAAGGTGAGTTGGCTCAGTATCCATGCTGCCCCACCAAATGAGCCACCCTGTTTGCTGACCTAATCCAGTTCTAGCCAACAGGGTCAGCCTGGCAAGCGAGCCGGCCTTGTGCTCATGTAATAACAATTCATATGGTCAGTCCGGCAAACAGGTTTAGTTTGAGCAAGTATTAAATCAGTTAATCTTTTTCTCAGTGTATAAGGCATAGCAGTAAATCAAACCATTTAGCTGGCAGTAGCAAGGTGTCATAAGCTATTATAAACAGTTTAAAGAAATGTAATTCAAAATCATTATTTCTTTGAAGTTATATAACATTTTGAGCCAGTAAACATATTCATAATTTTAGCATATTTATTATTTGAGAGGCTTTATACATACTAGTGACTAGTCCAGTGGGCCAGCCGGCTAGCTAATTGTAATATAAAGACAGATTACTGCATAGTTAACTATGTTACTGTCTCGGTTAGCGAGCCAACTCGCTTTCCGTGTAGTCAAGGCCAAAATTCAGACCCGTCACTGGTAAACCAGCAAACAGCAACAAACTCCTTGATCTTGATAGTTGGTATGGGTGTCAGAGATTTATATACTGTGTGTTCATTTGTAAGCATTTGTGTATAATAATACATGTATGAACAATCGATACAAACTTACTGATAACCCAGAACATTTTGGAGCCCCATTTAATCTTACAGGTAAAATATCGAGTGAAACAGGGTTACTCAATGGCAACAATGAGTGTCAGAGATTTATATACTCTAGTCTGTACGTTCATTTGTAAGCATTCGCATATAATAATATGAACAATTGATACAAACTTACTGATAACCCAGAACATTTTGGAGCCCCATTTAATCTTACAGGTAAAATATCGAGTGAAACAGCCCCTTGTAGAATCAGACATATTTAAAACCTATTTTAAGTCTATTTTTACCCTATTTAACCCTATTTTTACCCTATTTTACACCCAAAATGACTATTTTATTTCTATTTAGCTAATTTTGTGAAATAGTCTATGGCTATTTAAAATATATTTAAAACATAGGCAAAACATATTTTGCAAAAATATAGCTCTGAAATAGCTATTTAATTCCTATTTTATGGAGAATTGTGATACTGAGTTGGTTCAAAATAGCTTTTAAATAGCTATTTTTAACTATTTTTGGAAGCCAATACTGAAATAGATATTAAATAGCATGAAAAATAACTCTGAAATAGCTATTTAATTCCTATTTTATGGAGAATTGTGATGCTGAGTTGGTTCAAAATAGCTTTTAAATAGCTATTTTTAACTATTTTTGGAAGCCAATACTGAAATAGATATTAAATAGCATGAAAAATAACTCTGAAATAGCTATTTAATTCCTATTTTATGGAGAATTGTGATGCTGAGTTGGTTCAAAATAGCTTTTAAATAGCTATTTTTAACTATTTTTGGAAGCCAATACTGAAATAGATATTAAATAGCATGAAAAATAACTCTGAAATAGCTATTTAATTCCTATTTTATGGAGAATTGTGATGCTGAGTTGGTTCAAAATAGCTTTTAAATAGCTAATTTTAACTATTTTTGGATGCCAATACTGAAATAGATATTAAATAGCATTAAAAATAGCTCTGAAATAGCTATTTAATTCCTATTTTTGGAGAACTGTGATGCTCACTTGGTTCAAAATAGCTTTTTAAATAGCTATTTTTAACTATTTTTGGAAGTAAACATCAAAATAGATATTAAATAGCATCAAACATTAGCTCTGAAATAGGTACTATATACATTTTTAAGTTAACAGATAACACCAAATGAACTGTAGAGATAGTTAAACTCTCAGTCGATCTTTAATAAATATTTTGATGAAGCAGTAAGGATCCTGAAGAAACATCCATGGAAGAAATCAGCAATGCCAAATCAAACTATAACTATTAGTGAAATTGTATTATATTATATTAAAATAAATGGTTTGAACCTAGGAGTATCATTAGATGTGTATAGTTGATCACGCTGTTGTAGTCTTGATAAAGACTATTGTTGGTGACTGACGCGTTTCGACGGTGTCAGCAGTGATCGTTGAAACGTCAGTCAAGACTACAACTTCACACATCTAATTATATTATATTATATATTATATTATATTATATTATATTATATTATATTATATTATATTATATTATATTTATCATTTATAGACCCAGAGCGAGGGGAATTCGACGAAATATTACCCCAAGGGATAATATTTCGACGAATTCCCCAAGTGGAGGGTCTATAAATGATATATTATACCGAAACAATCTTCAATGCTGTCTTGAAACGTCTAGAAACGTCTTGTAGTTCCTCCATTGTTTACAGTATCGTGGGGTATTCGAACTCGAATTACCCGCTGATTACGTCATCAGCGGGTAATTCGAGGTTAAAGCGGGAAATTCGAGTTTAAATTGACTTGTCACGTGGTTCAAATCTAGCTCTTTGATTGGACAATTTATAGTTGAGGTATAATATTATATTATATTATAACTCGTACCCAGGCTCCACCTTATGTTTGGATTTACTATTATATAATCTATGACCAGTTGCGACAAAATCTGTTTTAAATAAAATGTAATAAAAAACTACTAAAATGTAATAAAAAATAAGTTACATGAAGAGTAGCTGTTGTCTTTGTTGCTTTTTGGTACCAATTTCAAATAATTTTGATGAATTTATGCGAGTTCTACGGCACTATACAATAATGCATGATACCGCCACAACCGGTATGCATTTTGTATCCCTCTCAATCCCTATCGCCCCTCCGCCCCTCCCTCAACCCTAAATCTCTTTCGTGAAGTTGTTCGCTCAAACCACAAACGAAAGCTGATATGGCCTCATTTGCCACAGTGACGTCAGGACTCAGTAAGGACAGATTATGGCGCAACCAATCACAACAGAGTTCTGAGTCAGGTGTGGTATTTAGTATTCTGTGATTGGTCAACACTGATAGGTGTGATCATGCTTTTCAAGGCTTCAAGCATCGCGCTATATTCAAAACTGAAAAATGCAATCTGCACGTATATTTTTCCGAACGAAAGAAGATTATTTGTGATAATGGAAACTTCTAACAAAGGGAGAACTATTAGAAAACTCAAAGGTAAGGTTCAAAAGAAAGTGATTTTAAAATCCGTCAAGGCAATAGTGTATTTTGCTTGTCCTTTGAAAGGATAATAATAGAGTTGATATAGCATATTAATTCTGATCTATTTGTGAATTTGCGTTGCTTTGTAGAGCCAATGGAATTATTGATTTTCTTCCCGAAAGATTACTCCGCCGTTACAGTTTCAAGAAACAAGGTTTTAGGAACTACTCAACAACTAAGTGGTTTGAAGGAAAATACCTGGGAGCACGTGGATATTGGCGAGCCAGGACCATGAAAAGGTCTAATAAAACCGGTGAGCCAAACACTTTCATGTGTCTATACGTACAGTTTGTGATAATGAAGATTATATATAAGTGTATATTTATGATTTATAGACTCAGAGCGAGGGGAATTCGACGAAATATTACCCGCGAGGGATGATATATCATTCGTTCGAACCGTCGAACGGCGTTCGAATAACTTGCTCACGGCTTGCTACTAGCGTTCATCAGTATTCAGTCAGTGCTAGCGAATGGCTTGCTACTAGCGTTCGAACGGCTAGCGTACTAGCGTTCGAACGGCTCGCTACTAGCGTTCAAACGTTTGTGAAAGTCGACGAATTCTCCGAGCGTAGGGTCTAAATTATATATTATACATGCGGTCTTGAAAATATATGAAACGTCTTGTTGTTCGGCTCGTATTTCGCGCGTGGCATTAGGTTTCGCACGTGATACTCGAGTCGAATTGGGAAATGAATACACAAAATTATTATTCCCCTCCACCGCGGGTTCTTAACAAGATTTCTGTGCCATCTAGAAATCTTTGGACAAATTACAAGTAAATAATTAAATATTTAATAGTTAAACATTATCTGAGACTGGTATGGTTACTTACTATAGACATTTTCCCAGTCCTAAATTTTACCAGTAAAAATTCTGGTAAAAATGGTTTAAGTTGGTACTCAAAAACTTTCTGTGGCACTGGTATACTCTGCCTTAGTTTATATCAGTACAGACTTTAAATTACCACCACTTATATCATATATATTTGACTACAGCAAATGATTGTAAAATTATTTGCAACATTGAGTAATTAATTATAATAATTAATTTTCCATTGCAAAAATTGGTTATGGTGTATGCTAATCATTGGTGCTAATACTGTAGATAATTTTAGGTTAAACAGCATTTTGTCAAGAAAATTATTAGATATTTTTAATAACATAGCTACCTTCATTTTTCAGCTCATTTGTGCACTTATTTTGATTGGGGGACTCCAACTGGTGAAGAGAACCAATGAATATCCAACAACACATAGCAGATAAGTGTAGGAATTTGAACAAGAAAAAATATAGCTATTATTTAAAAACTAAAAATTATTGTTATATAGCTGTGGCTTCCCTAGATATAATACAGACTGTCATATTGGTTGGTTTGTGATCACGTGGGCTTATAGATAAATTCAAATGTCGACTGAGCAGGCAATAAGTTGTTACCGGGTAATTATTGCCCACTTGGGCAATAATTTTTGAATTGTTAAAACTGTTGCGTGGATAGCCATGTATGTTTAGTTTTTCTCCATCGCTATATAACAAAACGCTTAATGTCTGCTACCTTGCAAAATAGTTAGTTTTGTTTTCCCTTGAGTCTTGATGTTTCCCTCGACTTCGTCTCGGGAAACATCAAGCCTCTCGGGAAAACAAAACTAACTCTTTCCCTCGAGAGCAGACATTAAGTGTATATTATTTTGAGACATTAATATAAATGTATCATTGTTACTTTAACATACTAAATTATTTGGTCTTAATATTAATGTATATATTTTAAAGTGTTTATTTCCAATAGCAAGTTAGTTAAATATTCATTTGAATGTATCATATATTTTCAACTAGTTCCCCAATTATTTTAAAAAGTAGCTATAGTTTCATTTTCTCTGGGTGCCAGTGGTTTTTCCGAAGAAGAACCACTGGCACCCAGGGTAAGTTTCATTATGAACTAATTAAAATATTTATTTTAAAGAATTAGAGTTAAGTTATATTTTGTCACAAGTAATACAATATATCTCTGCGCAGTTTAGGAAACCTTGTTTATGATCTGCCTTTCTAAGAGTCCCAGGTGGAATTCCCATATTCCACAAGGGATGACATTAATTTAATACCTGAATCAACCTGATACAATTTCCCATACAAATTTTTGTATTAAAATCCCAAGCGGGATCCAACTTCAAAATCCCAGGCGGGATTACCTAGGATCCCAAGTGGGATTTACCTGGGTGGGATTTGCACGGTGGGATCCCATTCCAAATTCCCAGGATCCCACCGGGGATCCCTGGGATCCAGGACTATAATCATACTATTTATTATCTATTTTTAACTACAGTATATTAGGAGTTAGGACCATGTTTTAACTATTTATTATTTATTTTTTTACTATATTAGGACTATGTTTTAACTATTTATTATCTATTTTTTAACTATATTAGGACTATGTTTTAACTATTTATTATCTATTTTTAACTATATTAGGACTATATTTACTATTTATTATCTATTTTTTAACTATATTAGGACTATGTTTTAACTATTTATTATCTATTTTTTAACTATATTAGGACTATGTTTTAACTATTTATTATATATACTATTTAAAACCTATTTTATTGCTATTTGACTGGACCAAGTAAATTTAACAAAATCACAACATAGGAAAAAAATAGGGTTCCACTTAGGTAGGAAAAAAATAGGTTTTTATATTAATTTAAATAGGAAAATCATAGGGAAAAAATAGTAAGCCAAATAGAATTATATCATATGTTAAAAATAGGAAAAAAATAGTTTAGAAAAATAGGAAATAAATAGGAATTAAATAGTGTCTGATTCTACAAGGGAGGGTTACTCAATGGCAACAATGAGTGTCAGAGATTTATATACTCTAGTCTGTACGTTCATTTGTAAGCATTCGCATATAATAATATGAACAATCGATACAAACTTACTGATAACCCAGAACATTTTGGAGCCCCATTTAAGCTTACAGGTAAAATATCAATATCAATATAAGTGAAACAGGGTAAAATTCGATAGCAACATTGCATACTTTAATAATAGTACTTGGTATATGTGAAACAATAAACTATAGCATCGACTTTATTTTGTATAACATAACATGATAACAATAAACAATACAGGCAACAAAGTTTATAAAAATATTACAGTTACCTCAGAACAGTTAACATATTTTCAAAAAGCATTCATACGTTGAGTTTCATATTAAATTGTTAAACATAGGTTTAATCGAGTACACGTACATCAGCGTACAGGTACGGCATTTTCAGTGTACGGTTATCGAGATCGCAGACAGAGACCACCAAGGCACCAACCGTGTCTAAATCGCTCGTTATCTTTTAGTGTAGCCGTAGGTCTTCGGCGATTGGCGTGTGCGATTGTAAGCATCGTGAGATCAAGATACTGCCAGCCACATCAAATATTTTCAGTGAAGAACACTCGAGGAAAGGTAACCAGATGAATATTAAAAATATGACAATGGCGCATAAATATATGCAGGTTCAGATCGATCTCGTACCCAGTCCCAAGTGGGATGATGCAAGAATTGCCATTTCGCGACATTGCCAAATAAACAGAGCCCTTTTTAAGACTCCGAGTAATAAACAGTTCTACAGTAATATTGGTGCATTTTCCTTCAGCCTTCAGGGGCTTAACTGGCTCATAAGACCTTTTTCAGCAATCTTACAAAGGTCTTATGAGCAATTGACGAAAGCTGATCAATATAAATGTTTCATCCCGGTTTATACGAACAGCGACTCAGTACTCACTCGACGAATATATCAATGGCGTCCAAAATTTATGGCGATTCGCAATTATGAAATACAAATATAAGTATTATTAAACATTAAGAGAGAAGTAGATTATCGCCAAAGTCATGAATAAATTATATACAACTCACCAGTCGCAGCAATTACGCGCCCCAGATACGCTTTCCAGCCACCTTTAGGCGGTTTGACCGTTTGACCACTGGCACTGCTTTGCCAAAACAACAGTGATCAATTCCATGCCTTCTTTCTTCGGAATAACGAGCATAATCGCGAACAAAATCTTCAGTAAGGATAGTCGTCTAGTTGGTAGAAGTCCAGTGGATCAATACGTATTTCATCTCGCTTCTAGATAGGTTTCATACGTCAAATAAAGTTATAAAGATACGCGAGCTTCTCTTCGGACGCAGAACATGTAAAATCGCGAAGCGACGAGCGCACTGTCTATATATAGACTGGATAGAGCATGTATTGTCTGAAAATGAAGCTTCCGGTTACTCGCGGCGGCCATATTGGAAGGTCCCAACTGGATAGAGCAACCTATTGTTTCGGAGTCACGAAAATTGAAGCCGGAAATAGCTAGCGGCGGCCATCTTGGAGTGACCACTTTCTGTGACTACGCTATATACGGGGGCGTACCGTACGGGGGGGTGTGGGGGGGTGTGACACCCCCCCACTTTTCACTGAATTGGTCGGTAAAACGCGGAGTCGGTCGGTAAAGCCTGGCATCGTCGGTAAAACCGATTGGTCAGACCGGAAGTTGGGAAAACCTTGTAATAGTTAAGGCTGTCGGTAAACTGTTCGTCATATTAGATGGTTGGTAAAATTCGATTTAATTGCATGGGTTAATGTTAAATTAATATTCCTGAGCTTACAAACCTCCCTTTTCCCGATTTCCGATCCAACCTAGTACCCAGGTACTTTTCTCCGAAGCAGCGCCGAGACAAGGCAATGGAAGAAAATCTGCGCCCACGCATAGGCGTAGCAACCGGGGGACTGAAGGCCCCCAACATTTTAAATGGGGGGCTGAGCCCCCAAAAATCAGGACAAGCGTTGCTAAATTTAATGTTTTTTTTCTCAATTGTATTAGTACGACTATAGAGGCTAGGAGAGAAGCTACTTAAGAGTTAAGGTAATCTACCTACGGGGTTCATCTACACGAGATTTTACAAACGGTATAACCTGAAGTGTTAGCCAACCCCTAAACCCTTGCCACGCGAGTGTTAGATTGAATCCCAGACCCTTCTGTCAGTACTAGGCGCAAAAATGGCGTCACGGTAAGAGGCAGCAGGCAACTCTTGGATTCATTTGAACTATGATCGCTGCAGAATTAGATGAAAAAGTTTGCTCAAATTGCTGCAAATTGTCTTTCCGAGCTTCTAGATTTCAAAAATTTCCGGGGAAGGACCCCCGCACCCCCCTAAAAATGCGGTCACTGATTACCTACTTGTCGACTTCAGCCCAGCCCCCCCCCCCCCCAACTTTAAATCCGCTCCTACGCCTCGGCGCCCACGTGTTCGTCGGTAAAACTAAGACGATACACCCCCCATCCAAAATGGTCACGGTACGCCACTGGCTATATAGTTTTACTTAGGCGAAGCCGAGTTTTCGCGTATTTAAGCAATTATCTGTTCACAAATCGAACTCATCCCAAATATCCTAAGAAGTAGAAAGTATTCAAAGGTATTTGGACTAAAAATCTTGTAAGTTTAGGCGGAAAACGTCTGGAAAATGATTCCCACAGGCCACAGCTCCATGTTTTGAAGTCCTGCAAAGACAAAGTGCAAACCGCCAAGTAAGAAGCTTGGTCGTTGAATTGTCAGTGGTTTGGATCACTCAGGATTTATTTACTGTATCTGGACAAAGGTTTTAAAGACTCACTAGTCACTGTGGTAGCGCTTTCGTTCTTTCTCTTAATTTTTGTAGTTACTCAACCTATTTATCCAAATATACTATTATATATAATATCTATATATATTAGTACAGGTTGTCGAATGCTACTGTAATTATCTAAATACTAAATAAGTTTCTGTGTGGTTGTACATTACTGCTTTATTAATTAATATTGTTGCCTTTGATTGCTTAGCTTTCAGCAAGAGGTACATTATTGTTGTTTTCACTTATTTATTGAGTCAAAATTTATATCACTGTTACAATATCATATATGATACATAATTCTGTGGCTTATGTTTGGGGGAGCTTATTTTGAGAAGGATTTTTGTATAGAATGCAGAGGACTTACCTTTGGGAGGTCTTATTATTGGAAGTTTACAGTATGTGTTTTATGGTCAAACATTGTCATCAATGGTTCCTGAAGTGACCCTGGCTTAATCCTTTAAGCAGCATATTTTTTTCGAAGTGACTATATGACCGGCAGTTTCCATTGTTGCGACGGCCGAATCTGGCGAGTTCAAATCACACAATGGACATCTTTTTTGTGAATTTTCTTTCAATTTTTTTCTTTCGTTTTTCTCTTGATTTTTAACGGTTAAGGTTTGGTTAGGGTTAGGATTTGGGTTGTGATTAGGGTTTATTTTAGAATTATTGTTACGATTACCAACTGCCGGTCATTTAGTTTTTCATAAACCGTGACCGGCTGCCGGTCATATAGTCACAGCGTATTTTTTTCAGAGAATTTACCAGTGCAATGATGGCTGTGGTTTATCACAGATAGCATGTCATGATCATACATATATTTGCAATTGCCAGGTAAATTTATTTTGGCAATATACTGACAATTATGTTATGAAAAAGGAGGAAAACAAACCCAATGAACCAGGCACCAAACAGCTACTACTTTTAAGTTTCAGTACGTCAATGTACAGTTCCTCACCAGGATTAATTTTATTAGGATTCAATGTGATGACATGCTGCATTTGTGTTCCTTTTATGGTTCCCATTTGTGCTTGTCTAAACCCAGGGGATAATTCTGTCGCTTTGGTGTTCATTACCTAACACATGTTTTATCAAACAGGTTTATTGGTAATATTAAAAATGGCACCATTTCTAGTTTGTAAATGGTGGTGAATTTATAGACCATACAGCTACAAATAGACTTGGCCAACAAGTTCATGGTGTCCCAATCCCTTGTGACAATGTATTGATAGTGACACTAAGAACTTTATTATACACAAGTCATTAACATTTATGTGCATGAGTTCACATAAACTTTATCTGATTTAAGCTAGTATTGGCCTTGTCTTGTTTTTCTCAGGTACCCATCATGTTTAGAAGGTCTAGAAATTTAATAAAAACAGCAGCATTTAGCTTGGGAGAAATGGCTGGTTTATCTGAACCAGTACTTTTCTAGCAACAGTATGAAGGAAACTATTATCAACCTGGGGTAAAGATTTTCCAAATCCACTATATGAATAGAAGCTTGACATGTTCTCAATTATACTGTACAGACAGTACAGTATAATTAACTGTATTTTTGAGGAAAATTTTGAAGAAAAGAATGTTCTAAATTAACTAGGAGAGCACACTTGTTTCACAAAAAGGTGGTAAACCTCCAAATTAAATTCATTTAATCTTTTATGGCAAATGGCCTTAATTGTTGTTGATAACAAAAAGATGAATAAAATTTTAAAATAGTGACATAAATTTTGACTTTAAATAAATAAGTGAAAACAACATTAATGTACCTCTTACTGGAAGCTAAGCAATCTTGTTCAAAAAATTGATATAGTGGATTTGGAAAATCTTTACCCCAGGTTGATAATAGTTTCCTTCATACTGTTGCTAGAAAAGTACTGGTTCAGATAGTTCAAAAATTGAACTACAGACGGTACCGTTTCGGCCTTTTGGGCCTCATCAGTGTAGTGCTGATGAGCAGGATGAAGATGACTGCTATTTGCAGTCACCCTTGATGCACACAAAATGTGGGACATCAAAAACCATGCCAGAGTATATATATATATATATATATATATATATATATATATATATATATATATATATATATATATATATATATATATATATATATATATATATATATATATATATATATATATGTTTGTGTGTGTGTACGGTACGGTGCACGGTTTTTAGTTATACGGTGAATGAAGATTTGTGTTCATAAAGTTCATAAAATGCAGTGTTCAAAACATATCGTCGTCGAAAGATGTCAAGTTCGTTAATTTAAGATGGCGTCAAAACCAAACCCGTTTTTGCTTTCTTAATGCTGTTAATAATAAGTTACAAAGATAATTTTGCAAATATATTCGAGAATGTTATTCAGGCTTTCATTTGAAGTATAGCGTGAGTTGTTAGAGTTAGTATTTCAAAAGATATCGTCGTCGGAATATCTCATATATTTTTGGGAGTTCGTGAATCCAAATCGCTTTTTTAAAGATGATAGCAATCGGTTACAAAATAATTATTTTTGTAGGTATATTAGAGACTATTAATCAAACTTTCATTAGATATGTAGAATGTAGTTCTTAGAGTTAGTACTTCAAAATATCTCGTGGTCGCAAAATTTTATATTGTGTCCATGTTCGTAAATTTAGGATGGCGTTGGAATTCCAATATGGCGTCGAAAATATAACATTTGTTTCACTAATATTTATTACGTTTTAAAGAGTTGTCTACAAAGATGTAGGATATATCAAAAGAAAGCTATTGGCGCTAGATTTAATTCAATATATAACAGAAATATCGTACAATTAAAGCTTTTTAATGTATGAATTTCATAAATCCAAGATGGCGTCTGATTGTTTTGATATTGTAACTTTTTAAATATGAGCCCTAAAAAGGCGTAAGATATATCGAACGAGCTTTAATATAATGTATACATAGTACAAGCAGTGTATTGTACTGTATAAAGGAAAATGTTTTTAACTGATGAATTTGTGATGATAATGGCATATTCATCAGAAATCCTTGGCAATATTTTGAAATACTTTAGCTGGAACATTACACAATATACAGAATTAAGGCCCTTGAAAAATGCAATTTGGTGTGTGTATTTTAGTCTCCTAGCTGAAAATAAACAAATATACAATTTTAAAAACAACTTCAATTTTGTTTCCAAAAATGGAAAATGAAGTTTTCACTTTATTATTCAGGTTATAACTTTTTAACTACTTCTCTTAAAATTATGTGCTATACATTGTTAGAAAGCTTTATCAACAGGTTTATTTTAATATATAGCACAAATTTCCAGCATTAAAGGAGAGGTTTTCACTTCTAAATTTTTGATGATACTTAATTGCAAAAGAAATGTTTGGCAAATTTTTGAAATGTTTTAGTTGGAACCTTGTGCAATATATTAAATTAAAGTGCTTGTAAAATGAAATTTGCTTTCTAAATTTTAGTCTTGTAGCTAAAGGGAAAGATGTTTAAAATTTGAAAAACAATGATTTTTCAAAAAACCTCTTAACTACCTCTCTTAAAATGATATACCAATTCATTGTTACAAAGCTCTTGTCAATAGGGTTATTTTAATATATGACACAAGTTTTCAGCATTAAAGGAAAGCTTTAAACATTTAAATTTCTGATGATATGTGTAGGCTTACAAAATTTTGAAATTCTTCAGCTGGAACTTTGTAATAAGTATCTAACTAAAGAGAAACGTTTTTAAAATTTGTGAAATAACTTCCATTTATTATAGGCTTATCTGATTTATTATACAAATCCTGTGACTGTGCATTAATAAATACACACTTCGGTTAGTATAATCTGCAGAGCTAATATCACTGACAAATATAAAATACAGTTACACAAGCAGTCCAGCAATTTTTGGAATACCAACACCAGACCCATCAGCTAATGCTCGGGCCCCGACATGAGATGTATTTACCTCTCTAAAACTAACGCTTATCTGACAAAAACACAAATTCTTATACCCTAAAACTAACCCTAAAAGAAAACCCTAACACTAACACTAACAATAAAAAACAAAAGAAAGAACAAAGAAGTAAAATAATTTTTAAGAAAAATTAATTGACCAATCCAAAGTTTGAACCAATACACTAGCGCTCAGAAACCCGGACAGTATAGTGTTGTGGTTTGTGTCCGGGTTTCTGACTTCTGAGCGCTAGTGTCCTGGTTCAAACCTTGGACTGCTCACTTAATTTTTCTTAAAAATTGGTTTTACTTCTTTGTTGTTTCTTTTGTTTTTACTGTTAATGTTAGGATTTTCTTTTAGGGTTAGTTTTAGGGTAAGAATTTGACTGTGTTTTTGTTAAGATATAAGCGTTAGTTTAATAGACAAATCATGTTGGGTTCTGGTGTTGGTATTCCAAAAATTCTGGACTGCTTGTACTGCATTTTATATTTGCCAGTGATATTAGCTTACGACGTTTCGTGGAAAGAAAATGTTCGTTTTTCTTAAGGTGAATTTATAGTTAATTATATCGTGTGGTCGTCTGCGATCCAGATGAAAGATGAAATGAAAAATATACCCAGTCTGCAGTCTGAGTCTGCAGATTATTCTGACCGATACACACTTGATGTACTCTTTAATAAACGAGCAGCAGTGTTTTATCAGATTGAAATCACGAGGGCGTAGCACTAGTGTTTTAAATCTGATAAAATACGTGCTGCGATTTATTACACGGCTTCAAAAACGACCCATTCGATAAGTTCATTCGTTCAGTTGCTGTAGTAATTTTTAAAATAAATGTTGTCTGAGTCAAGATAAAGTTGATGTAAATCAGGATGATTTTTATCAAATTAAAAAAAACAACATGGTAGTGATTTCTTTTCTCTTTTCCTCGTGAATTAATAATGATTTTTGAAGAAACTATAAACTGTTCAATCCTTTCGACTTTAATTTGCATGACATTAGTAACAACACAATAAACAATACAGGCAAAAAATAAAGAAAATTACAAATATTATAGTTACAGAGTTCATATGTTGAAACTGTTCACGTTCGGGTAATAACAGCATAGCTGGATGTTTACCTGCACCATTTGAAAGTTGACTTCATCAAGCACATGATTCTTTGTGCTTCTATTTGCAGGATTTGAGTGATTTGAGCAACATTTTTCATTTTTCAACATTTTTTTTTAACAACCCATTTAAACGAGTTTTTGAATAAGATTGATCGAGTACACTTGTTCAGCGTTCGTATTTGAGATCGCAGACCAACTCGTTTCCGAGATTGCATCTCATCTTCTAGTGTAGGTCTACCCCGATCGGCGTGTGCAATTGTAAGCATTGTGAGCTATATCTATGATCAAGATATACTTGTACTAATCAACAATTAAGTTTATCCAAGTAAGAACAATTTCACGAACAAAGGCGACCAGATCAGTTTGAACTTTGAAGCGAGAAGTTTAGCACGCCTCAGAAAATCGGGAGTAAACGAACTAATTTATAAATAAAGAGAAAAACTATCATTATGGACGCCATTTTCCCAGTAGTGCGTCATCATTGGTTGACATGGCAACACCATATACTATTTAATTGGTACTAATTTTTTACAAGATTTCTTATGTGCTATATTTTTGTTGAATTTTATAATATTTAAACCTACCAAACATTAAAAACATAGTCCCAGGATAGAAAAGGTATAGAGCCACCTAAGAGACTACAGACGTATTAACATTTTACAGTTTTCTAACATGTTGCCGTGTAAATATTCTGCCTCAAATAGTTTTCACTTCGTCGCTTGTAGGTGTATGATTGTTAGATAATTATGTTGAAATTGGTGGTTGCGAATAATGTCGACCTGCCGGTTGGACGGACGATGATTTCGGAGCACTCAGTACATATGACCAGCGGTGCAGGTTATCATAGGGGTCAGGGGCGGCTGGGAGCCCAAATATTTAGGTATTAGACTATCAGTTTTCCTAGGGGGGTCTGGGGGCATGCCCCCCCAGAAATTTTTTAAAATTTGGGTCTCTGAAACGGCATTTCCCGCATTCTGACAACGATTTTCAGGAAAATTTAATAGTTCAAATTCATGTTTTTTATGGAACATTTTATCGTTTTTTTACGAAAAATTTGCCCAAATCGGTCATGCGCTCTTAAATTATAAAATATAACAAAAACTGAGATTTGAAGGAAAATAATCAGAAAATAATCACGATTTAAAAACGACAACTGTGTCTGTGACCACTCACCACCACGTAATTATCCTTTAATATTACGCGTAAAAAGTTACACTATAAGCAACATTAAGTATATATCGTGCAACGCATGAAATTAAAAATATATTTAATATTATATATACAGAAATGAATTTAGAATTTAGGTAAGTGATATATTTACATTACAATCTATATAAAGTTCTATTTTCTTGATAGTCTCGAAAACCGCGTCGGATTTAATGATTTGAATCGGCTGATGACGTTTTCTTTAAAATCTTGTTTTTTCCGCGAGCCATCTCAACAGTTTGTGCTCGACTTGTAAGAAAACAAGATTTTCTTTTCTTTCTTGCAACATACTCGATCGTGCAGGGGACACCACTCGCTTCATTCTGCTGAAAACCCTTTCACAATGCACGCTTGTCAGCGGAGTTGCAACTGCAAGTTCTAACAGTGTCATTGCTTGTGGCAGTGCATCTTCAAGTTCAGCTTTTTTTATGACCATGAGTAGGTCTTGTAGGCCGGCCTTCCCCTCATTGATGTTATCTACGTCAATGTCGTCTTCGTCTGCCATTTCAAACTCGTCGTGGTCTTCAATTGTCTCCTCCTGCCGTTCTCTGAGACGTCTGCGTTTGGCTTTCTTTCTTGTCACAACTAAATCACGCTCGCGTATGATGGACTTGAGGAGAATTTCTATTTCTGTGCTATTGTATAGGACATTTAGGTTGTTCTCAAGAGCGACAGAATCTGGCACTACAAACGGGTACAGCTGGTAAAGTTCTTGGATCAACAACCTATCGTTCCCAGATGACGAAGTTTTCCTTTCGTTGAACTTTTTTGGGTTAACAAGGTCTACCCACTTGAACTTGTCCAGGTTTTCAAATCGCCAAGCTATCTGATCTGCAAACTCGATTTTGACTCTGCCAACAGTAAGCAACATGGCAGCTTTCCAGCGCTCGTGCGTTGACTCGTGCGTTGATTGTGCGCCAGTCGTTGTGTGCCCCATGCCCCTCCAACCTCTCTTTTCACGAATCTGTGGCAGCTCTGGGTCCACCGTTATTGTATCATCCCAAATCTTATCGAGATTAACATTAGCCAGTGCTCGCTGAAAGTCTTCAATCATGGACTTCAGTTGGATAGGATCAAGTGTTGGTTTCTGCATAGCTACCATTACTGGCGTACAAAAATCAAACAACTTTCGGTAGAATTTCAAAAGAAAGACAAACTCGACATGCTGCATCTGCATTCCTAAGCCTCTGGCAGTAGCTTTGGTTGTAGATTTTTCATTTGCATCATTCATTATTTCAAAGAATTGCGCTCCAATTTCTTCGTAACAGGAATCGATGACTCCAACCGATGCATCGCGAGATAGCCAACGTGTATCTCCAGGTCTGGGCACTGACCGCCCCAAGTTGTGCGTGCGTTTGGGGCTGCTTCGGAAAAAACTGACAATTTTATCTACAATGTCAAAAAACCGAACCACCTCTTGGATTTTATTGGCTGAGTGAGCAGCGCAAAGAGACATTCTATGAGCAACGCAATGATTATAAAATGCAAATGGGAATTTCTCTCTCATCTTCTTTTGAACTCCATTTAGTTGACCACTCATTGCCGGTGCGCCATCGTACGATTGCGCTATAAGTTTCTGTCCATTATTTTCTGGAGTAATACCATAATCCTTCAGCGTCTTCAGTAATATTTCTGTTAAGCCGGACGCCGATTGGTCATTTGAGGAGTTCACCAAACCTAGTAAATGCTCTTCAACTTCGCCATTATTAATTAATCTCACAGAAACAGCAGATTGCTCGACGTTGCTAAAGTCACTGGTATCGTCCATCATGACAGCAATAAACAAGGATTTTTGCACGCGCTGCTTTATTTCTTTTTTGACTTCCTCAAATACGCATTTTATGAAATCATTTTGTGGGTCATGCGATGTATAGGTAACACGGTCTTGGTCAAGGAAAGATCTCAGTTCGTGACTGTAATTACCAAGAAGATCAATTAGTTCTAAGAAATTACCTCGGTTTGACGACGCCTCTGATTCGTCGTGACCACGAAATGCTAGTCCTTGGGCCGACAGGAATATTATAACATCAATATGATGATGAAGTAACTTGGAAAATCGCGTTGCGTTGTGATTGTGTTGTAAGATTTCTCTACGATGTGCTTCATCAAGGGCGCACGCAATGTCAGCGTTCCCAAGCAGCTTATATGCAGTGTGATGGTTGATGTGCTTTTTCGAAGCTTGGTGACTATTTGCCAAATTGTAAAGATTTGATCCGGAAGATGTATAGCCAGATTCTTGTACGAAAGAAACTTTTTTCATCTTAATGAAGAAACAAGGAAAGTTCACGTTATATTTTTTAAAGTGCCAAAATAATTGCACACCGGCATTTCCGAATTCCGGTGTGATAACATCATAACAACATGTATAAATGATTTTTTTAAAACCTGCTATTATCTAAACTTTATTTCTAAACTTACCTTTGACAAATCACCCATAACTAAACATGGCCAACAATAGTAAGTGTTACGCTGTTCATCTCCGCAAATCCACTTGTAATTATCGTATACCGATTCACAAGTTCTGTTCTTTAGCCGAACTGTCGGACAAGGTCTCCCATCTTGTTTAAAACGTAATCTATGCTCATGAGAAAGTTTTCCATGACTTGATAACAAAGAAAATATTTTCAAAACATCCCAGCGATGCCCCACGCTTGCCTCGCCTTCGCAAGCCATGTGCCACTGCCAACATGGACCTGTTGTCAGTTGTACAATAATTAATAATTGCGCTTCACGACTTCACGTGGTTGCGTGATGTGCTAACAATGCAAATCAGCAAATGATCATATTACGTTGATCTCAGATGACGCTGTGGCCAAGGTATTAGAATCGCAAAACTAATACCTTCTACAATAATGTTGTTTTATATACAAATATTTACTCCGTTCTCTCATTTAAACGCAAACATATGCCTCTATGTTGTTAAATACGAATTAAAGAAGCTTTTAATATCATAATAATCATGAAAAAGTGTTGAAAATTGCCGTTAAAAACTGCTAGTACTTGGCTTCAATATTATGATTGTATTAACATATTGTAGCGCGCTGTACTATGTTCAATAGGCGTTTATAGTGACAAAATTGGAGATTTATACTTTGAAATGCTAAATACTATTAACTGTGGTACTGTGAAGAGCATTGTAGACGTTTTGTAACCCAAAACAAGGCAGTTTAAATCCAAATTTCACGCACCAGTCTTGAAACTTCGAAATTAAAATATAAAACAGCGGGCGCCTGTGATGAAATTTGACTCCAAAAATCCCTGTTTCTGCCTCGCCAAGGTATTAGATTATAGATTCTAATACCTTGCGGTATAAGCCTTTCAAATGCAAACTTTCATTTCCGTCCGTTTCTCAGTTTAGATCGGCGCTTCAAAAAACTAAAATCTTTGGTTTTGTTGCTCTTTTAATCAGGTTTTAAACGAACGCTAAGATATACTATTTGTTTCTGATTCATAATTCTGATTGTTAAATATTTTAATTTTATTATTTTGCAACTATTTTCGGACAAAAAAAAGGTATTAGACTAATACCTTTAATACCGTAGCGCGCCGCCCCTGATAGGGGTAAGTACTTCGTCTTGCAGGGATATAGCGAACCTATACCACTAAACAAGAGATTAGGGTTAAGGTTAGGGTTAGGGATTCGCTATATCGTGCAAGATGAGGTATTAACCATCATAGATGATGGATCGAAACATTTTGACACAATTCCGAGCATTTCACTTCTTATAGAATTTTCTAGTTATAATTTATTCAACCTAATAATTGCTTGTTATGCTTTGTAGAATTCAACATATTTTTGTTTGTAATATAACAGAATCATCCCTAGCTGTTGATCACCAGGAACCAAGCAACAGTTTTCAAAACAAAAGAAAGTCAAAAGATCAGCTGGAGATGAATGCTCATGGCTACAAAGGCTATAGACGTTGCACATTTATGTCGTTTTCCTGTTTAATCCTAACAGTTTTGTTCATTTTTATTCTCCAACCAAAGGTTGTGAGTCGTATTGATTTTATAACGCAAAAATCAACGTGGATTAGCTTTTTCACTTCAACACAAGACACAGAAATCGAGTTCAGAAGACAATGGTTGAGAATGCTCAAGGCGCGTGTGGACTGGAAAGGAATATTAGCGCCGTGTCTTGGGCAGATGGAGCTGAATCATACAATGCCCGGATTTGGAAAAGTTAATGTAACGTCCAGCGAAAAAAGCTTCGTTAAATTTATGGATATCCGACCAGCTGGTCAATTTTCAAGAATTTTCATTCAGACGAGAACCAATGATGGTAGAAATAAAACTATTGGTGGTGATTTCTGGAATGTAACCCTGTCGGGTCCCGCTCGAATCTCAGCCACAGTTATTGACCATCGTGATGGTACATATGAAGCATTAGTACTGCTTATGGATCCTGGATACTACATTGTCGATGCAGTTGTACAATTCAGTCTGTGCGGAGGACTCAAGGAACCACCGGAATTCTGGTTTGGATACGGTAAGTAAAATTACAATCATGGTACGTGTCCATCCTAAGAAATTTGAGCCGGCATGTTAAGAATACATTTAATACTTTCAAAATAGGATATAGTTATCAAGCATGAATCAGATCTACTCGTTGTTTTTAATTACCTAAAAACACATAGGTCACGTGATCGTGGGAACCTTAACACAACAAGTCTTGTGAGAGTTGCTAGTTTAATCATTATCGTAACACCGCAGACATCTGTCGCTTTTGATCGAGGGGTTAAGCAGTAACCATTAAGATATATGGCAGAACAAAGATTGAGAACGCATATACAACAGGAAGACCAGTGACACCGATTGAGCTTATGAACTGAGATTGTTTGTGAGCATTGTATATGTGCACAACCTCTTATATTCTGATGATCAGTAAGATGCTGATGTTCTAATCATTGAGCTAAATGGCTGAGATGGAAGAGTTTTTTGTACTTGACTGACCAACCTTTATCACATGGCTTCTCTAACAGTTAAACACAAAAATAAAATAATGGTTATATTTATTGATACAATATCACGAGGTTATTGAATAACGGATTTCCTGCAGAAAAGCACAGTACGTGTCAATGAATTTTAGAAAACCGTCAAATCAATTTAAATTTCACTAACCCTAGCTTGATATCATTCACAATATCTCTTCAATAGCTCTGCCTGGTATTGGGTAGTGAAATTTTTCTCCTCCGGATATTCAATCTCGTTAGAAAACATTATAATTTACTGTCATTTTCGCAAAAATACTTTTCTCGAGACATATTAAACACTTCTCTCATCATCTGGCCAGACTTGGGACTTAAAAAAGTGGCATGTTATTACGTAACCTAGGTCTTGTTAATTACGTCACTAACAGAGCGCTGTGTGATTTTAACACGGCGGCGTGTCGTTCTAATACGGAAGCGTGTTTTCCCAGCAACAACAGATTGCCATGGTGTTCTTTTCGCAGGCGTGTTGTTTCAACACACCGTTGTTACCAGTTTTCTGACGTGTTGTTGACTTTTGGTGGCTTGTTGTTTGAATTTAGACAACACATCTCAAAAAAGAGCAACACACTGACGTGTTGTTATAGAAAACTCCATTGGGGCGGTCCACCGAAAGAGAATTAACAACCCCGAAAGGTTTTGCCGTTATCCCTTATGTGAAAGGTGTGTCAGAGAGAGTTCAACGTTTCCTTCGAAAAGCTGACATAAAGACCGCTTTTAAACCGCTACTTACATTATGTAAAATATTTAATTGATAGATTTTGGTAAATGTGATTATATATTATACATATTATCGTGTATAATAATTATATTAGTATGATTTCTAATGGTTCTTGTAAGAACTATATTTACCATATATATATATATATATATATATATATATATATATATATATATATATATATATATATATATATATATATATATATATATATATATATATATATATATATATATATATATATATATATATAGTACAATATCTACAGACACGTGTTTCGCTGTTCCACAGCTCATCAGTGTAGCATATGGGCATGAGAACTAATTATACACAAACGATTGCCAGTGACAACCGCTTGTGGGATAAACAGCGGTCATCTAGAGAGCGTGAAGCGGTATAGGGCCAGAGTGCTCAAACTACCACAAGGGTAGTGGGCGTTGCATTATCGCTAAAGGACACCTACACAAACTTCACAGAGTGCTCAACAACACCGAAGTGAAGGAGCGTAATAGTACAATAGTATATATATATATATATATATATATATATATATATATATATATATATATATATAAATATATATATATATATATATATATATATATATATATATATATATATATATATGTATGCGCGCGTTGCCTGTCATTCTCCATCTGACCTGAAAAGGACACATCGTCCGAAACGTCGTCTATGAATATATGTGAATATATGTAAGTTCTCTAGCTTATTTAATTCTCTAATTCCTCGATTAACGCGGTCTCCATCCACCATGAGGAACATTCGTACTGAAAGCTATACAGTGTATACTTTATATGACGTCCATGCAACAATTAAAAGCACAACATTCGTGCATGTACAGTACCTAAATTATTCACCACATCAATATTATTCAGGATGAGATGCACTTCACCTGCTTTGTTGTCTGAGCTAACACATGCGCTTGTTCAATTGATAACATGCACTTGTTTAATTTGAGCATCAATACACATCCAATTATATCTAGTAATAATCTTACATGTAAGCTCTAGGGACCGGTGTTGTCCAGGACTGCTAAAACAGACTTAGTTTTGCAAGAAAAAGCATGATGATAACAATTGCAGAGAAAGCTTATGTTGTTTTATTGCGTAATCATATATTACGTAGACAGCGTAGAAATAGTGTGTAGTAGGTCTATTCAAACTTTCGAGCGAAAGCCCTTCGTCACTCAATGTCTATAAGAGTTAACGACATAAACACATTGCACAACCAGGTGATTTATAGAGTTTTCAATTTGTTTAAGATAACCAATTTACTTATCTTTTTAGTCTTCCTTCCTCACACTGCTGACTTTACATGAGCAATTCAAAATTATAAAACTTGCCTGCCTGTCGAGGTGCCTATCATTCGACACAAAAGCAGCTTCAACAGTCAATTAGTTATGTACTGTAAGTGTTTAATTAACGAGCAGCAGCGTTTATCAGATTTAAAACACGAGGGCGTAGCCCGAGTGTTTTAGATCTGATAAAACACTTGCTGCGAGTTTGTTAAACGGCTTCAAATACGACCCATTTGATAAGTTCATTGGCGTAGTAATTTTGAAAATCAACGTTGTCTATAAGCCGAGAAAATTTACGAAAACTGTATGTAAATCGGGATGATTTTTATCGCATTTAAAACCAACGACATAGTGTGATTCCTTTCTCTTCATGAATTATTAATGCGTTTTTGAAGTTTGTTTTAAATAATCATGACTGCAACCCAAATTTCGTGCCGAGACTACGAAATAATCCATGGCAATACAGAACTATTGGAAAACAGTACTCTTGTTTTGTAATGGTAGGCTCTTGGCAACCAGGCGCTCTTAATGTAGTCAATTTAAAATAAAACGCCTAATTGAACCAACCGAAAAAAACGTTAAAATATAATTGTTAATTATTCTAAAACTTTACAAATTAGCACACTGTGTTAAAATACGAATGACATAACTTGATGTGCTGGTATATCGTTTGACAAGTTTCTGAATCACTGACTGAGAGTCTATTCTTTCATAACAGTTTATTCTTATTTTCATTAGTTCTCTCCTTTCTATTGAAAACCGATAGAGATATTTACAAGGAAAGTCTTTCTGGTTTCAAAACGGATAAAGGAGTCTTTGAAAGATTACAAGGAAGTAAAGAATTTGAGGTTTACGTACCACCTACTGACGACGATGTAAATAAACGAATGAAAGGTCAGATTTTTGTTAACACCATCTTCGTCATTAACTAGAAATACGAATTCGCAATAATCCCCTCGCCGCCTTTTCTACCACTACTCCCCACCGCTAGAGTTTCTTTTCCCCATACATGGTCCCCATGCAGTGACAAACCTTAAAAGCCCGTTCGTCGATTTTGAACGCTACCTCGGTCAATATTTACTCGATTTCAATTCTGAAAACAGTTGTGGAATTACGGCGTCTACATGCGTAACGTATACGTGTCTCTTATATTACGAGAACGTGTATACCCTTCGTAAAAATGGTTTATGTACTTAGAAATTATTCGGCAATCAGCCAGCCCGGCCAAACGGCCTCGTCGTATGTGCATATCCTGCACGTTAGTGCAGAAGAGCTATTGCTATACCCTCGGCGTCCGTGTCTCCGGGCCAAATGATAAGTTTAGCGTTAAGATAAGGTCAATATTATGAAATGATAAGGTCAATATTATGAAATGATAAGGTCAGCGTTAAGATGATCAATTTTCAATGTGTTTAGCATTAAACCAGACCTATATACCCCACACGATAACAAGCTTTTTCTCGAGCTTTCACTATTTTGTAGTAATAACTGATCATGATATGTAAACTCTAAGATGAATTACATATTTGAAAAATTCAGAAATATATTGTTTTCAAAATATGCAGATAATTATAATTTAGCATAGCATGACCAAATGCCACAGGAGCGATTGTAGAATATCCGTCAACTTTTTAACTTAAATTTACTGACATAAATCAAGAATGTGAAATCGTATTTATTAATAACTTTTAGCCAAGTAATTTTAGCTATGTAATTTTAAAGAACGAAGCAATTCTAGTATGACAATTTTCAACAATTTGACACGGTTTAATGACCATTTAATAGTAAGCGTTACTGGTATTCTGTTCCTACTGACCTATAGCGGCTTCGTTCTTTAAAAAATCCCGTTTATTTTTGTCCTGGAGTTCTCCAATTTATGAATTAAACCTATTATAGATAAAATAAACGGGATTTTTAAAGAACAAGCCAGTTCTATACAGTGCTAACAAAAATTTACTCATACAAATTTCTGTGTCTGGTACATGAAGTAAGATCTATCCCTTACTTGATTCTAGAAGACTTAATATTATCGAATACTTCTAGCTCACTTTTTAATTACTGGCTTTCTCTCTCCCTTCTTTCCATACTGGTGTGTCTTAGAATGGTTTCTATTCTTATATATAGGTTTCAGGCACAATTGCTCCCTGATTCTGTTTTACTGGCTGACGTTTCATATAAATATCCCGAATTTAAAACATAGTCCTAACCTCAACATAACCCTAATCCTAACCCTAACCCTAACCCTACACCTAATACTAACCCTAACTCTTACGATAATGCTTTATCCCCTCGCTAGCGAGGGTGATAATCTCGCCGTGGCAGCATTCCATTTCTCACGAATAGTTCTTATATATATATATATATATATATATATATATATATATATATATATATATATAATATATATATATATATATATATATATATATATATATAAGCCACACATGGTGGACCAACTCGATCCTTATAAGGAAGTAAAAGGTCGTTTTGGGTGATCCGTTTGAGTCTCACCATATTTGAGCAGAGAAATGCTAGCGGCCATTACGATTTGTGATCAGAATAACTACATAAAGAGGTTTTTACGAAGGGTATACACGTTCGCGTAAAACAACAGGTACGTGTGTTATGTATTTAGACTCGCTAATTCTAAATCTGTTTTCAGAATTGAAATTGGTTAAATATTGATCCAGATAACGTATACAGTTTATTGTGTGTAATTTGCGTATATGTATACACTATTCATATATATGCTGGATATTTGTGTATAAAGTGGACGGGTATTCTACGATTTAGCGATATATATATATATATTATAATAGGTACGTGTGTTATGTATTTACACTCGCTAATTGCAAATCTGTTTGCATAATTGAAAACGGTTAAATATTGATCGAGATAACGTTCAAAACGAGGGTAGGTGACAAAGCCCTATAGGTCGCTTATATAAGCTTGCTTATATACGCTTATAAGCTTGCTGATAAAGCTTGCTTATGACCATGGGTTGTTTTATAACGCAGCCAATGGTCTCGTTATTCCTATATGCTACCAGCAATCTTTTATTACATAATATACGACAATTTTATTATAGTATACAAAAGATGTTTGTTAACAGGTTGTTTAACCAATTAAGGTTTAGTTTGATTATTCACTCAGCTTTGCAGCTGTCGCGAAGGTTAGTTAATGGTTAATTTGAATCCTGAAGATGACATTGTAGTCTAAAATTACGTTTGGTAGTTTTTAAACTTTTAACCTGTGTGTAAGACATATTATGAAGCGAACATTATGATGTATGTATTATATTATTATGTATATGCATGTCTCATCTATTTTAAGGCACATGCCACACCGGTTTGTAGTCTGAAAAATATGATTCATATATTCCACTTGTAACCAGAAGTGATCCATTATCGGTTGTATAGGAACGTAGATGCAACTTTTGCTGATATGAGGGACAGAAGCAGCAGATAGTTAAAATATTTGGTCCTTCATGTGATAGCCAGTCAATCTTGAAATCACCACATATTATGCAATACTCTTGGGTAAATTTATCTAATAAGTCAGTTCGTAATGTCCACTGCGCGTCAAAATGACGAGTTTGCGTCGGGATAAAACTTATTTTAATTCATAACATCAGGGCTAAAACCACAATAGACATTTGCATTTCTATTTACACTTGCAAATTCGTTATACTGAATTCCCCAGCCTGATATTATGAATTGAAATAAGATTTATCCGACGCACTGACTTATTGTCTTAGAATAGTCAAATGAACACTCTTTGTCCCAACTACAGTATGGTTGCCAATTATGTCCTATACATTTCTCTTATGAGCTCTCAGCTGGAACTAATCAGAAATATTATGAATATAGAAATTCGCTTCGCGCGAAAATATTCGCATAGTGGAAAACTGCCCTAAGCGTCGAATCTCCACAAGGCGGAAAAAATTTTCCTTTGTTATGTGAGATATCGCGTGGAACTAATTTTTAGAAAAGACAAAAGGAAAAATCGAGTACAGTATGAACACAGAATATGAGTATATGCAGGCACAGAAGCGTTCCTGAGCGCACGGCCCGAGATTGCCAGTTGCTCCATATTGTAAACACTGTACTGCAATTCATTTATGAGTGATATAACCTATTCAAGCAAAAAAAGCAAATATAACCTATTCAAATCTTGTGAAATAGTTGTAAATCTATAAGCCATTGATCACAACAGTAAGTTAGTCCTTCAAATGCAAGAAACAGTGGGTGATTTTAGAAATGTTGATCGAAACGCAAAGTTGTCAAGTCAAGCGACGATTTATATTTAGAAACATAAACACTGAAGTAAAACAGAATCAGGGAGCAATTGTGCCTGAAACCTATATGAGAATAGAAACCATTCTAAGACACACCAGTATGGAAAGAAGGGAGAGGGATAGCCAGAAATTACAAAGTGAGCTAGAAGTATTCGATAATATTAAGTCTTCTAGAATCAAGTAAGGGATAGATCTTACTTCGTGTACCGGACACAGAAATTTGCAGGAGTAAAAATTTTAGTTAGCACTGTAGAACTGGCTCGTTCTTTAAAAATCCCGTTATTTTTATCTATAATAGGTTTAATTCATAAATTGGAGAACTCCAGGACAAAAATAAATTGGATTTTTTAAAGAACGAAGCAGAATTGAAGAACGAATTGTCATAATAGAATTGCTTCGTTCTTTAAAATTACATTACTCTAGGTTTAACTAAAAGTTATTAATAAATACGATTTCACATTCTTGATTTATGTCAGTAAATTTAAGTAAAAAAGTTGACGGTATTCTACAGGGTGTTCCAAAAAAAAGGCTACCTTTTCAAATTCAAATTAGCATGTTAATTCAAGCAACCTATTGTAGTTCTTTGAAATTCATTATCGCTTTTGAACTACGAATGCGTAAAAACACACAGTTTTATACACATGGGATATTAAACACAATAGGTTGTTTGAATTAACACGTTCATTTGAATTTGAAAAGGTAGCCTTTTTTGGGACACTCTGTATAATCGCTCCTCCGTCTCTGAGCTAGCTAAATTATAATCATCTGCATATTTTGAAAACAATATATTTCTGAATTTTGAACAATAATATGTAATTCATCTTATAGTTTACATATCATGACCAGTTATCAGCTATGGCCTTCTTCGCCACTACAAAATACTGAAAGCTCGAGGAAACGCTTGTTATCGTGTGGGGTATATATACGTCTGGTTCAATGCTAAATACATTGAAAATTGATCATCTTAACGCTGACATTATCATTTCATAATATTGACCTTACCTTAACGCTGACCTTATCATTTGATGCAGACACGGACACGGACGCCGAGGGATATATACGACGAGGCGGTTGGGTCGGCCGGCTGGCTGATTGCCGAATAATTTCTAAGTACATAAACCGTTTTTACGAATGGTATACACGTTCTCGTAATATAAGAGACACGTACGTTATGTATTTAGACTCCGTAATTCCAAAACTGTTTTCAGAATTGAAATCGTGTAAATATTGGCCGAGATAGCGTTCAAAATCTACATACGACGAACCGGCTTTTAAGGATTTGTTATCGACAGACGCGGTCTGGGCACTGGGGACCATGTATGGGGAAAAGAAACACTAGCGGTGGGGTTGGGTTAGTGGTAGAAAAGGCGGGCGAGGGGATTATTGCGAATTCGTATTTCTAGTTTTAGAAATAATAGCTGATTTTAATTTCGAATTTTACCACCGATAGTCTATAGTGACGTCATTTCGGGATTTATATGAAACTTCACCCGTTTTACTTCAGTGTTTACGTTTCTAAATATAAATCTTCGCTTGACTTGACAAATTTGCGTTTCGATCAACATTTCTAAAATCACCCACTGTTCCTTGCATTTGAGGGACTAACTGTTGTGATCAATGGCTTATAGATTTACAACAATTTCACAAGATTTGAATAGGTTATATTTGCTTTTATTTGGCATATCACTCATAAATGAATTGCAGTACTGTGTTTACGATATGGAGCAACTGGCAAGCTCGGGATGTGCGCTCAGGAACGCTTCTGTCCCCTTCTGTGCCCGCATACTCATATTCTGTGCCCGATACTCATATTCTGTGCTCATACTGTACTCGACTTTTCCTTTTCTCTTTTTTAAAAATTAGTTCCACGCGATATCTCACATAACAAAGGAAAATTTTATTTTCCGCCCAGTGGAGATTCGACGCTTATGGCGGTTTTGCACTAGGCGAATATTTTCGCTCGAAGCGAATTTTTATATTCATATTTTTGATTAGTTCCAGCTGAGAGCTCATAAGTGACATGTATAGGACGTAATTGAACAACCATACATGTAGTTGGGACAAAGAGTGTTCATTTGACTATTCTATGACAATAAGCCAGTGCGTCGAATAAATCTTATTTCAATTCATAATATCAGGCTAGGAAATTCAGTATAACGAATTCGCAAGTGTAAATAGAAATGCAAATCTCTATTGTGGTTTTAGCCTGATGTTATGAATTAAAATAAGTTTTATCCCGACGCAGAACACGTCATTTTTAGCCTGTGTACAGCCTGAATATACACTGTAATACAGTCACAGGTGTATATTCAGGCTGTACACAGGCTAGTCATTTTGGGCAATTGATAAAAGGAGAATAGTGCGAATAGTCGACGAATAGTGCGAATAGTCGGCGAATAGTCGACGAATAGTGCGAATAGTACGCGAATAGTTGATAAAACTAGGCGGGGGGGGGGGGTTAGGATCTTTGTTGTGTTGGGGTTGGAACTCTACTGTAAATTAACGGGTTATAAAAACTATAAGGAGTACCAACCCCAACACAACAAAGATCCTAACCCTAACCCCCCGCCTAGTTTTATCAGTCCATGTTTTATCAGTCCATGTTTTACCAGTCCATGTTTTACCAGTCCATGTTTTACCAGTCCATGTTTTATCAGTCCATGTTTTATCAGTCCATGTTTTACAACATGCCGTATTTGCCCAACTATTCGCGTACTATTCGCACTATTCGTCGACTATTCGCCGACTATTCGCACTATTCGTCGACCATTCGCACTATTCGTCGACTATTCGCACTATTCGTCGGCTATTCGCACTATTCGTCGACTATTCGCACTATTCTTATCAATTGCCGTCATTTTGACGCGCAGTGGAATTACGAACTAACTGGCTTATTAGATAAATTTACCCAAGAGTATTGCATAATATGTGGTGATTTCAAGATTGACTGTAGGCTATCAGATGAAGGTCAGAAACAGCAGATAGTTAAAATTTTGGTTCCTCATATCAGCAAAGGTTGCATCTACCTTCCTACAACCGATAATGGATCACTTCTGGATCATCTGTACACCAATATTGAAGACGAATACGCGTTACAAGTGGAATATATGAATCATATTTTTCAGACCACAAACCGGTGTGGTGTGCCTTAAAATAGATGAGACATGTATATACATATAATACATACATCATAATGTTCGCTTCATAATATGTCTTACACACAGGTTAAAAGTTAAAAGGTTTAAAAACTATACCAAACGTAATTTTCGACTACAATGTCATCTTCAGGGTACAAGTTACTAACCTTCGCGACAGCTCAGTGAATAATCAAACTAAACTTAACTATTTAAACAACCTGTTAACAAACATATTTTGTATACTATAATAAAATTGTCGTATATTATGTAATAAAAGATTGCTGGTAGCATATAGGAATAACGAGACCATTGGTTGCGTTATAAAACAACCCATGGTTATAAGCAAGCTTATATAAGCGACCTTTAGGGCTTTTTCACCTATCCCTCGTTTTGAACGTTATGTCGATCAATATTTAACCGTTTTCAATTCTGAAAACAGATTTGGAATTGGCGAGTGTAAATACATAACACACGTACCTATTATAATATATATATATATATATATATCGCTAAATCGTAGAATACCCGTCCACTTTATACACAAATATCCAGCATATATCAATAGTGTATACATATACGCAAATTACACACAATAAACTGTAAACGTTATCTCGATCAATATTTAACCAATTTCAATTCTGAAAACAGATTCGGAATTAGCGAGTCTAAATACATAACACACGTACCTGTTATTTTACGCAAACGTGTATACCCTTCGTAAAATCTCTTTATGTTTTAGTTCTTCTGATCACAAATCAACAGGCCGCTAGAATTTCTCTGCTCAAATATGGTCCGACTCAAACGGATCACCCAAAACGACATTTTACTACCTTATTAGAAATACGTGTACGCAACAACCCCTCGCCCGCTTACTGTTTGAGTCTTTAATATTGCCAAACTGAACAGATTTTCAAACTGCTTATTTTTTGGGTGCAATTTGTGGGTAGTGTACTGAACAGAACCCAAGTGGGAAAGTCTGCCAACACTAAATTGTCTCGCAGGCAGGGTTAGAAACCAATTGTGTAACTATTGATTATTGAAATTAATAAATAATTTTAATAATTATTAATTTAAATAATAATTTTATTAATTATATATTACATAATTAAAGTTAATTATCTCAGTTATGGTTTTAATAATAAATTTCAACATGCATGTTTACAGTAACAGTGGCATAATCATAATTTTACTCAAAGTACAATTGTATTCATGAGACTGCATAACCTTGTACATACATGTACCCTACTGTAATAATGTAATCTGCATGTTCCTTATTGCCTAATTATCAGTATAAGCAGATACATGTACCCTACTGTAATAATGTAATCTGCATGTTCCTTATTGTCTAATTGTTAGTATAAGCAGATACCAAAAGATTCAATACCTAAATTTATCCTAGACCAACTTGATAAGCCTGATAAACCTTTTATTCTTTTAGAAGACTTCTGTTTCTTAACTTTTATTAATATTATATAATTATGCACATTCATGTACCAGTATTTCAATGGTATTCAAGTACCGGTAACACAATTTCAAAAAATGAAATGACAAAAGCCCATAATATACAACAAAGAACGATATTGCTTAATCTAATTATTTCACCAATATATATATTAATTCAGGATGAAATTCCTTTCAGCTGCTTCTTGTCAGTGAGCTTTATTTTTGAAATTTAATCCCTAACATGTTCCCCTGACACAGTGAGTCTAAATAAAGTCTAAAACCTACCCAATTACACATTATACAGTATTTATCCTTCAAAAGCTGTGTAAAAAATATACATTGAAAGCCTAGGACTGGCACTGTCCAGGCCTACTATCCAGGACAAAGGTGAATTTAAACAGACACACTAAGCCATTGGCCAGAAGAGCATATGCCATAATATCAGATGAGCATAATAGCCAGTATATGTTTACACTATTAAAGTCAATAAAATGTAAGCCAGGTTCAGGTAGTGGCTGGCCAGGTTGGTCCTATAGACTTGCAATATATGTAAACACAGCTAAAGTCTGTAATTTTTTACATCCTTACTACCAGACACCAGTATACTCTATATCAGCTAATTTTTGAGTTTTGCAATGAGTGTTATACTCTGACTATATATTGATAAGCTCGATAAACCTTTTATTCTGTTAGAAGACTTCTGTTGCTTTTATTAATATATAATATTATTATATTATATAATTATGCATACATGTACCGGTATTTCAATGGTATTCAAGTACTGGTAACACATTTCAAAAAGATGAAATGACAAAAGTCCATAATATGCAACAAAGAACATTGCTTAATCTAATTATTTCATCAATATATCATTAATTCAAGATGAAATTCCCTTCAGCTGCTTGTTGTCAGTGAGATGATACCAGTTGTTTAATCCCTAATGTGTTCCCCTGACACAGTGAGTGTTAACCTACCCAATTATACAGTATCTATATGCAGTATATATCCTACAAAAGCTGTGCAAATATATACATTACAAGCCTAGGACTGGCATTGTCTAGGCCTAATACAGGACAAAGGTGTTTACACAAATACACTAAGCCATTGGCCAGACCAGCATGCCATCAGATGAGCGTATAAACACTGATTGTTATAACCAGTGTGGTGCATGTTTAGACTATTAAAGTCAGTAAAATGTAAGCCAGGCCCAAGGTGGCATCCAGCCAGGTTGGTCCTGGTTAGTCCTATAGACTTTCAGTGTAAACACAACTATAATCTGTACTTTTTTACATCATTACCACCAGTACTGGTACTCACTATATAAGCTAATTATCATTTATCAAGTATATTGCAATTATTCCATTGTGGATGAGCTGGTATAATTTAAATAAAAGTATAAAATCTGCCATTCAAAATTTGTATTAACATTTGTTACTCTGCAATATTATAATAAAGCACATAATTTATTGGTATATCGTGTGTAAGGACTATTCAATTTCGAGCGAAAGCCCTTCAAAGAGTTATTTGACAGGCTCACGTTTTGGTTTTATTTTTAGTCGCCATGACGCCATGCCAAAAGTGAAATGTTCCGACCACAATATCTTTTGAAGTACTAACTCTAAGAACTCATTCTACATATCTAATGAAAGCTTGATTAACAGCCTCTGACATACCTACAAAAATATTTTTGTAGCTGATAGCTAACAGCTTGAAAAAAGCGACGACGCTTGGATTGGATTTACAAACTCCGAGTACATATTTTAGATAATTCAGACGACGATATCTTTTGAACTACTAACTCTAGAAAATCATGCTATACATCAAATAAAAGCCTGAATAACATACTCGGACATGTTTGCAAAACTATCTTTGTAACTGATTAACAGGTTTAAAAAACCGAAAACGGGTTTACCTTTAGTTTTGACGCCACGTATACAACTTGATTTACGAACTTGATATCTTCCGACGACGATATATTGCATTTTCACTGCCTTTTCACGATCTTTTTGAACACAAATCTTCATTCAGCGTATAACCCGACAAAACACGTACTTTTCTTTTACGGTTCAATTTAAATATTAATTCAAATGCAGATATTTACCATATCTAGTTAAATGGCCAAATTTTCCGATGCCGCGCATGATCGACGACGTTGATCCTGAATATAAATAAATAAACTGAAAGTGACTCTTACAAACGCCTGGAATCCCGTGATGAGGGACTAAACGCCGGTCGATATTGGCACCCTCGCCCTCAGGCCTTCGGCCTTCGGCCGGCGCTTCGCGCCGGGCGAGGGGATAAAGAGTTACCCTACCATGTGCAAGCCAAAAATATATAAGCCATATATATATATATATATATATATATATATATATATAGCAAAGTGAAAAGGTGGTAAACTGCCAATAATTTAGTGACGAGATACTGACGTTTCGAGCGGAGCCCTTCAACAGAGTAAGACGAGATGAACATTTTTTCATCTCGTCTTACTCTCTCGTCCATTTTTCATCTCGTCTTACTCTGATGAAGGGCTCCGCTCGAAACGTCAGTATCTCGTCACTAAATTGTTGGCAGTTTACCACCTTTTTACTTTGCTATATATTCAAAACACTGTCTACGCAGCACTCTACTTTATATATATATATATATATATATATATATATATATATATATATATATATATATATATATATATACTGTATATATATATATATATATATATATATATATATATATATATATATATATATATATATATATATATATATATATATATATATATATATATATATATATAATATATATATATATATATATATATATATATATATATATATATATATATATATATATATATATATATATATATATATATATATATAATATATGTATATTACCTATAATATACCCAGAATCTTATCCCGGCATTACCACCATATATATACAGAACTCGTGACTAGGCTCTCGGCAACGGCTTCCGTAGCTCAGTGGTCAGAGCGCTGCACTAGCAATCGCAGGGTCGCGGGTTCAATTCCTACCGGAAGGCCGCTAAGTTGCATTTTTCGCAGCTGGTCCCGGTTTGGTCTTAAAATGTATGTATTCCAACACTCGAAATTTTCCTTCACCATAAATCCTTTCAACATGTAGTTTGATCGAGTGAAATGCCAAATATTACCTATTATATATATATATATATATATATTTATATATATATATATATATATATATATATATATATATATATATATATATATATATATATATATATATATATATATATATATATATATATATATATATATATATATATATATATATATATATATATATACGAATCTTTAGTGAGAAATGAGTCCCTGTCACGGTGAGATAGATAATTATGATCATAATTTTCATCACCGTTATCTCAATCATCCTCATTACTATCACCGTCAACGTAGTCATCATCATAGTCATCATCATTATCATTATCAAAAGCTAAGTGTTAAGTTAATCGTCCATGGGTAGTAGTCCTGAGAAAAAAACTATTGTTGGTGACTGACGTTTCGACGGCCTCAGCGGTGGTCATCTTCAGAGTTAAGTAAAGCTTGTAAATAGTAACATATTTTAATTCTGTTTAACCTCTTTGCACCAGCTATCAGCTGCCGTCATATTGGAACACGGGCTATTGCGCGGCCAGAACACGTTGGAACAGAAGGCAGCCATTTTTGTGTTTAGATTTATGGTTTATATCAAAATCCTTTCCATTTTATAGAAGTAGTTTTACGACTAATTAAAATTTTATATCATTAATTGTCAATGTTATTGTGTACTTATTTAATTTAGTAAATATTGTCACTTACATGCAGTTTAAATTGGGATGACAATATGAAGATAATATGATGAAAATAATAGACAAGCGTTGATGTATCGTTCCCTCATCTGAACTTGCCATGATAATATTAAAATGGAAATGGATCGACAATGTTAGACTCTGGACATATTATGTTATCGTCATAGGATACATCCTGAACGAGACGAAAATGTTTGTTACCGTTGTTTCTAATCAGGTGGCCAAGATTCGGGATGGATCCGACCCGTCACAATAGCGCCACGAGATATTCGAGCTTAATCCGGCAGACCTGGCATGCAGAGGAATTAGACTATCCGAAACTACGAAATTAGAAAGATGGAAACTATAGGACCAGAATTCTTGTGGAAGGACCAAACTGAATGGCCAGAACAACCTCCAGAATTGTCTCTAGCTCTGCAAGATAATGACGTAGGAATTAAGAAAATATAACGTCAATACAACCGTCGTAGAAGCGGAGTTATGGAACGAGATCATCGACAAACATTCCAATCGGAATAGACTCTGGGGAGTTGTGGCGTGGATCCAAAATGCAGCTCAAAAATTCCAACAAACATTGTTACGATCGAAGAAAAAGACAAACCTTCGTCAGGAATTCAACCAAGACAGTTGCAACTGAGGATCCAGCTCATCAACATCAGATATATTCGCAAGGATTTTGTAGTTGTAGACCGTATTCTGTGGCACGAAAAGTCGCTTAGAAAACGAATTTTGTTGCACTTACAAAAACCTGCAGTTTTCGAGTATTTCTTCTTCGAAAATTCAAGAAATCAACATCTTTCGCAATCGATCGCCGCCATTTTTGTTCAGGATACCTGGCGTAACCGGGACAACTGGTAACTGGTCCCGGTTTGGTCTTAAAATGTAGGCTATATTCCAACACTCGAAATTTTCCTTCACCATAAATCCTTTCAACATATAGTTTGATCGAGTGAAATGCCAAATATTACCTATATATATACATATATATATATATATATATATATATATATATATATATAGATAAGTGTCAGGTTCAAAATCATATCAGGTAGAGTGCTCAATACCTAAGTAGAGCAGAATAGTAAGAACAAAAGAGACGAACTTTGGTTACTTCATTTAAACTTTATTTCACGACAGATCTGTTTCGTATGGAAAGCTATATTAGCTTACCACACTCATCAGGTGAGTATTGCGACTGGTGTTACAAAGCGGAAACTTGATATTGTATTGATCTACGAGACGGATTAATTTATGACGTTATGTGAAGTTGCGGTGCATATTAATTAGCTAATACAGTAGTTGCACAGTAAATGTTTTTTTCTATGCCTGCAAGTTGATATAAGTTCGTTTCTGCTGTTGAGTGAACATAATTCGGGGTGACAAATAATTATAAATTTTTCATAAAGGCATAAGTTACAACGTTTTGTTAAATTAGAGTAGGGTTTGCATCGCTTGATTATGTTCCATTTGATTGAGTATTGCGTATTTGATTCTTTTAAAGTCCAGATGTGCTTGCTTAGTTCAGTGGCAGATTTACGTTTTGAATTTCTGAAAGAGCTTGTATGATTTAAGTATCTGGTTTTAAAAGTGCCTTCAGTTAGGCCTACATAAGTTTCTTCTTTTGTGTTGTCTTCTGTTGTGACTGTAGCTTGGTAGACTATTCCTTCGGTTAGGCATTTACCAGAAAGCGGGCAGTTGTTTTGTTGGCGGCAATTGCATTCCTTGGTGGTGGGGATAATGGTTGGGTTATTTTGGGTTTCTTTGACTTTGTTGAGACGTTGTAACGTTGTAACGTTGTAGACGTTGTAACGTTGTAACGTTGTAACGTTGTAACTTATGCCTTTATGAAAAATTTATAATTATTTGTCACCCCGAATTATGTTCACTCAACAGCAGAAACGAACTTATATCAACTTGCAGGCATAGAAAAAAACATTTACTGTGCAACTACTGTATTAGCTAATTAATATGCACCGCAACTTCACATAACGTCATAAATTAATCCGTCTCGTAGATCAATACAATATCAAGTTTCCGCTTTGTAACACCAGTCGCAATACTCACCTGATGAGTGTGGTAAGCTAATATAGCTTTCCATACGAAACAGATCTGTCGTGAAATAAAGTTTAAATGAAGTAACCAAAGTTCGTCTCTTTTGTTCTTACTATATATATATATATATATATATATATATATATATATATATATATATATATATATATATATATATATATATATATATATATATATATATATATATATATATATATATATATATATATATATATATATATATATATATATATATATATATATATATATATATATATATATATATATATATATATATATATATATATATATATATATATATATATATATATATATATATATATATATATATATATATATATATATATATATATATATATATATATATATATATATATATATATATATATATATATATATATATATATATATATATATATATATGTAATATATATATCTGTACTGTAGATATGCATCAAGCCTATATACCTCAGAAAAATTTTCTGAGTCCCTGACGGGAATCGAACCCGTAACCTTCTGATTGCCGGTGAGACGCTCTAACCATTGAGCCACACGAACTCAGATGGAGAGCGAAGGTTAATTAATGGTCCGATGTGATATGTGTGATATGCCTACTCTTTCGAGTCTCAACGTATCGTGTTCAGTTAATATTAACTGCAAGTTATATATATATAGGCTTGATGCATATCTACAGTACAGATATATATATATTACATATAATTTCACAAGCCGTCACTTCACCAGTTCTAATATATTCATATATATATATATATATATATATATATATATATATATATATATATATATATATATATATATATATATATATATATATATATATATATATATAGTGAACTCTCTCTAAGGCGGACACCTTCGGGCCCAAATTTGTTGTCCGCCTTAGAGAGATATCGTATGTGCCCCATGTGGCGGGAGCTTAGGTGATTGAAAATTGGTTGAAAAGGCGAGCGAGGGGATTATTGCGGATTCCTATTTCTAGTCTTATGATAATCAACAGTAACAACTTTTTTCAGCTGTGTCAAAAATATCATGTGCAACAGATTGCCGCTTGGTCTGGAATGGTTATGGAAGATGGGTTGATGGCAACTGGGTACCTTTCCTGCCCTCAGGTATGAATAATATATGAGATGACTTCATACAATCATTGGCAACTTCGCCACCAAGCCTCGCTTTAGTTTGCTAAAGGTATATTGCCAAATCGATGTTTGGTAGCCATATATTCCTTTTATTAATTATGATATAACCAGCGAGATGCTCTAATGATTGAGCTACATGGACTGAGATAACAGCTAATGCAGGTTAAATAATTATGAACACAGCATGTAACCTTAAGATGACCGGTGAGATGATCTGACCATTGAGCTACATGGACTAAGACGGTAGAGTATTGAGCTACGTGGACTAGGTTGGTAGAGTAAAGGTTACATAGATGTACAACCTGTGATTTTCTGATGTTAGGTGAGATGCTCTAACCATTGAGCTACACGCACTGCAATTGTAGAGCGAAGATTACACATATATGTACAACCTAACCTTGTGATAACTAGCTAGTGAGTTCATCGACTAACCATTGAAGTACGTAATTGGCTAAGCTGTTAGAGCGATGGTTGCGTATGTGTACAACCTGACAGTGAGTAGTATAGAGAGTGGGGCTACGAGCTCATTTTTTACACATTCAATGTTGAACGCGAATATAATCGCCAAAACATCGCCAAATTTACACCAAATCCCAAACCCCCAAAAATTCGATGTCATTTCGGTAATTCTAAATTTACAACATACATCAAATAAGACCACAAACTCGATTTATATGCTAATAATGTGACATTTCAATATTTTTGCATGTTTTTTAAAAATAGAATGTGTCGTTTCACATTTTTCACATATTTAAAAAAGAAAGTGTCGTTTCAACATTTTCACATATTTAAAAAATAGAGAGTGTTGTTTCAACGTTTTCACATTTATTTTCAACAAACTACTGCTGTCTCAACTCACGCGCGAAAAAAAAAACCACTAGATTTTCAAGTCTAGTGGTGATGTTTATCCAAATGGATAGCAAAATGGTGCTCTTTTGATTGGCTAACAACATTGACTAACAAATAACCAACTACTCTACGAATTAGTCTGTTTGTTCACTACTCTCAGTGTCTACCACCTCACTCCTAAAATGATGATCGTACACGTGTTTCGATGTTATAATTCCTCCCGACAACAAGCCCAAGAAAGGTACGTACGGTGTCACAATCGCGACAATACTCTCAACGTCTTTCTTTAGTAACGGATCTTTTTGTAGTTCGTCGTTTAGTTCCTCAGGGTTCTCGATAGCGTTCAACCCATCTAGTAAGCTGGCGAATTTGCTGATTAGCAAGTCGGTGAGAAAAGCGTTTGCGATCTCCATTCTCTTCAACTCGTGTTGGCGCCATATCTTATCAATAACTTTCGCGGACGCTTTTTTAATGTACGCTTCGGACTGACTTACCACACCGTCACCGGACAGTCTAATTAGTTCGGATCTCCTAACGTCAATGTTGTCTTCCACAGTTGAGGTGTCGTCAGTCTCCTCAACTAATTCCTCAATCGTAGGATTTTCTTCACTTTTGCGTTTTACCATCACGCTATTACTTATACCTATATTTTATTGCGGAATAACAACTTCGTGACTGTATGGATAGCGCAGTGAGATTTCGAGTCTAGCGTACTTGTTATTTTTTAATGCGGTCACAATCGCCGACGATTTTTCTCTGCTAATGTTTCCAAGATAATCGTCAATAACAACCTTCATGTCACTCCTGCTCGGACAGTAAAAGCAAACGAGCTTACTAATGTTTTCTCTATACGGTTTTGCGATCGACGTCAGTTGTTGTGTGATGACAATAACGCTCAACATAAAATGTCGCGCACTAAAAGCTAAGTTGACCAACTGACTAGTCCTATTCTTGACGTCCTGCCCACTTGCACAGTCGTCCAACACAATCAGAGTGTTAGTGCCCTTAAAAGTGTTTGTTACACACTTGAGAACAGCGTCGACACTGTCCTGTGCGCAGTCTATCGCTAACACATCAGGGTCGCGTACATATCTCCAATCTTGATACGCTTTGTTCCACTCGAAAGTAGGACAAATCAACACAATGTAGTCAAACTTACCGCGATACTCAGACTCCAATGTGTTGAGTAAATAATGCGTCTTACCACAAGCTGTCATACCAACAATTAACATATTAAACGGAGTCTCCATTAAATTACGTTTGATTTAATACTGGATTGACTGCAACCCATTGTTCATGAAGTTGACCAACCCATCACTCATCACAAACACCCTGCACATGACATTTGCAGTCGTCGCTTTCTTAGTGATTTCAAGAAGCACGCCGGATTGTGTGTTCACAATTTTTTTACCAGTGGCGACGTTGTAATTATCTTGGACGCTCCTCAAGTCGATGACCAACGCAAAGCCATCTTTGTAGAATTTCTGTATGGTCATGAACTGAGCGTGTTCTTCACCCAACCCAAACAATCGTTTCGCTTCTGCGTAGAACTTCGACTTTGGGATGCCTTGTGAGTGAACACTATTTGGCACGCCTTCGATTGTGACTCTAACGCTCTCAATATTTGGGTAAAGAAACTCCTCACTGTCTGTTCGCACCTTATTCGTGAATAGCAACACAATCGCCTTCATGCTTTTTCTTGGCAGATTGACATTTTCATTCACAATGGTTGTGCCCTTATCCCATTCAGTGGTTTTCATCAATGTAACGTGTTCGTATGACAAACTACGACCACTTGCATAGCCTGACGTTATTTCATCAGCAAGCTCCTGGTTATCGATCGTTTCATACTCGAGCTCGAGGTTCTCCAGAGTGTATCCACCCACAGCGCTACCGGATTGCGCCACCATGATGTCTGTGGCCTTCGGAAGTGTGATCACATACTGCAAGTTGTTGTTCATGCTAAAAGGAGCGTACAACCCGTGGTCGTTCATAATTTTACCAAGCTTAATCCGCTGCTTCGTCCCAATCACACCAAACATCAACGCGTCACTAACTTTAGCGACGTTCCCACTCGTCGCGCCACTGTCATCCTTAGAAATTAGCTTTCTCAAGTTCTCACCACCAATACCATAGTCAATCATTTGGTCTCGCACAGTGATGCTTTCCCAAAGGTCACGATAAACACCAGTGTAATTTTCCCCACTGTTGTCGTACACAGCTTCTCCAGCTAGTCTCACAACAAGTTTCTCAACCAACAACTTACTAACATTATTCAAGAACCAGCTTTTGGCGTTCGCATTCTTAAAGTCGAACACTAGACCCAACGATCCAGGCACCAAACAGCTACTAACCTTGAGCTTCGGTATGTCAATGTAGAGTTCCTCGCCAGGACTGACCTTATTAGGGTTCAACGTGATCACATGCTGTGTTCTCGCCCCTTTTATGACACCCATGGTCGCTCGTCTAAAACCGGGGCTCAACTCTGCTGACGTGACGTTCATATACTTTACATATGTTTTATCACTACCGTTTTAGCTTGTAATAATCATAAGCAAACCACGCAAGTACCACCGCGAGTACCCACAGATTTTGAGCCAACCATGCGAGACCCTTTGCACCCAACGTCAACGCGTTGTAAACTAAATTAGCCAACCCAACAGCCCATGGACCCATCTTCGTTATCGCGTTCTTAACAGCCTGTGCGAACGACTTTGTAGCCATAGCGCCTTTCATAACAGCAGATCTACCAGCGATAATAATAGTCGTTATAATCCCAGCCATTGAAATTGCCACAGCGCTCAACCCAACCATATTCTCTTTAGCCCATTCCTTAAATTTCTGCAATCTGTCAATGTCGATCTCTTGTTGCTCTCTAACCTCTTCTATTTGCCGCTGTTCAATAACTCTGTCTCTAGCCTTTCTAAGTCCAATCATTCTCTCAACTAGACCAAGACGCTCTTTTTTCTCCGCGGCTGTGAGACCTTCTCTGTTGAGCTCCGCCAATCTCCCACTCGTTTCATCTATCACCTTTTGAAAATAGTCTGCTTGTATTTGCAACGCACCAGTGTCGCCTACTCTCGATTCACGCAACACACCACCAGTCGGATTAACCACACCACTCAGCTCGCGGTTTTCGTCTGGTGTTAGCCCAGGTATGTCGACATAGTCCACTTTTGTCTCAATCACTGGGGAGTCGTCTGGGGTTACTTCCGTTGTGACAGCTGTTGTCTCAGTCTGTGCTCTCAGGGATTTGACTAACTAACTGTTTGAACTGCTCAATCGCGTTTTTACTACTAGCGTCTTTGCTGTAGATCAAACCTTTTTTCCCAGGTATTAGAATTCGTTTGGGTTTTCCATATTTACCATCTTTGTTTATCGGTTTGAAAAGAATAGCCCCCGAGTCCGTAACCTGCGACCTGTTGACTATTTTCCTTGACGCGTCGTCTTGACCGAGTGCCTTTTTGCTTAATTTACGTATTTTCCTACTTATTAGCTTGACTCTTTTTACGTTGTTTTCTGCTAGCTCTTTGTTGGACGCTTTTAGCTCACCCAGTCTTCTCTTAATTTCCTCCTCCTCTTCAAAAGCTATACTGAAGCTCGTGTCATCGACGTCACCATATGACTCCTGTTCAACAAACTCCACTGTTGGGACTTCTGTGTTGGTTCCCCTTATTGTCACCGTTTTACCATCGTCAGTGTCAATAAATGACGTCTCTTTTTCTCGAGACCTCCTATCCTCTTCATCCTGCAATCTATTCATTCTATCATACGATTTTTCACTCTCAACACGCACGCCGTCTGGCATTTCGCCGTCGACGTGCGCGTCGTTTATCAAATTGTTTTTTCGAGTGACTTTTTCGAGTTCGTCATGTAATTGATCGTCAGTGTACATATTAAGTCTATCTAAGTTCTCCATCTCAATCTCGTCAAAACCTTCCCCACCTTCAGCCATATTACATTAGCTCACATTTTGAATATCGCTTTCTGGTATCCACGAATTATGTTTGCTCTCATAACCCAACCATTTGACCAGCGCCATCTTCTTGCCTCTGACTTTCTTTCTTTTCAACACCTTTTCAACTCTGTACACATCGTCGCCATGTTTCTTACTGACCAGCGATAATTCCTGTTCGTAAAATTTCCCAATAATCCGTTCACCGGTGTGATCCTCAATTTCGTACACATTCGGATCACCACGAATAACCTTTACCACTTTAAACAGCTCCTCAGTGAAGTTGGCTTCATAACCCTTTGTGAACACACTCTTGTACTTACTAATTCTCACTGATTGGCCAACTATAAACTTCGGCAATGGGTTGTCTGCAAATTGGTGACCGAACAAAGTGGTCCACACTTCGCTTTCGTTTGACTTATTGACATCCTTCGGTTTCATCATAATGCTTCGATTCACACTACTGTTGTAATTGCTCACAAACTGGTCCAAAGCGTCAATCCACTTGTACGTCCCACGTGCGTAAAAGTACTTCCACATAATGCTCTTGAGACTTCTGTTAAAACGCTCGACAACAGCAGCCTTTTTATCACTCTTAGTGCTGAAATATTCGACACCATGTTTTTTCAGTAAACTTTTCACACCAACGTTGTAGAACTCAAGCCCATCATCAAATTGCGCTAACTTAGGCGTGGTTCCAAACCGATCTTTAAAGTCACTCAACAATTTTCCAACAGCCTTAGTCATGCTCTTAGTGTCTTTTCTATAAACTGCAATTCCAAAAGCGTATCTACTCAATATTTCAATGCCTGTCAATATCCAATAATAACCCCCATTCTGTTTTGAGTACTTACTCATGTCCACTAAATCCATTTGAAGCTCTTCACCAAGAAATCCAACAAAAGTCGCACGGAACTTATGTCTTCTCACAATGGGTTTGTACCTAGTGTAAGTGTCCTGCGCTGTCAACCATTCTTTCACTGTTTTTCTAGTTACTTTCAATCCGTCTCCCAACGCACTTTGATACAACCTCTCTGCACCACTGTACCCCGTCTTGGGATTATAGTAAATATCTCTCAACCCTTGCTCTGTCTCCACACCGAGCTCCATATAATTCACACAATATACAGTTCCAATAGCACTGCACCAACGTCAGCGTCACCATTGTTAGGTTTGACACGAAACGTCATACTCGAGTAAATACCTTTTTTAATTCCCACCTTGGAGTCAACGTATGCGTAGCGTTGTATCCCCCCATCTAGAGACTGCTCGGTGGGCACTGGCAATGTTGTGATCACATCGCTACGCTTCCCATCAGTGCCCACATTGCTCTCCGTCTCAACAGCGTCGCACGAGACTTCTACATACTTCAGACCTCTATTCATGTCAATCTTGTTTGGACTGTCGTGCCACTTATGATCTAACACAATTCCTGCGTCCTTCACGAAACCAAGCAAAAGCCCAATGTCACCTAGCCTAAGTTCTAATATGTTGATGGGGCCATACCCCATACGCCGAACTTTGACCCTACTTTTACCTGTGGCCGCCAGTTTCTCCACCACGAAGTCTACATTAACCCCCCTGAGCGTGAGTCGTAGAGCTCTAACCAACGCGTCGAAGTCGTAGTGACCCCCACTCAATCGAGTTGTCGCGAGTCTTGGATACGGTCTTCCAAATCCAACATGTAAGAATCGAATATCATCACTACCAGTCACATTATCATAGCTCCAAAACACAGTGGCTGTCTTGACTATAATGTGTGGGTTATCGTGTGTGGCTACTACACTGTAGTCAAAAGTTACAACTTTCTCCACACCTTCAATGAGCACCGTCAACTTTTGAGGACTGTCGTCTACACGTCGCTTTTCAGTGTAACCACCAGAGTCATACCCATAGTTTAGACTCATTACTTTAGCGTGCGTTTAACGTTAGCTACTCAAGCGTTGCATACAAATCCAACAATATGTCACCAACATTGACACCACTACCATCTTGGTCAGTCACGTTAAACACTAGCTGCGTAAAAGCGCCTTTGTTTATCGACACCTTCGACTCAATGTTGAAGAATTGTTGAACAGAGCTCTTCAGTGGTTGGGTGGTGGTCAATGGCAACTCAACGATAACCTCGCTTTTGCTACCATTAACAATATTCTCAGGTCTGTTCACAATGCTACAACCCACTTGTACGTACTTCAGCCCTTTGTTAACATCCACAACATTAGGGCTGACCAAACCACTACTACTTATCGTTGTGTTATCGTTGAACCCTAAGAGTTCTCCAAATTTAAACAGCTCTAATTGTTGGTCAGTTCTTATCGCACACTTTGAATTGTGTTTGTTGGCTACTAGCTCGATAGCCCCTAATCCTTTCAATTCGTCAGCAATCATTTTAAAAGTGTGGTACCCAGACTCAAAAACGTGTTTGTTGCTGTTGTAACTTATTTCATCATTCACACCAGTCTCCACGTTAACGTAGTCCCAAAAGATGGTCGCTTTTTTCACTAGTAAGTGAGGATCTGAGCCAAACGTCAAAAGTGCCTCTGGTAGATCCACAGTTTCCGTTGGACCTCTAATTAATACCACAACCCTGACCATATAATGTAGTGTATGTTATAGATGCTGACAAAGAGAAAACAAGGTGAACTAATTCATCTTAGTGAATTTCCAAATGCTCAACTAGATAAGTTCGAGTTTGGGTACAACCTCGCAGACGACAATAAAACAGTCAAGACCGTTGACATTTACTTCAAGTCAGGTCCGAAGTACTCTGACATGATAAGCATAAAGTCACCAAAGTTCACGAAGAACGAGGGCTTCACAACATTCCTTAGCAATACACCAAGATTCCCAAGAATATGGTCGAGCGATGGACGTGTCCCAAAGTTACTACTGACAGAGACCCACAAGAGGTACAGAGAAGTTGAGACGTTTCCACCATACGTCCTAAATTACCCAACCCACAATTTTGACGTCTTTGTTGACGACAATAATTCCTTCAAATCAGACCTACCGAAAATATTCATTGACACCAAAAGACGTCACAACGACAAGGCAATTGGTGGTAACGTTAACACAGTTTGGACTCTACTCGAGAGTTACTATCAAGCGATCGCAGGTATGTACATCGCTACATATCGCTCAGGGGTGTCTCTACAGAACTTAAGTTATCACGTCGACGTCCCAAAGCAAGTCGTAGGTCTCATGAGGTTTCACGTGTACTTCACCATTCGTCGCGTGATGTTCCGTTTGAGTAAGAGCCAAGTTGACATTAACAACATCTTAAGACTGTACCTCCCTGACTGGCGACTTTTGAAAGGTCATGTACCATTGACTGATGTTGACAATAGATACATCAAGGACATCCAAGGTGATTATCGTCGGTATTGCCCGAGACACTCTGACGGGTTCACACCACTAGGGCAAGAACTACTAAACCAATCGATTGAAGTTTACATGTACGCCATTCTTGGAGCCCAAGCGAGGTCAAAGCAAAGCATCGTGGGAACTAGAGCTAGTGCTCGAGAAACGCAACAAATCTTTAGAGACATCGTTGAAAACGCTGTGGTTCAATATTCACCGAGTGTTTGGATCAACCTTATGAACAAAGCGATTAGTGACACCAACGTTAAGCTAGACACAGCTGTGACACCCAACACTTGGCTGATCCCCAGAAGCATGGTCTTGTTAAAGGACCCCATTGTTGGTTACAATAACGTGCTCAGAACTTCGTCTGAAACTGGGATGACATTTGGGTATAACGACGGGTTGAACTATCGAGCGTCAAAAGCGAAGCATAAAAAAGTCCACCAAGCGGCAGGGCTCCACTTGGAAACTCTAGTTACGTCACCTGCAAAGAAAACAGTGGTCACCACCAATCAAATAGCGCAGACCACCACAAGTAAGTCAGACACGACAACGCTGGCGATAGTGTTAGGGTTCTCAGCAGTCTCTAGCTATCTACTAACCAAATACACCTTGAAGTAGTAATGAGTCTAAACTATGGGTATGAGTCTGACGACCCTCATGATAAAATACTAAAGAGAACGAAAAGGCATCTGGACGAAGATCCCAAATTAAGCGCGACTGGTGGAAGGATGTCTGGACTAATAGACATGCAAGGCTCAGCGATAAAAAACGTAGCAGACCCAGTCGATGACTCAGACGCCATCAACAAAAGAACTCTAGAGCAACTACTATCAGGTTTCCTCAAGAGTCAGTCCTATAATGTCGTGCTCGACTTCAACGTTAGCACACACGCCTTGAAAAACGTGGAATTTCACACCAATGGTTCAAACAAAGTGAAAGCCATTGGTGAGACAAGTAAATTAGTGCAAAACAACCCAACTTATGGTCCTATTGTTGGCATCAGCAGTGTAAGCCAAAGTTTTCTATCCCCTGTGTTAACACCACTCCCACTTGAGTCAGGCCTTCATTTTAATTGTCCCAGTATGCAATGGTGTGATCTCTCTATTTTTGTTGTGGTGAGGTTACCTGCTCGCACCGCTGGATCAAATTGGGAGACAATTATATCAAACGACGATGGTCAGTGGGATAAGTTCATAGGGTACAAGACTGGTATGACTAATGGACTAGCGTATGGTGGTAGCGTCCCAGCAATGGAGAGCATATGCACTATTCCAAGTGGTGTCGACCTCACAAAAACGCATATGATATCAATACATTGGCAAATGGACAATTCACACGTCAGAGTCAACAACGTTAAGTCAGCTGACTCAGACTTCGTAGCAAATATGAAAAAGATAGGCACACCCTATGGAACAATTTTTGGAATACATCGACCAAGAATACCACTCGCACCTTATGCGTACCCATCGTTGATAGAATTCTACGGTGTGAAAATTGTGAGTGGTTACATGACGAACCGAGACATCATAATCATGGGTGGAGAAATGATGAAGGAATATGGTGTAAAGTAAATGGGAGCATGTTTTTCGAGACCTCATGAAACATATAAAATAAATAAAACGACTGACCACATGTTCAAAGCTGGTGGGTCATTTGGCCGCGGTGACGTAACTCTCGAGCTCCACGCTGAGATTGGTATGAGGTCTAAAAAGACTTACGGCAAACCTATTATGTTACCAGAATTAGACACTGTGGGAGTGGTAGGAGACGTGACCTAAGTTATGTAATGGGTTGGCTTAGAAAACTGGTTCGTAACATTAGAAACTTTTTCAGACGACGTAGAAAACTGAAGACTAATAAAACACACCTCTGCATTGGTACACAACAAACCAGATCTATAAAAAACCTGACACCTATGTCGAGTAGTTTTTGTGAGGCTATAGTAATGACAACCAACTCAGTGCAATTATTCGATGGTCACCAAATCACGACGGTTAACCACAACGGTGAAATATGGTTCAAAGCGAAAGAAGTCGCGAGCGCTCTAGGTTATGCTCGACCAAAAGATGCAGTTAACGACCACGTCGAACCTGATTGTAAAATGAAGATAGAGCAGGCCTCGTTTATCAACGAACTTGGTGTCTACTCGTTAGTGTTCTCGAGTAAAATGGAGCGTGCGAAACACTTTGGAAGGTGGGTGCACTCAGAAGTCTTACCAAGCGTTAAAAAAAGTTTAGCTGACGTCGGTCTCAAACACAATCAGTTTAAAATGATCACTGAGTTCGATCTCCATACGAAAGTCGTTGGTTTTCTTAGGAAATACTATCCAGAAGCTATTTTGATAGCCGCTTGTGGTGAGAATCAAGACACTTCGAGTAAAAGAATAAATTCGTGGAAAAAAGGTTACCAACGTGGAACACCTGACTTAGTTATTGCTAATGCAAACCGACAGCACAGCGGGCTCGTGATTGAGTTCAAGAATCCAGGTGGTACAGGCAAGACATCTGAAGAGCAGGAGTCTCTGCTACTCAGATACAAATCCGCTGGTTATCTAACACTCTTGTGTGACTCGTACGATGACGCTATTACCACGGTAATAAAATATTTCTTTGACGTTGGGTTTCAGTGCTCTCAGTGTTTTCGTAAATTTAAGAATAAATCAGCGTTGAGTAATCATGAGAGACGCTATTGTAAAGAGACTTTTTAGACATCGAGTAATGAGTCGTTGAGACAACTGCTCTAGCATTTTTAAAGACGTTTTTAACTCAGTAAAAAAATATCTGCGAAACTTTCTCTCTTTATTTCACAAACCTTCTGACCACTGTGTGAAAAAACGTTTCTACTGTACATTGGACGCTTCATGTGACCAATGTACAAATTTTAAAAAAAGTGGGGTATTCGAGAACACCCTTAATTTTGTGTGGAAGGATGATGACGTCTGCACACTGCGCGATATTGCTCAGCACCACCAACGAATGATGGTCCTGGGTTATATCTCCAAGTGAATGGCGCTTCAACAGTTGTTCCGCGAGTGTCACGACAAACAGCGCAATACGCTTTTAGAAATGTGATGTCGTCTGCCATTGGGAACAACGTGTCAAGTTCACCAAGTCTTTTTAAATGCTCTGTTGTTATGAGACCACACATAATGACGTGAATGCCAGCTTTAATGTATTCGCGAATAATTGGGAGTAACCCAGAGTACCAATGGCCTTCATCAATGCCGATGACGTCATAATCAGCTATCTCGGAAGAGCTTGGGAGGTTGGTGATTAACTTCGCAGGTAAACTGTCTGATCCGACAACAATGGTCTGACGATGTGTGGAGAACGCGTGGTCAGTTCGCCTAGTGTCGCCTGTGTTGTTCATGTAGAGGACTTTGAGCCCTGACTTACTTAACGCGACTAACCTGCGGAGAGTCTCTGTCGTTTTTCCTGCAAACATGGGGCCAATCACGATTTCTAGTTTACCGAGTTTCTTCATGATTACTATACCTCCAGAGAAATGTTCTCTCCTGTTGCGGCAACTGTTGTTCGTTGTTAAATATCCGCTGAAGCTCTAAGTTTTTAAGGTGGGACTGTGAGCTCTCGTGTCTCAAGCGATACAGTGGGTCGTTGGCGGCCACACCGCATGGGTGACAGGTGTACGCGTTTTCGTCTCTCGCAAAGTGTCTGTGGGCGGGCGAGAGTACGTGGTCCCTGATATCATCCGCACCCAGTATCTCATTACACCCCACCTTGCAAACGTGAACGTCGCGGTTTGCGGCGAGCTCCAGCCACGCTTTGGCTTTGGTTGGGCGCGGTTTCCACATAAGGGTCGCTAAGAACACTTGGAGGAAATTACCGAGTAATGTGGCTGTGGACCCACGAGGGTTGTTCAAGTAGACATCACTTGCTAACATAAGGTACTTGAATGATGAGTAACACCACACAGGGATTATGCCAGCTAATGTATCAGCAAGCTCGTTGGCTCTCTCCTCTCGAAGATCGATCCAAGCGTCGAGAAGATACCTCGTATGGCGGACCTGAGAGCTAAGCCGTTTTGGCTGCCCTTCAGGGTCAGGGTCGAACAGTGTGTATGTTGAGAAGTACTTGTTTAAGACGCTAGGCCCAGAGGTGTCTTGTGAGGTAGACACACTGACAAAGGCCGTTCTCAGCAAGCGGTCAATAACTTCTTCGCTAATTTCTCGGGCTTGAGTCATTATGTTATACTCTCAGAAAAAACCCTAATTTTTAGTGCGTTTGGTTTGGAACTGTGAGATACCTGTGAGGTTATCTGTGAGACACCTGTGAGGTCAACTGTGAGTAAGATAACACGTGATAGTGTATTAGATGGTTGAAGACTCACAGACGGCTGTTGACGCTAAGATCACAGCTGATGTGAAGAGTGTTAAGGTGAAGGACCCAAAGCGTGTCGCTGCTGGTAAAAAGTTGGCTGAGATATCGAAAGCTGCGAAAGAAAAGAAAATGCGTGAAATGATAGTCAACGAAGAACAGGGTAGTGAGTGGAGCTATGGTTATATTGTCGGAACACTTGGTGTTGTCATCGCCGCTGCTTCGCTATGGTACACAATTAGCAGTGAGAAAGAGACACAATTAGAGCCTGTGAGCACTGTGGTTAGCACGTCAGAAAATCGTAGAACTTGTCGTCCAGCGTTAGACACATTTGATTCTTGAACAAAACACACGACAATGTATATGGCTGCGATCGATCGAAAAGAACTTATGAACGAATTGTACGACGCGCTACTTGTTACGACTGGCGCTGTGGTAGTGAGTATGATTTCTAAAAAGGCTTTGGGAGAACCATTGGGAACACCAGAGACAGTGAAAGGCAAAGTGAAACTTGCTGCAGCTGTTGGTGCAGGAACGCTGTTAGTAAAATGGATGCAATCGAAAAAGTGGATACCGACAGACCCATTCAAATCAACGTAAGTTAATGGCGAGTGTCGTGGCTGGAGGGATATTTAATGCAGTGGCTTTTGCAGGCGCTGGCTTTATGTTTTCAAAGTTCAATCACACAGGTTATGAAGCTGAGATGAAAAGGCATAACCATGCGTTGGAGCAGTTAGCCAGCGCGAAAGAAGCGTGGTATGAGAATGAGGTCGCCAAGAAAGATAAGATCCAGCGTTTACGGCAAATGCTCTCAGATGCTAACGCTGACATCAATGACACAAACCATGCGTTGGAAGAACTTAGAAGCGTAATGACCATACAGTACAGCGGACGAGTGTTCACTGAGAGTCCGAGGGTTGCGGATTACTACCAACCGAGTGCGGAAATGAAGGAGTACCAATTGTTGTTTGTTAGCGCGCTAGGTTTGGGTAGTGGAATAGCGGTGTGGGTGCTAACTCGGTAAAAAAATGTTGGAGTAGTATAAGAGTGATGGACAAACTTATGAGGCAGATGAGTTACGGCTACACAATTGACGAAATCGCGAGTGAGACGCAAATTGAGTGTGGAGACACCTCCAGGCTCTACTACTGCTCGGATTGTGACATTGTGAAAAATGTGACTGAATGTGGTGGGTACACGTGTCCAAAGTGTGGCGACATCGAATGGGGTTACGTTCAGAGTTATAGTGACATGAGACTCACGCGACCAAAAAGCGTTCACAAGCGGTCTTGGTGGATGGGGAGAAGACTACGGAACGTTGTGAAGGGTGAGCACCTTGAGTTGATAAAAGAGGACTTCTTGAAAGTTGTCAACGCATTGTACTCATGCAATTTGGTAAAGGGTAGAAATGTCAGCAGATACGGGTACTACATTATTAGGTTGTGCCACAGAAGACGAGTCGAGACACTCAAGAAGGTGTCAGACCTCAAAGACGGGAAGGTGAAAGACTTGTTTGACGACAATCTGTTTGGGGTGGTGTATCCAAAGTTGGGATGGTGTGAGAGTGGTGATCGCTATTACAACGAGTGGCTTAGGAAAAAAACAAGTGTAGTATATAGAAGCCATGGATGACGTCACAGAAAACTCACTTGTTAGAAATGGTGCAGCCGTTGTAAATCCACTAACAGGTAGAGCAATCAACGTCCACGGGCGAGTCTACAATCAACTTGTTAGAGATGGTGTTTTTAGTGACACGACAAATGTCAGTATTGTTAATCCGCTGACAAACAGACGAGTTAACGTTGGCAGTCGGACGCATAACCGTCTCGTCAGAGATCAGGAAGCGCGACCCGCAGTTGAAGACCATAGCCCACGGCTGTTGAGTCAAGCGCTGAGAGGGTTCACCAGGTCCTATGGAGTCGAGGTGGTTAACGATAGAGACATCAATCAGGTAAACGGCAGTAGAAGCGCTGTCATTAATCTTTTGAGACGTGAACTAGGTGAGACCAACGGAATGAAAGTGGTAGAGACAGTTAAGGTCACTTTTGAGAAGGCTTTAGAACTCGATAAGACCACGTACAAAACTGCCTACTTTAACAGTGAAACGTTTGTCGTCATTAACGAGCGTGACATCGAAGGTGTTGCCAACCGTGGGTCGGAACAGATCTTGACGCGGATAGCCGGGTGGTTATCTGAGGGGTCTGGGTGGACTATCGACAAAATAGATGCACACTACGTTAATATCGCTATTTATAGACCTTTGAATGGGAGTAGCTACATTACGTTACCAAAGGAGTTGCGCAATAGTAAGAAGGGTTTGGTAAACGTGAATAACGATGATGACAACAAGTGTTTTAGATGGTGTCACCTATAGCGCATAAGTTCCCTGTTGGAAAAAACTCTGATAGAACATCAAAGTATGCTAGGCATGTCAGTGAGTTGAATTATGATGGAATTAACTTCCCAGTCACACTCAAAGATTACAACAAGATCGAAAAGGCTAACGAAATTAGCATCAACGTTTTCGGGTATGAAAATAAGCAACCATTCCCTGTGTATGTTTCTAAGGAAGCGTACCCTGACCACATGGACCTACTGTTGATAACTAATGATGTGGGCAACAAGCACTACGTGTACATTCGCGATTTCAACAAGTTTATGTACCGTCAGACAGAGCATAAGGCTAGAAAACATTTTTGTAGACATTGCCTGCAGTGTTTTAGTCGAGCGGACGTGCTTGAAAGTCATGTTGAAGTATGTTTGGTCATCAATGGGAAGCAAGCTATTAAAATGCCGCAAAAAGGTGCGAAAGTGAAATACGAGAATTTTAGTAGGCAGCTAAACGTACCATTTGTGGTGTATGCAGACTTTGAGGCTATCACACAGAAGGTGCACACAGCAAAGCTGTCAAGCGAGTGTAGCTACACAAATGCTTACCAGAGACACGTTGACTGCGGTTATGGGTATAAACTAGTTTGTTGCTATGACAATGAGTATAGTAAGCCAGTGAAAGTGTATCGTGGTGAAAATGCAGTCAACAAGTTCATCGGGGAGATGTTAGAAATTGTTGAATATTGTAAAGAAACATCTGAGAGTCACTTTAACAAAGAAATGACGCTGACTGATGTCGATAAGAAGAATTTCGACGAGGCTAAGAGTTGTCATATTTGTAGCGTTGAGTACACCAGCGCTGACGTTAGAGTGAGAGACCACTGTCATGTGTCAGGTAAGTACAGAGGGTCTGCACATCGTGACTGTAATGTGAACTTTAAGTTGACTGATAAAATCCCTGTGATCTTTCACAACTTACGTGGCTACGATAGTCATTTCATTATGCAGGAGATTGGTAAGTTTAGTCAAGACATAAATGTGATACCGAACAACATGGAGAAGTACATGGCGTTCATGCTTGGAAAAAACTTGGTATTTTTGGACAGCTTTCAGTTCATGGGTAGTGGTCTAGACAACTTGGTAAGGAACCTACCAAGGGACGCTTTCAAATACACGTCAGAAGTGTTTCACGACGAGGGGTTGACACTTATGACAAGAAAGGGGGTCTATCCCTATGATTACATGGACTCCTTTAATAAATTCGATGAGCGCGAGCTACCCTCCAAAAAAGATTTCTACAGCATTCTGAATGATGAGCACATCACGGAAGAAATGTACGAGCGTGCCATCGACGTGTGGGACTACTTCGACGTTGAGAGTATGGGTGGGTATCACGACCTGTATTTGAAAAGTGATGTGCTCTTGCTTACCGACGTTTTTGAGAACTTTAGAGAGACATGCCATCGCGAGTATAAATTAGACCCGTGTCACTATTTCACATCGCCTGGATTGGCTTGGGATGCCATGCTAAAGATGACTGGAGTGGAACTCGAATTATTGTCCGACATTAACATGTTCCAGTTTGTAGAATTAGGTATGCGTGGTGGTGTGAGCTACATATGCAACAGACACGGCGTGGCGAATAATAAATACATGGAAGGGTATGACAAAGAGCAAGAGTCGAAGTATTTGATGTACCTTGACGCCAACAATTTGTATGGATGGGCGATGAGTCGAAGTCTACCTACGGGCGGCTTCAAGTGGTTGACTGAGATAGAAATAGAAAAAGTTAATCTATGCGACTATCACAACGATAGTAAAAAGGGCTTACTGCTTGAAGTCGACTTGGAGTATCCAGCTCATTTACATGACCTACACAACGATTACCCGGTGGCTCCCGAGAAGATGGAGATAACTGTCGACATGTTGTCAGAGTACTGCACGAAAATCAAAAATAAGTTTAATGTGAGTGTTGGCGGTGTGAAGAAGTTGGTGACTAATTTGAAGGATAAAAAAAAGTATGTGTGTCACTACGGAAATCTGCAGTTGTACATGGATCTTGGATTAAAAATCAATAAGATTCACAGGGTCCTGCAGTTTGACCAGTCCAAGTGGTTAGGCAAGTACATCGACTTTAACACAGTCAAAAGAACTGCGGCTAAGAACGCTTTTGAGAAGGACTTCTTCAAGTTGATGAACAACAGTGTGTTCGGAAAAACGATGGAAAATTTGAGGAAGCGTGTGGACGTAAGATTAGTGACCACTGCGAAGAAATTAGAAAAGCTTGTCTCGAAGCCGACGTTTGTGTCTTGCAAAATATTTAGCGAGAATTTAGTCGCTGTCCACAAAGTTAAAGAAACGTTGACACTAAATAGACCCGCATATGTGGGTATGTGTATACTAGACTTGAGTAAAACGTTGATGTACAATTTTCACTACAATTATATTATGAAAAAGTACTCTAGCGACACCTGTAGATTGCACTTCACTGACACTGACAGTCTGTTGTACTCGATCAAAACTGACGACGTTTATTCCGACTTTATGATGGAGTGCGAAAAGTTTGATAATAGCGACTACCCTGCAGACAGCCCATTCTTCTTTAGAGAGAATAAGAAAGTTATTGGGAAGATGAAGGATGAGTGCGCTGGAACGCCAATTGTCGAGTTCGTCGGGTTGCGCAGTAAAATGTACAGCTATTTAAAAGAGGGTGGAGGTGGCGGGAAAACCGCTAAAGGTATTAGAAAAAATATAATTAAAAAGGTAATCAGACACGAAGATTACAAAAGCGTGTTACTCGAGCAGAAACAGTTGCGACACACAATGAAGACCATTAGAAGTGTCAAACATCAGATTGGTAGCTACGAAATTAATAAAGTATCGCTGTCCTGCTTTGACGACAAACGATACCTTTTAGAGAATGGTATTGACTCCTACGCGTATGGCCACAAAAACATTGTAGTGAGAGATACCACTGAGAGTAGTGAACAAACAGACTAATTCGTAGAGTAGTTGGTTATTTGTTAGTCAATGTTGTTAGCCAATCAAAAGAGCACCATTTTGCTATCCATTTGGATAAACATCACCACTAGACTTGAAAATCTAGTGGTTTTTTTTTTTCGCGCGTGAGTTGAGACAGCAGTAGTTTGTTGAAAAAAAATGTGAAAACGTTGAAACAACACTCTCTATTTTTTAAATATGTGAAAATGTTGAAACGACACTTTCTTTTTTAAATATGTGAAAAATGTGAAACGACACATTCTATTTTTAAAAAACATGCAAAAATATTGAAATGTCACATTATTAGCATATAAATCGAGTTTGTGGTCTTATTTGATGTATGTTGTAAATTTAGAATTACCGAAATGACATCGAATTTTTGGGGGTTTGGGATTTGGTGTAAATTTGGCGATGTTTTGGCGATTATATTCGCGTTCAACATTGAATGTGTAAAAAATGAGCTCGTAGCCCCACTCTCTATACTACTACAGTGTAATCCTCTGATGACCAGCGAGATGCTATAAGTAGATAAGAATGCATCTATTTCTATGAGTTGACGAATACAGATATGTTTCTACAGCTTCATTCTTTCATAACTTCATTAAGAATGATAGAAGAACTAAAGTGATAAACTTCATGTAATCTAAACAAGGTAGTTCGTTCCCAGTCTCTATTACACAATTCTCTACCTCCCTCCAAGTCTTTAGTGATCGCCGTGGATAGGTAGAGGCACAAGGTCATTAAATACTTTAACTTAACATTAACAGGGATATATAATAAATCTAATGAAGGAGTTCCGGTAAAGACAGTTTCAATGTTCTTTGAGTCCTTTGTTGTTGAAATCTATCAACCGTCTAAGGGCGAGGGGTGGCTTTTGAGGAGGGGGACTGGGTGTGGTTGTTCCTGGTGAAGTGGGGCTATGTGGTAAGTTGGCTTTTGTGCATGGATGCTCCGGTGTGTTGAGATTTGGTGCATCTGGTTTGTTGGGATGGTTCTGTATTTGGGTTATTGGGAGGAACAGCAGGTCGATGCAGTGTGACCTTGGCATTGTGGGGTTTGGCATGTGTCGGAGGTCATCGGAGATGTTACGTTGGGGTGGTGGTAGTTGTATTGGGATGAATTTACGTAGGAATTTACGATTGCGTGTTGTAACTCTGCCTGAGCCATCCACACGTATGGAATATTGGTCAAATTGGTGAACTTCGATGACTGATCCAGTTTTGTCCCATTTGGTTGGGTGTGGACCAACTTGGTTTTGGATTCGGACATGATCACCAACGCATAATTGTGGGAGTCACCTCGTGTGTTCCGTCCATCTTTCAGCAGTCCGCATGTGCCTGTTACGTAAAGCCACTTCCCGGGCAGCCAGAGTGTCGCGCCAGGTAGGGTGGGGTTGGTAACGACCAGGTAGGATAGGGATGAAATCTTTAATCGGTCGTCCGAATATACACTGTGCTGGTGAGAGCTTTGTGTCTGGATCCGGTGTATTTCTGTATTGAAGTATCGCGCGTTGTAGGCCATCTGTGCCAAGGCCACCATTGGGGCTGGTGTTATTAGTGATGATTCTTTTTTACGGTTTTCACGCCAACCTCTGCTCGACAATTCGAATGGGGGTATGCTACGGAAGACAAACGGCGGTGGACGCCCCAATTCTGTAAGAACTGTTGTGTTGATGCTGCAGTGAATTCCGGACCACCGTCAGTCGCCAATTCATCCGGAATACTAAAGGTGACAAACGTGCGTCGTAGGCAGTCGAAAAGGCCCTTGGCACCATCCTTGGATCTTTCTATGATTGGCCAGTTAGAGTATCGGTCTATAATGACGAGATAGTTTACGCCTTTGCAATGGAAGAAGTCGGCACACAATAGTTGGAAGGGAAAGCTTGGTGGGGTGATTGGCAGAAGAGGGGCACTAGGTTGTGAAGGTGCCATTCGGTTGTAGTGGTGGCAGGATTCCCTTATTGCTCGAATTGCTGGGTGATACCAGGCCAGAAAACGGTTGCTTCAGCACGGGCGTTCATGGAGCTGATACCCTGGTGAGCTGAGTGGAGTGTGGATAGGATGCAATGGCGGAGTGAGGGTGGTATCACAATTCGTTCTTTGTAGAGGATGACACCGTTAACTGTGTACAAATGTTCGCGGTATTGGTGATATTCTTGTAACTCAGTGAGAAGTTGGTGGCGGAATGTTCGAAAACCCGTTTCAATGATTGAAAGTAGCCTTTCCATGATGATATCGCTAGCTGTGGCCACTGGACTCGATCCCATGTTATTGCCATAGTGTTGGTGGATGCTGCTGCTGCTGAGGATAATAGTTGTTCGTCAACAGTGGGAAGGGGGGATGTTGCATGAGGTTTGGTGGGACGAATGCCGACAAGGAAGGGATGTCCAAATAGGGCGAAAGTGGGAGACGTTGTGGGTGTTGTATTCACGGAGGCTACGTCATCTGGTAGTGGTAGGGCTTCTGGGTTGCTGGGACCAGTTGGGTGTCTTGAAATTGCGTCTGCAGCTTTATCTTTGACACCGGGGATGTGGACCATTCGAAAGCGGTATCGCAGGGTCTTCTCTTTCAGGTTGCGCAGTCGCGTGTTAGATATGTCCTCAAGGTTTGTGGTCTACAGCGATGATTAAGTTGTCACATCCTAACACGAAGAATCGAGCTTTGTCCAGTGCGTCGGCGACAGCAAGGGCCTCTCCTACGATTGGTGCGTATCGTGATTCGGCAGCATGAGTAAAGCGGATGCCCACCAGGGTTACTTTCCAGCCAGTGCGGCAGCAGAAGGGTTTGGTGGTGGCGCATTCGCAGTGCTTCTGAAATAACCAAAAGCCGATGCCGGTTTTTGACCAGTCTGTGGCCAGGCATGTTGGCTTGGATTTATTGAAGATTCGTACACCGTCCTCAATTTCGCTGATAATAACAGCCTTAGATTCTTCGAAAAGTTGGTTCAATTCTTCATTCCACGTGAACGGAGATCCAGGTTTGAGGGCTTCGCGGAAGGGCAGCATGCGTTGTGTTGCAGCAAATGCATATGATACTTGATTAATGAGCCCAAACCAGGAGCGCATGTCTGTGACGCTTGTCGGTTTTGGAAAATTGCGGATAGCATCTAGGTATTTATGACATGGTCGCACGTGGTCGGGGGTAATCTCGAAGCCGGCGAATTCGACTGTATCTTGCCCAAAGACGAATTTCTCTGGGTTGAGGGTAATGCCGTTTTTTCCGCAGATGTCAATCCAGTTGACAGCCTGGAAGAAACTTTCTTCGATGTTGTCGGCCCAGAGTAATGTGTCATCTATACATTTTGTTTTGTCTGGGACGTCAGAGACGTCTTTTCATCAAATCGTCGGGAGAAGCCGTCACCTGAGGCAATGTAACCTTGTGGTGCCGTCTTCTAGCGATATCGGCCCCATGGGGTTATAAATGCGGTGGCGGTCATCAGATTGGAGGGCAACACTGTGGCAACCGTTCCAACAATCGAAGACTGTTTTCTTTTTGCTGCCAGGTACTGACCTTGCCTGGTGGAATGGACTTTGGGTATTGTGTGTTTCCCGTGTGGCATGTAGATTTAGTGCTTGGAAGTCGACTGTTCGACGTGGTTTCCCATTCTTTTTGGCGCAGATTACCATTCGGTGGCACCATGTGACGGGTTCACCGACGGGGACGGATTCGAGGACATCCAATTCCACGTCTCTATCAAGGCCAGCTTTAACGTCCTCTTGCCAGTGGAGTGGGACTGGGATGGGGGTATGGTGTGCAACAGGTACGGCATTAGGGTCAACCATGAGACGCATCGGAGGGCCGTTCATGAGTGGTAAGGGCTGATATTCGCAAATGTTGAAGGTACTGGAGGCGTAATAATTTAAGAGCCATTTTTCTAGGAGCGCGCGGTTGGTCTCGTTGACTGGGTGAGGTAATTTGGTTGGCCGTGGCGGTGGCTTCTGACGTGGTGGGCAATTAAATGGTGTGGTAAGTGCGCTGTTTGGCGTATTGTGTGGGTTGGGGGTGGTGTTCTGTGTTGCCTCGACTGATGTACGTGTTTACATGGTGGTTGAGGGTAGTGTCTCTCCAACTTTTGGGAAGTTCTCTGAAATTATTCCAAGTATCATGCAAGCTTCTCTGCTCAGGAATAGTTTGTCAGAGGCGTTGGTCACGTATGTGATCTGTCGTGTTTCCAATGTTTCACCTGAGGCTGATCGACCAGAGAAACGTAGAATGATGGCACCAAGGATCTTGATCCCATTGTTGTTGACAGCACACATACGCGCATGGTGACAGGGATGAGGTCTTTTCCACTTAGGCCAAAGCGCTGAACGATCTTCATGCTTGCCAGGCAACTCTGGCAGCCGGTGTCGGCCATAGCGGGTAGTTGTAGTGTTTTACTGGGAGTGGTTGGGGGATGGAGGCCGAAGGTCTTGTAATCCTCGGGGCACGATGTGACTGTAAGCAGAATAAAGGGTTGTGGTTTTGATGCTTATCTGACCCAGCAATCGTTGAGGTGACTGTAAAGGTGTTGGTCGAGCGAGATGGTGGCTTTCCCCATTGTAGTATTGGAACTGGATGACGTGCATAGTGAATCAAAGATGGCAACCCTCTGCTTCAATGGGTCTAGTAGGAGAGCGCGTTGGCTGGTGCTTAGGTTTCTCTTTTTGCCGGCATACTGTATCCAGGTGGTGCGGCCGGTTACAGTGCCCACACGTTTTGCCGTATAATAATAATAATAATAAAAGACGTATTAGGAGCATTATACAATAGTCTCGATGCTCTTACAACAATATATTCTTAAGGTTTATACTTATAAAACTAATTACAGTTTCATTACAAGATAAAGCCTATACTACATATATTACCACCATGAACAAAAAAACTATTAATTTTAATTTTAAAAAAGAAAAGTCTTAAGTGCTGACTTAAAACTACTTAACATTTCAAAGCTTCTAATTTCCTGTGGTAATGAATTCCACAGTTTTGGTGATGCAACCGAGAATGCTCTGTCTGCATGAGTTTCGGAAACTCGCGACAAACGTCAATGGTGTTAGTGTTAAGACCAGGGTACCAGCTCCCAAGAAAAGTTCTGTTAAAATAATTAGTTTCGAAATCCAAACACTTTGCATTTTCCCAATCCACATTGTGCTTGGTTTCCTTGTGGTGGACACTAGCTATGTTAGTATGTTGTTATAGATTCTGGCCAGTCTCGCCAATCTAGGTGACGTGGCTGGACAGTAAGCGCATTTCACTTGATAGACAACATGCATTCTGGTGGTGTTAGATCTTTCACTTTCGTTAACATTAGTAAGGTGTTGGTTGGTTTGTGTGCAACGTGGATGTTGTATGGTTGGAGGATTCTCGCAAGTGTTTCAGATGTTCCTTTGATATAAGGTATGGTTGCGATGGTTGGTTGGTTGTCCTCTTCTGTACCAGTTGGCGTGGCTACTTTAACTGGTCGGTTCTAAGCAAACGTTGAACAAATGCATCCTTGTAGTTTTTAAGAAAAATAACTGGGAAAATGGAATAATTGGGAAAATGCAAAGTGTTTGGACCTCGAAACCAACCACTTTAACATAACTCCCCTTGAAAGCTGGTACACCAATCTTAACACCATGCACCAACGTTTGTCGCGAGTTTCCGAAAACATATTCGAGACTTCTGAAGAAGCAGAAATGCGCACGTCACGAGAACACGCAAGGACAGGCACGTCATCATGCCTCTGACATCACACAATAATATAAATTAATTTTAACAACCGTCAACATTTTCACGTCTCTGAAGATGGCTTCCGTACAGGAAGACGAAACGTCAGACAAAATAACATTTTTGTTTCAAATAATCTGGAAGAACAATTAAAATTAAATAATAGACACATATACTACGTGTTAAAATAGTAAAGTTTTATAATGTTACCGGTATTTGGACTGGGTAATTCCAAATCTGTTTTGAGGTACTCATGGCAAATAACGCCACCATTTAAACGTTGCCTGCAAGTACGCCCCAGTTTGTCAGCGGTTCAGAAAAGAAACATTGATTGCGGTCGCTTGCAGTTTACTGAGAATTCTCAGTGATCAAGATAGTTCCCCGGTTCGACAGGAGTATGGCATATTTTTGTTGTTGAGTGCTTTTATGGATTAAACAGACTACTACGTTATGTTTATAAAATATCAATTTATTTCGGTTAGTAATAAGATGAATAAGACAATAAAGGGTGCTGGGTGTGGTGGCGCGCCATGTAACTGAGCAAGCAGGACATGTGATTCTTTCGTATCATTGATGGTGCGCGTTTGCCATGGCCATGCTGGCCGCAGTAGTGACATATGTCTCTTTTGTCAGGGTGAGTGGATTTAAGTTCCTCCTGTTTACCGCGGCGGTACTGGCTACGTGTGGCGTTGGTTGTTTGTGATTCTAGGAGGCTGCCAGCAGATCGTTTGCCGGCTTCCTTGGCCTCGATGAATTGGAAGACCTCTTCGAGTGTTATATTTTGTTTTTTTTGTCACCCAGCAGGTCTAATTGAATTTCGTTGTCCGCTAGGCCACGGGTCACAACATCACGCAGGATGTGTTCAGTGTAATTCACTTCTCCATCGCAATTGGGACATGTCGCTGTGAATTTGAAAATGCTGGCTTGCCCTCGTAATCTGGCGCCAAAGTTTCGAATTGGTTCATCTCGGTCCTGTCGCCTGTTGCGGAGTTTTACTCGAGCAACCGTGGTGTTTTCTTCTCTAACAGCGAGTTTCTTGATCGCTGACATTGCTTCATCGATGGTTTTATTTGCAAGTGAGCCTCCCGCATTTCGGGTCAAGTCCTTTCGTAGGTCTTCATCGCAACATTCAAGTAGTTGAACTACTTTTTCCTTGCCATCAATTTTTGTGGAGTCTGCATAATCTTGCCAACGTGTGAGGAAATATGACCATTCTTCACTTGACCCTCCATCGGATAAGGTAGGGCGCCGCACTTTTTCGGTTTTGCATTGGTGGATTGGGTTCCTGTGTTCGTATGTGTGCCGTTGGCGTGGACAGTTATCATGACTGCAGCAAGGTCGTCAGAGATGTCTTCCGTCTCGTATGTGCAACTGGGGAAAGGGCACTTGTGTTTAGGCATTGCTGTGAAGTGAACAATGTGCGTTTCCTTGATTGCTAAAGGTTTGTTGATGTGTTTGGCTTACCTCTGTCGGGAAAAGCAAGATGGTGCGAAATTTGCTTGCCAAGGTCTTCGTTCGATTCGTGGCGATGGAGTCCTGTACGCGGTCGATTTGTGGCTTGACAGGACCCCTAAAATGTGAGTTCTTCTATCATAGATAAGAATACATCTATTTCTGTGAGTTGACGAATACAGATATGTTTCTACAGCTTCATTCTTTCATAACTTCATTAAGAATGATAGAAGAACTAAAGTGATAAACTTCATGTAATCTAAACAAGGTAGTTCGTTCCCAGTCTCTATTATATAATTCTCTAATAAGCATTGAGATACACTGACACAAATGGCAATGCGAAGGTTATTTGGCAAAATGGTTTTGTGTTGTTAGGATATATGAGCTGCCTTGAACCATGGGATCGTTATGCTTGGCATCCTCCTTGTTCACTTATCATAGACGCTAGATACGAATTTCTTTACTTCGTTCCGATTTATGTATATGTATTTTATGTATTTTGTGGCTTTTTTTTATTTATGTTCTTTACTTTTTACTGACATTAGTTTTGATTTTTTTTTGCTTTCTCAATACCATTTGTCGTTTGTTTATTTTTTATTGTTGTTTATCATTCTATAGATAATCATGATGTGAAGACCCTCTTAAAAAAACGTAGAAATACTGAAGACAGTGCTTATATGTTTGGTGACTCCGTGACTTTAGGATTCTATAATGATTATAACAACTCGAATGCCTGTCATACTGTTTTCAGGAGGTAGTTAAAATTATTACAATGAAATACAGATGAGGTTGATGATGAAGATGAGTTTAAGGTTGCGGATGGTGAGTGTAAAAATGAAGATGAAGGTGATGATGAGGTTGATCGGATGAGTTTGATCGGATGAGTTTGAAGATAAAGATCCCTCGAAGGCGTTGTTGAAAATAAAGATGAGGGAGAAGACGACGTTTACTACAGAGCCGAAGTTGACTGCCGAAGTTGACTACTGAATTAGCTGTACGTATGTCGCCGTACGGACTACTGCACAACGTAGCCCTAGTTCTGCCATCTGAGTTCTGGTAGCTCAATGGTTAGAGCATCCAACCGGAGATCGTGAAGGTTGCGGGTTCGATTCCCGTCTAGAGCTCAGTTCTGAGTTTGCGTTAAAAGCTTGAGTAGCAAACAATTTACTATATTGAGATAACCAAGATGCAAATCATATTTACTATATCGAGGATGAGCTTGAGGATGTTGAGGGTAAAGGTGAAAGTGGAGATGACTGTGTACATGAGGTTGAGGGTAAAGTTGAGGGTGAGGCTGGAGATGAGCTGGGCGAAGATGAGGGTGAAGAAGAGGGTGACGATGAGGGTAATGGTAAAGGTGAGGATGAAGATAAGGTTGGGGTGGGGGCGGAAAAGGTGAAGATGAGGGTGAAGGTGAGGTAAATGTGAGCGTGAAGGTGAGCATGAATGTGAGGAGGAAAATGAGAATGAAATGTAAAGTGAAGTTTTGGAATAATGCTTGTAACAATATTTCTTACATATATAGGTGTTACCCCGATATTTATCAAGTATATCCTCTTAATTATCTTTACCACCGAAAAGCGACTTTATACACTAAAGAGACGACATATGGAGATTTCAAACTCCATTTTAACCAACAATTGTTTGCCGATTCTGTGAAGGACATATTTCTTACACCTGGAATGAAGAACAACAATAGTTTGGTACTGATAAACCTTGGTGTGCATTTCGTTCGTGATTTGAACTTTTCTGAATATAAAGACTTGATCCAGCATACTGTATTTCTGCTGAAGAATAGGAAGAAATTATTTGACAGTGAATCAAGGGTAGTCTGGAGGACGACCACCTCTGCGCATTATCAGGAAGTATATAAGAAGCCTATTGGAGGGTTTCTTAATAGCCCTGTAAGTATTGCAATTAAATAAACGTTATTTGATAATTAAAAATTAGAATAATTAAAAAGTAAAGAATTAGTAATAAAATATGCGACTCGAACTAAAAATTACCAAAATGCTTTGCGGCGCGAACATTGTTTCTCACGTCGAGGACAATGAACTCTCTATAAAGTGGAAGAATACCTCTAGTTATTGCTTGTACCGAAAAGTGCAACCAGATATAGTACACATTGAGCGCTTTTCGTCTGTCGATTTTAGCTAAATTTCCTCATATTTCAACAAAAAGTACATTTAACATTGAGGTGATTGAGGTTACAAAAAACGAAAGTCAGTTTAGTAATCTAGAAACTCCAGAGCTTCTTGGGATGCATTTTAGAAATTACCGACAAGAATCAAAGACAGCCTGATGTGGCTAACTCGTTTATGCAATGGAACGCCGGCAAGTTGTCGTTTGTCACGTTGGGTATGTAACACTGTGGCTTCACGGAAATAGGCATAGTTATTTCACACCAGTAGCGCGATAATAATCGACGAAGCATTTAATGGCAATTACATTAAAGTGCCTATCTCACATTTGGGGATTTTACATATTCGTAATATTTCGGTCCTCCTGAGCAAAATCATAATATATCTTGTCAGCCGAAAATTTCATCTTCATGGACTTTTTTTCAGTTAAAGTTATCGGATGTGATGTCACAAGAGGCATTTTTGTGGCAAATAACAAAAGAAAACTGGTTTGGAATGCATCTTGTGACATCATATACTTTCCACTGCAATGTATTTTTGTTGCCATAATAAAACGATCTTTTCAATAATGTTACAACCGAAGTCACTCGAAATATCGCTATTTCTAGAAAGAGCTGGATTTTCTGTACTTGTTTCCCTTGCAACGCGCGTATAGTTGGTTGAGGTCGCATTTCTGATAAAACTCCTTGGCTTTGCTAACAAATCAATATCGATCACTGCAGCAATCATGGTTTAATCTTTTTTAATTTTATCAGCTCTTTTCAGTATCTCTTCAGCAGATTTAGTGAGTGTTTTCGTTGGGAATTGAATTTTTCCTCCAAACTTTATCCTTTCTTTGGAGCACATCATACACTAATGAACGTTATAAACTTAACAATTACTGAGATATAAGACATTTTTTAATAAGTGAAAATTCTCTACCTAGCACCTGACGTCAGAGACCATCTAATTTACATATCAAACAAACTAAAATATATCAAAAACGAAGTAAAATACGGAAAGGTGTTATTCTATCATTTTACGAGTTCTTTCATATTAGACAAAATTAATTTTTGTTGCCAATGAAGTAGGGGATTATGAGTCAATAATTGAAACCCCAAAAAGACAGAACTTTTATATAGCTATAGCTATAGTCCATGTGTTGTTCTCCATATAGGCAGTGTCAAAATACGAATCGAATACTCTAAAAAGGTCGATGTTCAGTACTGCCGAAATAGCGTGTAGTACTTTCGAGCGAATGCCTTCAGAAAGACGTCATATAGGGGCTTCGCTTGAAACGTTAGACCCGCTATTTCGGCACAGCAGTATCACATAGTCTAAATGGGTTGAAGCCGTAAGTCTAAATTTCGACCAGCAGGTTGAAGCCGGCTCAGAAGATCTTCTAAGGGACCGGTCATTATTAAAAATAGGTACTCAACGCGTACATGTGTCTCATGACATGAGACATATAACTGAACAATACAGCTTAAAATATGAAACAAAAATAGAAGCACGATTATATTAAATAAATATACTAGACATACGTGTACGCAACAACCCCTCGCCCGCTTACTGTTTGAGGCTTTAATATTGCCAAACTGAACAGATTTTCAAACTGCTTATTTTTTGGGTGCAATTTGTGGGTAGTGTACTGAACAGAACCCAAGTGGGAAAGTCTGCCAACACAATTGTCTCGCAGGCAGGGTTGGAAACCAATTGTGTAACTATTGATTATTGAAATTAATAATTAATTTTAATAATTATTTATTAATTTAAATAATAATTTTATTAATTACATATTACATAATTAAAGTTAATTATGTCAGTTATGCTTTTAATAATAAATTTCAACATGCATGTTTACAGTACCGTAACAGTGGCATACTCATAATTTTACTCAAAGTACAATTGTATTCATGAGACTGCATAACCTTGTACATACATGTACCCTACTGTAATAATGTAATCTGCATGTTCCTTATTGTCTAATTGTTAGTAGCAGATACCAAAAGATTGCATACCTAAATTTATCCTAGACCAAATTGATAAGTCTGATAAACCTTTTATTCTTTTAGAAGACTTCTGTTTCTTAACTTTTATTAATATTATATAATTATGCACATTCATGTACCAGTATTTCAATGGTATTCAAGTACCGGTAACACAATTTCAAAAATTGAAATGACAAAAGCCCATAATATACAACAAAGAACGATATTGCTTAATCTAATTATTTCACCAATATATATATTAATTCAGGATGAAATTTCTTTCAGCTGCTTCTTGTCAGTGGGGTGATACCACTTGTTTAATCCTAACATGTTCCCCTGACACAGTGAGTGTTAACCTACCCAATTATACATTATACAGTATTTATCCTTCAAAAGCTGTGTAAAAATATACATTGAAAGCCTAGGACTGGCACTGTCCAGGCCTACTATCCAGGACAAAGGTGAATTTAAACAGACACACTAAGCCATTGGCCAGAAGGGCATATGCCATAATATCAGATGAGCGTAAATGCTGATTGTTATAGCCAGTATGGTGTATGTTTACACTATTAAAGTGAGTAAAATGTAAGCCAGGCCCAAGGTGGTATCCAGCCAGGTTGGTCCTGGTTAGTCCTATAGACTTGCAGTATAAATACAGCTATAATCTGTATTCCACCAGTACTGGTACTCACTATATAGGCTATTATTATCAAGTATTGTAATTATTCCATTGTGGATGAGGTTGCAAAGTGACCGAGTGAAACAATGGTGATGGATAATTTAAATAAAAGTATAAAATCTGCCATTCAAAATTTGTATTAACATTTGTTATTCTGCAATATTATAATAAAGCAAATAATTTATTGGTATACCTGTATCTTATGTAAGGACTATTCAATTTCGAGCGAAAGCCCTTCAAAGGTCTGATTGGCGCTTTCTCGATATATCAACAAACCGAAATTCAAATAATCGCTAACCCTAATCCTAACCCTATAAATCCTAATCCTAAAATTACTGACTTGGGTTGATGTTATAATTTTAAATTTCGGTTGCCATGACGACATGCCAAAAGTGAAATGTTCCGACCACAATATCTTTTGAAGTACTAACTCTAAGAACTCGTTCTACATATCTAATGAAAGCTTGATTAACAGCCTCTGACATACCTACAAAAATATTTTTGTAACTGATACCTAACAGCTTGAAAAAAGCGACGACGCTTGGATTGGATTGACAAACTCCGTATAAATATTTTAGATATTCAGACGACGATATCTTTTGAACTACTAACGCAAGAAAATCATGCTATACATCAAATAAAAGCCTGAATAACATACTCGGACATGTTTGCCAAACTATCTTTGTAACTGACTAACAGGTTTAAAAAACCGAAAACGGGTTTACCTTTAGTTTTGACGCCACGTATAAAACTTGATTTACGAACTTGATTTACGAACTTGACATCTTCGGACGACGATATATTGCATTTTCACTGCCTTTTCACGATCTTTTTGGACTCAAATCTTCATTCACCGTATAACCCGACAAAACACGAATTCAAATGCAGATATTTTTTATTTACCATATCTAGTTACCAGGGCCAAATTTCCCGATGCCGCGCATGGGCCGTTGATTTTCAATATATATATAAAATTAAACTGCATCCGAGATAGGGATCCGCTTGGATCTCGCGTGATAAGGTCTGAGTAGTAGATTTTGTGTGGTTTGATACTCATATGATTCATAATTGTTTATTTGATTGGATTATTTGATCTCACAAGAATTCCCAGAGAACCAATTATACCTGGAATAAGTCAAGGGTTGTGATTTGAACAATCAAAATCTACTACTCAGATCTTCACATCTACTACTCAGTAGGCCAGCGGGGGGTCGACAAGCTATCTTGCGAGTTTTCACAGACTGTATTACAGGTGTTTATTCAGGCTGTAGACAGGCTACATCATCGAGATGAGGGAAGATGATGATGTTGATGATGATGATGTTACATGAAGAATCTGAAAAAGATCAAGATAATGACTCTGACTGATTGACATAATTATTGTATTGGCATATGATATTTCTTTCTTACATAGTCTTTAATATTTGAGTGAGTCATGCTTTGGAAATATACATTACATTTTTTTTCTACCCAACCTTTGAGTTGGTATGCTTTTTATTTACCCAACCTTTGACTTACTAAAAATTTTGTGATAATAAGACCGGTCCCTAAGCCTTCTGTCTGGTCCCACATTCTTAATCTCTCTCGTGAGTCTATTTATCAAGAACCTCAAGTATGGGAGAAGAGGGTGGTGGATAGGTCGGCAAGTGTCTTAAAAGATGTTAGGATAAGGTTAGGGTTAGAAAACTAGTTAGGCGGGGGATTAGGGTTAGGACATTTGTTCTTTTGGGGAATGGGAACAATTACTTCCCATTCTTCTGAGCCGACTTCAACCCGCTGGTTTAAGTTCAACCCGTTTAGACTGTGCGATACGGGTGTTCGGCAATACACCAAACTTTTATAGTATTCGATTTATTAATTTGTAAAATGGTCGCTTTGTTTTTTTAACAGCGTATGCGATTGTTCGCTGCTTACGCCTTGTCAGAAATGTGTAAGGCTGGCATTGAGATCTTGGACTGGTATCCAGCGAGCGCATCGACGCCTACGGGAGTTAAAGACTCAATACACTACCTTGGTGGATCGTTTCCTAAATTTATGGATATACTCACTTGGTACTCCATTACAGAGCCTGATAAACGGAGTCGCGAAGTCTGCTTTGGTTGATTACGATTTAAAGTACTCCGACTGGAGAAATTCAATGAATGTCCAAGCATTAAAGTGTAGTTTAGGAAGTTTTTTATAAAGTTAAGTGGAAGTTTTTTATATAAAGTCGCAAAGGAATGGGAGTCGTTTAAAAAAAATTGTATGACGTCCGACTCTCCTTGCATCTGGCCGGTCAAATAACTTAATTATGATGAGACATGAGACAGTAATAAACTGAGATGAGACTTGATGACTGGATGAGACATGATGACAATCGTTAGAAAATTATTACCTCATGCAACTTTATAGTCTTTATAGTAGTAATAGACTTAGTAATGTACGGTGGCCCATAACGGCAACTGCAAATATGTATTTAGTTGACGCAAATATTTTTGTAAATACAAATTGCTGCAAATATATGTGTGTGAACGTGCCTTTCTGCAAATATGTGTGTCATAAGTTGCTGCAAATATGTGTGTCATAAGTTGCTGCAAATATGTGTGTCATAAGTTGTTGCAAATATGTGCAGTGTCATAAGTTGCTGCAAATATGTGTGTCCTAAGTTGCTGCAAACATGTGTGTTTCATAATTGCTTCAAACATGTGTGTCATAGTTTCTGCAAATATGTGTGTTCAAAGTTCTCGGTATAGTACAAAACATGGACTGTATTGGACTATATGGACTCAAATATGGACTCAAGATACTATTTGCCGGAATTAATTAAGAGCACTTCTAGTTCAAGATCATATTTGACGGAATTAATAGATGACGCCAGGAGTCTGCGATATATATCAGACGCGCCTCTCAGTGATGGAATGTATTTTGCTATTTCGTCGCAAAAACTCGACTTTTAAAACGCGCTTTATATGGAACTCATATTTGAGTCCACATTTGAGTCCATATTTGAGTCCATGTAGTCCAATCCAGTCCATGTTTTGTACTATAGTATACCGAGAACGTTGAACACACATGTTTGCAGCAATTATGAAACACACATGTTTGCAGCAACTTAGGACACACATATTTGCAGCAACTTGCGACACACATATTTGCAGCAATTTACGACACACATATTTGCAGCAACGTATGACACACATATTTGCAGCAACTCACGACACACATATTTGCAGCAAGTCATGACACACATATTTGCAGCAACTTACGACACATATTTGCAGCAACTTACAACACACATATTTGCATCAACTAAATACATATTTGCAGTTACCGTTGTGTGCCACCGTAATAATGTGTTATATTATACAATATATAATTACAGTAATGTGTTTTATACAGTTCCATCCCAATACGGGACTCACAAAATCTGAAAATGAAAGCGATCTCATTGAGCATGTTCAATATCAATCTGCAATAGTGGTCGCGGGTGCTATGAGGGGTACTAGTAGAGTACGATTGTTGGAGGAATTAGTCTGGGAAGATATGAAAACAAGGCGATCTATTCATAAACTTATTTTATATTTTTAAATTATAAATAATTTTACACCAAATTATTTGTCGGATTTATTGCCTCAAACAGTGCAACAGAGGTCGGGTCTATCTTTACGAAATGCTTTTGACTTTTCTTTTTTCTGTGTGAGAACTGAACGATATAAAAAATCGTTTTTTCCCTCAACCACTATATTGTGGAATAGTATTGATCTTATTGATCGCAATTCAATGTCGATTGGTTTATTTAAGAAATTCAAACTTATACTAGTTATTATGATTTTTCTATTGATAGATACTCTTCTATTTTACATACTCGTCTGCGCCTAAATTGTAATGCTTTGAATTATTATCTGTTTAAAATTAATTGTAGTTTATCTCCAGCATGTTTATGCGGAGCTTGTTGTGAATCAGTAATTCATTACTTTTTATATTGTTCCCGATATGCTGCTCTTAGATTATCCTTACTCTCGGCTGCTGCTCAAGTTTATGGTGAAGGCTGGTATCTTTTGTCGGATTTTCAAAAATTGAACATTTTCTTATTTGGTTCAATCGTTTTGAGTATAGATAGTAATAGATGTATATTTATGCATGTTCAAAAATACATCAAGCAAACTAATCGTTTTTCTAAAGATTAACCTATTCTATCTTTGAACTTTCAATGGAACCAGCTTTGACCAATTTTTGCTGTTGATCTAAATTTATTTACTTATTGTTCATATACTTAGTGTTTGTTTTCTCCTGTAGTGTACGTTATTTAATTATTTGTATTCTTAAATGTAGTGTGAGCCCCTCGATGAGCGTTTACGCTCTTGGGTAAACACTAATTAATTAATTTATTAATAAAATATGTTTATACAAAAAAAACAAAAAAAAACAAAAACATTTCCGAGGATTAAGTAAGTTGTGCTCGTTTTTAATGTCTTGATGGTTGTTGGTTTGTGTGCCGTCGGGTTGTAGGATGATAATCTATCAGTGTATGTATTGAATATGGTTTTCTGTACACACTTGTCCTTAATTTCTTATCGTCACGTGGTCACTAAATAGTCTAGAAAAGGAAGAGCTCCATTCTCCTTGATACTGCTGTATGTCACAGTTCTGTTCGTTAAAGTGTTTGGAAATCGTCGACGACGTCTTGATGTAGCGCAGTAATGCTGTCGTCAACGTAGCGAAACCAAAAAGGTATAATGTTTGTTTGTAAGTTGTGAGGAAGCGTTCCTCTATATGGCTTGACTGGAGACTGGAAATCCTATTATATGATAGACTATGATATACTATATACATGCAGAATATCCTACAGCCCGACGGTACGCAAAGGAACAATCATTAGGACATTGACAAGAAGAGCACAACTTATCTCCGATTCACCAGAAACTCTTCGCAACGAAATTAAATGAATATCTTCGGAGCGTGTATCGCAAAAAAAACATGCAACTACAATACTAACTTTGCTGAACGGAACAACCACAAAAACAAAGAGACGGACTGCAGTATAATCGTGACAATAGTAATACCATACATTAAAGGTGCATCAGAATCTATAGTTTATAAGACTTCACGTTTAAGATGTTGTCGCTGATTTGCACAAAATAAAATTCGCCAGTCTTTACAAGAGTGTTTTATCAAATCCAGACCGTTATTTGTCGGATGGAGATCATCTATAGCTGTTCATAAATGTCTCAATCAGTCTTTGGCGGTGACTTAGAAATGGTTCTTCCTCACCAACAAAGGAAGGCATAGAGAGTTTACACATGTTCCTTTGAGAAGCCATGGTCGACAATGTTTTCCGAGTTGACAATGTTTTCACCTATCTGAGACTATGTTTTTCAAATAATAATAATAATAATAATAATAATAATAATAATAATAATTATTCAGGATACCCACGTCACCGAAGTGTTTTTCAGTGGGGTCCTGTAATACTTATTGTTGGCGCACCTGGTTTAGGTCGATGACATCTAGTACCTTCCAAAATTTTGGTTAAGACTATAGTTGTGTTGGGGACATGCTTATACACGAAGTAACCAGCTTTAGCCATACATGAAGTACCTACCGGTTTGAGAAAGAAACGCAAACAGGTTTCATATAGGGAAAACGTAAAAGGTCAATGTAATTTTATGTAATGTAATATTGTGAAGTCATCCACGTGTCAGCGGTACATTAAATTTCCGGTCGTTTTCAACGTATTTTCAACATTGGTCTTCTACATCATACGATCGGACATGCCTGTATGATCATGATATACATCATAAAACAGCTAATCCAAAACAACTTAGATTGTAACCCTAACCCCCCTAAGATCGAGTTGTATAACCCTAATCCCCCGCCTTAAGTGTCTTCCTAACCCCAGCTGTATTTTGACGTATTAACGTCATTAAATGAACAGATCAACAGTTCTAAGACCCAATGTTGAAAAACGAACGGAAATTTAATGTACCGCTGACACGTGGATGACTAATTGTTGGCGCACCTGGTTTAGGTAGATGACATATCTAGTACTTTCCCCAAATTTTGTCCAAAACCATTTCGTGATCCTAACATGAATTAGCAACCCTCAAACCAATAAAAACCGCATTCCATTTATGACGTATATCCGGTCAACAAAATCCCTGGAAACTAAAATCTAGGGGTAAGAGTTCATGAAAAAACGCTGACTCGCTGTTCTGTCCCTGCAGGTACCTGTGGTTCATCTACGGAAGCTTGGCTTTGCTTTCCCTCGACTGTAGTCGGCTATATCCTATACAACACAGCCGCTTATGTTGTAAATAGTACATATAGAAATAAGCAAACTTTCTGTGATTAGTAATTTAAACGTTGAATTATACGCGAACAAAGAACAGAAAAGTCATCAAAATAAATGGGGTGGTAATTTCGTTAGAGTGACATCGAATGCTTGAAAGTGAAGGTGAGACAGTAATTGCCCGTTAATGCCGAGTCTCCCACGTGTTCCGAGATGCGCGCGCTTGCGCAAAATACAATGCTCCGCAGCATTGACACTTATATTGATAGACAACATGCGATCTCAGTAACGTGGGAGTCTGGTCTTTAAACGGAAAGATACTTGACAAGCGTAAGCTCGGTTTAAAGATGACACGAAGGTCGATTTGTGGGGAACTAGAATTAAAAGTATTGATAAGTTTGGTACGAGTTTCCAGATGAATGAGTATATAATTATACAATTATATACGAGTGTGAATGAGTATATAATTATATAACACGCTTAGACACAGTAATATCACTAACATATGGAGAAAAAATTATCAAGAAAAACCCTAAGAAAACGGTCGAAGAAAACAGCAGAGTAACCATTGTTAACAAGAAAACTTTGAAGCTTAATGACTTCCGAATGAGAAATTTGGTAGGATGTGCAAATCTTAAATTAACGATCAAGCAACGTGTAGATCAGCCCACGTTTAAAAGATAAAGGAATAAGACTACCAAAATTAGTGAAAAGTCCCGTAAATGTAGGCTTACGATATACGGAAGTGGATAAGCCATCGGTACGATCCATAGAGACATATATGGTGGCCGAGAACTGCCATTGAATTTTTAACACTCTTTTTTAGCAATAACTTTTTTGTTATTTTTATATTTTTTGTAGTAAAGTAAATAAAAATCCATAATAAAAAATATAAATTAAATAAAACTCGATTCATTTTAAAATAAATTAAAAATTCCTCATGGCCTAGATCTGCCGGTTACAGAAACTTACATGAAGTAGTCAACTGTTTCAAGATGGCGTATTTAAGTTCTGAAAGATCAATTGATTAAATATTTCAGTCAGGGACTAAAACGTTAAGAAATATTGGATTTTGTGAAGGTGGACTTCTCACATTATGCTTAGAGTTTGCGTTCCATCGTACCCACAGGAACGTCACAGTAGATGAAGTAAGAGAAGCTGTATACGAGGAACTTGAAGGACCTGGCCAACTTTTAGGGTATAGAGCCATGCAAAAGATTTTAAGGCAAGAGCATGGTCTTAACGTCCCCAGACACCTTGTTCATGCAATGATGTATGATCTAGATCTCGAAGATTTGGAAGCACGTGGTGGAGTTGGTACGAAAGAAAAGCATCGCGAAAAGGGTGTTTTCACGACAAGAGGTCCAAACTGGTACACTAACTTGACGGTCATAACAAGTTAATGGGACACCAAAACTTTACCTTCCCTCTTGTAGTATATGGGTGTATTGGCACAGCCAGTAGAATACTGCTTTGGCTGCGCATATGGGTAAACAATAATAATCCGAAACTAATTGGCCTATCGTATTTGGAACATGCATTTCTCCATAGAAACCATAATGACATGGATCCAGCAGAAACAGTTATCTTTGGGTCATCAACCTCCAATCAAGTATGTGTAAGGTGCTACCAATGTTTAGTTTTTGTAGTGTGGTAAATATATCTACAGCCAAGTTTGTATATACAGTCTACAGACATTAATATATCAACAGTCACATGTCCACTGATTTGATCCCCACCCCCCCTTTCCCAAGCTACAGCTACACACTCGGATTAGATTTCAAAATACTTTGTTGGGCACTGTTATGCAGACTCAGAATAAAGCTTCTAAAAATCACCATATAATTGTTCTCTTATTTTTTGCATTATTTACTGCCTTTTTCTCACCCCTATGTATTTGAAACAATATTACAGATCGAGCGCTGGTGGAGTACGTGAGCTGCGGAGAACGTGAGCTGCACGAGCACTTTCAAGGACCACTTAAGGACCACTAATTCACATAATAAAACAGACAGGTGCTGTGCTTTTTTTGTGCTTGAATATTTTACTTTCGCAAAATTTGTTTTTCTGCAGGATAACTAAAGATCTTTTTGTATGTGTAAACGTTTTGTGCATCTAATTTTATCAGGTACATAATAAGATTAATTTAACTGTAACCTAATGTTAGTTTACAATGCTGCTGGCGTTTCTGCTAGTTCCTCTTATTCAACGAGAGTTAGGTGTATTTAGGGAGGTGGTCTGGAACACCCATCGCATTCGAGCACAGAAAGACTCAAATCTACCATCAGGTGTACCCAACCACATTTATAATCCACAAGAATACAACCTGAAAGAATGTGGTATCTATTATTCCTAATAATTTAATTATACATGTATAATACTGTAATTAATAATAATAAGCTTGCACCATGTACAGGTACAGTATAGGCCATACTTGTGTATAACATTTCAAGAGGTGGTCAAAATGTCACCCCTAATTAATTCACCTTGTCTAATGTCATACCATTTTTCTAGTGAAAGGAAGATCCTCATGCCCACAACAATAGGATAATAGAAATTATAATAATAGGAATTTGTTATTATTTTTTAAATGATGGCTTATCAGTGAAGCAGAATTAAAAGAAGCAGCTAATCATGCAGGTGTCTTGGAAATGGAAGAGGATTTCCTTGAACCAGCATTTAGGATAGAGTGTGAACGTGTCGTCCCATTCCCTGGCAATGTTGACCCTTGGCAATGTTGACCCAATGTGACTGTCGGTATGCATACCTGTACCTAAAGCAAAGATGCCATTTCCTCTAAATCCTTGTTATTTATACATTTTATTCTGTATGTATTTATATATAACATATGAAGATTCAAAAAATGATATATTAGCTCAACATTACCAACATGGTTTTATTAATTAAACATACATTGTATGTAATGATTCAAAAATTATCTTTCTAAAACAATATACAGTGTTTTCTTGTAACTGCACAGAACATGAACCTGAAAATTAAACACAACAGTTTTGCCATTTCATCTTATTAACTTAACATAACAATTAACACACTTAGTAACAGATTAAATTCATTGATAATAAATTACCACTTTGTTGTTTCTTATCTGTTCTGACTAAAAAACAGCTGAGCAAAAGTGTGTTTTAACTTTTATAAAGTTCAGTAAGGCCAGAACATTCACAGTAATGATTACATTTATGATTATCAATGAAATTAGTAATTGCATTAGATGATAAGTTCCCTGTACAAAACAATATTTTATTCTCTTCGTCAAACAAGTCGGATGTTGCAATTTTAGGATCATATAGCATATGACCACTTCATTGTATATCAAGAACCATCATCTTTCTGTTGGACTTCTTATATGTGAAATGGGAAAGGCATTGTGCTTTCTGTCTCACCAGGAACAGTTAACAAACCATTGTTTTAATATATTTCACAAAATTTCCACCCACAAATTCTTCAACTGTGACATTTTCTTTGCTATCTGTTATCCCAATGTTATTGTACCTCAATGGTACACCAAACAATGCTGAGTCTTTTACTTTCTTTTTAAGTTGCAATGCAAAGTTTCGCGCCAACATATGCATCTGCACCACTTTTCTGGTATGTTCCTCAACTGTCTGTGTTTCCTCTACAATTTTCACCGTTTCTGGGAGATATTTCTTCACTACACAGGTGGTATTGGAATATGTGGTGTTGTTTGTTTTAGCCTTGAATGCTTGGCGAAATCCCTCAGTGCCTAATGGGTTTCATTGGAGTAGGGCGAATCTCACAATGATGGGTACTTTAGACCAAGCCATCGCATCAAGATTGAAGGAGTGAAGTGTTCTTGCTGTTGTGCCATGTTTGTTGGCAAGCTTTCCCAATTTCATCATATCATGGACATACTAGAGACATTTAGGATAGCGCTCACTTTTCCCTACCAGATTTTCGTGCATTTTATTGCGCACTGGGGTACCTTCACTCATTACTCTTGCTTTCTTTCTTTCTTCTCCCTCGTCTAGTGCTCTCTCATCTTCCTATGAACTGCTGCCTATGTCTTGGTACTCGTTTTCTGTTATGAAACGGATATGAATTAACTTCATATTAGGGATTTGTTGTACTGTTTTGCATGAAGGTCCTTGCTCCCCCACCAGTACATCACATGTCAAACCTGCATGCAACGTGGGTCTAAAATATTTCTCACATGTGATTTTGATTCCTTTCAGCGTGACTTCATCCTCCGAGACAAATGGCATGAATATTAGTGGTCCAACCCTCGAGTACTTCTGTGCTTTCCCTGATACAGTAGCACTTAACCTTTGAACAACTAATTCGTTGGTCCTTTTTACTTCATCCTCCTTTCCTTTTCCTCTTTTCACCCTCTTCTTCATCTGATACATAAGTGTGTTATTTTGTATAGTATATGGATGCATGGGTAATGGAACCTATACTGGTGTTGAATATTGTAAATAATTGGCAAACAGTATATTGAGCATAACGGATATCACAACAATTCTATCATATGGATAATAAGGATGATTGACATGGACAATGTGTAGATGAAAATAGAGCCCAGGGCGGTGGTGTGTTTGCAAATGGAGAAATTGGAATATTTGAATAGAAATGCGTGTAGATTGTGTGATTGTTCGTATATTAATTATTTTCATAAAATTAAATGTAAATAAAATAAAATTTTAAAAGTCAGGTGTTCGGATCATGTGGGTACAGTATCATGGTGGTTGATGCTTTGATGGTGGAGAATTGGAGTCATGGGGGTGGATTTATGGATGTTTTGAATATAGATGAACGTGAAATGGAACTTATATTGAATGAGATTGAATGAAGTTGTTGTGACAATTCTGAGATGAGTTTGGTCTGATGACATAGAGATGTGAGTGTTGATTAAGGGAATGGGGTCTGGCTGAGTTTGGTTAGGGTCGGGGTATAGGGTTGGGGTAATAGGATTGGATGAAATTAGATAAAGTTGTAAATATTACTTTATCACAATTTGTTCAAAATAGTTTTGATCTGATATGGGAATTCGAGGGTGGTGGTTGGAAGAACAGAACTTGTTTATCTTGAAACATTAAAAATCAGGTTTCACGAACAAAGGGAGATTTGAATAGTGTGTTGAAGAAAAGAGGGTGGAGAAAGATAACAGGAAAAGATTGTCTTTGGAGATGTGGTATTGAAGCAATTGCAAAACCTGGGTGCGGTAAAATAAAAAATATACCAAGACAGGGGCGAATGCCTGATGTTCGCCACCCCGACCTCGTCCCTGTATAAGTAAATACATAGGCCATGAATCGTCAGGTTCCAAGCATGACCGGGAAAGCACGTTTCTAACCTACTAGCAGGTGCTGGAACGACGTGCCCGCATATAGAAGGGAGAGGTAGACATTAGACGGGAAAAAGAAATCGGAATTATTTGAAGGAAAGAAGCATATGGGAAGGGGCTTCTGAAAAGTAAATATGAGGGTAGAAGAAAAAGCCAAATCTATTGGAATTATAATAGGAATTATAATAGGGTTTTGGAGTAGGGCGAATTTCACAGTGATGGGTACTTTAGACCAAGCCATCGCATCAAGATTGAAGGAGTCAAGTGTTATTGCTGTTATGCCATGTTTGTTGACAATTTTTTTTATTATGGATTTTTATTTACTTTACTAGAAAAAATAAAAATAACCAAAAATATATATTGCTAAAAAAGAGTGTTAAAATGCAATGCCAGTTCTCGGCCACCATGCATAGAGATCGAAAACGGGAAGAGTTGTGTTCACCTCTAGCTCACTAGTAAACTATATATTACTGTGACGTGAATTAAGATAATCTAAGAACAACAAGATTAACATGATTCTGCGAACAAAATACAATAAAACAATCATCAACATACCGATGATAAAACAAGGGTTTGAATTCAGAGGACAGTTTTCCAACCACCCACCCTCGTGAAAAAATAAAAAAAATTAAAATATAACCGACCTAAAACTGGAGAGCCCATATAGCAACGCCATCGACTTGTTCAAAAAGAACGCCATTGAAAAGAAAATGACAATTCTAGACTGCAAAAGATAAAAGTTTTCTAAACTGAATATGTTAGAAACCAAGAAAGGTCGAATTACGAAAAATCTTATAAATAATAATATCGATATACTTTCATCAGTGGGACATTGGAGCTTTACACTTCCGTATATCGTAAGCCCTATACATTTAAAGGACTTTTTACACGTTGCTTGATCGTTATTTTAAGATTTTCACATCCTACCAAATTTTTCATTAGGAAGTCATTAATAAGCTTAAAGGTTTTGCTTGTTAACAATGGTTACCCTGCAGTTTTGTTAGACCGTTGTCTTAAGTTTTTTTGTAGCTTTTTTCTCCATCTGTTAGTGATATTACTGTCCCTAATCGTATTATATATTTTCCCCTTCCTTTTACCGGTACTCATTCACTGGAAATTCGTACCTAACATATGATACTTTTTAATTCTTGTTTCCCACAAATCAAATTCGTGTCATCACCGAGCTTATACGCTTGTCAAGTTTCTTTCCTTTTAAATATCTCCCCTAGCAAGGGAGGGTGATAATCTCGCCGGGGCGGGATCCATTTCTCACGAATAGTTCATATATATATATATATATATATATATATATATATATATATATATATATATATATATATATATATATATATATATATATATATATATTATATATATATATATATATATATATATATATATATATATATATATATAGTACAATATCTACAGACACGTGTTTCATCACTGTTGCTTGGTACAATCTAGATATGGGCATGAGTACCAATTATACACAAACAATTGCCAGTGACAACCGCTTGTGGGATAAACAGCGGTCATGCGCACATCCAGAGAGCGTGAAGCGGTATAGGGCCAGAGTGCTCAAACTACCACAAGGGTAGTGGGCGTTGCATTATCGCTAAAGGACACCTACACCAACTTCACAGAGTGCTCAACAACACCGAAGTGAAGGAGCGTAATAGTACAATATCTACAGACATATCTACAATATATATATATATATATATATATATATATATATATATATATATATATATATATATATATATATATATATATATATATATATATATATATATATATATATATACATTTTAAGACCAAACCGGGACCTGCAGTTGCGAAAAATGCAACTTCACTGCGATGCTAGTGCAGTGCTCTGACCACTGAGCTACGGAAGCCGTTGCCGAGAGTCTAGTCACGAGTTTTGTATATATGGTGGTAATGCCGGGATAAGATTATCGGTATATTATAGGTAATATTTGGCATTTCACTCGATCAAACTACATGTTGAAAGGATTTATGGTGAAGGAAAATTTCGAAGTGTAAAAATCAAAATCCCCTAAAACATGAGGAGTTTTATTAAAATGTGTGGCAACCTCACATGTATTTTTTCCGGTAACCATTCCCGATTTATGATTGCGAAATCGAACTTTAAACTGGTTATTAGTGGATCCCACATACTGCAATTTGCATTTCTTACAAGAAACTAAATATATCACCCCAGATGAAGTACAAGAAAGCGTCTGCTTCATCTTATAAAAGCGGCCTGTAGCAGAACCCGGTAAAATTCTCAGCTTCTGCCAAATAATTTTTACCAGGTCACATTTCTTTATACATTTAAAACATCCTAACTTAACCGAGTCATCTCCAGTATTGTCGGCCTTTTTCCTAAACTTAGAAGGCGATAATATATCCTTCAAATTCTTCGTTCTCCTATAGGCAGGTATGATGGACTTAGGCGGAAATATATCTCTTAACAACGGCGACGATTCTAATAAATTCACGTTTCTCTTAATAATTTTACTGATGTCTGGAAGTCTGGGGTTATAATCTAATACTAATGGAAACGTGCGTCTCTTGCGCTTCCTCTTGGGTTTCAAAATTTCAGTCCTATCTTTCCGCATGGCCATTTCAAATTGTTTATCAACCAATTCATTATTATAATTTTGCTATTTTAAATACGATTTGTACTCAATGCAAGCTTTCTCCAAATATTCATTGGTGGAACAATTCCGCTTAATTCTCAAGGCAACTCCATAAGGGATGGCCTTCTTGCAATAGTAAGGATGCGAGCTCGAAAATGGTAAATATTGATGAACTGCTCTAAAAGGACACGTGAACACGACGCTGTTCCTAAACAGTCATCGATAAATCTGCCGAAAAAATCAGGCAAGGGACCCGTGTATTGTTCAAAGATCTGTTTTTCAACATAACCAACAAATAAGTTAGCATAGCTTGGACCCATTTTGGTGCCCATCGCAACACCACTTATTTGTTGATAATGTTCACCATCAAACGAAAAATTGTTAAGGGTAAGCACTAGTTCTGCTAAGCGGAGTAACGTGGTTGTGGAGGGTTCTAAATTAGTGCGCTGATCAAAGAAAAACTTCAGAGCTTCAAGGCCATCACAATGGGGAATGACGGTGTATAAGGACTTGACGTCCATCGTGAAAATAAATTTATCGGAACTACTGAAACGTAACTGGTCGAAAATTTGCAAGGCATGTTTAGTATCTTTGATATAAGAAGGCAACTTCTTAACCAAAGGATACATAACGTTGTCTAGAAAACTGGAAACGAGCTCGGTGGGGCAACTACAAGCGGAAACAATCGGCCTGCCAGGATTGTTAGGTTTATGGATTTTAGGTAGGAAATATATGACAGGCGTTCTGGGGGTTGTTAGTATAAGGTTAGATGCAGAGGCAGGCAATTCACCGGATTGGATGAAATTCTTGATGGTAGTTTTGACGGATTTTTGGTGAGATTGAGTGGGATCGGAATTAGTATAAAAGATGGTGTCGCTGAGTTGACGAAGAGCCTCTTGTCGATACAAGTCATGGCGGCATTGTCTTACAAAAGATCAAGGGAAGAAAAATCGCCTTCGGATGGAGACCAAGACGACTTCTTGGGGTTGAGTTCTTCGAAAATATCCTTATTGCTATTGAAAGTGGGCTTATCATGAAAAAAGGCTTTGAGGCGCATGCGGCGGAAGAAAGATTCGGTATCCTCTTTAACTGAAAATAGATCGATGGTCCCGGAGTTGGGAACAAACTTGAGACCTTTCGCAAGAACAGATCTCTCGGGGTCAGATAATGGCAAATCAGAGGGAATAGTGAAAACTAGACGAGTGACTTCGTTAGAGGAACTAGTACTTCGTTAGAGGAACTATGCCCTAAAATCTACATCGGTGAAACTGGGCGACGCCTTTTAGACAGGTTTGCTGAACATCTTCGTTCCGTGAGGATCAATGATGGTGACAAATTTTATACTAAGTTGAATTCCGATCCCACTCAATCTCACCAAAAATCCGTCAAAACTACCATCAAGAATTTCATCCAAGCCGGTGAATTGCCTGCCTCTGCATCTAACCTTATATTAACAACCCCCAGAACGCCTGTGATATATTTCCTACCTAAAATCCATCAACCTAACAATCCTGGCAGGCCGATTGTTTCCGCTTGTAGTTGCCCCACCGAGCTCGTTTCCAGTTTTCTAGACAACGTTATGTATCCTTTGGTTAAGAAGTTGCCTTCTTATATCAAAGATACTAAACATGCCTTGCAAATTTTCGACCAGTTACGTTTCAGTAGTTTCGATAAATTTATTTTCACGATGGACGTTAAGTCCTTATACACCGTCATTCCCCATTGTGATGGCCTTGAAGCTCTGAAGTTTTTCTTTGATCAGCGCACTAATTTAGAACCCTCCACAACCACGTTACTCCGCTTAGCAGAACTAGTGCTTACCCTTAACAATTTTTCGTTTGATGGTGAACATTATCAACAAATAAGTGGTGTTGCGATGGGCACCAAAATGGGTCCAAGCTATGCTAACTTATTTGTTGGTTATGTTGAAAAACAGATCTTTGAACAATACACGGGTCCCTTGCCTGATTTTTTCGGCAGATTTATCGATGACTGTTTCGGAACAGCGTCGTGTTCACGTGTCCTTTTAGAGCAGTTCATCAACTTTGTTGATGATTTTCATCCTGCTCTGAAGTTCACGTGGGAAATCAGCGAGACCTCTGTGTCGTTCCTTGATATTTTAATTTCGATTAATGGTGATTCGCTGAAAACGTCGGTCTCGTACAAGCTTACTGACTCCCATAGTTCTCTTCTATTTTCATCCTCTCATCCCAACCACACTAAGCAATCCATCCCTTACTCTCAATTCTTGCGTCTTCGCCGCTTATGTAGCGACGACCAAGATTTTCAAGTCAAATCAATAGAAATGAGATCTTTTTTTGTCCAACGTGGTTACCCTACCTACCTTTTAAACCTCGCCGTTCAGAAAGCTTTTCTCGTCCCCCGTTTAGACGCCCTTGAACCATCTTTGGAACGAGTTTCAAACAATAAAATTCCTTTAGTTCTAACATTTCATCCTTTCAATTTTAAAGTTAAAAATATTATTGATCGGAATTTTCACATTTTACAAAATGATCCTGAGACGTCAGCCATTTTCACCGACAACCCTTTGGTATCTTTTCGCCGTAATAAAAACATTCGTGACTCCTTAGTACATAGTGCCCTTAAACAAAATACCTTGGCACCAGCGGGAACATTTTCTTGCGGCCGTACCCGCTGTAACACATGCCCTTTTCTCAATCCCACTACAGTTATTACTGCCCCCAAATTTGACCACACAATCCGTCATGCTTTTTCATGCACGTCCACCAACATAATTTATTGCATTTCTTGCGATAAATGCCCTAAAATCTACATCGGTGAAACTGGGCGACGCCTTTCAGACAGGTTTGCTGAACATCTTCGTTCCGTGAGGATCAATGATGGTGACAAACCTGTAGTTCGCCATTTCAACAGCTCCACCCATTTGGTTTCAGACATTAAAGTCTGTGCCATCCTTCCCATTTCCGGTGGCAACGATAACCGCAAGCGGCAAGAGAAGCGTCTCATTTTTAAACTTGGCACCACACATCCTCTTGGTCTTAACGAACGTTTTTCTTTTATTTAATTTCGTAAAAGCTTTTTGTCATTTTATTTTGCTTGGAACTTTTTATTATTAGCTTATGAACTTTTTATTATTAGCTTATGCTCATTCCTTTTCAAGTCTTTGTTTCTATTATTATCGCCTAATCCCCTTGAATATTGGACCTGTCATTTCTCCCACCCCCTCAGTCTGCTTATTGATCGACTGTAAAAATAGTAAATGACTTAACTTTTCCCATCTCATTAATTATTAGTTAGTTTATTTCCCGTGCATTTGATTGGCTACTTTCTACCTGTGACACCCTTTTGGCATATATATAAGCCCTATTTATTTTATTTCATCTCGTCTTACTCTGATGAAGGGCTCCGCTCGAAACGTCAGTATCTCGTCACTAAATTATTGGCAGTTTACCACCTTTTCACTTTGCTATATATATATATATATATATATATATATATATATATTTAAGGTAAACTGACTTAGAAAATGTTCGCTGCTACTCCGAGTTTCACGCCGAGTGACGATCAGTTACTCGAAGATCGTCACTCGGCGTGAAACTCGGAGTAGCAGCGAATATTTTCTAAGTTTTTACCTTAAATATATATATATATATATATTATATATATATATATATATTATATATATATATATATATATATATATATATATATATATATATATATATATATATATATATATATATATATATATATATATATATATATATATATATATATATATATATATATATATATATACGTGTAGGTTTTGGTCTACGAAATGCAAAGAGTGCTCAACAACATATAGTTAGAGCAAATAATAGATTTTCGCTTACCTCAAAACTGGTCTGCTACAACTTGTTTCATCTTTTAGCAATCGCAGAGTCGCGGGTTCAATTCCTACCGGAAGGCCGCTAAGTTGCATTTTTCGCAACTGGTCCCGGTTTGGTCTTAAAATGTATGTATTCCAACACTCGAAATTTTCCTTCACCTTAAATCCTTTCAACATGTAGTTTGATCGAGTGAAATGCCAAATATTACCTATAATATACCCAGAATCTTATCCCGGCATTACCACCATATATACAGAACTCGTGACTAGGCTCTCGGCAACGGCTTCCGTAGCTCAGTGGTCAGAGCACTGCACTAGCAATCGCAGAGTCGCGGGTTCAATTCCTACCGGAAGGCCGCTAAGTTGCATTTTTCGCAACTGGTCCCGGTTTGGTCTTAAAATGTATGTATTCCAACACTCGAAATTTTCCTTCACCTTAAATCCTTTCAACATGTAGTTTGATCGAGTGAAATGCCAAATATTACCTATAATATACCCAGAATCTTATCCCGGCATTACCACCATATATACAGAACTCGTGACTAGGCTCTCGGCAACGGCTTCCGTAGCTCAGTGGTCAGAGCACTGCACTAGCAATCGCAGAGTCGCGGGTTCAATTCCTACCGGAAGGCCGCTAAGTTGCATTTTTCGCAACTGGTCCCGGTTTGGTCTTAAAATGTATGTATTCCAACACTCGAAATTTTCCTTCACCTTAAATCCTTTCAACATGTAGTTTGATCGAGTGAAATGCCAAATATTACCTATATATATATATATATATATAGCAAAGTGAAAAGGTGGTAAACTGCCAAGAATTTTAGTGACTATAAATACTGACGTTTCGAGCGGAGCCCTTATCAGAGTAAGACGAGATGAAATAAAATAAATAGGGCTTGTATATATATATATATATATGCCAAAAGGTGTCACAAGTAGAAAGTAGCGAATCAAATGCACGGGAGATAAACAAACTAATAATTAATGAGATGCGAAAAGTTAAATCATATGCTATTTTTACAGTTGACCAGAAAACAGACTGAGGGGGAGGGAGAAATGACAGGTCCAATATCCAAGGGGATTAGGCGATAATATATTAGCAGTAAGAAACAAAAACTTGAAAAGGAATGAAAGTGCATAAGCTAATAATAAAAAGTTCCAAGCAAACTAAAATAACAAAAAACTTGTAGGAAATTACATAAAAGAAAAACGTTCGTTAAGACCAAGAGGATGTGTGGTGCCAAGTTTAAAAATGAGACGCTTCTCTTGCCGTTTGCGGTTATCGTTACCACCTGAGATGGGAAGGATGGCACAGACTTTCATGTCTGAAACCAAATGGTTAGAGCTGTTGAAATGGCGGGCTACAGGTTTGTCAACATCATTGTTCCTAACGGAACGAAGATGTTCAGCAAACCTGTCTGAAAGGCGTCGCCCAGTTTCACCGATGTAGATTTTAGCGCATTTATCGCAAGAAATGCAATAAAGAAATGGAATATCTTAAACGAAATTTTTAAGTTGGAGAAAATGGCATTAAAGTAAAGTTTGAGATTACTGCTTTCGATTGTGAAAGTTTCAGGGCAAATAATTAAGGAGAGTGTGTTTGTTTAGCGTTTGAAAAACTGGCTTTTGGCTCAAAAAGTTGAGACATATTTTATTCCACAACTTATGACATCACCAGGATCTACATGAATTATTATTGTTATCAAACAGACGGTTCAAAACACCTTTAGAAAACTAAACTCTCGTGGGAAAGTGTGCACAAGGGTGTGTAAAATTTATTCATAACGAGTTATTTGTTTTAAAATATATATGGTCGAAGTCGTATCCAACTTAGTGTCTTATGAGTATAATTAAGAATGTACTGTCGATTTTCGACAACTAAAACATATTCGTGAATAGTTCATTTATGAACTTCGAAGTTTCTAACCACAAAATGTACGACAAAATCCCTTTATTTACTCTTTATATACACGCCATTGCGTGGGTCGAGTGATGTAATTAGTTGTGCAAGTATGCCAACTATTTTAATGATGTCTCAATTTTTAGGGAGAAAAGCACGGTCTTCAAACGCTAAATAAACATACTTCCATTTAATTGTACGTAATAAAATTTTCACAGTCCAAAGAAGCGATACCCAATATTACTTCAATGTTATTATTTCAAACTTGGAAATTTCGTTGCATAGGCACTTTAAACAAAATACCTCGACACCATGCAGCGGGAACATGTATCTTGCGGCCGTTCCCGCTGCAACACTTTTGTCAATTCCACTACAGTAATTATACTGCCCACAAATTGGACCACACAATCCGTCATACTTTTTCATGCTGATATAATATATATATATATATATATATATATATATATATATATATATATATATATATATATATATATATATATATATATATATATATATAAATCTGGTGAATTGAGTTTATACTGTCGGTAGAGTGCTCAATGCATTAATTTGCAGAGCGTAATATATATATATATATATATATATATATATTATATATATATATATATATATATATATATATATATATATATATATATATATATCAGCCCTTATAATTAGCTATTCACACAACGTTCATCCTCAATTAAACTGTAATAATGTGTAGCAGTCACTCGATATCTGATATTAGTGAAACTTGATGAAATAAATTTTGTGAGAAGCATATTCAGTAATAATATCCTTCGTAAAAATCTGCCAAAGGGGCCCACAAATAATAAAGGATCATCCAAAACGACGTTTTACTTCCTGATAAGGAGTTGGTCCCCATTTTACACACACACACGGACATCGTGAGGGGTATATGAACGAAATTTTAACCTTTTCAGAAGCTTTCTAACTAATTGTCGATTCTTAAAATCATAAAGGTTGGGATACACGAGGCGACAAATCGCGGAGACGTGTCGCTGGGACATGTTGCAGGGACATGTTGCAGGGACATGTTGCACTGTAAAAAATGACCGGTTGAAACAACCAAAAAAAAACAGTTACCTGGGTGAATCTGAGAGAACCAGTTAAAATTAGGTTGTTTTAACCTAATAATATCGGTTGTTACAACCTAATAAATATTGGTTGTTTCAACCTAATAAATACTGGTTGTTGCAACCAATAATTATTGGTCACATGCATGAATCTGAGATAACCGATTAAAATCGGTTAAATATCGGATTTTTAACCGATTTAAATCGGTTGGAAATAAATTGGTAGATTCAACCAATTCGTAAATTGGTTGAATATATCAATTTAACCTTAACCAATTTTAATCTTGACTAAAGTTGCTTATACTAACTTTATTTTGCACCACACAAATAACAACAAATAATTTATTTAGCAATCTTAAAATAATGTAATCGTCTTATAATAGTAAAGTCATAAAATATAATAGTTAATATAGTTCACAAATTGGATAAAACGTTTTCTATACCCATATGATTTTGCTATGACTGCAGGTAGTTCCTTTGGGGTATTCTGCATCAAAGGCGTAAAATACCGACAATAAACATAAAACAGCATTTAAAATGTTTTGCAAAGTGAAAAGGTGGTAAACTGCCAAGGGTTTTAGTAACGAAATACTGACGTTTCGAGCGGAGTCCTTCGTCAGAGCAAGACTCTTATATATGATATCATTACTCGGATATTACTATAAGTAAGACTGATGAAAGGCTACACTCGAAATGTTAGTATTTTGTTTACAGTTTACTACCTTTTCACTTTGCTATATATCCAAAATTCTGCATACACAGCACTCTACTATTTAAAATGTTTTGATTCTTAAATTTGATGACCACCATCCTTCTGCAATGAGTGACGTGGATATAGTGTCTTCTATATCTCCAGTTGAGAGGAGTTTTGGAGATGAACAATGACAATCCTTCACTTTACTCAAAATGTCAATGTCGGTATCATTCTACAACACAAGAGTAAAAAGCCAATTAAGATTAAGTTTAGCTGTAAGCACCTTATATTGTACTTTTACAGTAATAGCATTTTCAGAGAGTTTGCAGAGGTGGAAACTCTGCAAGTAAAATATAATGTAAAAATATATATATAATTGCTAATTGCTATTACTAAAATGCAATTAGCAGGACACAGCTTATCACCATCCAGTAGGAATATTATCTGTTTCCTCAACTGAAGCAGAGTTATTTACAAGTAGAAAACTTACATTTATACTAAGAAATAACTTTGCAGTGTTACAATAGGAATAATCAATAAATATTTTTCTGACAGAAATCCTTTACATAAATATCCTTTACATAAATATTACCATACAAAGATTCATTAAATATCCTACATAAGTACACATCAATGCTTATAATGATTGCTTTGGTTTTTAAATTATCATTGCATAGATATAGAAAATCAAATCTTCCAGGGAGAGCAGGATTTTAGCCAATATCCTTCCTGTAGAAAACACTGTCTACAGGTTACCAAATGTTTAATGCTATTACTTTTACATCCCAATTGTGCAGTAAATGGTTACAATTTGGCACAAAACTAGTTACTGTAACTTGCATATTACATTACTGTGACAAATCATAAAACCAGAAATATATCAGTTGGTATGCGCATATTATGATTTGTCACAGTAGCTAGTTTTGTGCCAAATTGTTACCATTTACTGCACAATTGGGATGTAAAATTAATAGCATTAAACATTTTAATAGATCCTAAATTATCTTTAAAGTGCCTATAACGTCTGTGGGGATTTAACATATTTGTAATCTATGGATTCTCGTGAGATAAATTGTAATATATCTTGTCAGCTTCATAGACTTTTTTGCTGTTAAAGTTGACGGAAATGACGTCAAATCGGGCATATGTAAAGATGTTTTCATGTAGACAGATTCCCGATATGACGTCATTTCCGTCAACTTTAACAGCAAAACGGTCTATGAAGATGAAATTTTCAGCTGACAAGATATATTACCACGTCTTTCTGATAACAGACAAAAGCTGTGCCTCAAAACTTTTCTCCTTTGGCTACTTTGATTCCACCGACGAGATATGAAGCACATCGCCGAAAATTACGTGGTAGTGTTGATCGACTTTCTCTTTACCAATGCAATACTGACCGTTATAACCACAGCTTTTTCCCGCCATGACGAGATGCATAAATGACTTAATTACATCTTGACTAAGTTCTATGTTAAACTTTAGTAAATTTTGTTTCTAATTGTAAACCGGTTCCAGTCCCCCGGTATTCTATTATTTGTTTGTAAACTTTTTCAATATGACCTTTTTTAAGACCTTTTTAAACAGTTGTAAATATAAAGCAATTCACTGTATTAGTGCGATTTTATATTCAATAAACCATCTATTATTATTATTACAATTTATCTCAGGAGAATCCACAGATTACAAATATGTTAAATCCCCACATAATATAGGCACTTTAATTAGCATGGTCACTAAAATTGCATTTGAACCTGTGGCAAACCTAGTTAGCCTAACCCCCAGGGGTCATTTGCTGATGTTAAATATGTAAAAAGTTCTTAACACCAACTGCATGGCAGCATTTTGATGCATGATTGCTTTACTGGTTAATGTAATATAAAAATCAAATATTTCAAGGGAGAGCAGGATTTTAGTCAATATCCTTCCTGTAGAGACATACTGTCTTAGTGTCTACAAGTGACCAAATGTTGAATGCTATTTAATTTAACATCCTAATCGTGCAGTTTGGCACATAATAAATTAACATATTACAATGACCAGAATAGATCAGACAATGTCAGGGCCATTTCAAATTTCCTTTTCACATGTTTAATATCAGCTATAACTTCGTAGTCATTTGCCACAGGTTCAAATTATTGCAATTTTAATAACAATGCTAATTAAAGATAATTCAGAATCTATTGTGGCTACTTAGTTAGCCCATACCAACTTGTATTTTTATGGAGTTATGAGTTGTCACAGTTGTCAACTCTTGTATTACCAGTAACTATTAATATATTGAAAATTTCTTGATTAATGTCAACTCATTCATATTGTAAAACATACACAACAGACTTGTACAGGTCAGTAGAAACAGTATGGCTTGCATGAGAAAAATAAACTTTTTGAAGTCTCTGATGACCCTACAGGCCTAGTGGTGGTGAGGGCAAATTTTCAGTGTCTTAAGGCAGCTAGCTACTTATTAGTAAAGGCATTTTATCCTTTAGGTAGGGTATAGTCATTTGACTAGACAGTCATTTGCCACAAAAGATAATTTAGGATCTATTGTGGATGTACGGTATGAGATGTCACAGAGCTGTTAAAGTGCCTATCCAGCCTGTGGGGATTTTACATATTTAGGATCTTTGGATTCTCATGAGAAAAATTATAATATATCTTGTCATTTGCATATTTCATCTTCATGCCCTTTTCCCTAAAGTTCACAGGAAGTGACGTCAACACAGCGACACGCAATATTTTGCGAAGTGATTCAGCAATGAAATACAGCGAAAGTTTGGCTTTGAACTTTAAACAGCCTGTTTAGACAAAATTCACTCAATAACATTCACTGTTGAATAACACCGCAAAATATTATGTCTCCCTGTGTTGACGTCACTTCCTGTGAACTTTAGCAGGGGGAAATGCATGAAGATGCAATTTTTGAACAACAAGATATACTACATTTCTTTTTGGTAGAACCCAAAGATTACGAATATGTAAAACCCGCACAGGCTGAATAGGCACTTTAACCCTTCTACTAAATGGCATCTTCCAGAGCTAATTAGGACATGACTGTCATGTACACAATATGCAAAAATGTAATACAGAAATTCAAATTTCACAATACATTAGATACTAACCAATTATAAAGAGGACTTTCACACGGTATAAAGCAGAATGTCTTTCTTTTCTTTTCTCTGTCATGTATGATAATCACAGGAAGTTCCCAAATAAGGCACATACTTGTTTGGCTATCTCATATGGGGACTGTTGAATTAAGTCAAGAAAATCCTGAAATCAATATTATATGTTAGTAAATAAATGCTTTAAATGTCAATTTTAAAAATGTTAAGAATTGTATTATGTTGAGTAAGTTTAATCATGGACGGTAACTCAAGCATTGTGCATGCTGGGTACCATTGTATGAAATTTATGTGAGCATTGTTCTTAAAGTGCCCTTGAGACAACTACAATAATAATAATAATAATAATAATAATAATAATAATAATGAGAATTTCTATATTGCTAATTCCCTAGAACCCATTAGCACTTTTCAATATGGTAGTAACCTAAGTAGATAAATCTTAAAATTACACTCTTAAATTTACAATTGATAGATAACTATTATAAAAATATAAGTCCTAAAAATATTAAAAATAAAAATTATGTATAAGCTGCTGCCCTATTAAGCTTCGAGGAATATAATTTGTCGAGGTTAATAAATGTTCACATTTGCCAGAAAAGATAAACAATAAAAAGTTGTTTATGGAGATTAGGCAGGAACTAAAACAATCAGACATACAGTAGAATCCATAATTCACTATATACAGGAACTGAGTGGCGTTCGGTTCTTGCCCCATTGTAATATGCAATTTATATAACTCAAATTGTGATTATACTTACACCTGGCATATCACATACATTTAACTGCTCATATTTTGTTAGTAAAGTTAGGTAGTTGCAGCTTGATGTTTGTAAAGTTTTAAAGGTTTTGCTGTGCAAGCTGTGTTAAGTTGTCAATACTCTGAGCACCAGAAAGGACTCAAACCTGTAACCTTCTGAACGCTAGACAGATGCTCTAACCATTGAGCCATTGGAACTCAGACGGCAGAGCAAGGTTAATTACGGTATGTAAACCCTGGGACGAGTCTTGCCGTTATCACAAATACTTGTTGGACTACAAGTCGTTGTTGTGACAATTTCCAGTTAAATGTTGTTAGTAAAGTTAGGTATAGTTGCAGCGTGATGTTTGTAAAGTTGTAAAGGTTTTGCTGTGCAAGCTGTGTTATTTGTGATAACGGCAAGACTCGTCCCAGGATTTAAATACCGTAATTAACCTAATGCTCTGCCATCTGCATAGTTCCAGTGGCTCAATGGTTAGAGATTCTGTCTAGCGTTCAGAAGGTTACCGGTTTGAGTCCTGTCGGGTGCTCAGAGTTTTTCTGAGTATTGACAACTTAACACAGCTTGCACAGCAAAACCTTTACAACTTTGCTCAACACTCATGCTAGAGTGAGATGCTGATGATACAGTAAAGGTATTATAGTATATGAACACACATGATGTATGAAGTAACTACAAACTGTGCAGTATGCCAATAATATTTTCTTGATGTCACCTACAACAGACTTGTATGTACCAGAGAAACTAGAAGCAGTATGGCTTGCATGAGAAAAACAAACTTACCAATTGAATTGGCAATGCCAATATTGCGAACTTTGATATAAATAATGTCAAAGTATGTTAAGCTGATAGTAAAGCCTTCGCTAAAATCGAATCTGGAAAAATATAACAACTATCTACGTCAAAATACCAAATTGTCAGCCGAACATAAAAGCAAACACAACTCAATTATTAACCTCTGAAATAACCATCCAATCCTTTGATTACAATACGTATGAAAACAAATAATTGAATAAGAACAGGTAATAAATAAATGCGCATTATTAAACAGCTTATCTTATACAAATATAAAATGATTAAACTGAATGTGACTTTATACGGACGTACCTTCAAAATTCTGACGACAATCTTCGTCTACAGCCCATGATTCGGAAAGCAACGAGTCCTTTTGAAAACCATCACAAAATACAGCCAAGAAATTCAAATTAAATATCGAAATATAACGATCAAAGACCAAGAACTCCAAGTTCGCGTTCGAACATTTCGAAATGGCCGCGTGGTGTATTGTATCCCATGATTCTTTGAGGTCTCACAAGCATCGTGGGGAGCGGAGCTAAGACCCTGGGTACGAGGTTGGGGATTCACTAAATTGCGAAATTGCAGTTTATTCAGCCACGCTTTTCGCGTTGTTCGTTTTATGTTAGATTTCAAGTTTTTATTTTGTTATATTGTATTAATTATTAAATACAAATTTTAGGAAAAATGCTAGTTTAACAAAAACCAAGTGACTGCAAATCAATTTTAATTGGCATCTTTGTGTACACAGTGGACACAGACCACGTCATAGACACATCAAGGTTATTTTCTCGAGATTCAGAAGCTTTACAAGAACAAAAACCCTAACCATAATCCAAATAAAAACTCTTGTCATAACCATAAAATAAAATATATCCTATTCACCGGAGCATCGTGGGGACAGACCTCGTACCCAGGGTCTTATCTCCGCTCCCGGTTGCTTGCCGCTTTGTTCGCTTTATGTTCGCATTAAAGTTTTTATTTGGTTATATTGTATTAATTATTAAACCCAAATTTTATAAAAATATAAAAATGCTAGTTTAACAAAAATCAAATCACTGCAAATCAAATGTAATGTGCCATGCTAGCAGTTTTGTAAAAACACTTCGGTTCTTAGTGTTAGGACTAACTTACACTGGGCTAACTTACACTGTGTTATTTTACATTAATTAAATCCGTCCTGTCCGGGACTCCATATGTCAACAAACTTCAACGGAATAGATTTTCGACAGTTCGAAAGCGAGTATTCGTCAAGGTGGCGAAGGCGCGAGTGGAAGTTAAATATATTATCCACGAAGCCATTTAACAAATTCGACCAATTTAAATCGGTCGTAACATAAAACAATTTGGTTATTTTGTTCACATGCACTGTGACCAATTAACAATTGGTTGTGACCAATTAACAATTGGTTTAAATAACCAATTTATTTATGGTTGTAACCAATTCGTTTGGTTATTTCAACCGTTTTGAATTGGTTGCAACCAATTTAAACGGTTGTTTCAACCGGTCGTTTTTTACAGTGTGCAGGGACACATCCCGTCGTATGCACTATGCGAAATCTTGTTGCAAATTGAAATAAACCAATCAAAGAACGTTATTTTATTTTCCTTTTCTGACATGTCCCCTCGTGTTTCCTCAGCAAGGGAAATGTTCCGCGACATGCCCTCGCAATTTGTCGTATATGATATTCGTGCATGTGTCTCGCTGCATGCTCGGTGAAAAAAACATATTTGAATCCGACAACTTCCGCATACTTGATGGTGTGAGACAATCTTGACACGTCAGTAGGCAGAAATCTCATTTTGAATATATCATTTATGTAATGACAGGATTCAACAACACAAGTTGTTTTACGGCGCTGTTATCATCCGAACGTTTCCTCGAAACAACACTGCGGTAAAAAAGTCCAGAGAAACAGGTACTGCAGTTAAGCTGTATGATTATTACAGATTAGTATTAATATTATTTGAAATTCTTCTTTTATTTGTTTTTTTATAATATTTTAAATCGTAATCAGAGGAATTACCTTATGTAATAAATGATTAACGTTTTGCCAGATTTTATTATTGAAATAAGGAGGAATGAACTGGTGATTACTTATGATGCGTTGAGCTCGATAAGCGGCCTGAATAGAAGACGGCACGATAATTAAGACACCTAAAGTTGGTATAAATGATTATCAAAATGTGAGTCAAACGTCGAACCTAGTTCAGCAGGCCAAATCTTCAGCCGTAATTCCTGGCTGCGCCAGCCGGGAAGATAGGCTATTCGATCTAAATGCAATCAGATAAAAGCCGAACTTCACATGTACTTAATTCGCTGTATTAACTCATGTGTGATGTGATGTTTGGCGTTTAACCCGGGCCTAAGACACGCTAAGTCTGTATAAATGCTTCTTTTATAAACGTCTTTACATAAATCATTGTGGAACTATTGTTTTAAAGTAGCATACAAAAATACAGAAATCGAAAACTCTATGAAAAGTGACACACATGTATATTACTGTATGCGAGATTGTATCAATTCCCCATAAGCGGGGATTAATAACAATAATGACATCATGGCTCATTCGTTTGAAAGCCGACGAAATAAATACTTAAACGCTCGTCATTCATTTAATACCTGATATAATGGATTATAGTTATCAGCATAATGCGTATAAATGTGTATTGGTGTTACGAAAGACTTTGATATAACCTCATAATAGCGGGGTAATTATCTTTGTTTACATGTATAACTAAATTGAAATAGAGTTGCGGTATTATCGAGGAGTACGAAGGCTTTTCGTGTTCGCTCGTTCATTCAGCTACATAAAATAATACAAGGCTGCACACTTCAGATCGACCAAGTTCATTCAAACACCGCCGGTTTACTCGCTAAAATGCCAGTCGAGAGATATAGTTTTTAACAACAAATTAAAGAAAGATCAAAATGGTTATTCTTACAATAACAAATTCGAATTACCGAATGTTCCATCATTTACCCAAAATATATAACAATATTAATCCCAAAAGCGAAGGTGATGATCTCGCCGCGGCAGGGATCCATTTCTCACGAAAGGTTTATATTATATATATATATATACATATATATATATATATATATATATATATATATATATATATATATATATATATATATATATATATATATATATATATATATATATATATATATATATATATATATATATATATACTAAATTCTTGGCAGTTTACCACCTTTTCACTTTGCTATATATTCAAAACACTGTCTACGCAGCACTCTACTTCTATATATATATATATATATATATATATATATATATATATATATATATATATATAATATATATATATATATATATATATATATATATATATATATATATATATATATATATATATATATATATATATATATACATATATATATATATATATATATATATATATATATATATATATATATATATATATATATATATATATATATATATATATATATATATATATATATATATATATATATATAGGTAATATTTGGCATTTCACTCGATCAAACTACATGTTGAAAGGATTTATGGTGAAGGAAAATTATATATACCGTATATATATATATATATATATATATATATATATATATATATATATATATATATATATATATATATATATATATATATATATATATATATATATATATATATATATATATGAATTGATGAGTTTATATACAATTCGGCGGTACTTGAAAGCGTTAATTGTCAGGCGGTATTTATTTGAAGTTACACAAAAGTGTTTGTTCATACTGGCAGCAACTTGATAAAAGTTCGTTTCGTCTGTTCAGTGGGTTGTATTTTTAGAAAATTATGTGATATTTTTCCGTTAAGCAGAGTTCGCATCTTTTTTAACCATTCTGGAAGGCAGGCGCTCTGTCTAGGATCTACCATTCTATTTCGTTGATGTTTAAGTTTTTGTCCCGTTGATTCCAAACGATATAGTTTCGAGCCAAAAGTACCTTAGGACGCGTCAGCAACGAGATACTCGAACGAGTAAACACAACCATTAAACAGCAATCCCAAGTACTCCAATGGAAGAACACACAAAACGTAAAAGTTCAAAAGTTTGGAAGACAAGAGTAACTGCAACTTCGTACAGTTTGACGTTGTGGACTATTATCCATCTATTTCGGAGGAACTTCTACGCTAAAGAATTCGTCCCGATCAGCGATGACGATCTATAGATCATAATGCACGCGCGCAATTAGTCTCTATTATTCGATAAAGGTACAGCATGGATGAAGAAAGACAACGACACCACATTTGATGTAACTATGGGAAGTTACGATGGCACAGAAGTCTGCGAATTAGTGGGCCTGTACATCCTAGGCAAGCTATCCGAGAAATATGGAAAATCACATCGCGAGACGACGGTTTAGCAGCAATCCGCAGCAGCAGCCAATCATCCGACAAAATCCGCAAAGAAATCGCGGTCTTAAAATAACAATACAAGTCAACTGAAATAAGTAAATTTCGTTGATGTCACCTTCAACCTCCTATCAGAAACCTACAAACCAAACAAGAAACCGAACGACAACCCTATCTAGATCCACACGAAATCCAACCACCCTCCGAATATTATTAAGCATGAGCTACCACAAAACATAAGCAAACGAATTAGTAACATATCATCCAGCAAAGAGATCTTTGATAAAGCGAACAGCACTTAAAGCCAGTGGATATAAAGATAACCTGGAGTTCAATCCAAGCAATCAGAATACAAGAGCTAGCAGCCAGAAAATTCATTCATTCATTTATTCATTATTTATTTGCACGTTAAAGAAGATAGTTACAAAATATTATTATAAAATTAATCAGAATGTAAAAGAAAAGAGAAAGTATTATTATAGTATAAATGATCGTGCGCAGTGGACAAAGTAGCGTATAGCTTTCGAGTTGTCCACTATACCTACAATGCTAATATTAAATATATAGATGAACATGATATAGATGAGTGTAATAAGAAGTTTCATCTATTCATTAAATTACATTTGAGACAGGAGAAGCGTTTGCTTATAGTATTTTTTAAATACATAAGACGAGTTGGATTGTTTTATATTATAATCAGCTGTTTGCCATATTTTTGATGAAGAAGATTGAAATATCCCATAATTAGTTCTAGCCTTTGGTCTACTAAAATTTTGTTTTGAGGCAAATAAGCTCGTATTGTAAGTATGAGTTTCTGAAGCTGGTGTTATATATGCAGAAAATATATTTGGTACTTTGTTTTTTTCATATAAATTTTGTAAGTAAGAATGACTATTTTTAACTTAAAAACATTGTCAAGTTTCAGGATTCCCAAAAGATTGTAGTATTGGGGTGGCATCCTCTCTTCTATTAGCAAAAAATATTTTTAATACATTTGTTTTGAGAGGTACGAAGCTTAGTAAGATAGGTAGTATAAGTATTTCCCCAACTCATTATACCATAGTTGATGTAAGGGTAAGTTAAAGTGTAGTAGAGTTGCTTCAGCATATTTAAATCAAGATAATATCTTAGTTTATTTAAAATACCAGTATTCTTAGCAATTTTTGATTTTACGTGTTTAATTTGTTGTTCCCAGTTAATATGTATGTCAATATACATACCTAAGTATTTAATGTATTGCTTTTGCTCTATATTTCTAATTTTAATATTTATAGTTTTTTTCTTTGAGAGCCTATAAGCATAAAGCCGCAAAGAAATCGCGGTCTTAAAATAACAATACAAGCCAACTGAAATAAGTAAATTTCATTGACGTCACCTTCAACCTCCTATCAGAAACCTACAAACCATACAAGAAACCGAACGACAACTCTATCTAGATCCACACGAAATCCAACCACCCTCCGAATATTATTAAGCAGCTACCACAAAACATAAGCAAACGAATTAGTGACATATCATCCAGCAAAGAGATCTTTGATAAAGCGGAACCGTACTATAAGATAGCACTTAAAGCCAGTGGATATAAAGATAACCTGGAGTTCAATCCAAGCAATCAGAATACAAGAGCTAGCAGCCAGAAAATTCATTCATTCATTTATTCATTATTTATTTGCACGTTAAAGAAGATAGTTACAAAATATTATTATAAAATTAATCAGAATGTAAAAGAAAAGAGAAAGTATTATAGTATAAATGATCGTGCGCAGTGGACAAAGTAGCGTATAGCTTTCGAGTTGTCCACTATACCTACAATGCTAATATTAAATATATAGATGAACATGATATAGATGAGTGTAATAAGAAGTTTCATCTATTCATTAAATTACATTTGAGACAGGAGAAGCGTTTGCTTATAGTATTTTTTAAATACATAAGACGAGTTGGATTGTTTTATATTATAATCAGCTGTTTGCCATATTTTTGATGAAGAAGATTGAAATATCCCATAATTAGTTCTAGCCTTTGGTCTACTAAAATTTTGTTTTGAGGCAAATAAGCTCGTATTGTAAGTATGAGTTTCTGAAGCTGGTGTTATATATGCAGAAAATATATTTGGTACTTTGTTTTTTTCATATAAATTTTGTAAGTAAGAATGACTATTTTTAACTTAAAAACATTGTCAAGTTTCAGGATTCCCAAAAGATTGTAGTATTGGGGTGGCATCCTCTCTTCTATTAGCAAAAAATATTTTTAATACATTTGTTTTGAGAGGTACGAAGCTTAGTAAGATAGGTAGTATAAGTATTTCCCCAACTCATTATACCATAGTTGATGTAAGGGTAAGTTAAAGTGTAGTAGAGTTGCTTCAGCATATTTAAATCAAGATAATATCTTAGTTTATTTAAAATACCAGTATTCTTAGCAATTTTTGATTTTACGTGTTTAATTTGTTGTTCCCAGTTAATATGTATGTCAATATACATACCTAAGTATTTAATGTATTGCTTTTGCTCTATATTTCTAATTTTAATATTTATAGTTTTTTTCTTTGAGAGCCTATAAGCATAAAGCCGCAAAGAAATCGCGGTCTTAAAATAACAATACAAGCCAACTGAAATAAGTAAATTTCATTGACGTCACCTTCAACCTCCTATCAGAAACCTACAAACCATACAAGAAACCGAACGACAACTCTATCTAGATCCACACGAAATCCAACCACCCTCCGAATATTATTAAGCAGCTACCACAAAACATAAGCAAACGAATTAGTGACATATCATCCAGCAAAGAGATCTTTGATAAAGCGGAACCGTACTATAAGATAGCACTTAAAGCCAGTGGATATAAAGATAACCTGGAGTTCAATCCAAGCAATCAGAATACAAGAGCTAGCAGCCAGAAAATTCATTCATTCATTTATTCATTATTTATTTGCACGTTAAAGAAGATAGTTACAAAATATTATTATAACATTAATCAGAATGTAAAAGAAAAGAGAAAGTATTATAGTAAATGATCGTGCGCAGATGGACAAAGTAGCGTATAGCTTTCGAGTTATCCACTACCTACAATGCTAATATTAAATATATAGATGAACATGATATAGATGAGTGTAATAAGAAGTTTCATCTATTCATTAAATTACATTTGAGACAGGAGAAGCGTTTGCTTATAGTATTTTTTTAAATACATAAGACGAGTTGGATTCTTTTATATTATAATCAACTGTTTGCCATATTTTTGATGAAGAAGATTGAAATGTCCCATAATTAGTTCTAGCCTTTGGTCTACTAAAATTTTGTTTCGAGGCAAATCTGGTATTGTAAGTATGAGTTTCTGAAGCTGGTGTTTCATATAAAATTTTGTAAGTAAGAATGGCTATTTTTAACTTAAAAACATTGTCAAGTTTCAGGATTCCCAAAAGATTGTAGTATTGGGGTGGCATCCTCTCTTCTTTTAGCAAAAAATATTTTTAATACATTTGTTTTGAGAGGTACGAAGCTTAGTAAGATAGGTAGTTTTAGTATTTCCCCAATTCATTACACCACAGTTGATGTAAGGGTAAGTTAAAGTGTAGTAGAGTTGCTTCAGCACATTTAAATCAAGATAATATCTTAGTTTATTTAAAATACCAGTATTCTTAGCAATTTTTGATTTTGCGTGTTTAATTTGTTGTTCCAGTTAATATGTATGTCAATATACATACCTTGGTATTTAATGTATTGCTTTGCTCTATATATATTTCTAATTTTAATATTTATAGTTTTTTTCTTTGAGAGCCTATAAGCATAAATTTAGTCTTTTTAAAATTAATGGAGAGTTTATTAATAGCACAATAATCCAACATTTTTCCAAATTCCTCATTCATTACATTTTCAATCTCATTAACACATGTATCTGAATAAAAAACATTTGTATCATCTGCAAAAATTCGAAAAGAGAGTTTTTTGAGCAATTGAGCATGTCATTTATATAGAGCAAAAACAATAACGGTCCAAGCGTTGACCAGGTACTCCAGTAGTCATTGTCAACATTTCCGAATCAGTATTACGTATTCTAACATATTGTTGACGATTAGTTAAATAGTTTGTAAACCTATCTAATGGGGTTCCACGTATTCCATATTTATTTAATTTTTCTAAAAGAATGTTATGATTGACAGTATCAAAGGCTTTTGAAAAGTCTAAAAATAGACCACATGTAATTTGTTTATTGTTTATTGCAGATTTCAAATTGTCAGTTAGTTGAAGTATTGTTTGTTCAGTTGATATTGGTGTCTGTATACACAGCCAACAATAATATGATTTTAAGCTTGTCTTTCTTCCACAATTAATTTCAATCCAAGATGATTCAAATAGTTCTATATTAAATTTGATGTCATTTCTTACAATTGTTTTTAATGTTTGTCCCACCTGCTGCAGTTGGTGAATCCGTATGGATTATTATTATTATTATATCCCGGCAGATCAACATTAACTACAGTATTATCATTTAGTCTGGTTTCTGTAACAGCTAAGATGTCTGGTGTAAACGACAGCGAGTAAATTAGATTATCTATCAGCGTTAAATTTTTCGGTAAGCTTCTTACGTTGAAATGAAAGAGTGATAGGGATTTTCGTCCTGTAATTTCTAACAAGTCATTTAACTTTGTCACCAAATAGTAATTAGAAGTTATATTGTTTAGCATAAGGTCAGCATCATTCTCATCCAGTTTGTTAGAATTAGGTAATAGATCATATAAATCTTTATCCAAATCTAAATCTCTCGTCCAAATACTAAACAGATAATTTAATTCTCTGTTATTAAACGGTAAATACTGTAATAAATTACAGGTAGAATTACTTGAGATTTTTACTGACATCTAAATTATTAGTAATGTACAGTATATTCAACGTTCAATTCTAGTTGTTGATTTAAGCATCTTGTAAGAACTCTTCAAATTCTTTATCTGTTCTTTATCTGTTGTTTAAGTCTAATTCTTTATATTTTGTCAACAATGAAAACATAATTTTGAATCTGGGCATCTTCTGTATAGTTGTGGTTTAGGAACCTCTATACTGACGGACATTCTCAAATAAGCTAAAACCTGTTTGCATGCATTACAGTTACCACAGTTAACCATTTTTAAGCGTGAACATCGGTAAGCGGATACCAAAACCAGGTCCCAAATCTAATCGTAGTGCAACGTCGGCGAAATAGCGTTTCAACTGAATTATGTGATGTTGTTTAATTAATTTTTTTAACTTTTTTTGTTTTTAATTACTTAGTGCTCTTGAAAAATCAAGAACTTCAAACCTAGATAGATCTGGTTGTTTTAAAATATATGCACGGCCAATTTTTTTAGCCATTATAAGTGCTAATTACATTTTGCTGTTTTGTAACTTTGCAAAATTTTACTAATGAATTTGTTTATGTCAATTTAAAAAGCATGTCAGTTTAAACTTTCCCGCCATTGCAAATATATAGTGTAAAACCTCTGGTGTAAAACTGAATAAAACTTAATAAAAATCAATCAACCACCAACCAACCACTTGACCAGTCGACCAGTCGACCAGTCAATCAATCAATCAATCAATCAATCGATCAATCAATCAATCAATCAATCAATCAATCAATCAATCAATCAATCAATCAATCAATCAATCAATCAATCAATCAATCAATCAATCCATCAATCAATCAATCAATCAATCAATCAATCAGTCAATCAATCAATCAATCGATCGATGGATCGATGGATGGATCGATGGATAATCTGCGAAATGTTGCAGGGACAAATCCCGTCGTACGCTCCGTGCGAAATCTTGTCGCGTGCGACAAAACTAAAAAAAACAAACCCAAAAAACGTTATTTTATTTTCCTTTTCCTTCTCTGACATGTCCCCTCGTGTGTCCGCAACAAGGGAAATGTCCTTCATAGAAATGCTAAATTTCTTCTCTGAAAGCAGAAATTCAATCTTAAAAAATGAATATTATTCGTATTATATATATATTTTTATATTCGTATTTTTTTATTTTTTTTTAAATTTTTATTCGTATTTTTATTTTTTATTTTATGGTAATAGCAGTACAACTAGGTATAAATCATGTTGGTCATTTATTACGTTGTCTATTTAACTATATGGAAAGTTTGCATTAATATCAAAATAAAATTAATAAATCTGTCTGTGTTTTAACGATTCTCTCTTGTAAATGAAACACTGCGCTACACTGCAGCGATATCACGTGTTATAGAGACAACCAACTATAACAGTTAAAACATTTCACATTTTCAAAGAAATAACAATCGCAACGAAATAAGAATAATATTCTTCTGGTATATATTTCACTTTTACATAGTCATAAATTTGCCATTATATAAAGTCTGAAAATAGACGACAGTGAAACTCTTCGTAACTTTACAAACAATATTGAGATAAGCAAATTCATTTGCAAATTAATAGTCATTAGCAAATTCAATCTTTGCAGCAATTTGCAATACATTTACAATACTTACAATACTTGCCCACATAAAAATACAGCAAGTTTTCGTATGGTGCAAATGTAGCAAAGTTTGTCTTTTCAACAAATTTGCTAGCGGTGCAAAAGCTATAGCAAAATTGATCTTTGCAACAGCTTTGCAATAAATTTGCAACAAGCGACTTCACGGCCATTGCACGTAAGCAACGGTTGCAAAGTTGTAGGAAAATTCCAAATTTGCAAATTTGGGCAAACGTGTGCAAAGTTGATTTTTGCAACAATTTTGTGATTAGATTTGCAAATGCGCAAATCAAAATCCCGTGATATAGACCTTTTTAATAAGTCTGGCGTCAGTAGCCCTATGACGTAAGTTTGCGGTAAAGGGAAGCCCCGCACGGCCATCTTGTTTGCTTCATTTTAAAGCCACAAGGAAGAAAGCCTCAAAAATGGTAAGTTTTACGCAATTCTCTTTAGTTAATGCTAAAAATTAATTTAAAAATGTTTACGATAGTTTATATTATCATTGTTATTTGTTTAAGTCTTAACTTAGTTTAGCTGGTAAACTCGTACATTCATCAACGTATGACCTTTGCTTACTCCTGTTGTTTAGATTTATATGGCACAAAAAATATAATTTACAATAATTTCCTGTTCTTTTTCTTAAATCTTCCAGCCTCATAAGCGTGTATGAACACACTGCTAAGGTGTAAATCATCAGTGAAGTCGATAAATCCGGGTATTAACAGTGAAATGACATTTCGTCAGTTCGCTTCGGACATCGACAGGAAAAGCACGAGGGTTGTTGCGGAAAAGAAGAGACAAAAACAAATACTTCCAGGTGAGTCGATCGTTTAGCAACATAGATGCATGAACAAGGCTTTGTAATAGTCGTACGCTATGTTGTATTGTATTGTACTTAAAACCGACCTAGTGATGACTGATAGTACTTAGCACAGAAACGTTTTTAACCTCAAACATTTTCAGTTGGTAATTATATTAAACAGGTGAGAAAACATACATAGCTGCATTTTAAGAGTTACGAGTTTCAGCTGATCAGCGAGATTGGTACCAGCAGTAAAACCCCTCTTGCAGCAATTTCACTAAACATATGTGATATGTGAAGAAAACCTGCATGAGCCACCTACAGTTATTTCAAAAGATAACTGTATTCAGCAGTCAAGACCATGTAATCAATCTATATCTCCAATAATATTGCTTTGAAAAATCTCGAACATAAATATAATGAATTGCCTGAAAAATACGAATTATTACAAACGACAAATTCACAGCACGAAAGAAAACTAGAGTCTTGACTTTTTTCTTGGCTTCAGCAATCAAAATATTTGGCATTACAGTCGGCTTCAAATAGTATTTCTTACAGAACGGATTAAACTCGATATCCTCAGTTTTTTTAAAATACAGCGAATATACAAAAGTATGTTTTCTTAAAAACTTTTCTAGTATAAGTAATACCATGCAAGTAGCAGTCATCACTAAGTCAGTTTTAAGTACAATACAATACAATATAATACGATACAATATAGAATACCTGTTCACATGCGTCTATGTTGCTAAACGATCGACTCACCTGGAAGTATTTGTTTTTGTCTCTTCTTTTCCACAACAACTCTCGTGCTATTCCTGTCGATGTTCGAAGCGAATTGACGAAATGTCATTTCACTGTTAATACCCGGATTTATTTCACAGTTAATACCCGACTTCACTGATGATTTACACCTTAGCAGTGTGTTCATACACGCTTATGAGACTGGAAGATTTAAGAAAAAAGAACAGGAAATAATTGGAAATTATATTTTTTTGTGGCATATAAATCTAAACAACAGGAGCAAGCAAAGGTCGTACGTTGATGAATGTACGAGTTTACCAGCTAAACTAAGGTAAGACTTAAACGAATAACAATGATAATATAAACTATCGTAATTATAGAATTAATTTTTAGCATTAACTAAAGAGAATTATGTAAAACTTACAATTTTTGAGGCTTTCTTCCTTGTGGCTTTAAAATGAAGCAAACAAAATGGCCGTGCGGGGCTTCCCTTTACCGCAAACTTACGTCATAAGGCTGCTGACGTTAGACTTATTAAAAAGGTCTATATGGTAAACTCTTCGTCGTGATTCTTCTCGTGTTTCCGTAGTAAGCGTCTGATTAGATGGTTGTCCATTGTAATGTTTTGATTTCCGGTTGTGTCAGGTTCTTCATTCTGATTGTGATTTTTCGCGGGTAAAGTTCGAATCGCAGGTGTGATTATCTCCATGGTTTTGTATGTGCTTGTCTTGTTCGTTGATGGTAGTGGGTTTGGTGAGGGAAAGGGGTGATGTTGATGTTGTTTTAGTTGTAGGTAGATGGTAGGTATTTCGATGTGTGGTTGAAGGTGGATCTGTCTATGCTGTGCCAGGCCTCTTTAAATTATCGTGCATATCTTGAAGTGGCTTGGTCTAACACAGTTGTGTTAGCCCAGTTAAATTTATGTCCATTGTCATCCGCGTGGACTGATGGCAGCGATCGATGATCATGGCGGTTGATGGCATTCCGGGGTTCCGTTAGTCTTGTTTCCACTAGTCTTGTTAGTCTTGTTTCACACTTTCCAAGACAAAGTTAACACACCCGACAAACGCAACGCTGTCTACATGATTCCTTGTCAAAACTGCCCCCAACACTACATGGACATTAAGACTAACGGAACACCGGAATGATCAACAACCGCCATGATTATCGATCGCTGCCAGCAGTCCACGCCGATGACAATGGACATAAATTTAACTGGGCTAACACAACTGTGTTAGACCAAGCCACTTCAAGATATGCACGCACTGTTATTTTCAGGGAGTTATTTTAACTCCAAAATTCGGGTCCAAAAAAGGTTCAAAATAATCCGTTTTGTGGAGTTAAATTAACTCCCGTTTTTGGAGTTAAATCGGAGTTAAAAATTAACTCGCGTACCTGGGCGGTCTGGGGATTAATTTTCACTTTTGGAAGTCCAACGTGTGATTCGAACTCGACCGTTCGTGCTTGCTTAACTAACTTAAAACTTAATTAACCTAATGTTCCGCGACTAATCCGCTGCGCCACCCGATCACTCTATAACTTATAGTAATATTTATCGTATATTATAATGCATTATTAAAAGTACTTACGAATCTTATTTTCGTTTCAAATTGTTGACCTACTTTGATAACTTGTATAAATTTTAAACAATCTATTAAATTTCGAAGATTTTGTTGAGCATGCAGACTGCAGTATTACAAGTTAAGAACAGAACAAAACTTTTCTCAACTAGACATAAAATATATGTTTAATAACTTGGACAGTACTCGACGATTCACAAAGCCCACAAAGAAAGTAAAAAAGGCAATAATATACGATTCACAAAGAAGGTAAACATGAACGTAAACCTTAGGCCAAACATTCTTGTTGACAGGAAGACAGGTTTCTTCAAAAACAAATGGGATTTTGAAGCATAGTCCTTGTCCCTGATCGCCGACAAAGCCGTCTTCGAACCGAAGGACACTTCAAATCCAACTGCAGTTACAATAGTCTACAGATAACCTGAATATCTTTCAGTGTTTACTGGCTTTTCCCTGTCGCTGCATCGTATGTCCGAGTTAATATAATGTAAGAAACTATAGCATTTTGACTCGTCTGGGACTATTTTTTAACAAATCTTCTCAGATAACGATATCCCAAAAGGGAGTATATTTTTTAAGTGTTATTTGCAAGGAGTTAAAATAAAAAATAACTCCACTATTGGGAGCTATTTCTCCCAATAGTGGAGTTATTTTTTAACTCCACCTAAATGGGGTAACAGGGGTGTTATTTTAACTCCTTGAAAATAACAGTGTATATATATATATATATATATATATATATATATATATATATATATATATATATATATATATATATATATATATAGATATATATATATATAGATATATATATATATATATATATATATAGATATATATATATATATATAGAAATTAGCATGTTAATTCAAGCAACCTATTGTAGTTCTTTGAAATTCATTATCGCTTTTGAACTACGAATGCGTAAAAACACACAGTTTTATACACATGGGATATTAAACACAATATGTTGTTTGAATTAACACGCTCATTTGAATTTGAAAAGGTAGCCTTTTTTTGGGACACTCTGTAGATAAAATCTAATAGATTATGAATATAAATATAAAAGCAAGTTTAAAAAGTTTAAAACAGTTACTCAGAGTTTCACGCTACTAAGGGCGATCTTCAGACTAAAAATATTGTGAACCAGAACAAACTTCTTATAGGCGCGGATTTGACATTGCTTGCATAAAATGTATGTTCATGATGAGATTTTGACAGTAGCTCAGGGGCCGGTTGTATAAAAAGGTAGTTAACTTTAACTATAGTTAGCGTTAACCCACCTAGTTAACTTTCTTAACTATGGTTAGTTAACTAGATGGTTAACTTGCGTTGTATAAAACGTAGTTAGTCGGGTAGTTAACTAACCACATAGTTAACTACCAGGGGCCGGTTGTATAAAAAGGTAGTTAACTTTAACTATAGTTAGCGTTAACCACCTAGTTAACTTTCTTAACTATGGTTAGTTAACTAGATGGTTAACTTGCGTTGTATAAAACGTAGTTAGTCGGGTAGTTAACTAACCACATAGTTAACTACCAGATGATAGTTAAAACGTAGTTAACATAAATTAACATAAATTAACAAACCTAAATCGGTATTTTCGGACCGCTGTTTAAAGAAATTCTATTCACTGGGCTCGTTTTCAGTCAAAGCTCTACGATCGAACGTTATTGAAAGAAGAAGCGAAAACAAAGAATGAACCTTGTCTACAGTCTACTAGAATATCTTATGAAGAAATCGTTTATACACTTTGTTTTGTGTGCTTTCATACACATGGAATCAGCATGGACGGATTTTTTGTGGAGAAACTTAACGGAGAACGTGAAATGAAAATTGAAAATACTGTACAATGTACACCGAATGCAGAGAGCATTATGGAGGCTTTAATATTAATAAATTATATAACACATATCTGTTGCTGTATCAGCTTATCTCCTTGAGTTTGTAAAATTTTGGTTCGCCACTACGGCAAGGTGAGATTTACATCATTATTTCCAATAAAAAAACTTTAAATATACAGTAGCTTTGCAGACTTCGACTTCCTTCGAGCTGATGATATTTTAGCGTTTGCCTGATATAAAAGACCACTGTCAGCGTGTAATTCATCCTCACTTTCTTAATTATCTAGTTAACATCACACATATTAGGTTGTAAAACCAGGCTCAATCGTAAACCTTCAACGGAATTGTTGTACAATCCGTGTGTAATAGACGTTATAGAACATCATAAAAATTGTGAAAATATAATATTGTATAAATATTCAAAAGATATTATAGTTAAATAGAGCGTCAATAAAATTAGGCCTTGTTTGATAAACATTTGAAAGAAAGGTTGTGAACCATGAAACATACTGAAGTTATGTAGTAATGTATTGTACATATATATTAAATAAAGTGTCTGTCTCCGAGTTGGACACCACTGCATATAAACATAGTATAAAACTTTATTTTACCCATCATCCCACTGATAACTCATTGACTAAGTGCAAAAATGTCTGAGGTAGAGATTTATACCCCTAGCAATTTTCCGCGTCTGAGTGTTCCCTTATCGTGGAACTGGTTGAAAAAGACTTGGAAGTGTTGAGGGGGAAACATTCAAACGTTGTAACAAACTCACGAAAACAAAAACTTTGGAAAGAAATTACGTCGAAAGTAAATAGTTTGGGATATGCGGTGAGGACATCCGACGAAATCCGTGAAAAATGGCGAAACCTTTCGCAACATGCGAAGAAAACAAACGCAGGATTCGTCAAATCTAGAGGCAAGACAGGCGGAGGTCCTTCAGACAAGCCACTAGATGCCACGACGGCGAAAATCATAAATCTTTTACGAGATGAACCTTCTTTTTCGGGCATTCCGGGAGGCTTTGAAACGGGAGTAACAGTTGGTAAGTTATTAAAATGTTTTATTTAACCAGTGTTTTATAATTGAACATGCGTGGACCTAAGTAAATTTTTGTTAATTAAATTTTCATGAAGGGAAAATTATTCAGCAAGACAGCAACACGATATATCCTTTGAATAGCTGTGCTACGGAAGTACGGCTCAGCTGAACCACGGCTGTACTACGTACGGAGTCAAATTTTCGCGCCATAACGAAACAACTTGTTTCGTGTGCTGGCTCAAGTTTATCATGTGAACGGAAGTGAAACGCGTAAACAAAATGACAAAATTGTTATAATGCCTGCAGAAAACCGCCTGAAAAGTGCCTCGTCTCCAAGCGAAGGGTACATAATGATAATATGGCATGGCGCCATCGAGAACTTCAAGAACCATGACATACCTTGCAATAATATACTTCCTATGAGAAACAACACAGAGATGGTTGAGCTAAAAACAAGACTAGAAATATTTATTGAAATTACATGTTGAGCAGTGGAATAATTGACTGAACGAACTGTCAATGACACCAATTTAGCAAAGGACATTTTGTGAATTATTACTGTTAGATTTTTGCTTTCCTCTTAATTTAACTGTAAAAGATATTTTTCTTTCAGAGTCGATGAGCGATAACGAGGAAGAGGCGACAATCGATGGCAATGCAGAAGTTGAGCTGCTTTATACGATAAACACGGATGACATATTAAAAGGTATTAAAATCAAATGTGTTTATATAAATTAAAGTATGTATTGTCGTTTCTTGACTATGACTAATATTCAGTCTTTTCTTATAATAAATAATCAATTATCAAATAATTTACATAAATATATCAATATCAAATATACTCCCATCAACTAACTTGGTCTGAATTTTCATGGATTAATATCTTGCAAATTTGAAAAATGTTATTCCAAATATCCTGTTTGAATATTCCAAAGACCGTACTGCATAATATTAAGAGATCACAATAGGAAATTAGGAAAATATCAAAGGATAATTTCAAATGTCCTATATTGCAAGGTATAAATGAATGGGAATACAATAATGACAGTCTACCTGTAACGTAATTAAGAATTACCCTGTGAGCAGAGCCTTTTATTCCTTTGTTTCCCCCATCAATGGGGAAACAAAGGAAAAGAAGGCTCTGCTCACAGGGTACATAAGGATTAACTTATATTCATACACAAATATTGGCTTTCAAACTACAGAATCTGAAGCAGATGGGGTACCAGATGTGGTTATTGTCAATAAAGACGTACCTCATGTACCTCTGAAAAGTACAAGAAAACGCCCTCCAACACAGGCGGAAGTACGTAAAGATGTATAAGAGCTCCATAAAGAAGTCCTTTCCATGGAGAAAGAGAAAATTGCCATGGAGAAAGAAAATCTTCTTTTACAAAAAAAGAAGTTGGAACTACAAATAAGGGTTTTGGAAAACCAGCTTCATATAGGTGATGGTGATCTATTTGCAGGTGGTTCGATTTCACCTACATTCTAATTAATCTACATTAATTATTAAAATTGTTGTTTTTTGTTTTTAAGTACCTCCACAACTTTTTACCTGTATTATAATAGATTGTATTCATAGATGGGCAACAATTTATTTTTGAATGGCAATTTATATGTGTATTAAAAATCTTAATTAGGGACTGGTCATAAATTACCAGGGGGGGGGGGTGGAGGTTGGAAGTAAAAAGTTTTAAAAAATGTGACCTGCGACGATGAGTATGGAATAGTGTGACCCTCCCTTGGCAATAGCCAAAAATATTGTGACCCCCTGCACAAAATAGCCTCTAAAATAAAAGTTCATACTGAAGCATATCTGTCAAAAATACTTAATTGTTAATTTTGCTCAAAAATTTTTAAAATGTATGTAAAATGACATTTGACTTTAGGATATATAAAACATGTATTTTATGAATAAATTCATGTCACTATTATACTATTTTATACTTTTTATATTATACATTTTTACTATTTTATTACACCATTTTACAATAATCACTGTGATCTGTTTGGAATTTTGAGTAATGTGAAACTATCAGAGTGTGAGCTTAAATTTATGTGATCTTCAATTTTCTATAACACTCTCCCTTTTGAGGGGCTGGAAAAGTTATGACCCTCCCTTTCTCCACCTCCCTCCTGGTAATTTATGACCAGTCCCTTAGGTGAGTTAAGTTTAACATATAGGTACTTCTGGAAGTGCTACACAACCAGAAACATTGACGACAAGACTTAAAGAAATGCAAGAGAAAGCATATCTAAACCAAGCATAAACATCTTGAAACCATACCTCGAAACTCAAAATATGAGCTAAAATGGTCATCATGAGTCAGATGATGACTTTGTTGTAATAAAGTTGAAATATCACTGTTTCACTTTTTGTCTTGTTTTAGCTCATATTTTAAGTTTCGATATGTTTATTTATAGTTTATGCTTTCTCTTGTATTGGTTGTGTATCACATTAAATAAATGAAGATCTAATACTATGCAAAGAAGGTTTGGGCCATGTAGTCTCTCACAGCCCCACCATCACCTTCCAAGAGACAATAGTCAGGGCAATAGTAAGGGCAACGTTTCCCAGTACGGTAACCCACTGCCTAGTCTGGCCATCTTTTCTGCATAGCAGTACTGGGTTAATTGAGTAATTATATAGATTGTTATATACTGTATTAATGGTCTCCAGTTTTACATGCCTATACTGTATTTTACATTTAGCCATTGAGAGCTTTTTATTATATTATATTAATTATTTTTGTTCTGCTTCATATCACTGTGCACGTAATGAAGCATTGTATCAGTTTTCAATAAATGTTTGAAATAATAGGTTTCACAAGCAATAATTTATGCTATTCTACCTTATCTCTGAATGTAGGATATGGAATCTTCTTTTCCATATCCCTATGACTCTTTCCACCAAACATCTTGTTTGTCTGTGTGCAGTGTTGAACCGCCTTTGACTTCGACCGACAGGATTAAGGTAGGGTGTCATGAGGAATGGACGGAGTGCATAGCCACTGTCACCCAACAAAATTCCGTCATCAAAAGAGTGATGGCCTTCTTCCAGACTTCTCCCAAGTGCCGAAGTACGGAAAATAAACGAATCATGACATGAGCCAGGCCACCTGGCTATGACATTTGTTAATTTACCTTCAATTTTCCAAACAAAACAAATATTTAAATTTAATTAATCTAATTAACTAAAATGATGATTTTGTCAACAGGACTCTTGCCACGCCCTCTTAGGTTAGGTTTCTACTATCTAGGATAGTTTCTCTTTTAGTTTCCAGTGAAAACAAAATACATTTGAAATAATATATATAAATACTATTTACAATAATACAATATTGATTTGAAATTTCCTATGCAATGGAGTTGTTTACATGACAGTGTTGGGGAGGGAAATGCAATGCCTAACCTGCTCGCAGGCTAGGAAATGCCCGACTAAAATACCTATAACCCCTGTAGACACCCGAAAAATGGATAAAGCAGATATAGTTGACGACATGCATATAGCCATTCAAAAGTTAATATTTAATTATTAATTTTCAACTAACCTTTGTCGTCACAAATTATTTGTACATTAACGCTGTGGTACCCTTTCCGGTTAACGTAGTTCGGTTCGTTGTTGCTGGGCGACTGAATTCGGACATGCGTACCGTCAATACATCCAATGATGCAGGGAAAGCCTGCAAGTTCGTACATGCCAGAGCGTACTTACTTGCTGTTTCTCTTCGTTTGTTGTTGGGAATCTAATAAAGGTTTCGTGTTTTGCTGCCAGTGCAAGGGACACTCTTCTCACAATTCTGGAAACTGTTCCTTTATCTCCTATTACCTGGAGAAAACTTCCAGAGGCAAGAAAACGAAGAGTAATCAAGACTTGCTCTTCAGTGGAAATGGCTTGATTTCTTTTTGTTATTGGTTTCACCTCGTCTTCAATCAGTGCTGCAATAAATTGAATTGAATCTCTTCCAAACCGATATCGCTTTCGTAGCTCTTCGTCGGATATGCCATTGAAATGGATGTAGCGATTGAAAACTCGTGGTAAGCGATGTATTTGAACATTTTCTACGTCGTAAATAATATCTCTACGCAAATTCGCCATTTTTAACTAGATTTTAGAAAGCTAACGATACCCCCAGACCATCGTTAACTTTAACTATGTTTTAACTATAGTTAACGCTAACTACACTTTTATACAACCGGTTTAGCTTGATAGTTAAAGTTAACTAGGATTTAACTACCCAACGGGTAGTTAAACCCTAGTTAAAAGTTTTATACAACCGGCCCCAGATCTTTTGTTAATTAGAGAATGCTTTTACTGATTGAAAATACTGATTTTTTCGTTTAAACATAAATTACAATATTTGACACTTCATTATACGCGCCTGCACGTTTTAGAATGGACCAATTGATTACGTAAGTTCCATTGTTCTGCGTGGTGACCATGGCCTTGTAAATTACGTTGTCAGTTAGGCACGTACAGTACCATCAAGTTGGCAATCAGACATCCGTCGGCAATTGCATCTCTTGTTGTTGTTGTCGCTGTTATCATTACATTTAAGGATCTTGTCGTTGTGTTGCTTGATCATGCTTACCATGTTATTCATACAACTGTAGCTTACTTATAAGTGCTTATCGATCAGTTGTAGTAATGATTTTCCAACTTTCGATTGTACATTCTTGCTAAACTGTGGATTAAACCAGATCACATTTCGGCATGGGTTTCTTTTCATGAGGCCGGGTAGTTTCCTAGCCTTGTTTTCGACGTAGTTGAGGCGTGTATTAAAACCGGTACTCATCCTCAGCGAAAATGAAGCAATACATCCATACGAAGAAGCGCTGAGGATGAGTTTTGTTTATTATATGTGATAGATAAAATATGCAGAGCGGCCGATCTTCATCCGATATACAAACTCGAGCCGAAGGCGGGCGTTCGTATATCAGATCGGACGCGAATATTTTATATGGCTTATCAAATGAATACACATATATGTTCATATTTATCTACTATCTTGAAGATATACAAGCTGTTTTAGCTGAGGAAATCGAAGAAAAGGTTTATGTGAATCAAGGCAAATCTCTATCCGATTTAAAACCACCTTCATGCCACTGATTACCTTTGTTTTTCTTCATGAATTATTAATGAATTTGATAATTATATTTATATTTACATTTTTAATTATGTATATTTTTAATAATTATATTTATAATTCATGAAGAAAATTCAAAATAAATTAATATTTAATCAGCACTTTAACACAGGATAAAACATTCATTAATAAAACATATTAAATGTTTTACCCAAGTTAGTAGACACTAGTGGCTTAATCTGAGAAATTTTCGAGAAAAAATGACATGTTTTTACCTTTCTACGACTTTCAAGCAAAGTATTCATTACTCTAGTCCAGGAATTATATAAGTAAGATAAAATACTCCGGCCGATCTGCATGGGCATAATTAACAATGGCTCGCGTTACGCTTAACACTAATTTCGCAGTATACCAACTGTACCATGGATATTGTACCACCCCATCAAGATTATCACTCTAGACAAAATACCGAGCAATTCACTTTCTTACATAAATTTCTAGTTATAATTTATTGATCCGCCGCCTAATAATTACTTGAAGTCCCTTATGATTATATTACTTGATATGTCTTATATATAGAATTTAACATATATTTGTTTGTGATATAACAGAATCATCCGGGATACAAGCAACTGTTTTCAAAACAAAAGGAAGTCAAAAGATCAGCTGGAGATGAATGATCGTTACAAAGACTATAGACGTTGGCAAGTTATCGTACCGTTTTCCTGTTTAATCCTAACAGTATTATGCATTTTTATTCTCCAACCAAACGTCATGCGTCACATTCATTTTATAACGCAAAAATCGATCTGGAATAACCTTTTCACTTCAAAACAAGACACAGAAATCGAGTTCAGAAAACAATGGTTGAGAATGCTCAAGGCGCGTGTGGACTGGGAAGGAATTTTAGCGCCGTGTCTTGGGCGGACAGAGTTGAATCATACAATGCCTGGATTTGGAGCGGTTAATTCGACATCCGGCGAAAAAAGCTTTGTTAAATTTATGGATATCCGACCAGCTGGCCAATTTTCAAGAATTTTCATTCAGACGAGAACCAATGATGGTAGAAATAAAACTATTGGTGGTGATTTCTGGAATGTAACCCTGTCGGGTCCCGCTCGAATCTCAGCCACAGTTGTCGACCATCGTAATGGTACATATGAAGCATTGGTACTGCTTATGGATCCCGGAGAGTACAGTGTTGATGCAGTTGTACAATTCAGTCTGTGTGGAGGACTCAAGGAGGTACCGCAACATTGGTTTGCACACGGTAAGTAAAATCACAATCATGGTATTGCAAGTGGTTAGTTCTCGCTTTTGAGATTAGCTAACCATTGTCCCAATGGCATAGCAAATGTTACGTACGCGTATACAACTACATGTAATCTTCGCGGTGACTTGCAGTGAGACTGATTGAGCTTATGGACTGAGATGGTAGAACGAGAAAGTGTATATGTGTACAACCTGTTATCTTCTGATGACCAGTGAGATGATCTAATTATCACGTGAGATACATGTACTGAGATGGCATTGCGAAGGTTACATATATGCGCAACCTGTTATGTTTTGATGACCAGTAAGTTTTTTTAACCATTGAGCTTAATGGACTCAGATTACAAAGCGGATGGTACATATTTGTACAACCTGAAAGCTTCTTACAACTAGTGAAATGCTCTATAGACTTATAGGCTCGGCTGGTTTAAAAAAACTGAAACCGAAAACCAACGCGAAAAAGCAAGAAAACCGGTCGATCTTCGTTCGCCATCTTGAAAACCAGATTAATCGCGTCATTATTGAACAATTTCCGGGGGCAAAAGAAAGACAATGTCAAGGTCTATTTAACAGTTTATTATTTCTGCGAAAGAACTGAATGAAATACTTTGTAACTATAATTACGAGGAAGCGAACACAAAGAAAAGAAAAGAAAAGAAAAGAAAAGAAAAGAAAAGAAAAGAAAAGAAAAGAAAAGAAAAGAAAAGAAAAGAAAAGAAAAGAAAAGAAAAGAAAGTCGTATTATTGACCAATGCAGCCATAATATTTAATCATTCGTCAAAACGTATTTAAGACAATATTGTTTTGAAAACAGTTAAAAACTTATTAATACTATTCACAATTGTCTAATGCATATAAGTTCACCGCTCAAAAAAGCGAGCATGTCAACTTTTTGAGGATCTAGCTTCGCGCGTGCTGGTGTGTCAATATATTGACAAATCCTGTCTTGCTGAACAATCGTTCTGATGGTCGAGCTTGAAGATTGAATGGCGAGGCATTGTTTGGCAAACTGACTTAGCAGTTCAGTGGATTCTCATATCTGTCGATTATTGGATATTCGGTTCAGTATCGCTGAATTTCTGCGGACAATCGATCGCGCGGTGACTTTGCAGGAGATTTCGCCCCTTTCTTCTTATTCTCCAAGGCTATATATAACATTAACCTTCTTGGTTGGAAGTGTTGTTAGTTCATCAACTCCTTGTTGTTGATGTTCTTCATCATGGTCATGGCATGTTATATAGCTAAACACGAGCTTTATCGAGCAATTCTTCCATAAATGTTAGGTACTGTCGAACTGATACCAGTCGCATACGAGGAGACACAGGTCGTAACAATGTTCACGGATCGAACGAACTGATACGGATCGTACGAGCTTGTTACAATTGGTATCTTGCGAACAATTGATCTGGTCCCTCAATTGGCCATTATGTCATCTCACATTCTATTCTGTGAATATTAAGAGTATCATAAGTTGCTGCTTTGTTCTATGATACAACCTCGCCGAACGTGCACGCAACAACCCCTCGGCCGCTTACTGTTTGAAACTTTTATAGCGTAGTTGCTTAACAGTACTTCTTTTACTTCAATTAGGTAAGAGCCCATTCATTTGACAAACTGAATAGATTTTCAGTGGTCAATATCTATGAGATCTTTGTGGTGTCTGAATTTAATTGTTTCATAGGATATCAAACAAAATAACGAAATAGCCCAAACTTTATAATTTGTTGGTGCAGTAACAGAATAGTGGGGAAGTCTAGTGATGTGTCTACCATTAATCACTAAGACAGAAATTACTTGTTTCACACTATTGATTATTCATGAAATAATCAACTCAGTAGTTATTAGTATAAGCAGACACCAAAGCAGTTGAAAGAAGAAAGTGCACCTTTAACATACAATGGGACGCTCTTTATTCATTCAATTCATTCAAATGTCTAGGGGTGCATATAGTGCAAATATATAGGAGTAGGTAACCCCCCCCCCCCCCCCCCCCCCATATAGCGTATGAAAGGATGCCACCTCATTAAAAAGATCACTTTCGGGTGATAACTGCTTCAAGCTCATTGGTGAATTTTCAGGTGGTCCTCTGCGAAGACATCCCCCTTCGGTCTACATGCGGATCACTTTTGTGTAAAAAGTCATTAAGACGGATCACTTTCGGGTGATAATTGCTTCAAGCTCATTTGTAAATTTTCAGGCGGATCCAGGCGAAGACATCCCCTCCTTCGGTCTACATGCGGATCACTTTTGTGTGGTAACAGATAACTTAGTACACTATAACTCGAATCTCATTACTGATGGCGGACCTCAACCCCTATTCCACTTTCATAACCCTAAATTTAATTATATTTGGAATATCACCGATTTCAATTCCGACTCCTTGACTCTCATTGGGAGTCGTGCGATTGCCTAAGCGTTCGTTTGAACCTATATGTCTTCGTTCGAATGAACCTGTGTTTTCACCGCATCTATACAAAGAGACGAACCCTAATAATTTTGGCCGTATTATGGCTTATCTCGCTTTAGTGTACACAATTCCTATGATGAAGAAACACTTCGGGAAACAGTTCGAAGAACTGTTCAAGATCTCAAACATATTGAAAACATATAACTATAAACCGTCTTGGTTAAACTGGATGACTCGGCTATTTTATGACGCCGTTGTCATGATGTATATTCACGTTGTTAAGGTTAAGATTTGCATAAGCCTACATGAACCCTAACCATTTTGGCCGAATTATCGCTAATTATCTCGCGTTGTGTACAGGATTCCAGTGGGGGAAGAAACCCTTCGGGAAACAGTGTGAAGAACTGTTCAAGATCTCAAAACGCATCGACATAGAAAAATAATAAATCGATACTTAGTTTTGGCGGTAAAGTATTCTGAAGAAACCATTCGCAAAATGATCAGGAATTACAAAAATAAGGTTTCCTGACAGAAAAAGTATAATATCTAAGAGTTTTAAATTGGTTGAACGGCTTTACTTCATAGAGAACGACGGAGCGAGGAGTTAGAACGAGGATATAAAGCGAACTAACTAAACTTTAGCAGCTTGAATAAATTTGTCCATCTGATCTACGATAAAAGCGTGGGAGCCATTAAGCGTAATTAAAGGATTACATGTTTGATAGCATACATGTAAGCGTTCAAATCGGCAGAAATAACTTGCCGAGCAATCATTTCGGGAGAATTATCACTTATCTAACCTTCGTTTATCAATTATCAGCGATTCCTGTGTCGAAGAAACACTTCGGGAAGCAGTGTGAACAACTTTTAAGTATTTAAAATGTGTGGAAGGAATTGCTTTCAAAACGTTGCTAGGCCAACTTATCCTACGGCTGATATTTGCATATTTCGCCTCAGAGCACGCGTGTGGGAGGATGATTAAAAGGTCATTAACTCTTTCCCTACGGCTGAAAAACATCAAAAATTGAACGACCACGTTGTTCTATTGATATCTCTTGAAATAACCATAACTGTTGCGAAAGCTATACATTTTCTGGAAGCCCAATAAACCGGCTTTTACTTGTTCTTTTAAATTTCCCGAACAAAACACATTATGTTAATATAAATTAGCATTAATTATCATAAATCAGGTTGAAAAATTTACATTTTTTCAGAAAAGGCCATCTTGCACGCCCGCATAGCATCTTGAAAACTCAAAATGCCACCAATCGCAGAGTTGTTTATGAAATCAAATCAAACTTGGCGTGTGCGTGGATTTCATGTTCCTGGCGCTTGTCGAATTTCAATTTTTAATCTTGCGTTACCGTGTGCCGTGTTTTTCGATTGACGACTTTGCGGGTCATCAACGACCCATTTTAACTGCGCCCGTAGGGAAAGAGTTAATATAGAATGGCCGATATTTTTTCGCATCGATCAATTTTATATTTTCGCCTGAATTTTTCATCATCGTTGTAAGTCGGCTAAACAACACACATATCAAATTTTAAGCCAATTTGGTGAATTATTTCCTACATTTCTAAACACGGTGAATTTTGACCTTTTTGACCCACATGCACAGAACCTATTGTCTTTGTAGTGTATAGATAGCTTGCGTATATATTTAAAAGTATGAGCTCCCGTGCGGGTGGATCGGTGCGGGTGGGATCTCTGCAGAGACTCTGCTTCGGGTAACCCTTACATAATTCCTCTCATTGAGGGGGGTAGGGGGGAGCAGAGAAGGGGGTTCATTTTTTGTCACTGACAATTTTTTTGCTTTGTTAAACTGTATTTACATTGATTATTTTCAATTCAACATATAATAAACTGCTTTTGCTTTCACGCTTTTTCTTCGATTATTTTCAATTTACCTATTATTGCTTATTAACTCTTTCCCTACGGCTGAAAAACATCAAAAATTGAACGACCACGTTGTTCTATTGATATCTCTTGAAATAACCATAACTGTTGCGAAAGCTATACATTTTCTGGAAGCCCAATAAACCGGCTTTTACTTGTTCTTTTAAATTTCCCGAACAAAACACATTATGTTAATATAAATTAGCATTAATTATCATAAATCAGGTTGAAAAATTTACATTTTTTCAGAAAAGGCCATCTTGCACGCCCGCATAGCATCTTGAAAACTCAAAATGCCACCAATCGCAGAGTTGTTTATGAAATCAAATCAAACTTGGCGTGTGCGTGGATTTCATGTTCCTGGCGCTTGTCGAATTTCAATTTTTAATCTTGCGTTACCGTGTGCCGTGTTTTTCGATTGACGACTTTGCGGGTCATCAACGACCCATTTTAATTGCGCCCGTAGGGAAAGAGTTAAGGAATGAAACAAAGAGGCGCGCTTAGGGAAAAGACGACACATATATCGAGATTTAAATTTTTATTTCGCTTCGAAATCATACAAAAAGGCATGCATTACGCTACATTTCAATAAGGTCGGTTTCTATTATGGTTTCTGAGATAATACGACGTGAGTGATTTAATTTTATATGAGTTTTGAGGTTCATTCCTGGGAATGATCGTTATGTGATGGTCCGGGTCTTCGTCTTCATACGGGTCTTCTTTACCTGAATCACTTTCGTTCACATTAGTATCACTGATCCGTTTCTTCCCTTTCTGTTTTACTTGAATCAGTTCCTTCCACATCAGTATATCATCTGGATGTTCTCCTTCGCTTTCATTCGAATTACTCTCGTCCACATCGGTCTCACCTGTGTGCCAATGTGGCTCTGAATGTTCGACCGTCGGAGGCGGTGTTAAAAAATATGCGTTAGGTGTAGCAGGGATCCGGGGGGATATGTAGGACTTTGTGGGATAGGTTGAGCAGAACGTGGTTTCTTTGAATCCCTCGCGAGGCTATTCGTGGCCGTAGTTAAGAAACTTTGAAGTTGCTTTTGAAGATTATTTTGAAAGTTTAGTTGATTTTGAAGTTGATTCTGGAATGACTGAAAACGGTGTAATTCATTCGAATAGAGTATATTCTTTACATCTGGTGTTAACTGAGGCGCATGCATAATGTTGTGCATCTGTTCTCCCGAGTTGTACATCGCGTTCAGGATGGGTGGTTGTTGATACGATCGCTTTCGAATATAGCGGTTCAGGTTTTGCTGGCTAGCGGTATTTTCTTCGGGCTTTACGTTCGATTTCAGTTGATATTGATCATCGATGATAGACGGTTTATATGCCCTCTTTCGAATATAATGGTCCAGATCTTGTTGGTCATAGGTATTTTCATCTGGTAGCACATTTGTTTTTAATCGAGAACGATGAGGCTGCGTTCAGAGACATCTAAAAAGTTCTTTTCGGCAATGTCGTCATGTATTCCTTCATTGAGTTGTCGGTTTTAGATCAAGCATGAGATATCCGTGTGGACGCTTTGTCGCTTCCTCGTAACTTTTCATAAACTCTTGAACATGGCCAGGGTTAACTTGTCGTGCTAAGACTGAGATTTGTTGCTTGTCCCGTGGAGATTTGAACAGTACGATATAGTGGGCGTTGAGGCTGATATTTCTGGTTTCTTTGCCTTGATGAAATATATTTTTAACAATATAGATCACAGACAGATTCCGATGATGACTCCCTTTTGTGAATAAATCGGCAATACGTTTATCGTCCCCTGACTGAGCCATAAGATCGTCGAGAACGATGATGCTGCGTTCAGAGATATCTAAAAAGTTCTTTTCGGCAATGTCGTCATGTATTCCTTCATTGAGTTCAATGCCTGGTATAGTTGTGGTCATATCCAGGTAGCCTACATAGGTTGCCACTGGCCATAACACCAAATGATACGTTCAGGAGCGGGACTGATGGTTGCTTGAGCGTTTTCCAAAAGCTTTCTCACCCAAACGGTCTTGCCACTTTGAGTACATCCAGCCACAATACACGTAAAAGGATGTTTCATAACGGAAGATCCACCGACGACTGCAGGCGGAGCATTAAAATGGTCACCTCCTCCATGGACGTACTTGATATGACGCTGAAGATTACCGCGGGTTGAAAAGTTCTTTCCGCAGATATCACAGGCAAATGACATGTTCACTCGGTGAAGACTAGAAGCCAAATGATGAAGATAAAGATAAAGATAAAGATAAGGATAAAGATAAGGATAAGGATAAGGATAAGGATAAGGATAAGGATAAGGATAAGGATAAGGATAAGGATAAGGATAAGGATAAAGATAAGAATAAGGCCATAAGGATAAAGAGAAAGATAAAGATAAAGATAAGGCCATAAGGCCATAAGGATATAAGGATAAGGATAAGGATATGGATAAGGATAAAGATAAAGATAAATTCGTAGAACATTCCTGAGAAACATCATTTGGCTTCTAGTCTTCACCGAGTGAACATGTCATTTGCCTGTGATATCTGCGGAAAGAACTTTTCAACCCGAGGTAATCTTCAGCGTCATATCAAATACGTCCATGGAGGAGGTGACCATTTTAATGCTCCGCCTGCAGTCGTCGGTGGATCTTCCGTTATGAAACATCCTTTTACGTGTATTGTGGCTGGATGTACTCAAAGTGGCAAGACCGTTTGAGTGAGAAAGCTTTTGGAAAACGCTCAAGCAACCATCAGTCCCCCTCCTGAACGTATCATTTGGTGTTATGGCCAGTGGTAACCTATGTACTTGGATATGATCACAACTATACCAGGCATTGAACTCAATGAAGGAATACATGACGACATTGCCGAAAAGAACTTTTTAGATGTCTCTGAACGCAGCCTCATCGTTCTCGACGATCTTATGGCTCAGTCAGGGGACGATAAACGTATTGCCGATTTATTCACAAAAGGGAGTCATAATCAGAATCTGTCTGTGATCTATATTGTTCAAAATATATTTCATCAAGGTAAAGAAACCAGAAATATCAGCCTCAACGCCCACTATATCGTACTGTTCAAATCTCCACGGGACAAGCAACAAATCTCAGTCTTAGCACGACAAGTTAACCCTAGCCATGTTCAAGCCTAGCCAAGTTTATGAAAAGTTACGAGGACGCGACAAAGCGTCCACACGGATATCTCATGCTTGATCCCCGACTACCGATGATCAACATCGATTAAAAACAAATGTGCTACCAGATGAAAATACCTCTGACCAACAAGATCTGGACCATTATATTCGAAAGAGGGCATATAAACCGTCTATCACCGATGATCAACATCAACTGAAATCGAACGTAAAGCCCGAAGAAAATACCGCTAGCCAGCAAAACCTGAACCGCTATATTCGAAAGCGATCGTATCAACAACCACCCATCCTGAACGCTATGTACAACTCGGGAGAACAGATGCACAACATTATGCATGCGCCTCAGTTAACACCAGATGTAAAGAATATACTCTATTCGAATGAATTACACCGTTTCCAGTCATTCCAGAATAATCTTCAAAGTTTCTTAACTATACGGCCACGAATAGCCTCGCGAGGGATTCAAAGAAACCACGTTCTGCTCAACCTATCTCACAAAGTCCGACATATCCCCCGGGATCCCTGCTACACCTAACGCATATTTTTTAACACCGCCTCCGACGGTCGAACATTCAGAGCCACACTGGCACACAGGTGACACCGATGTGGATGAGAGTAATTCGAATGAAAGCGAAGGAGAACATCCAGATGATACTGATGTGGAAGGAACTGATTTAGGTAAAACAGAAAAGGAAGAAACGGATGATACTAATGTGAACGAAAATGATTCAGGTAAAGAAGACCCGTATGAAGACGAAGACCCGGACCATCACATAACGATCATTCCCAGGAATGAACCTCAAAACTCATATAAAATTAAATCACTTACGTCGTATTATCTCAGAAACCATAATAGAAACCGACCTTATTGAAATGTAACGTAATGCATGCCTTTTTGTATGATTTCGAAGCGAAATAAAAATTTAAATCTCGATATTGCCCTAAGCGCGCCTCTTTGTTTCATTCCTTAATGACCTTTTAATCACCCTCCCACACGCGTGCTCTGAGGCGAAATATGCAAATATCAGCCGTTGGATAAGTTGGCCTAGCAACGTTTTGAAAGCAATTCCTTCCACACATTTTAAATACTTAAAAGTTGTTCACACTGCTTCCCGAAGTGTTTCTTCGACACAGGAATCGCTGATAATTGATAAACGAAGGTTAGATAAGTGATAATTCTCCCGAAATGATTGCTCGGCAAGTTATTTCTGCCGATTTGAACGCTTACATGTATGCTATCAAACATGTAATCCTTTAATTACGCTTAATGGCTCCCACGCTTTTATCGTAGATCAGATGGACAAATTTATTCAAGCTGCTAAAGTTTAGTTAGTCCGCTTTATATCCTCGTTCTAACTCCTCGCTCCGTCGTTCTCTATGAAGTAAAGCCGTTCAACCAATTTAAAACTCTTAGATATTATACTTTTCTGCCAGGAAACCTTATTTTTGTAATTCCTGATCATTTTGCGAATGGTTTCTTCAGAATACTTTACCGCCAAAACTATAAGTAACGATTTATTATTTTTCTATGTCGATGCGTTTGAGATCTTGAACAGTTCTTCTCACTGTTTCCCGAAGGGTTTCTTCCCCCACTGGAATCCCGTACACTAACGCGAGATAATTAGCGATAATTCGGCCAAAATAGTTAGGGTTCAGGTAGGCTTATGCAAATCTTAACCTTAACAACGTGAATATACATCATGACAACGGCGTCATAAAATAGCCGAGTCATCCAGTTTAACCAAGACGGTTTATAGTTATATTTTTTCAATATGTTTGAGATCTTGAACAGTTCTTCGAACTGTTTCCCGAAGCGTTTCTTCATCATAGGAATTGTGTACACTAAAGCGAGATAAGCTATAATACGGCCAAAATTATTAGGGTTCATCTCTTTGTATAGATGTGGTAAAAACACAGGTTCATTCGAACGAAGACATATAGGTTCAAACGAACGCTCCCAATGAGAGTCAAGGAGTCGGAATTGAAATCGGTGATATTCCAAATATAATTAAATTTAGGGTTATGAAAGTGGAATAGGGGTTGATCGGTCCGCCATCAGTAATGAGATTCAAGTTATAGTGTACTAAGTTATCCGTTACCACACAAAAGTGATCCGCATGTAGACCGAAGGAGGGGATGTCTTCGCAGAGATCCGCCTGAAAATTCACCAATGAGCTTGAAGCAATTATCACCCGAACGTGATCCGTCTTAATGACTTTTTACACAAAAGTGATCCGCATGTAGACCGAAGGAGGGGATGTCTTCGCAGAGATCCGCCTGAAAATTCACCAATGAGCTTGAAGCAGTTATCACCCGAAAGTGATCCGTCTTAATGTCTTTTTAATGAGGCGGCATCCTTTCATATGCAATATGGGGGGGGGGTTACTTACTTATAGGGGTCCATTCAAATTGGGTTTACTAAGACGTGTTCGATTATTGGTGTGGGGATAGATAATATACAGTAAGTTGATAATTCTACCCAAATCGGATTACTGCGATGTGGAGCTGGCAGAGATATAGATACATGAAAGGTCTCAACGCAGGGCAGGGAAATTGATCTTTCCTAAGTCAGGACTCGAAACTGATCCAAACCCTAGGATTGGTACCTCAGTCTTTAGAAGAAAGTTACGTTGTGTAATTAAGAAATAAAAAAACGTGTCGCGTGTGATTATCGAGTTATAATAATGGCACGAGAGATGCGTGTAAAACACGAGGCGATAGCCGAGTGTTTTACTAGCTTCACGAGTGCCATTAATTATCACTCGATAATCACACAAGACAAAGTTTTTTATTTCTTTTATAAAAGAACGGCCATTAAATTAACAATAAAGCCATGAAAAATGTAGATTTACCTGTTATAAATGACGTTACTATGTGCGTTGCTAGGAAGCCAATGATGAAAACACGTTGGCTTTTTTAGCGATGAAAATGCAGTTATTCTTTGACTTTCTTTTTTGATTTAAACTACTTAAAATCCGTCAAAAACGACAAAATCTACGCGAGGAATCACGTCAGCTTATGCTTTATTGAGTTATAATGCACGGTTTTTGAGCTCTGTAACCAATCAGATAGCGTGTACTCGCTCATTTACTTCCGGTTATTTTATAATGCACCATATCTAAAGAACTACAGTATTTTCATCTCAATTAATCTGTTCATACATACATGTAGGAGCATTATCTACTGCCTAGCTTAATTGACAATAATACATGTGCAGGATTTATACAACTTTTGTCTTTTGAGTTAAAATTAGTTTTTTAACATTGTACATATATGAATATGTTTATATTTTTAATAATTGTAACTTGTTAGGAAACAGGACCCGGGTTTAATCATGTACAATATTATTGTTATTATTATTATTATAATTCTAATTATTATTATTATTATTACATACAGTAAAAACGTAAAAGAGAAAATAGTCCTGAGACACGGAGCTACTAGCCTGTGTACAGCCAAGAACCTCCCGGATTCCCGTCTGTGAACAATCGACGGATTGCTTGCCGGCGTTAGCGGAGATTTTGTTAACAGATTGTTATTGGTTAATATCAGGTGTTTTGATTGGCCTTACGAGAAAAACGCAAAATGGCGGATGCAAGGAGCGAAGGAAATACTCTTTGGAATAAAGCAGTTGAACAGGTCTTAAACGTGTTCGGGATATCTTCTTTGTATGAAGAACAAAGAGGCATTAAGTCAGTTCTTTTCAAAGCGAGATGTTTTTGTTAATCTTCCGACTTGCTACGGAAAATCCCTCATATTTCAAGCTACACCAATTATTCTAGATGAAGTACGATAACTAGCATCGTGGTTGTTATTTCTCCGCTAAAAGCTCTCATGGAGGACCAAGTTCGCTACCTATAAAGAAGATAAATCTATCGGCAGTCTGTGTAACAGATGAACATAACGATGAACTTGTTCGATATATAATTAATGGAGATTACACTTTATGGTTCCCCTGAATATTTTCGAGAAGAATATTTTCGAGCAAGCAATTTACAGCGTCTTTGGTCTACGTTGCTGTGATTGAAGCGCATTACAATAGTTAATGGTAAGTGTGGATTGATGTTATTTGTATCTGCAATATTTCATTGTAGGGGATTGCCTCAGCAGACCATAGCCTTTATTTAATATAGAATCAAAAGTGTTCTTTAATATCATGGAAATATTGTTATTTTGAGTCGATATCGATACCTAATTAGATTTTGTAAGGTAACCTAATCTTCTGCAATAACAATTTAGCTTTAATATGTAGCTCTTACATCTGTTTCTCAAGGGGTCTGCCTGGTGCCAGAAGAGGTTAACTTCCATTCCGAACGTGGTATGGCAATCTTAGTGAATTAATAGATCTCTTGTTCCTGATGATGATGCTTGTAGTAACATCATCAGTTACCAAAAAGGCTAGATCTGTTATCTATATGAAAGTATGAAGTTGACCAATAGTACTTAAGTGGTGTCAAAGTCTCGAGACCGATCAAACCTACAATACTGTTTACATTATGTAGATAAGGATATTCCACTGGATTTGCTATTTGCAGAAATAATAAAGGATATCAAAGGTAAAGGACAATTATTTACTGCCAGATCCGGAAGCAGTGTGCAATTTTGTACCGAGTATTTGAAACCGCTCTGAGTAACTCATTTTATAAGGATGCTGTGCCAAAGTGTAAAACCCGTTTGGTAGAAATCTACCATGCTGGATCACTCCAAGCAGTAAAACTCCACATTTCTAAAAATTTATCAAAAGACAAAGCCTGGTCATATTAGACTAAAGTATTGATCTCAACCATCGCATTTGGAATGGGTATAGATTGCAAGAAAGTGAACAAAATATTGTTAAAAATAATAATAAAAAGAATATTGAGTGTTACATTCAGGAGAGTGGTCATACAGGAAGGGATGGGTCCCCAAGCAAGTATATCTTATTATTTAATGGTCTGCTCTCTACTTATTGTTCTCAAGACATGAAAGAACTTCTTCAAGCTGAAACCAGATGCAGAACTGCTTATGAAAGCCTTCACCCATGTTACAGCAAACAATGAACACAGTTGTTGTGAATGTTGGTCTTAATGTTCCCAAGACAACAAACTGTACTGTGTAGTTATACGGCTGATTGGTTAACTAATCCCTGCCTAGATGTGCTTTTATAAGTTTACTCTTGCTAACACCAGATAATGTTCCCAAGACAACAAACTGTACTGTGTAGTTATACTGATTGGTTAACTAATCCCTGCCTAGATGTGCTTTTATAAGTTTACTCTTGCTAACACCAGACAAATTTACCCATGAAAGGAGAGCTGTATGGGGGAAAATGGGTTACTGTAACAAGATATCATACAAAAACCGAATTCAATAATTATTTTATTACACAATATTATAAATGTAGAAGCCTTTAAGCTAATGAATGTTAATTAACAAGACGCCCGCTAGGCGTTAACTTGGGCCACTTAATCACTGGACAAATTAGGGAGATATGGCGTGGATTTGGGGTGGGGGGTATGGGTATGCAATGGCGAAAGCTTACCTCGGCTTTGCAGCCCGAGGAATGAGGAAGAAAAATCAGGCGTCTACACGCAGGCTACGCAGACGAAATTTAATGTAAACACTAAACACGGGCAATGCTATTTTTTCTAATATCTGTTCGATTGAAGGTCTTCGTGTGTCAAAATTTATATAAAAACAACGGAAAGGTATACGAAACATATCTGTTACGAAATTACATCGGTTTAACGAACATAAAAGCATTAAATCATCGGGTAAACAACGAATAGATCTTGAAGCCATGTCCTTTGATTTTAGAGGCGAGTCTCGCTTTAATCGCTAATACGCATTTTCTTATATAACATCTGATCTTCACATTTTAAGTAGACGAAACCTACAGCGTTCGATTCGCCAGATTCAAGTGATCATTTCGATATAGAATTGACGTAAATCGGATAAAAACATAACATTTCATGATTAATATTACGGAGTTTCACGGGATAAATGTCAACACAGTATAATATTTCCCTGCGCTTCGGCTTTCCTTTCCGTCTTCATGATTGATCTCTCATCTGTGTTTCTTTCATCTTCACATTTTAAGTAGACGAAACCTACAGCGTTCGATTCGCCAAATTCAAGTGATCATTTCGATATAGAATTGATTTAAATCAGACAAAAACACAACATTTCATAATGATAAATATTACGGAGTTTCGCGGGATAAATGTTAACACAGCATAATAATATTTCCCTGTCCTTCGGCTGTCCATTCTGTCATCATGATTGATCTCTCATCTGTGTTTCTTTCATCTTGGAGAGAATCTTTGCAATGGGTTTGCAGGTTTACAGGTCTCGGTAAACTTTCCAACTGCGATTCATTGTCAATAAAACGAAAGTCCGAAATCGCTTTGCCTTGCAACGACTATCTCTGTTATGTTGACGTTTCGTCCACGGTTCTCTCTTTAATCTCTCATCTGTGTTTCTCTCAGTCATCCAGTTATCTTGAAGAGAATCTTTGCATTAATTTGCGGGTTTACAGGTCTCGTAAATGCTCAATAAAACTGGCCGAAATCGCTTTAATTCGCTATTTATACGCCCACGCAATAATTACATTCTCTCGACGTATAAAACGAACATGACGAACATGACGAACATGACGAACATGACGAACATGAACATGACGAACACAGAAATCAAGCTGGATTTAAGACTTGTGCTCACCACAGGTGGCCCAAGTAATAATCACGTCACATACAATTTCTGATATTTAGTAGGTGGCAAGACATCAATAATTGTCTGTAGGGTTTTTAGCCAATCAAATCGAGATTGCATGGGTATTGTATAATAATGTTGCTTTATAAACATCAGTCAGTTTAATTTTATAAATAACTATCACATAACTGAAAATATACGTACCGAGACCAACTTGAATGGTGCAGAAAGATACTCAGCATTAATTGTACTGCATTCAAACGAGATGACCTATTCCTTAGGATTACAGCTGCAGCCATGCCAAGAGATGGCACCCACTCATTTATTTTATTTGAATTTATTTTGTTGATACAAGCTGTACGTTAAATGGCTTGGGTAAACGCTGCTCTAATCTTTAGCTCATTCTCAAACCTTTCAAAGGAAAAGCTTAGCAGTTGATCTTTATGGAGACCGCAGCCAACTTGGTTGTTTCTTTGAGCATACTCACAATCTATCTGCTTCAGTGCAGTTTCCAAGAATCTGCAGTTGCTTGCGAAGGATAGCATTTTCCAAGCAGCATTTGCTATCTGTTTATAAGTTCCACGTATACAAGCATTTTAAGATATTGTAATTCAGGAGCAATTATAGAATACCCGTCCACTTTTGAAACAGCGTTTAAAGCCAGAAATACAAGCCAGGATGCTCTAAAATCTCTTTCAATATAATGTCGAAGGTATATATTATGTGTACTTGTTGATTGTTATCAAATTAAATGGGGTTTTAAAATAGAACGAAGCAATGAGGATTTGCTCGTTGGTGTAACGACTTCGCCGGTACTGAAACAGGGGTATCTAGACTATCCTGCCGCACAGAAGCTGTTGACGAACAGCTGGTTTTCTCTGGTGATACAGATGATGTGAACAGAGGATCCAAGCACGGTCTTTTCCCACTTTCACGAGTATCCGCGACGCGTTCACAAGAAATAGATAGCTTCTCTAGTGTACCAAGAAGTTCTTGTTTCTGCCTTTTAAGATTATCGAGCTTCTTAAGCTTATCCAAACAAGATTTACATATGTAAACAGAGTTAATCTCTACGCTGAACTAGGGCAATTTGGATAAAGAAGTACAGTACGCAGTAAACTTTGCCTTCCATCTACCAGATAGCGTTGATAAGGCTTCTTAATCACATCATGACAAAGAACACAACTCATGTAAGTAAAATAAAAACAATAACAGGAAAAGATCACCAAACCCAATAGTAATTTTTCACTCGAACAAGATGCCATTTTGCGTTTGTTTACATCTTATTATGCAAATAATTATGCAAAACTTATGCAAATGTCCCGGCAAGCATTCCGTCGAATGTTCACAGACGGTAATACCGGAGGGTGCTTTCCAAATTCATTGTATATATAGAAGTTCGCGAGCAATCTGGCTAGAGACCTTTATCCACCAAATCAAACGATTTCTGATAAGAATCTTTGCGAAATTAAGGCCCCACGCTGTTGCTAAAAATGCACGATTACAAAGGGCATCAAGATTATGAAACACTTTAATATATAAACTCAGAAGTAGTACGGAACAAATATATACACTATAGCCTTTAGGCATCTTCATAAGCTACCAAAATATTGTGCTTATAATCGGTCATATAATATTGCGTTTATCATATGGTAAAAAACAGAAAACACTTGTTTGCGGGATTTTAAATGAGGGACGCGCGCCATGTAGGTCAACATAATAATTTCAGTAATTCTATAAGTTGTTAATTAAGGGCTAAAACTTACTTTCCATTTGTTTAATTTTTATTCCTTGCTTATTGGTTGATTAAATTTAAGAAAAAGGGACTTTTTCTGGGGGGGCAACAATTGATTTGATAGATAGATAGATAAAACTTTATTTAACGAAGGTAAACCTGGTAAGCATTACGCTTATCTTCGCCAGCGCCCTCACACAATAGTCAATAACTAAATTTGCAAATGGGTTATATATGATAATATACATATGATAGAGAATAGAAAGATAAAAACTAAACTCTAAATAAAATAAATTGGGTTAAACTAATTATTATACAATTTTAAATATGAAGATTTAAAACTAATTAATGAAAAAAATTCACGAATTTCACGGTCTAAATTGTTCCACATCATTGCTCCATTGTAAGCAAAACTACTAGTAAATGTATTCTTATGTCGTCCACCTGTTAAATATAAATTATTTCTAACTGATGATCGTGTTTTTCTTTGATGACATTCATGCACATACTTAAACATGTTGCGCATGTACCCCTTAGCTAAATTATTTAGGCTCTTATATACCATTGTTACTGTTCTGAAGCGTAAACGATCCTCCACCCTCATCCACTTTAAGGTTTTAAAAAGGTTTTCACTTGGAAATCTCATATCAGTAATATCCAGTATTAAACGGGCAGCTCTTTTTTGAATAAGCGCCAAGTCATGAATGTGAGGAGAACATTCCCAAATAATCGAACAATAGTCCATATGGGGTAAGATATGAGCATTATAGAAGATCTTTCTTGTTTCAACTGGTAAAAATTTCTTTATTCTTCTTAGTAAAGCTAATTTAGAGTTTATCTTGGAAGTAGTATTCTTGATATGTTTCTCCCATGAGAGGTTCTCATTTACACAAAGGCCGAGAAGTTTTTCATTTTTACTAGAATCTATAGGGTTTCCACCCATGAAGACTTCCAAGGTTTTCTCCTCTTCCTTTAGAGATTGTCTTTTTTGCCTTGTGGTTATCAACATGGACTTGGTTTTTTTCGGATTTGCTAACATGCAGTTGTTTGTACACCAAAGTTGAACATCATCCAAGTCACAGTTTAGTTTTTGATTAATTTCTTCAGTGGACTTGCCAGATGCTGTTATTGTTGAATCATCTGCATACATCTGAATTTCGGTATTTCTTAATCCCATTGGTAAGTCATTAATGAAGAGAATGAATAACATAGGTCCAAGAACAGAACCTTGTGGAACTCCAGTTAAAACAGGTAATTTATCTGATGCCTTTCCCTTAAACATTGTACATTGGGTTCTGTTAGTGAGATAAGATTCAAATATGTTTAAGCACTTAGGTGAGCATTTATAAATCTTTAATTTCGTCAAAAGAATTTTGTGGTTGATCAAGTCAAAAACTTTACTCAGGTCCAAAAATATAACACCATTCATTAGATTTTCATTGATTGCCGTAGTCCAAGAGTTTATCATATTAGCCAAAGCTGTTTCGCATGAGAAAGATTTTTGGAAGCCAGTTTGGGAATTAAGTAGGAGTTGGTGATGTTTCAAGAAACCAAAGAAATGAATATGTATGTGTCTTTCAAAAATTTTTGATAATGAAGATAATATTGAGATTGGACGAAAATTTCCAAGTTCCTGAGTACTCCCTTTCTTGTGAACTGGAATAATTTTTGCTGATTTCCATTCGTGAGGAAATATTTCGGTTTCAATTGACAGGTTGAATATCTTAGTAATTGAAGGTGCAACTACGTTTGCAGCAATTTGAAGAAGTTTGGGTGGAAGACCGTCAAGTACAGTTGCTTTATTGGTTTTCAAATGCTTAAGTTCATGTTCAACAAAGTCGACTTGAACAGCTGGGATATCAAAGCATGATTCAGTGTTTACTTTGCTATTAACAAAGTTTAGCAAAGTATCATGACAGTCTTGTACATAAGTAGATAAATTCATGTCAATTAATGATGCAATGTTGGTGAAAAAGTGATTAAAACGGTTTGCTATCTGTTGTGGGTCAATTATGGTATCCAAATCATCTTTGATTGACACAGGGTCTGCAGATTTTGGTCTTGGAGCTATTTCATTCATAATTCGCCACAGGCGACTACTACCATTGATGTTCTCTTCAATCAGGTTTCTATAATAATCCTTTTTTGCTGTTTTAACGAGTTTATTAACTTTGTTCCTTAATTGAGATTTATTGACAAAATCGTTAGATCTGGTTGCAAGATCCCTCAGATGTATAGCCTCAATAATTTCATCCGTAAGCCAGTCAGGTTGTTTTAGTCGTTTTACACGACGTTCTCTACGTTCGGGACTGGGGGGCATCCCCCCCCCAGCTTAATAGTTAAAAAAGGCCCTGGTGAGCCTAATACAAGCGAATAGCCTACCTATAGTATATTACATTATTACTACAAATAAAAGCGCAAGAAGCCTCTGCGGAGGAGAGTGCGACGGAGATATAATCTCGGAAAACTTATGTGGAGAAAACCGAAGAAAACGAAATGGACAGAGCAAAATGAACAGTGATGTCCTAGAGTGTAAGAGAAAGGCAAAGGAAATGATAACATCACAAAACCCACAGTATAACGAGAACGGCAGAAAGAAAGGCTATATCGAAGTGATGAAATATCTATGGGACGAGAGAGGATATGGACACCTTGAGTTTAAGTGCCAAAACCTATTTTAACTATTTTAGTATTTAATATAGCTATTTTAATACTGTATTTTAATTATTTTAGAATCATTTTAACATTGTACATATATATGCATGCATAATTAATTAGTTTGTAAGTTAGATGTAGATTAGTTAGGCATATTTATAATTTTATGGCATTTTAACACACGGCCGCATGCATGAAAAGCAACCTTTTAATTTTATCTTTTTTAACTATTGTAACTATATGGTTGATGGGCTACCGTGTAAAAATAAGATTAAATAAATAAATAAATAAAATAAATTATCATGTATCATGTATAATAATATATATAATATTATATATAATAATATATAATATATACATGTAATATATAATATATAATATGTAATATGTAATATGTAATATGTAATATGTAATATGCAATATGCAATATGCAATATGCAATATGCAATATGCAATATGTAATATGTAATATGTGACGTATTTGTAGCCGTGAATGTATTTTTATACATGAATTGAATTTCATGCATCTTTTTAAGGCAACGATTTCCATTTTTCCATCTTAAAATAGATTAAATTATAAGCACACTGTTTCTTGTAGTTCTTTAAAATAACACAAATTACATAACTTGATGCGCTAGCCTATCGTTTGAAAAGTTTCTGAGAATCTATTCCTTCATGACAGTTTTGCTCTTATTTTCATTAGCTATGGCCATTTTTTTAAAAACCGATACAGATATTTACAACGGAAGGCTTTCTAGTTTTAAAATGGATAAAGGGGTCTTTGAAAGATTACAAGGAAGTAAAGAATTTAAGTTCTACGTACCACCAACGGACGACAATGTAAATAAACGAATGAAAGGTTAGATTTTTATTAACATCATCTTCGTTATTAATCATTAAAATCATAATTTTCATCACTGTTATGTTAACCATTATTATTATCATCACCTTCATCATAGTTATCATCATCATTATCATTATCATCACCGTCATCATCATGATCATGATCATTATCATTACCGTTGACATTTCATCATCATCATTATCATCATCATCAACATCATGATCATTATCATTACCATTGTCATAACCATCATCAATATTATCATTATCGTCATCATCATCACCATCGTCATCATTATTATTATTATCACAGTCGTCATAGTCATCATTCATTATCGCATTATCGTTATCATCACCATCGTCATAATGATCATATCATTATTATCACCTCCGTCATAATCATAATAATCATCATCATCATCACCATCATGGCATCATTATCATCAACGTCTTCATAATCATCGTTAGCATAATATAATCATCATTATCAGATATACTGTAGTTTGACGCGACTCTGGCTTAAATCTTTTTTTTGAACGTACCTTAAAAGTTACTGTCCATGACCCAACATTTCGACACACCAATCTTGGGTCTTCATCAGCGGTGATCGCTGTAAGGTTATTTATCTATTAACAAAATACAAATAAGTTTTTGGTAATAGACCACCGTTATCGCGATTTAATGGGGCGTGGGCGCTATTGATATGCCAATGCCTTGAATATACGTAACAACCGCAAAACCTATCACCGAACTTTCCGTTCTCAGAGTTTGTATGTGGTGGTGTAGCTGGTTTTAAACAGTTTATTTATAAAATCATTAAGATAGTTATTTCCCTTCCAAGCGTCGAATACATGCTTTCGATCATGTTACCTTGAATTGGAACTAGATGGTATGTCTTGAACTCAAAACAAAGTTCTAGGAACCGACTTATTATGGCATATGCGGTGATGATAATCAAACGGAAGATATTTGTCAGTGCGTGGTCCGTTAAATTAAAGGAATTACGGAACCAATTTAAATAATCTTAGTTAAACCTTTTTTGACGTTGGGTCATACTGTATTTTTGCAAACCCTAAGGATCGTATTGCGAAGGAACAGAGGAAAGACGCTATTTATTCCATGCCGTGCAATGACTGTGATCAGGAGTACATCTGTCAGACTAAACGTCAATTTTGTACGCGTTTAAAAGAATACTACTTTTAGTATTATTTTAAAAAAGTGAATTAAATTCTGCTTTGTCATAGTACGCATCCGTAACCACCCACGAGATTTTGTGAGAACATTCCAGAATTAACACCATTAATCCGCGGTACCATCAGAGACGTTGTCTGGAGGCTTGGCATATCAATATTGATAACGTGATCATCGGTTCTATGAGGGTATAAACAACCACCCTTGATGAAGATACTAGATTGTTAAAGTTACGTTCAAAAAATTTAAGCTAGAGTAGCGTCAAACTATGTCTGATTTACCATCTGGATGTGTTGGGAAATTATTTTTTATCATTATTTTTACCCTTATCACAATCATCATCATCATTATCATCGACGTCATCATAATAATCATAATCATCATCATAATCATCCTCCTGATCATGATCGTTATCAAGGTCATCTCATTATAATTGTTTGTGATTAATTCTTCGATTAAAATCAATAATAAAAACTTTTTTAAGCTGTGTCAAAAATATCATGTGCAACAAATTGTCGCTTGGTCTGGAATGGTCATGGAAGATGGGTTGATGGCAACTGGGTACCTTTCCTGCCCTCAGGTATGAATAATATGAAAGATGATGTCATATAATTACGACATACATTACATATGTCATACAATTGGAAACTTTTGCCACCAAATCTCGCTTTGGTGTTCTAAACATATAATGCAAAGTATCCCCTCGCAAGCGAGGGTGATAATCGCACCGCGGCAGGGATCCATTTCTCACGAATAGAATCAGGAGGGTGATTCGCGACCGAGCGAAGCGAGGGTGATAATCGCCACGGCAGGGACCCATTTCTCACTAAAGATTTGTATATATATATATATATATATATAGGTAATATTTGGCATTTCACTCGATCAAACTACATGTTGAAAGGATTTATGGTGAAGGAAAATTTCGAGTGTTGGAATACATACATTTTAAGACCAAACCGGGACCAGTTGCGAAAAATGCAACTTAGCGGCCTTCCGGTAGGAATTGAACCCGCGACCCTGCGATTGCTAGTGCAGCGCTCTGACCACTGAGCTACGGAAGCCGTTGCCGAGAGCCTAGTCACGAGTTCTGTATATATGGTGGTAATGCCGGGATAAGATATATATATATATATATATATATATATATATATATATATATATATATATATATATATATATATATATATATATATATATATATATATATATATATATATATATATATATATATATATATATATATATATATATAGCAAAGTGAAAAGGTGGTAAACTGCCAAGAATTTAGTGACGAGCCCTTCATCAGAGTAAGACGAGATGAAATAAAATAAATAGGGCTTATATAATGCCAAAAGGGTGTCACAGGTAGAAAGTATCAAATGCACGGGAAATAAACTAACTAATAATTAATGAGATGGGAAAAGTTAAATCATTTGCTATTTTTAAAGTCGATCAATAAGCAGACTGAGGGGGTGGGAAAAATGACAGGTCCAATATTCAAGGGGATTAGGCGATAATAATAGAAGCAAAGACTTGAAAAGCAATGAAAGCATAAGCTAATAATAAAAAGTTCCAAGCAAACTAAAATAATAAAAAAACTTTTAGGAAGTTAAATAAAAGAAAAACGCTCGTTAAGACCAAGAGGATGTGTGGTGCCAAGTTTAAAAATGAGACGCTTTTCTTGCCGCTTGCGGTTATCGTTGCCACCGGAAATGGGAAGGATGGCACAGACTTTCATGTCTGAAACCAAATGGTTGGAGCTGTTGAAATGGCGGGCTACAGGTTTGTCACCATCATTGATCCTCACGGAACGAAGATGTTCAGCAAACCTGTCTGAAAGACGTCGCCCAGATTCACCAATGTAGATTTTAGGGCATTTATCGCATGAAATGCAATAAATTATGTTGGTGGACGTGCATGAAAAAGCATGACGGATTGTGTGGTCGAATTTGGGGGCAGTAATAACTGTAGTGGGATTGAGAAAAGCGCATGTGTTACAGCGGGAACGGCCGCAAGAAAATGTTCCCGCTGGTGCCGAGGTATTTTGTTTAAGGGCACTATGTACTAAGGAGTCACGAATGTTTTTATTACGGCGAAAAGATACCAAAGGGTTGTCGGTGAAAATGGCTGACGTCTCAGGATCATTTTGTAAAATGTGAAAATTCCGATTAATAATATTTTTAACTTTAAAATTGAAAGGATGAAATGTTAGAACTAAAGGAATTTTATTGTTTGAAACTCGTTCCAAAGATGGTTCAAGGGCGTCTAAACGGGGGACGAGAAAAGCTTTCTGAACGGCGAGGTCTAAAAGGTGGTAGGGTAACGTTGGACAAAAAAAGATCTCATTTCCATTGATTTGGCTTGAAAATCTTGGTCGTCGCTACATAAGCGGCGAAGACGCAAGAATTGAGAGTAAGGGATGGATTGCTTAGTGTGGTTGGGATGAGAGGATGAAAATAGAAGATAACTATGGGAGTCAGTAAGCTTGTACGAGACCGACGTTTTCAGCGAATCACCATTAATCGAAATTAAAATATCAAGGAACGACACAGAGGTCTCGCTGATTTCCCACGTGAACTTCAGAGCAGGATGAAAATCATCAACAAAGTTGATGAACTGCTCTAAAAGGACACGTGAACACGACGCTGTTCCTAAACAGTCATCGATAAATCTTCCGAAAAAATCAGGCAAGGGACCCGTGTATTGTTCAAAGATCTGTTTTTCAACATAACCAACAAATAAGTTAGCATAGCTTGGACCCATTTTGGTGCCCATCGCAACACCACTTATTTGTTGATAATGTTCGCCATCAAACGAAAAATTGTTAAGGGTAAGCACTAGTTCTGCTAAGCGGAGTAACGTGGTTGTGGAGGCTTCTAAATTAGTGCGCTGATCAAAGAAAAACTTCAGAGCTTCAAGGCCATCACAATGGGGAATGACGGTGTATAAGGACTTGACGTCCATCGTGAAAATAAATTTATCGGAGCTACTGAAACGTAACTGGTCGAAAATTTGCAAGGCATGTTTAGTATCTTTGATATAAGAAGGCAACTTCTTAACCAAAGGATACATAACGTTGTCTAGAAAACTGGAAACGAGCTCGGTGGGGCAACTACAAGCGGAAACAATCGGCCTGCCAGGATTGTTAGGTTTATGGATTTTAGGTAGGAAATATATGACAGGCGTTCTGGGGGTTGTTAGTATGAGGTTAGATGCAGAGGCAGGCAATTCACCGGCTTGGATGAAATTCTTGATGGTAGTTTTGACGGATTTTTGGTGAGATTGAGTGGGATTGGAATTTAACTTAGTATAAAAGATGGTGTCGCTGAGTTGACGAAGAGCCTCTTGTCGATACAAGTCCGCTCTCCAGACAACTACAGCGCCACATTTGTCCGCAGGTTTTATGACAACGTCATTTCGGCATCGTAATGAATTCAAAGCTAGAAGCTCTTCTTTGTTGAGGTTATGAACTTGTTTTCTGCGCGGAGGGTCAATTTATCAATGTCATGGCGGCATTGTCTTACGAAAAGATCAAGGGAAGAAAAATCGCCTTCGGATGGAGACCAAGACGACTTCTTGGGGTTGAGTTCTTCGAAAATATCCTTATTGCTATTGAAAGTGGGCTTATCATGAAAAAAGGCTTTGAGGCGCATGCGGCGGAAGAAAGATTCGGTATCCTCTTTAACTGAAAATAGATCGATGGGCCCGGAGTTGGGAACAAACTTGAGACCTTTCGCAAGAACAGATCTCTCGGGGTCAGATAATGGCAAATCAGAGGGAATAGTGAAAACTAGACGAGTGACTTCGTTAGAGGGACTAGTGCTTTGGGAGGGATTCGGGGAGGGACCCAGCAATTTGGCCAATTTGGACGCCTTAACGTCTTTAAGAAAAACATAGATTCTGGAATTTAATAGCGGTAAACAAAATAGGTGGGCAGACCTGGGAGAGAGAGGACTTACATCCCGAGATGTCGTCATCAGTATGTTGTAAATTACTGGACATAGATTTAGTAGTGATACGCATCAAACGACGGGAATATCTCGTACAAGCTTACTGACTCCCATAGTTATCTTCTTTTTTCATCCTCTCATCCCAACCACACTAAGCAATCCATCCCTTACTCTCAATTCTTGCGTCTTCGCCGCTTATGTAGCGACGACCAAGATTTTCAAGCCAAATCAATGGAAATGAGATCTTTTTTTGTCCAACGTTACCCTACCAACCTTTTAGACCTCGCCGTTCAGAAAGCTTTTCTCGTCCCCCGTTTAGACGCCCTTGAACCATCTTTGGAACGAGTTTCAAACAATAAAATTCCTTTAGTTCTAACATTTCATCCTTTCAATTTTAAAGTTAAAAATATTATTAATCAGAATTTTCACATTTTACAAAATGATCCTGATTCGTGACTCCTTAGTACATAGTGCCCTTAAACAAAATACCTCGGCACCAGCGGGAACATTTTCTTGCGGCCGTTCCCGCTGTAACACATGCGCTTTTCTCAATCCCACTACAGTTATTACTGCCCCCAAATTCGACCACACAATCCGTCATGCTTTTTCATGCACGTCCACCAACATAATTTATTGCATTTCATGCGATAAATGCCCTAAAATCTACATTGGTGAATCTGGGCGACGTCTTTCAGACAGGTTTGCTGAACATCTTCGTTCCGTGAGGATCAATGATGGTCAAGCAGTTGCATTGTTCAATAACGTACCGTGAGATGAAGAATTTCAATGAAGATAAATTCCGTCAAACCTTAAATGAAATACCATGGGACACTGCCTTTGTTTTCGATGATATCGACATTACAAATACATGGTACTCTCTTTTTAACGATGCCCTTGAGCAACACGCCCCCTTAAGAACAAAACGCGTGAAAAAGAAGATTAAACCCAAATGGATTACAGAGGAAATAACTATCTTAATGAGAAAAAGGAAATTTTTATTAAAGAGAGCTAAAGCTACCCAATCAGCAGAAGATTGGAGACAAGTCAAAGATACTAGAAACAAAATTAACTATTCTATCAAAAATGCTAAACAAATCTATTTTAAATCATCTCTCATTGAAAACCGCAAAAACCCTAAAAAGCTTTGGCAAATTTTAAAGACTTTATCGGGTAATGCAAATGACCCAATTCGAGTTAAAGAAATATTAATTGACCAAACTCTGCTGACAAAGAATGAAGAAATAGCTCATACACTTAACCAGAACTTTGCCAACATGGCAAGTAAACTTATAGATATAATTGACAACCCAAATCAGCCAGATCTGCCGTTGTATAATGATTCATCTTTCGACATCCCTGACATCACAATTTCGGCGGTTGAGCAGTTAAAGCAGCAGCCAGTGTTATCTCTCCATCGTTAGCAAAACTGTTCAATCTTTGCTTAAATACCGAAACTTTCCCTCGTGTATGGAAAACAGCCAAAGTCGTCCCTTTATACAAAGATGGAGACAAAGCAGATCCTGACAACTATATAGGCCAATATCCATCCTGCCTATCCTTTCGAAAATTATAGAAAGACACATTCACAATTTTTTGACTGAAGAGCTTCAGGCTAAAAATTTAATCTATCATCTACAGTCCGGTTTTAGGAAAAGTTATTCCACAGAGACAGCTCTTATTAAAATCGTAGATCAGCTGCTACTAGACCTTGATAAAGACAAAGTTAGTGGATTGCTATTTGGGGACTTTAGAAAAGCTTTGGACCTGGTCAACCATCAGCTACTATTAAAGAAATTACAATCATACGGACTGAGTAAAAAGACCATCAACTGGTTTCAATCATATTTACTCGATAGGCATCAATACGTGGCAGTAAATGGCGTAACATCTTCAATGACATCAATCAAATGCGGGTTGCCACAGGGAACAGTTTTAGGCCCGTTACTTTTTATCCTTTTTATAAATGATCTCCCTAAATCAATCAACTCTTCGATCGATATTTTTGCCGATGACACTACACTAACTCAATCAAGCCATTATTCTGATATCTCTATCCTTCGACGGAACTTACAAGAAGATGTCTCTAACTTAAACACCTGGTCTAATGAGAATTCGATGGTCCTTAGTCACACCAAAACGAAAACAATGCTAGTAACTGGAAAAAGACTCGGAAAGAAACTAAATAATGAAGATAAGCCCATAAATATATACTTAAATGACAAACAAATAGAGCAAGTTTCCTCCCAGAAACTATTAGGTATTATTATCGACGATGAAGTGTCATTTACGAAACATATAGATAAATTAAGTTGCAAATTGGCTCAACGTATCGCGCTACTCAAAAAATTAAGGCCTTACCCCCCATTATAAAAGAACGTATTGCTTATTATAATGCCACGGTGAAATCCGTCATGATGTATGGGAGTATTGTTTGGTCAAATACAACAAAACAGAATCTTGACCGTAGCCTATATCAAAATTGGAAAAGAGAGCAGCAAGAACTATTTTAGGTATCTCAACCCGAGAACGTAGTATTCCCCTTTTCACAAAACTTGGTTGGATATACCATTCATCGACGAAGTAGAGATTCGGAAAACTATGATTTGCCATAATCGCCTTTATGGTAGTTGTCCGTCCTATATAACTGATTTATTACCAACAAACTCAGAACATCACGAAAGACAAACCCGCTACAGCGAACTCACAATCTGTCAACCAAGAATTAAAAGGAAAAAAGAAGGTGGACGATCATTTTCTGTGTCAGTAGCAGAAACATGGAACAAACTGCCGTTATCTTTGCGCAAACGTTCATCGTATAAACTTTTTAAATCATCACTTTTAAAATCTGCTATAAACAACATGACTCTTCTTAACCATTATAGCATACTAGATTTTTAATAATTTATAATGTCTTTATATTTTTATATTATTCCGATAGTTTATTGTGTATTGTTTATATGTATTAATTATCCTATTGTTATTGAGGGCCACAAGTTTATCATCTCTTGATGTAATGTGTTACCCTCCTTAAATAAAGTATTTATCTTATCTTATCTTATCTTAACCCCGACAACGCTGGATGAAAATTTATCACCAACGGCATTCTATCATTACTGCTGGATTTCTTATTTCTAGTATCCTGACAAAGAACGCTTTCACGACTTTTAGTTCTTGCTTTCGAAATCTGAGAATCAACAACCTTAGATTTAAAACCCCTCTTAATAAAATGACCATGAAGCTCTTTTAACCTTTCTTAATCTAAATACTGATGGGTATCCGTAGGTTTGGAATGTACATCAGTAGATATCTTATTATCCCTAAGTTTAATAATAACATCCAAATTGGAAATATTTTTATACGACCATTCCCATGTATATTTTATCGTATCATGATATGAATTTACATAATTTAAAAATTCCAAAAGGGTTTCATTACCATGTAACCAAATTAAAAAGATGTCATCCAGGAAACGCAACCATATCCAAGGATTCAAGTGATATTCCCGGAGCATCTTCCGCTCTAACTTGGACATAAACATATTTGCAAATGATGGAGCAAACTTGGTTCCTATTGCGGTTTCTAACTTCTGCCGGTAAAGTTTGTTGTCATATATATATATAT